>OY804578.1:72575095-73775095 GCA_963680875.1 Bathymodiolus brooksi | reverse complement strand
TATATTGTGAAATCACTTTTATTTGTGAGGAAAACTGGAATGCCAGAAGAAACCCAAGGATCTGCCGCAAGTCATTGACGAATTTTATGAAATAAAGTTGTATCGAATACACCTTATCACTGGTACTGATCCTACAAACTGTTTAATACTGTACAATATGTCTGTTTATGGGCTTCCAGTTCTGAATGAAATAATAGCAGTCGTGACTTAGCACTGAATATTGCTAGATCTTATAGATTTAAAACCAGAACGACATGCATAGGGGAATAGCAAATTATGTATACTTTTATTATATATGAATATTTTTACAGGAGCTTTTTAATATTTTTTTAATCTTAGAAAGGTTGTATGTTCTTAGTGTTATAATTAGCATAGTAGTCAGAGTTTTGTCCTGCTGCAAGTCACTGATACAATTTATAAAATAAAGTTGTGTCGAGTACACCTCACCATGAGCAGGAATCGAACTCACAACTTAACTTTGTTATTCACTTTATTATCAAAACATTGACTGTGCAAAGAAGGCGAATACCAAATCAATTAAGATAATTCCTATAATTCACAAGAACACATAGACCATCCAATACTGTAAAATTAACCCAAACATATAATACCTTATATTAAAATATATCTTACCCAATTCTTCTGATAAATTGATGATAAATCCGTCAATGAGGTCAAAAATAATAAAATTAACTGTCAGAAGATATTTCATCAGACTTCTATACATAATCACAATGATGATCAATGATGCATGAAATGAAGAAGTGTGAACTTGAGATTCCTGGAAAATGTGTCACAATTAGAAGCTACAACCAGTGTTAACTTCAGTTACATTGTCAGAACGTCACGAATGAATAATTCAATCAAATAAAATGCACACGATTTTCCGGTCCACATATACACGTGATTTTCCAATTTGCATATAAATTTAATTTCCCAATCCACATATACTAACGATTTCCATTTTATGTATAACTGAATTGTCCAAGGAAATTCAATCGGCAAGATGCAAACACCATTATCAGACAAATGTAGACATTATATTCGAATCTGTGTTTGTACTGATAAAGAAATCACAGTAATGGAAATATGAACTGTAGTACAATTCCCCTTTCAGGGAACAATACATGTATAATTCATAATCTTTTTTACTCTAGCGTTTAAGCAAGTAAATGCAATTTATTTTTATAGCTTGATAGAATTACAAGTCTCAGATAATGTAAATAAAGCTATTAATTCCCAATTGTGTACATATGTATGTAAACATTTTATATCTGTCTGTTTTATATCCTTGTTATTGAGAATTTAAGACATCGTACTTTTTTCTTTTGGGACAGTATATCACTGATTAAATTAAACGAGATCCTATATTTTGAAATAACAGTAATTAAGATTAATATTTAATATTTGTGTAAATATCGTATAATGTCTTCTTTGTGTAAATATATTTTGTTCCAGCAAAGCATCATACATCCCAAGTTAGATATCTCCGTTGTCTATCACTAGGTCTCAACCACTCCTGGTGAACTATTAGTTCCCGGGGTATCATCCGCCCAGTAGTCAGTGTTTCGGCACTGACATTGTTTTTTTCCTTATATATGTATTCTTGAAATCTATAGTCCTTGCAATTATTAAAACCAAGGTTTTCTCTCTTCAGGGATAGGTGACCGTAGCCGATTTCGGCTGTCCTCTTTATGTCTTTTGGTTTGTCTTATTCCCAAATATTTTTAATTCTTTGTCCTTCCCATCTTTTCACTTTGATCGTACCTGATGGAGATTATTCTAAAAACACGTCGTGTCCACTAAATTAGATATCTACCTTTTTATTGAAAATGTTGTATTTTAACTGAGATTGTTATAATATTAGCTATATGTAAGTGAACAGTTTAATTAAAAAACAATGATCATATTTGAAAGTGAAAGACAATTTCCTTCTTAGTAACAATACATGTATTTTATATTCAATTAATTATTCTGTCGTTTAAATATTAGTAGGTAAATGTAATTTGTATTAGAGGTCTGACTAATAATTCTCCAATCCAATCGGAGTATCCGATAAAATGCAATTTTTGTTGAGATGTGGACAAAATAAAGGCAAAGCATGCGTGTAGCAATGTCTTACTTATCTGCTGACTAGTTTGAAGATACCAAAGTGGTATTCAGAAGCACCAAAACAGAAGGACAGACAACACAGTGGCTAAAAGAAAAAGGACAAAAAGACAATTATCTATAAAATGCAACATAAAAAAACTAACGAGTTGAAACACTGAATTTTCATATGGATAAACCAATCATGACGGTGGCAACAGAAAATCAGCGAGTGAGTACTTTGGAAACAAAATATCGTTTTAAACAACAATTATTCCTACAACAACATATCATTACACCATATCGCTACAACTATATATCGCTACGAAATAATATCGTTACAACAACATACCGTTAAAACATTCTATTTTTCAAACAGTATATCTTTACAACAGTATATATCGTCATAACATATCGATACATCATATTTTTAGAACAGCATCATCTGAATATTGAAAACATGAAGTGTTTTATCGATTTAGCTTCATAAAAAACAAAAGCCTACTTTTTTATAGACTAAATGTATATTGTTGCATATATTTATCGTCCAGAAGGGTCAATATGTTTTAACTATTTTACTGCGGTCGCATGTAAAATAATGTTTTTTTAATGTCTTTTATCAAATGACAACTTAGAGAAAATGGCATATGTTATAGCTGCCGATTGGGAAACCATGGGAAAGAAACTTGGCTTCATCAATGATGAAATAAACCAGATAAAGAATGGTCAATCCGGGACGGTACGCCAGACGCTACGAATGCTAGATATATGGCGTTTATCCCCTGCAGCTATACAGAAAGGAACCGATCTTATCACGAGCTTACATGGCATAGCACGTTCTGCGCAATGTGGTGCTAAATTACTTGGAATGATTACCAATCATGTGTAAAATTGACATTCTAATGTAGTTGTTTAATATTCCTCGTTTGTGATTGGACAATGCTAAAATTTTCACGATATCAATTCCAGGGATGAAATAGCATGATATATTTTTAGAATTTTAGCCGCTTACATCATTTTGTCAATAATGTGACAATACAACATATATACACAGGGTTACATTAGAATGGAGATAACTGTATTATATTTGAAAATTTCACGTCATCAATTGTCGATACAGTATTACATGATACAGTTTGTCAGTGACTTGCGACAGATCGGTGGTTTTTTCCGAGTACTCCAGTTTCCTCCACCAATAAAACTGATCGCCACGATATAGCTGAAATATAGTTGAAAGTGGCGTTAAACACCATAAACCAAGCCAATCTAAGCCATCTACATAATAGGGAAAAGATCCATTACCATTTAAAAATGAATATTTCGTAACGATCCATCAGTCCGTGATGACGACCGTAGAATTTTTGTAGCGATGACTTCACCCCAGGAGAAACGTAGTCTTGTGCGAGTAGTTTTTAAAAATCATATTGACTATGACTATCACAGATAGGTTTCACACGTCATCTGACTATAGTTCAACAATATAAAACTGTGTTTAGATAAGCTATGTAAACAAACTAATTTTGAAAAAAACATAATGAATAAGGGTAATTACAAAATTACCGAACTCCGAACAATCTAACAAAGGGAAAGTCAAAACTCATAGGTATATAAACAGACAAAATCAGTCAACAACCGGAAAACTGTGAAAACCGTAATGACCTTGAATTGGTACAGGCATTTCTAAAGAAAGGGTGGGTTGAATCAGATTTTAAAGCGCCAAACCTTCCCCTTTCATTACGGCTCAAAGTTTCCGGCTGTCACTATAACAGTATTTACAACAATACTTGAACAAAACAGGTAAAACAGTTGTCAAATCAGCGCCAAACTCGGTGAAGTAAATGTCAAAAACACTTTTACGTCACACATTGATAAAAAAAAATATTTTTGACATTTTTGTTGAAACCTTATTTAAAGTTTCACACACAACTGTCACCAACATATTCTATTGTGAAGAGGATATTTTTGGTGTAATCAAAGAACAAAATTACTATTTAAATAATAAGTACGCTTCTCATGTTCAGAGATTTCAGATAGTAATATTTTATTTATTTTTATGGAAGTATGTGTTTTTTGTAGTTGAGGTGAGTTTTAATTTTTTTTCTTTATATCGTCTTTACTCCCATTTGTTTTGTAAAAGGGGGGGGTCATGTTTTATTGATGTTATTTGTATTTATATACTATCACCGGAGCTTTTGCTACTCGATATCACAAGAAAGTATTTCTGGGGAACAACTATTTGTCGCAACATAAACCCACAATCGCTAGAAATTTTCCATATTTTATTTAGTCGTATATTCCAACGTTCAACAACAAAATTGAATATCACAATTAAAACAGCAATACAAAAATCAAACAGAGTAATTAAAATGGCTGATAGACATGCACAGGGTTAATGATAAATACGCACAATGGGGGTTTATATAATAATTAGCTTATAACCCGAAATTCGTACATTGCGGATTAACTAAGTTATAATTCATTAAAAGCTTATCAAGATCAGTTGTGACAGATAAACAATAAATGCTAATTGGTTCTAGCTTTTGTGACGCAATTTTGACAAAAGTCGGGGGTAAACTTCACAAATTATTTATTTAAATATAAAGTTTATTTTGACTTGTAAAATAAATTTATAAAAACGAATTTATAACAAATGGAAATAATAACGAACTACAATACAAAATTAACAATGAAATAATGAAATAAAGAATTTGGAGAATTACATTTTTTCTATGTAAGAAATGTGTCTGTTATAATACGTATACTGGTGTTTAACACGATTACCATTTCACACGATGTTCGTCACCTGTGTTCGTGTAGCAAAACAGTTACACGACGGGTGCCACTAGTGAAGCAGGAGCCGCTTGACCTTGAGGAACGTCTGATGGAACTCCCGTTTTTTTATGAGGTTCCTTTTCCTCACTATCAAGATTTCTGTGCAGTATTTTGTATATTCTTTCTGGACTTGTTGTCCTTTTTTCTTTTGGCCATTCCATTGTCTGTCCATCTTTGATTTACGTCTTCTGATTACCTCTTTGGTATCTTCAAAGTGTTCTTACACTTCCAAAAATAGTGCTGTCATTATTTAAACGAAGGTTCACCTTTCGCATACATAGGTAAATCTATCAGATTTTAGCTACCTTCGCTATGGACTTTCGTTTTCTTGTTCCCAAAGACTTTAACATTATATGGTTTTCTAATCTTCTGACTACATGTGGATCTCGTTATGGTGTCAAACTACTAAATCACCAATCAGAGCTTAGAACATATACGAAAGTAGTCCCTTTTCAAGAAAAAGGTTCCTTTCACTTTGGAGTATTGTGAAAACTACTGAATGGAATGGACTAATTAAAATTGATAATTGAAGTTAAATATACATTGTATAGGGATTATTTTGAGCCCAAATTTGATGGACTTAGTTGTATTTTAATACCTCTTGGGGATGACCGAGCTATTTTTAGAGAACAGGTGTTTTCCGTAGTATGGCATTTCACTGCAAGATTTTAAACATGCCCTGATATTTTGACAGAACGTAGAGGAATCATGTACGTTTCAGAAAATATATGGTCTTGGACAGGTTAAGCTTAAGATAAAATGGCCAGGTAGGCTCGAAAAAACACAAATTTATTAGAAAACCTTAAAGAAATTAATTAGTGGTTTCACACCTTACGGCAAAAAACATCAAAATTATCTTTTGTTGCTATCATGTTCAAATTAGCCTAACAATGTCACAACAGACCCAGACTGACATTTTTCATACAAAAATGTTACAAAATGCATTGTGGTGTCAGATTACATGGTCAAAATGCATGTTATGTAATATTTTGGAATATTGCTCCCAATAGTCGAGTGACATACAAGGATAAAATTCATTTTAATGCACCTACCTAACACACGGCTATATCATATATCATTGGAAAGGTAAAAGAGTGTATATTTCAGTTTGTCCGATCGTAAAAGTTAAATATGGTGCAATTTCTTTTAAATCCGGGTCAAAGGTCAAATATGAACATTTTCAAATTTAACCCTCATGTTACATAATGAGCTAATGTGAAGCAATTAATTAACGCAGCATGCTTAAATGCACCATGCATCCAATGTTACTAATATTTCTTCCATTCCAACTCACATCAGAAAAAAAAACGTGATGTGTGACGTCATATTGACGTCTTCGTTAAGGCGTGGTAAAACAGCGATGCATGTTATAAAACAAACTTTTAAAATTGTTTTGAACCATAAATATGGTATATTTGCATTATTATTTATTCAAGCACATATATTTGAAGAAAAGTTAAAAAAAAATATGTGTGAGTGGGAAGTATAGAAGATCGAAAAAAATATCATCATAAAAAGGGTGAAAATGGACATCATTGACAAATCATCCATAAATCACAATAACTTGGGCCTCCTGTTTGTTAAAAACCTACCAACCACGTCAAGGTCGGATGGCCGTCTGGTAGGATATTATTTGTTGTTCTTTTTTTTTTTATTTTTTTTTATTTTATTTATTTAATTTTTTTTATTTTCATGGGTTTTGATTGTGGACTACATACATGTATATACATATTCATATTTCATATCCATCAAAATTCACAATTCCATTTCATCTACCCACTGCCGCCTTCAAATTAATCATCAGATGCCGCTTCTTCGTCGTCATCGACAGGGTTCTGTTGGCTTGTAATTATGCTTAAACATAGATCATTGCCCTGACAAGGACATAATTCTGTACAACAGAGGTTTTGTTCGTATCAAACATATTCTCGGCTACATATCTTTCTACCTTTGCACGAGCAAATCAAATCTTGAAGGAAGTCTGATGACATCAGACCAGAGAACAAAATTGGAGTTGGACTGTTGCTACCTTTTTGCCAACCGTAGTCATAAGGTGAAGCTACTGGTGGTTTTGCTTGGTGTGATGTCATCCACGTCTTTGTTTGAATGGAAGCTCTCAGGACGTGTTGTTTAAATGCCGATTCACTTGGTGGAATGCGAACAAGGGAGCAGTCTTTGCTGGTAGCAAGTCTGACATACAACTTTGCACAACTTTTCTTGCAACACATATTGAGGATTCAAGTTCTGGGTCCTTAAACTGTGAAAGGTCCGAAAGCTCAGCAGATGAAGAATTAATCAGCTTAAAAACAGATTGTTTTCCAATACCAAAGATAGCAGAAGTGGTATCACAACCAGTCAGAGCATGAACCGCTGGGAGAATTTCACAAATTATGGTCGACAGAGAACTACACAAGTCATGAACTGGTATATATCGCCTACCATCCTTAATGCTAGTAACCGAACCCATCAAAAGCCATAGTTAATCCGTGTTCTGCATGCGTGAATAGTAATGGACACAAAGAACTAACACATCAGTGTCTGAACATTTGATAATGATTCTGCCTTTAACACTAGACTTACTAAATTGTTCGTCAGCATAAAGGGCATGCAAAATAATTATAGTATCTGCCTCTTCTTGGATACTGAACAAATCTACACAGTCTGTAACTTGATCACCTGCAATTTTTTTAACGACCTCTGGATTCCGGAAAGTCCCTGCTAAATATAGTTTGTCCAACAGGCAAGGGATTATTGGCGTTGACGAACTTTGAAATAAATTCTCCAAGAAAGCTGATCAATTCCTGCTTATTTCTATTGATCGACAAGAATTTTTTCCAGTCTGGGATGCTGCTGCCTTCATTTACATGATAGATCTTGTGTCCACCAGTTGCTTGAGAGCGACATTCTCTTTCATCAGATTTGATAGAGTCCTTAAGGTCATACCTATCAAAGACATCTACAATTGTTTCCGCAGACTGTAAAAGCATCGACAAATGTTTCAAATAGAAGATCGCTAGATCACCAAAATTGGAGAACTTTTTCACATCTAAAGCTTTGTGAAGTATGAGATCTTCATCACAAACAGATGAAGAAGCATCGCTAAGATCATGGGTTCTGATAGACTTCATATCAGCCTTCAGACGGTTGGCCTTGTCGATAGATTCGGAGAGACAAATGGAGCTGTACACGATATTAGACATACCCTGCCCTTGTTGACATTGAATAACGATAGCATCACCAAAGTGTTTCTCCAACTTTTGCTGAAGCCGATACGTTGTGTAAATTTCGCGCATATCTTCACGGAGGAAAGGTACACATTTCTCCAGTAGGTGGTTCAGGTAGAACACTTTCTTGTGTATCAGCAAGTCTTCTTGGATGGTGGAAACAAATTGATCGAATGCATTTTCATGCTCTGACATCGGAGGTTCCTCGATCTGTTTTGATATTTCTAAGCAAATATCGTGTTATACATGCTGAATGATACAAAGCATTTTCGGCAAAGTCTTCAGACATCACTTTGAAGATCATTTCACTGTCTGATATTTGCTCCGCAACACGCTTAATACTTTGGGTTCTATTTTCCGACGAAACTTTGTGCATTTTTCTGTCGTGTTTAAAGGCTTTGTGTTTGCAAAATGCAAGCTGTCCAATCGATTTCGGAAGCTCTAGATCGTGTCACAATAGTGAAATTATCTTCACTTGATGATGGATTCTGATTGCATGATGCTGAAGTCGGACGTGTGGATTTAAAGTTGGAACATGTTGACAGGTTTTGCTTACTGGTAAATGCTTTGTAACAGCTTTTGTGATATTTGGTATTTCCAAATGGAGCATTTTCGACAGTTGTTTATTCGTCAACAAGTTTTCTGTAAACTTCATCCTTCCGTTTATTCACGGCAGAAACAAAAGTTGACCTTCCCTTAGTAGTTGGAATACAAAGCTGTGCTGCCGTAAATACTTGACAAATGATACAACGTTGCCAATCGATGGAAGGTCTGCCCTTTTTAGCAGGTGGAGGCGTTAATTTGACAGGACTACAAATTGTAGACATTACACGGATTTTTTCTTATTTTTTCCGGCACGGATTCAACAATTAGTGAACGCCCTTAACATAACACTTATCAACATTATATTCACTTTATAATGTGTGCTTTAATGACTTTATTTGACCAGAGTTATTGTTTCAAACAATTAACACACAAAAACTATCAAATAAGTATATAAATTATTATACAAACTGGAATATTACGAAATACAAACCCATACTCTAAACTGGATTCAGGCATTTTTATCAGATAGAACACAAACAGTAGTAATCGATGGAGTAACATCTAACACAGTGCCAGTAACATCAGGCGTTCCACAGGATACAGTACTCGGTCCAATTCTTTTTCTAACTTATATCAATGACTTTCCAGAATATCTTACACACAGCAAACTAAGACTCTTTGCAGATGACAGTATCATTTATAAAGAAATAACATGTCAGGACGACTGCAAGAAACTACAATCTGACCTTGATGCAGCTGCAAGGTGGGAAGCCGATTGGCTTATGGCTTTCCACCCAGATAAATGTACAGTACTCACCATCACTCAAAAGAAAACACCCTTCAAACATGACTATATACTTCACAATCACATTCTCGAACCAGTAACTTCAGCAAAATACCTTGGAGTTACACTACAATCTAACCTTAAATGGAACACCCACATCGACAATATCACTTCAAATGGAAATAAATCTCTCGGATACTTAAAAAGAAATTTACAGATATCAAACCCTGAAGTAAAATCTCGGGCATATCAAGCACTAGTGAGGCCAAAACTTGAATACAGCTGTAGTATCAGGGACCCTTATACACATGACAACATAAACAAACTAGAAATGGTTCAAAGACGAGCTGCTCGCTATGTTCAAAACAATTACCATAATACTAGCAGTGTCACTTCAATGATTGACACTCTAGGTTGGCCAACTTTAGCTGAGCGCCGTCTTAAAACCAGATGATCATGTTGTTTAAAATAACACACGCTTTAATTGCTATCCCAAACATCATACTGATTCCAACTAACAGCAGAACTAGAAAATCACACAATCAGATATTTAGGCATATAACAAGGGGTCAAGTCATTATTCCGACAGCCCATTTCTCCGACAGCCCATTACTCCGACAGCCCATTTCTCCGACAACCCATTATTCCGACAGCCCATTACTCCGACAATGACAAATATCTACATTAATTTTGTGATATTTTTAAAAACCTGGCCCTGGCGCCATAAAACATGAGAATTTGCTTACATATGAGAAAATTCTCAACTGCCATGGTAACGTAGAAATGCTAACATATAATTGGCTGAGAATGAAAATTTCCATTAATCCAACAATGCACATTGTCAAATAGAAATACAACGAGTGCCACATACCCTCGGGTAAACGTTTTGGGTACTAAGGGCTCATTTATACTTCCCTAACGACGATCGCCGGACGATCAGCCGATGGACGCGCAACAGTCGCAGGAATAAATTCAAATATTTAAATGGCCATTACACAATGTGTTTTCTACGGCATTTCTACACAAATTCCTATACATTTTAATAATAAACAACAGAGGGTGCAAATCGCGAGACAATCGTCCACAACTTCTACAGTGAAAAGTAATATGTAGAATAAAATAAGATAAGAAAAGAAGAATTACATTTGAAATATACCAAACAAAGTTACTCGGAGGTCACCCCTTGATCTGTAGTGTCAGTGGTCTTCAGTTGACACGAAGTCGGTTTTAGCTCTCTTGCCAGCCATTTTTATTGTCTGTTCTTCGACCATTTGTCAGTCTGTTTACCATTCATTGACAGGACTATGTGAGATTATTTCATTGTCATCCCTTGGCGTCCGTCATCTATTAACTTTTCACATTTTCATCTTCTTTTTGAGAACCACTGAACAGAATCTAGCCAACCTTTACATAGATGTTCCCTATGAGGTCCAACACAAGAGGTTTCACATGTACTTGTCGTATTAAAAGTCGTAAGAAATATTTCCGCCATGGGGCTTAAAAGATTCTAATTGGCATTCTCAAGGACAAGAAATTTGGTATATGATTGGTTGATTGATTTTTGGTGTTTTAACGCCACTTTCAACAATATTTCAGCTATATCATGGCGACCAGTTTTAGTGGTGGAGGAAGCCGGAATACCCGGAGAGAACCACCGACCCTGGGCAAGCAACTGGTAAACTTTATCACTTGCGCTGCGAGTCGAGTGCACCCTTTTTGTAATTTACAAAGCCGGGCATGAACCCACGTCGTATTGGTGATAGGCTTGTATGAGTTGTTAGATCCAACGACCTAACTCATTGAGCCACCCGGACCCCTAATTTGGTATATGTGTTGCAATCTACATGACTAAGGTCTTTAACAAGTGGTGTGACTATTTGTATCATTTTTAATTTCAAAATGACCAAGCGAAGGTCAACGTTTACATTGAAACTCTATATGAAAGAACATTTTTATGTTTTTTTTTAAAAGTGGTGTTTTTTTATGCCATTTTGAATTTCCAAATGAGTTTTCATTGAAAATCTATTAAGGATGGTCACTCCTGAATTTGGTTTATAGTAAACGGAAACATATGGGTCCGTGTGCTTATTTCCGAGATATAAGACGTTAAAAATGTGGCGGGAAAACCGAAACTCCTCTAGATTTTACCTTGACTTAACATGTGGACAGTTTTAAGTCTTTTAATTAAAAACAAGGAAATTGTATCAAGAATATAATAAAATTTTAAACAATGGTATTTTATTATCTAAAGAAGCTATTGCTGCAATAAAAAGTGGGAGTCAGTGTGCAAAATATCTGTTGCCGCTTAAATGGATAGAACAAGAGGAGTTCGAAAATCTGAGAGAATTTCAAAAACATGAGGAGTGGCCATCCTTAATGAGAAAAAAAAATTCATTGATTTTCCCTCTGTTTCCCAAATTTGGAGCTGCCTTGAAATTATTGTACATAGAGCTATTTCCTCTTCACTGGATGTGATTGCCCTGTTCGGAATTGACCAAGAGCAACAAAACAAACTTGTGCAACCTTGTATTGCAGCAATCAGATATGCAGAAGCTAGGTGCTCTTCTGGAACATTTGAGTTCATTCACATTTCATCGTCAGTTCGTGTACCTCGTCGGCAAGATTTGCTGTCAATTGTTTTGTCGATTGTTGTTTGTTTTCCTGGCCCCGATGTCATAAAGAAAATTCTTTGCTGAGCAAGATCATTGGCTGTCGGAAATATGGGCTGTCGGAATAATGGGTTGTCGGAGTAATGGGCTGTCGGAGTAATGGGTTGTCGGCATAATGGGCTGTCGGAGTTATGGGCTGTCGGAATAATGCTACGCTTCCTATAACAACACAAAAAGATACATACTAATGGTCATTTTTTCCACACACTATAGTACAATGGAACATCTTACCACAGATAATTATCTCAAGTCCATCTATAGACTCTTTCAGAGAACAGCTAACACCCGCTGTTCTCTTAAACATTTAAATTTCAAATACAATTGTACATAGTTTTAAATTTTTTGTTTTGTTTTATTCACACTTTTGATTTCACTTTATGAAATTTATGTAAATATTTTTGTAAATACCCACGCATGCAACAGTACGTAATCTTCAACGTCTTGAAGGAGTATTGTATACCTAAAGAAGAAGAAGAAATGTTGCTAGTTAAACGAATTCAGTCGCACACACATTCTGTCATTATAATATACAGGTAAATAATTGATTACGGAACGGCAACGGACTGTCAGTTCGGAATTAGCTTGCTAAGTGTGAAAATGGTCAAATCTAGTATTTTTCAGTGAGTCCAACATTTATAATATGCGTTAGGAACTGAAAATTAATTTTATGAACAGTTTGCGTTTGGTTATCGACAAAAATGATAAAATTAATAATTATAAAGTGAAAAGATGTGACTGATTATCTGAAATAACAATAAAATGGTAGCAAAACTGATTTAATATCTACAAAAATGAAATTATTTACACATTACAGATGTGTTTCATACTTTCTTATGTCTTTCGCAGAAAATCAACTCATTATGTTTACAAAAAATGTTATGAATTGGAAATAATATACGTTTAAATGTAGATAGTATTTTGTGCATTTGAAATGATAACTTGACTTTAACTCCAATTTTACAAAAAACGCACCATACGATTTTCTTACGACCGGCCATACTCGAAAGTATAGACATTTGGCTATTACTAGTAAAAAAATCAGCTGTGTGTTAGATAGGTGCATTAAAGTAAAAAAATAAGCGTCTTTTCTGAAAATGTCACTCGACTACAAACACTGGATATACATGGACACAGGGTATTGCAACTCATTTTATTTTTTTGTTTATTACTTTATAATTATTGGGAATTTGTTATTGAATGTGTTTTTGCAGTAAAAGGGCATAACATATTGAAAATATGGTTAATATTAAGAATTAAAAAAATTTCATCATGCAGCAGTTTGTCGACTTCAAATATAGAATATGGTGATATCATGATTGGAAATTTTTCAATCCTACAAATTTTTCCTAGTATAATTTGATAGTTTCAGTTAGAATACATGTACAATGTACTCATAGAATAATATAAGGCTATCGAAAGCAGTTTTAATTGAAAATTATGTAGTAAAAACCTGGTAATTTAAGCAATCCCAGAAAAATTATTTTGACTGCTTAGTATTTTCTGTTAATTTTTCAAATTGTCAATTTGGATTTCATGTTTTAGAGTATTATTTGGCTGTAGAAGTACATTTGAACATCCAGCTTACTTAAACAGGGGCAAAAATGATGTGGAAGTATATATTTATTGAGTTTTGGGGGAAATTATAGTTGTACACCATCAGAAATTCCAACACTTGATTATCAATAAATCATATTTTTGCAAATTTGATGGAATTAGAAGGAATTTCAACCAAAGATCTATATACAAAAACTTATTTTATGTCTTAAACTACATAATTTATGGGGTAAAAGCATGAATTAACAAAATTAAGATTGATATGAACTCATTTTATGGGACAAAAAAAGGGGGGACTAAATGCAAACATTTCATAGTATTTAGCTATTAAATATACAACTGAGGCATACATGTGTTAAAATTGCTTATTATGTTAGAAATTAGCTTAATAACTGTAATATATAAGAGAATAGGTAAGTTTTGGTATATTACACAGTCTGAACTCAACAGCTGTAAATGGAGATATTTTCATTAAAAATCTTCAAGGGGGTACCTTTGCATTTGAACACTTATACTTGCAAATATCAGACAGCCACATACCTTATGAGGTATTTTGTGGTTGATATTACCTAAGGAATAGAAATTAGGCCAACAACTGGCTAAAGAAACAATTTTTTTTGCTCTTTAGGTGTCAAACCACTAATTCAACAATCAGAGCTTAGAATATATTACGAAAGTAGTCCCTTTTCAAGAAAAAAGTTCCTTTCACTTTGGAGTATTGTGAAAACTACAGAATGGAATGGACTAATTAAAATTGATAATTGAAGTTAAATATATAGGGATTATTGTGAGCCCAATTTTGATGGACTTAGTTGTATTTTAATACCTCTATGGAGGATTTGTTGCATGACATATAGATACTGAATTTCTTGGGGATGACCGAGCTATTTTTAGAGTAGGTGTTTTCCGTAGCATGGCATTTCACTGCAAGATTTTAAACATGCCCTGATATTTTGACAGAACGTAGAGGAATCAAGTATGTTTCAGAAAATATATGGTCTTGGAAAGGTTAAACTTAAGATAAAATGGCCAGGTACTGGTAGGCTCGAAAAAAACACAAATTTATTAGAAAACCTTAGAGAAATTAATTAGTGGTTTCACACCATAAGGCAAAAAACATCAAAATTATCTTTTGTTGCTATCATGTTCAAATTAGCCTAACAATGTCACAACAGACCCAGACTGACATTTTTCATACAAAAATGTTACAAAGTGCATTGTGGTGTCAGATTACATGGTCAAAATGCATGTTATGTAATATTTTTGAATATTGCTCCCAAACACTGGATATACATGGACACAGGGTATTGCAACTCATTTTATTTTTTTGTTTATTACTTTATAATTATTGGGAATATGTTATTGAATGTGTTTTTGCAGTAGAAGGGCATAAAATATTGAAAATATGGTTAATATTAAGAATTAAAAAAATTTCATCATGCAGCAGTTTGTCGACTTCAAATATAGAATATGGTGATATCATGATTGGATTTTTTTCAATTCTACAAATTTTTCCTAGTATATTTTGATATTTTCAGTTAGAATACATGTACAATGTACTCATAGAATAATATAAGGCTATCGAAAGCAGTTTTAATTGAAAATTATGTAGTAAAAACCTGGTAATTTAAGTGATCCCAGAAAAATTATTTTGACTGCTTAGTATTTTCTGTTAATTTTTCAAATTGTCAATTTGGATTTCATGTTTTAGAGTATTATTTGGCTGTAGCAGTACATTTGAACATCCAGCTTACTTAAACAGGGGCAAAAATGATGTGGAAGCATATATTTATTGAGTTTTGGGGAAATTTATAGTTGTGCACCATCAGAAATTCCAGCACTTGAATATCAATAAATCATATTTTTGCAAATTTGATGGAATTAGAAGGAATTTCAACCAAAGATTTATATACAAAAACTTATTTTATGTCTTAAACTACATAATTTATGGGGTAAAAACATGAATTGACCAAATTAAGAATGATATGAACTCATTTTATGGGACGAAAAAAGGGGGGGCTAAATGCAAACATTTCATAGTATTTAGCTATTAAATATGCAACTGAGGCATATACATGTGTTAAAATTGCTTATTATGTTAGAAATTAGCTTAATAACTGTAATATATAAGAGAATAGATAAGTTTTGGTATATTATACAATCTGAACTTGACAGCTGTAAATGGAGATATTTTCATTAAAAATCTTCAAGGTGGTACCTTTGCATTTTGTAGTGAATCGTGTGGGTATGGGGGCCGAGGAGTCCAGAAAAGCACCCATGATGCACCAGAATGATACCCACACTTAACCAAACCAGAAGGATAAACCAATGGAGAGACTAAAGACAATACTGAAGATTTGCCAGTAGTGACCACTAGTACTTAGTAAGTAGTGCTAATTACTATATTGGCACTGCGACTTCGAATCGAATCAAATTCGCGGGTCAGTTTTATAAATTGACCATTAAAGCAGTTTTTCTGTTAAAACCGCATCTCCGCCATTTTTTAATCTTGTATGACCAACAGGTCTTGGTATTTTTGGGGGAAATTGTCCTTTGGTGAACCTTGGGGGCTCCAAGGTTACCATAAAAGGAAGTTTCAAAGGGAAAATACGCAGGTAGGGTTAGAAATCAAGATTAGGAAAGTTTTATAAATTTTTTTATATTTTTTACCCATGGCAAAGAAAAGAACCCCATTCCCACCCACGTGTAAACCCCAAAACCGGAAACAGCCCATTCCTAGAAGCCATCTTAGAACAGAAGCTGGACTAAGACAAGCTGTAAGTTTCCATTTTTCCAAAAGTTTTTGTTCATTGACAGTTAGTGAACATTTTCGATTTTTTATTAATTAGGGGGAAAAGATTTATTTAAAAATACAAAAGCGGCCCAGTGTAAAAATCTGGTCCGTTGTGAAAATAATTTTGCACACACACATACACAACAAAATAAAAAGCCACGTTTTATTATTTTTTATTTTTTAATCATGACGCGCGTCTTGATAAACCTTTGTTCCATCGAGGAGCTGATGTCATTACCTGGGGTAGGGACGAAGGGGGGCTGAGAAAATTTTGGAAATGAGGGAGGCCAAAGGGGATTTAGAGCTTGAGGACCTAAGTCAGGTGCCATACCTCAGACTAACCCCACAGCTAATTAAATGCTTGGATTTTACCCCTTTTGAAGAGGGAGAGGGGTTAGGGGAGAGGAGAGGATCCCTAGATGAACGACACAGGGAAAGGGTCAGGAGTGTTGACCAGTTAGTAGAGGAGTGGGAAGGGACAGGACCGGGCCCCACATCAGAAATGGGGAAGGATTGGGGACAACTCGACAAAGTCCCATCAAAAGGGGGAAAGTCTTGTCAGATTAAGCAGGAAGGAGACTGATGGCCACAGTCACCCGAGAGGTTTGAGGACGAGTATAACGAGCTGGAGGCAGCTTTCATAGAGAGACCAACGCCAGGGGGATATAAAGGTAGATCAGCTCCGGGACAAGCGAAGTCGCCATCAGTTCGGAGAACGTGTCGTGACGATTTTAAGTTGGAATCGAGCAGCAATGAAAGGGATCGGGCATATATGCACGATTTTCAGATTAGAGACTCAGACATAAGTGCTGGTTATGCGTTTCCCAGGGGACCAGGTCTCCCCCACAGTGGGGTATTAGCCAGTCAGAGGGGAAATGAGGCACAAGATTACAGAGGAGACATGAACGTGCCGGGCATGCGAACAGTAGTCCCGACCCATAGATAACATTATTAGCGGGAAAGGGGGGTCGTTATTCCCCTCCGAGGAACACCGGAGGGGGTAGAGTAGGGTACATCATAACCCCCTAATGAGGGAGAGTAGGTGTAGAACGAGGCATACCCCAGGAAGGGAACATGAAACCCCTAGAGGCATCCACAGGAGAGAGGAGTACAAGGGAGAGAAGGAAAGGGGACAATCCCGCCCAAAAGGGGGGAACCGGAGGAACCAGGAGGAAGAAACCCATACACTCCCATGTTACTGGGTAGTGGGAGCAAGCCTAGGTACACCCCCAGAAGAGAACCCGAAACCCCTAGAGGATATGGAAGAAGGGAGGAGTATGAAGGGGAGAGAGGCCCGAGGGGAAGGGGGAAAAGTGTCAGTTTGCCGATGTCCCTAAAGTTTGATGGCAAGTCAAACTGGAAAGCCTTCTATGCGAAGTTTTCCCGTTATGCAGAAGTGAGCGAATGGACAGAAGGGGAATGCAGGGACCAGTTGTGCTGCTGCCTGGATGGGAAAGCTAGTGAGTATTATGTCCTATTGGTGGAACGAAACCATGATATGGCATATAAGGACCTAATACTGAAAATAGAAAAACGGTTTGGGTTTAGAGAACTCCCCGAAACAGCCCAGGTACAATTTAATAATGCTCGCCAGACTCCGGAGGAACTCCTGGGGGACTTGGCGGATCGGGTCTTGTCCTTAGCTACTAGAGCATTTAGAGAATTGCCCGAAAAACACATGTACCATCAAGCGGTAGTGAGGTTCTGCCAGGGGGTAGCAGATAAGGGAGCAGGAAGCTATGCATCCAATATCCGGACTAAAAACATTGAAGAGGCCATTGACAACATGCGGTGGCATCAGCATAACCATCAGGCTATATATGGGCGCACTCCTTGGAGGGAAGTGAAGCAGGTATCCCCAGGGTCTCACCACGGGGGAGAAGCAAGGGTCTGCGTCATAGGGGCTAACAGGATAGGAGAGATGAGTCTGGTGAAAAAGATGGGAGAGGTACTGTCGGCACGGGGGAAGGAAATGAGCGAGATAAAGTCCAACCTAGCAGCATTCTCGACTTAAATGGCAGCCATGATGGAGAAGGTTAAGTAAAATCGTGTGAGTGGGTATAGAGCACCATCACGGAGTCCATCTCCCAGAAGGGGGGACAAACAGGGATGCTACCACTGTGGGGCCATGGGACACTCCAAGTTTGGGATCGCCGAGTGTCTTTTCAGGAAAATAAGGAGGCTTTAAACTCCAAAAGGGCAACTCGCGAGGCCCGAGCCTACCCCTTGTTGCCAATATACAAGGTCTCAAAGAATTGGTGGAGGGGGAGGAAGTAGATAGAGAGGTATCACCTCCCATATTGAAAAGAGAGGAGAAGGAACAGCCGGACAGTCCCCGTTGGGTAAATAGGGAGTTAGGGAGCCCTCCGGATACTAGAAGCCCGGAGGGAGCGGCCAGAGAGAAAGGTGCGAGTCAGAACAGAGTGGGGGGAACCTCAGTAGTCACGGGTTCAGCAAGGTTCCATCTGGGGTATGAGTCCTCAAGTGAGGAGTCCGTAGAGGACATGGACTCGTCCATGAGGGTAGAACCATTCCCGGTACAGGAAGGGGCCTCAGTGGGAGGACAGAGCCAAGACGACGAGAATGGGGCAGTCCTAGAGGAAAATATAGGGGATATTGATACTGAGGAGGATGAAGAGGGAGCAGTAACGGTGCTCAAGCTGCCAAAGGGGGTAATGTTTAGGGTCCCAGTAGAGGTACAAGGCATGCAGTTACAAGCTGTAGTAGATACAGCAGCACAGATGACACTGGTGTCCGAGGAGTTCTACAAATCGCTGGACCCTGCCCCGCCAATCCGTAGGGAAGTGGTTATGAACACAGCAGGAAAGGGAATGCAGATGAATGGGTATATTGCCGGCCCATTCCAAGTAGTCCTAGGGACACATCAGTTCTCAGTAGAGATCTACGTGGCCCCAATAGAGGAGGAGATGTTACTGGGCTTAGACTTTTTAGAGGCTAATGGGGTGTCCCTTCATCTCAAAGAGAAGAAACTACAGATAGCAGGGGAGGTAATATCCATGAGCTTAGGAGCAGGACGTCCTTTAGTTAACGAAAAGGAGACGGGGGTGTCCCTAGTCAAGGGGTGTAAGGTACCCCCTAATTCAGTCATGAGAGTGGAGGCCCAACTGAGTGAGACTCTGGGAGGGGAGTATATAGTGAAGGCAGCCACCAAGGGAGAAATCTTAATACCACGGACATTGCATAAAGGGGGGACAATCCGGTGCTTTGTTTGATTAATCTATCCGATCACCATGTAGAATTGGAAAAGGGGGAAGTGTTGGCCTATGCAGAAGAGGTGTGTTCGAAGGTGGAGCCCGTTGGAATACAAAAAGTAGAGGTTGCAGAACAGGAGGTCCAGGAGAAGGTAGAACGGGAAATTACCGAACATTTGATTAACCTCTTTGAAAAATCCAAAGGGGAGCTGAATGGGCAGGAGCAGACACATCTTAGAGAGTTATTATGTGACTTTGAAGATGTGTTTGCTAAGAATGAGTTCGACTTGGGGAAATTTAATGCAATCCAGCATGGGATTGACACGGGAAGCAATCACCCAGTAAAACACAGAATTAGGCGTACACCCTTGGGGTTTGCGGGAGAAGGGACCCAATTAAAGAAAATGTTGATCCGGCCATCGGTGTTTGAGTGAGCATCGGCTCCGGTCCTTATCCGGAAACGATGTGAGTCTGTGCGATGGTGTGTGGACTACCGGGTCTGAAATGCTCTGACCACCAAGGATGTGTTCGTTCCCATTGCCCTTAGTCTTGACACTTTACCCGGGAATGTATGGTATTCCAAGCTGGACGCCAATTCAGCTTATTGGCAGGTGAAAATCAAACCTGAGGACTGCTCCAAAACAGCATTCATTACTAAATACGGGTTGTTTGAGTTCGCTAGAATGGTTTTTGGGTTATGCAACTCGCCCGCCACTTATGCGAGAGTCATCAACCTGGTGCTCAGGGGTTTGAATTGGAAAGTGCTTCTGGCTTTCCTAGACGATATCCTGGTCATGGGAAGGGATTTCGAGGGGCACCTGGCCATTCTAAGGGCGGTCTTGGTTAGGTTTAGGGAGAATGGGCTAAAATTGAAGCCCAAAAAATGTGAACTGTTTCAGAAGGAAGTAGAGTTCCGAGGTAGAGTAGTTGGACCTAGAGGAATGCACATCGGGCCAGGGTATGTCAATGACATAGAGGACTGGCCGAGGCCTAAGAATAAAAAGGAGGTGGAGATGTTTTTGGGGTTCACCAACTATCATCGGGCCTTTATATAAGAATACACTCAGATGGCACTTCCCCTTCAGGCCTTAACAGGGAAACGTACATATCAATGGGGAGAGGAACAAGAGAAGGCGTTTGATGAGTTGCGAAAGGCAATGGTGAGGGCACCAGTACTAGGCCTGCCTAATGCGACTGATCCCTTTATAATGGACACTGATGCATCCGATAGATCTGTGGGGGGCCGAATTGATTCAGATACAGGGGGAGAAGAGAGAGCAATAGTGTACGGGAGTCTTACGTTGACTCCGGAGCAACAAAAATACTGCACCACTCGAAAGGAATTATTAGCAATTTTTAGGTTCTCTCGACAGTTTAGGCATTACTTGTTGGGGAGGCATTTCACGGTCAGGACAGACCATAACAGTCTCACCTGGCTGATGAATTTTAAGGAGCCGCAAGGGCAGCTGGCCAGATGGTTAGAAGAACTGAGCCAGTTCGATATGGAAATACAGCATCGGCCGGGGAAGAAACATACGAATGCAGATGCCTTGTCAAGGATCCCTGGGGGGACCATGTTCAGAGTTCAACCTAAGAGTGAAATTGCAGGACTCGGGCCCACACGAACTGGTCCGGTTTTGACCAGGATGTAGATGACGTGGTTCCCTTGGCACATAAACCTGGGGGTCAACCCGTGAGTGAGGGTCAGGACCGGACTGAGGAAGAGATGGGACCCAGGGTTGCTGAGATATGGTCTTTACGGGGGAAGCGGGGACCAGACTTCGATGGGAAAGTATGAAGCGAGTCCAAGTAGTTCAAGAGGCGGAGGGCATCAGTGTACAGGGCCCAGGTGAGGAAGAAATGAAGGACCAGCAGCGGGTGGACCCCGAACTAGCCTGGGTAGTCAGGTGGAGGGAGACAGGGGAAGAGCCCACTGAAGGAGAATTGTTCATAGGGGACTCTCGAAGCAAGTACTACTGGGTAAACAGGGAAGTTTTTGTCCTGGAAAAAGGGATCCTGTGGAGGAAAGGGTAAGAGGGGAAGCCAGCGGAGGAAGTAGTGAGATAGGTCAGTGGGGGAGGTTTGGAAGGAAAAAAAGGGGGGGTGGAAGTCAGTTGGGAAATTAAGGGACGGACAAACGAAGAGGGGTTTTTTCTTGGATATTAGAGTTAGATACTTGGTGCGTTTGTTAACTCTATCGGCGGCAAATATGAAAACAATATAATTTTTTGCTTTATTTAATTAAAGTAAACTAAATTTGTCGTCGATTCTATAATTAATCAATTGTTTATTTCATGTATAAAAAAATGTTTCTGTGAAGTGATTGTTAATAAATTGTAAAATGGTGTAATTATCCATGTCAACTTCTGTCACTATCAGTATCACACAATCTTGTACCTGGTCCTGGGCGTCATGTACAAAACAAAATATTGAATATCCATGCATTACTTATTCATGTATCAGAGACATATAACACAATTATGTCTCTGCATCCATTGGGTATATCAGTAGATGTTCATATTGAATTATTCGACAACTCTCTGTTAAAAAAAAGTTGTTAAATTATATTTTGAGTTGAAACACTTGAAAAAAAATGGCACAAATTGATATATTTGCAAACATAGTGAATATCTTAGTGTGCATGGTGTAATGATATATTTGTTTCTTTTGTTCCCCTCACATTTCTTTTTTACAAAATAAAATGTTACTTTTTAGCTCACCTGACCCAAATGGTCATGTGAGCTATTGTCACCACTGGGCGTCCGTCGTCTGTCGTCCGTCGTCCGTCAGTCCGTTCGTTAACTTTTCACATTTTAATCAACTCCTCTGAAGCCACTGGGCCAATTTGAACCAAACTTTGATGGAATGGTCCTTGGATGGCCCCCTTCCAAAAATGTGTCCGGTGATCCCGACTTCCAACCAAGATGGCCGCCAAGCTAAAAATAGAAAAAAGGGGGGATGAAATTTTAATTGTTCATTGCTGCTTTAGTATAAGTCAAATAAGGGTAATCACAAAATTACCGAACTCCGAATGAGCTCAAATATTAACTGCAGCTATATGGCAAGGAGTAGTTTAACATATATTCCTGGTTTTTCTGTGAAATTTTTCTTTCAGCCGATATATACCGATTATACAAATTAGGCATATTTTGATAAAAGATCACATTTAAATCTTCTCCTCTGAAACCGCTGAACCAAATTAAACCAAACCTGGCAGGGATGGTCCCTGGGTGGGTCCCTTTCAAAATTGTGTCCGACAGCTCCGCCCTCCATTCAAAATGGCTGCTGTTACTAAAAATAGAAATTTCTTTAGTTGTCAATTTCCGCTTTATTACAAATCAAAATGAACTCAAATTTTAACTGCAGCTATATGGCAATGAGTAGTTTAACATATATTCTGGGTTTTTCTGTGAGATTTTTGCAGCCAGTTTATTCCGTTTAGGAATATTATGAGATAAAAATCACATCAAAATCTTTTGCTCAGAAATTTGAGTTGAAATGATCTTTGGGTGGCCCACTTTCAAAATTATGTGTAACACCCCCCATGTTCTATCAACTTTAGATGTCAAATTGAAAACCAGGTGAGCGATTACAGGCTCATGGGAGCCTTTAGTTTATAATGGCCTACAGATGAAGTGAAAAAAAAACAGATAACACTCGTAACCCTCAAATCTATTTTTTATTCCTGTAAATTTTCATATCTAGAACTTGAACCGGATGAAACTGATGGAATATTTAAATTTATTAAATCTTAATTAAATAAAAATGAATCTTGGGTTACATTGTTTTGTATATGTTTTGTGAATCTGGGGAAAGCTAGTCTACTCAGGGTCGTCTTAACAGCATTATAGGACCCCGGGCAATGCAGTACACCGAGACGGCTACCTATGCAACCATTCGCAGGAATAAAAATGTAAATGTCGATTAAATTAAATATATAGTTATTGTACTTCCCAAAAAAATCAGTAATTAGACATTAAAAAACATGCCGCACACAGCATACACAAATTAGCATAGGACCCCTATGCTCGTGGGGCCCCCGGGTAACTGCACAGCGTGCCCATGCGTTAATATGGCACTGAGTCTACTGATACATTTTTAGCATATCTGTATATCTACATATATATGGTTCAATGTTATGTATTTAATCTTGTTTTCGTTATGTGTCTTGTTTTCGCTATGTGTGTATGCTAAGTTAAATAAACTTGAAGAAAGGGGCAATGAAATACAGCGGTGCATGTAGCTTTACAACAAGTTTCTTCTCCATTAAATAGTAGCAATATAATTTTTATTTCAGTTCTGCAAACATATAAACAAAATAACATAAAAGATGTATCAATCTCCATAGGCTTTTGAACCAACAAAATAAACTATAAATAGTTAAAAGCTTTTAGACACCAGCAATAGGGACCATTCACTGCTTCTCCCGTTTGGTGACGCTGCTGTTCCATAAGTGAATCACAAAAACGCTTGTATCTAACGTTAACCTAATAACGGAACTGAATTATAAAACTTGGACAGTGCAAACATTGAAGGTTTAACTAGTACAGCGCGGGGTGGTATTACCTGTTAGAAGTATAGATTTAGTTGACGACTATATGTAAAATAAAAGTATAAGTCAGTGGTAAGAAAAGGGTTTTATTATGAACATATTAAGAAATACAACGGACGTTTATAAGCCATATTGGCATGTACCTTGGTGTAGCCTATACAAGGTATACATGATGTTTGGTTACTCACACTGCAATACTGATGAACTTCTTTTCAACATTTTAAAGTACCTGTATTTTGGGAAATACTACCTCTAATTGAACAAAATAGAATGATAAAGACACCATCTCCAAATACAAAATTTTGAATCATGAATATATCTAGGTCTATCTATATTTAAGCAATCTTCAAATCTAAATCACACTCTTTAAAATTATTTGGTACAATATTATACATATAATATATTTCTTCGTGTAGTGTTATTAACTGTTAAAGATTCGACAACAAGCGGATTAATCATAGCATTTATTTTGGAAAGATTTTGAGCAGATGTATTATGAATAGCATAGCTTATGGTAAATAGTTAAATAAAGAAAATTTGCTGTTTCTTACTATTTAAAATTATTTTCGACAAATTTTGGTAGCACTCAAGATATTTTGTACTATCAGACTAGCGGATCATGGTACAAAACCTGGAACTGCCAAACAATGTAAAACTAAAGGCTCAAGTTGTCACGACAGAGTTCCGTCCGGATCCGGATTTTAAGTGGGATTCGTGCCGCTCAATCTTCAGTTTTCTGTGTAGTTTGTTTTATTAGACCACTATTTATCATTTTTTCCTTTTTCGATTGGCCATTGCATTGCTTGCCCGTCTTCGACTTATGATTTCCTATAACTCTTTTGGCATCTACAAAAAAACTTTTCTTATCTGGGTCATTATCAAAATACATGCATCTTTTCCTGGTCATATTTTGGTGACATCAAATATTTTCGTTCCCGTTTTGCTTTAGCCTATTAGTTTTTCCTACATTACAATGACATATTTACATAATATGCAGTCGGGAAAACCACCATGAAAATAAATATTTCTAGATATGTAGCACCCCCTAATACCTTTCAGTCCGTGTTGTTACCAACATAAAATTATTCTTTTTAGGAAAACGAAAAATAATATTTATGTAAAAAGTGGTTACATGCATAATATACAGGGAAATTATCCATACTTTCTTTGGAGCACTCGTTTTTTTCACAATATTTGGATATGTAGTTGTGGAATTCCATTTAAGCTGCATTATGAAACAAACAAGTTTTCATAATTGTATTTTGTTTCACTTTATATAAAGAAAAGATGACTTATACATAGTTAACAAAGTCAACTTTATTCAACTATAATATAATTTACTTCAATTATGTCATTTATCCTTTATATGAAACAATTTACATGAGGTAACACCATTGACAAGAGGTAACACCACATATGACAAAAGTAACACCTGGGACATCTTCATGAATGTAAACATTTAATTCAAGAAAAAAACACAACTATCAACCTATATTTGTTGTTTTCTTAATGTTTTCAGAACAATATTCAGTTTTTCAACATATTGGTTTGATGCATGAGCAATATCAGTTTTGTCCATGGTGTTATGAAGATATGTCCATGGTGTTATACAGATATGTCCCTGGTGTTACCAGGTCTAAAAAGTATACTCCCATCAGCTTGTTAAACTATATCTTACACGTAAATGACGATGTTTGAACAATTTTTCTGCATGGATTAAAGAGCAATATTTTGTTCTGTATATTACTGTTTATGGAATAATGTGTTTATACACAATCTTTATGGTAACACCATTGACAGTAACACCACAGAAAATAGGTAAGTATTTTCAGGATAAAAGGAAAATAATTTCTTCCTGACTATATTTTATATGTATATCCTGTGAAGAATACCAAATGTAATGTATTGTATATTTTTCCATTTTGTTCAATCCTAGCAAAAAGAAGTAGCTACTATAGTGAGAAGTACACCACAGACATAAAATTTATATACTATACCAATCGCACGTACTTTTTCGGCTCTATATTAGTTTATAGATCACTTTTGTTTTCATCGTCTGCACATGTCATGAAACAGGAAATAAGGAAAGGGAGAAACTCTTTTTGCTTCAAATATGACAAGACAGATAACTCTTACCAGCCTTAATAGGAAGGGGAACACCACAGACATGGAAATCTACAACAGCAGGTTTTTGCTCATTTTCTTTTTAAATTTCAATATATATCAAGCAACAATAATGTTGTGCTATTAGAGTTTTAGGAATAGTTCAAAAATAATATAAAGATCGAATAAAATCATAACATCTGAATAGTACAAATGACCAAAAGTAAGTCATTCCAGAAAAATAACACGTAACACCAAGGAAAAAACAGGTCTTCGTGTAGCTAGTATGAATTCGCAATTGGACCCATCTGGATTTAGATGGTAAAACTATAGAAAGCTGATGTGCCTTCATGCAAAATATGTTTTCTCCAATCAGTTTGGTTGATATTTGTCTTTTAATTGCGTAATAACAGAAAAGTGCATGTTTTTGATAATGACCCATCTGTTGACATATTCACGCACCACTATACTATCCCAATTATCAAATTTATTTCATTGTAGTATATATGCCACATTATTTTTTGTGGGTTTATTCCATTATAATGCAGGTAAACACGTTATTCATAACTTTAGTTAGCTGCATGTTATTGAAATGAACAGTCAAACGATTTGAATTACAATATTGTATCGCCTGGGCGAGATTCGAACTCATAACGTTAGTGGTGATAGGTACTGATTGCATAGGTAGTTGTAAATCCAACTACCAAACGATCACGTTCACGAAGGCCCCTAACGGACTACTGAGTTAAATATTGTAGGGAAGGTCAATTAAGATTTTCCTTTCCTTAAACTGGATATATCATACAGATAAAGAATATTTTTTGTTGGAAAATTTTGGAAAATAATCATCAATGTGTTCCCTTTGGATTGTTTATTACAAACATACATTTATTATTGCTATTAAATTTTTTTATCATTAGCCGTTTTGGGATTTATTTTGAATGATATGAAGTACCAACTATGTTATTTGAAAAGGTGTCTAGATCGAGATTGGAACAAAAATTCTGCTTCAGAGTGCATTTTTTTTCAGTTACAACAATGTAGCATCGAAATCTTTTTATAAGAGTTAAATACACCCTTTTCCCCTAATGCTAATGTAAGAAATGAAATGTGATACACGTATGCACCGTTAGGAATTTATATCCCTGTCGTTCTGTAGTCAACTGTTCAAGCGAAATGGTTTTAAGTATAAGATACAGTACTATTAAAAAAAAAGAAGCGGCCCGTATTGAATATCCCGCAATACGTGCAACTTCTTTTGTTTCAATAGTAGTTTATCTACAGAGGAAACAGCGTGTCTTTTTACATTTCCCACTATTCTGTCACGGAAATTAATCCTTTCCACGATGGCTCCGTCGCGGAAAACACGACCGAACAGGTAAATTGATATTTTTCATCCGCGGTGGTATCATCGTGGAAAGGATTAACTTTTATTATACGTGTATTTTTTCCACGATATAGCGTGGAAATCATCGTTGAAAAGATTAATATATGTGTGTTGAACACGATATAGCGTGGAAATCATCGTGGAAGAGATTAATATATGTGTGGTGAACACGATATATTAATCTTTTCCACGATGATGTCCACGCTATATCGTGGAACATATTTTTAAAAGGTTTAATATGCCTAACATTAATATTTATTTGGAATGCGTAAGCTTCCTAAAATTGTATACACGAGAGTCTTTACAGTCTGCATTGTCATAGATGTCACAATGAAGCGTAGAAATTAATTATTATAGGACAAACGGATAATTATTTGTACAGATCATATGATTTTGTTCATCATTAATGGCAATGTCATTAATTTACCGAAGTGTATGAAAATTGGGCATTTCAAATATAGAGTTCTATTTCTTATTTTGTAAGTTTATATAAAAAGGGAAACGTTTTACGTTTTCTTGTCAATTTGGCGTAGTATAATAGAAACAAAATTGTAGCGGTGGTCGCCGGGTGCAAGTCCATTTGAATTTGAAAGGAGACCCTCTACGTTTACACTATACCAGTACACGTATAGACAATAATAATGTATATGGAGAGAATGTAGGAAAAAAGGTCATGGATGAAAAGTCACATATATAATGTCATCTTTCAGATAATTAAAGCTTTTTGTAAAAATTATTTCAATGCCTTAATCTTTAATTTGTTTATACTGTAATTAATATATTCTTCCTGCATAGAGACCCAGTTGTTTATTTAGTACATGTATTTAATTCATAAATGACTCAGAAACCATAATGATTGAAATGGAAAGGGGTAATTTATAAAAAGAAGCCACTTGATTGCTATTGTCATAATGTCTATACACAGACATACATAGGTCATTTTTAATAGTTAGGAATACAATTATGAAAGAAATTGTTGAACATCAACATATGGTGAAACCATACCTGGTGTATCCCATGCCCTAGTCAATTCAGAGCAAAATGTATGGTTTCTTTCACTTTTTGTATAAAAGGAAAAAGTTAACTTTCACTATCATTAAGCCAAAATGGAGATTATGCCAAGCAACAGAGGTGGTTCCAAGCTGTGTTACCAGGGGTACATGTATACCAAACATGCTACCAGGAAGATCAATCAGTGGTGGAAGTGTGTTAAATGGTCAAGTACAGGATGCAGAGGAAGCATTAGCACTACACTTCAGAATGAAAATCCAGTTCCTGGGCAGCCACACAATCACGCTCCCAGTGATACAAGCATCAAGTACTCAAAAACCAGAAATTTCATGAAAGACCTGACAACCAACACCAGAGACAAACCCAGCCAGATCTTTGTCCAGGTTGTGTCCCAGTGTGACGTCAATGTCCAAGCCTTACTGCCCCGTGAAGAAAACTGCAAGCGCACAATTCGATACCAGCGTCCAACTCCTCCAGTCCCAGCCATCTATGCAGATGTCAGACTGCCTGAAGAGTACACAACAACTACCAACAACCACAGGCACTTGTTTCATTCAAAAAATATATGCCCCCTCCTCTTCCTTACTTCAAGGTAAACATCTGCCCGTTTCCCCTTCCCGACTTCGGTTCAATATGTTTCGCTTATTTGTGATCCTTTTGCTGACCCAATTATATCGTTACACTCACGAGATATTTCTCTTTTCGACTGCCACATTTAAATATACCCCCTCAGGCGAATTGGACAAGAATATTCAGCGAACGTCGCAATTTCTACTTTTTAGTCATTAAAACGGATATAGCCACTTCCGGTCCGGTCTAAATTGATTTAGAAAATTAAAAAAAGGTGCTTTAAAAATCAAATGTCAGTAATTTGGAGTTGAACATATTTTTATAATCTGCATTGGAACAATTATCTGTATTTTAAAGACTCACTTTACATTTGAGAGGAGATTATCATTAAAGCATTGTTACACATGGCCGATCTGGAGAATTCCGAATGCATATGAATACTCCAGCGCAAACCGGGAGTGGCTGTATCCGTTTCAATGACTTCAAAGTTGAAAATGCGACGTTCGCTGAATATTCTTGTCCAATTCGTCTGAGGGTAGGTATATTTAAATGTGGCAGTCGAAAAGAGAAATATCTCGGGAGTGTAACGATATAATTGGGTTAGCGAAAGGACCACAAATAAGCGAAAAATATTGAGCCGAAGTGGAGAAGGGGAAATGGGCAGATGTTTACCTTGAAGTAAAGAGGAGGAGGGGGCATATATTTTTTTAATGAAACAAGTGCCTGTACCAACAACCAACAGTTCCTGCAATACGACAACGGCCAGAATGCAGCAAACAGAATGTTAGTCTTCTACTCACTAGACAGTTTGGAAAGATTAGTCAATGCCCAGACCTTCTTCATGGACGGTACCTTATCTGTAGCTCCGCATCCATTTAAGCAGCTATACACCATCCGGGTTCCATTCAAAGATGTTACAGGCACTGCAGTATATGCGTTCCTGCCAAATAAATGTCAAGATACTTACAGGGAACTCTTCCAGTATATTGTTGACAACTACCTTGCCAGCAACCTACAATTCAATGTTCAGACTTTGAAGATGCAGTCCTTCGTGCAGTTACAGCTGTATTTGGTCGCCACATCAACCACCAGGGCTGTATCTACCAACTGACACAAGCATCATGGCGAAAGATACAGCAGCTTGGTTTGGTGCCTCTCTACAAGAACGACGACGACTTCAGACTGTTCTGTGGTATGATGGATGATCTTGCCTTTTTACCAGTACCCGATTTGACCAATGGTATTCATCTGCCCTGATGACCCACCAGAGGCAGCTGAGCTCCTAGATTACTTTGATTCAACTTACATCAGTGGTAGACAGCACAAAATCAAGCAGTCCGTCTGGTCTTAAGTCGCAGCCCACCTGTTTCCACCAGCCATTTGGAACGTACATGATGCCACAGTCAACGGTGATGCCAGAACCAACAACATGTGCGAGAGCTGGAACAACAAGTTCTTCAACCTAGTAGGACATTTCCATCCGTCTATATGGCGTGTGATCGAGTGGTGTCAAAAGGAAGAAGCTACTGTCCGTACTATTATCCAGCAAGATGCTGTTGGTAATCCACCAGTTAAATGTACTCAACAGAGACATGTTCAGCTCCGGAAGCGTTTACAGAACCTATGCAGAGACCTCACTACTGGCCAGAAGACCATTGCCGAGTTCTTGTGTGGAGTTGGGTGGAACATCAGACTCTATCACCAACATTAGTGCTCAAGAGACAATTGACATTATGAACATTTACAATTTTAAACTGGAAATATTCAACGTTTGTATGTTCATCATTATATCGTTATGGTTTGACATATTTCATATGTTATTTGTTATATGACTTATAAATGCTCCAATCATTGATGTGATTAATTAAATGTAAATGCTAATTCATTGTTTTTTGTTTTTTTTTATTTTCTAATTAGAAAGAGTTGGATGGGTGAATATCAATGAGTCAAATTGTGGTTCTCATATATCAAGGTCTCTATAAGAATCATTCCTTTATAATTAGAAGGTGTTGGGATTGAATACATATCAATGAGACATCAATCGAATTTGGTTCTCAATCAAGGTCTTGAATAAATATCAAAACAAAAACAAACAAAAAAACACACAAACAAATAAAGAAAAATACACACTGTGACCCTCCGGGATATAGTAAATGTGGAAAAAATATATTGCAACGCAACACATACTTATGATATTATATTCAACACAGACCCTATATCAATATTAATTCCATACAGTCAATGATAAGCAATAAATCGTGAACGTAACATTTTCCAAAAAAAAAAGGAAAACAATTCGGTTTATTATTTTCGTGAACGGATTTCGCTATACAGTTGCGATGTTGTTGAACGCAGGCCTAATTTAATGATTTCTACCTCGCATGGCTTATTGAATTTGCAGGCAACTATCCCATCGGCAATATCCAGGTTTGTTATGCTGCTGGCTCTGCCAGTTTCCATCGTTGAGCGTTCATGATTTTGCTGTCCGCACCAAATATTTATATTTGAAATCATATGAAAGGGGGAAAAACAAGAAGCTAAATGCATATTAATATGTTGCTTTATTGTGGAGCCCAGTAACTGACATGATAATTTTAATTTCTTTTATACGAAATAGTTTACGGAGCCCGTTTTCTGACATGAGAAAAACAATTTATTTCGTTTATAGATCTTTTTTCAATTTAGTTTATGCGAAATACTATTTCGTATAACGTCATAAAAATATTTATCATGTCAGTTAACGGGCTCCGTACTTTATTGTTACTCATCAAAAAAGAATAAATTATAATTAAGAAAGAAGCGTCATTTAATTTCATAATATTAATGTTTTAAAAGATTCAGATTCAATATTTTATTAAAGTCTCACCACTTGTAATACATATAATACACAATCATCACACTATATACATTAAAACAAAAGTTGCATAGATAAAATACAAGTGCCATTCTATAAAGAATTATGAGAGACTATATAAATTTCAATAAATTAAAACTTTAAATCAAGTCTAAAACATTTCAGTTCTGTAAAAACTTAACTATCAATCAAGAATATAAAAAACTATTTCTTCTACCTAAAATATTAAAAAGAAACCATCATAAAGAAAGATTATTAAAAAGTTGGCATGCGGTGAAATATTTATCCAATTACGAGTTATACCTCAAAAGACGACGGCATTGTCATCATTTTGTCTTAATTTATGGTAACTAGGATGTGTTTTGCAAAGTTTTGACCTTTTTATCTAAGACATCAGCATATCTGGCATGCATCTGGGATATGTACAATGAAAGAAGAACACAGGATTTACACAGACACCTGTATTTTGTATTTGATCTCCATATACTGTATTAGGTTTAAATAAAATACCTTGTCTTTTGTATGAACAATTATTTATATACACGACTACCGGGTATATGGTTTAAAAGGAATATATTACTTCAATACTTGGTTTTATTTTAAGCTTGTATTATTATTTGTTATGATAGAATAAATTTTATAGTATTTAATTGGTCAATCAAAAAGACCAATGGTAGAATTAAGAATTGGAGCTATAGAATTTGTGAAATGTTAAAAGCTCAAAACTTAGAAGCATATTGTAATTTTTAAAATAATATTATTACTAAGCATACTATTTTGCAAATTGAACAATTAATGTTTGATAAGTATAAATTAGATTGGAAAAATAGAGTCTCTGCATAAAGTCAAGGTAACAAATCAAGGACATATAAATTGGCTAAACATGATTTTTGTACTGAAACTTATTTAGAATATAAGATACCACTAAAATATAGAAGTGCATATATGCAAAGTTTATTAGCTTAACTTTATTCAATAAACCCAGGCACAGCAGATTGCGCTACAGGAGCATCAATTATTTTCAAATACTTATTATAAGATGACAGAATGAGTAGATAATGCATAAGTATTACACAATAACAGATGATAGGTGATACACAAGTAATTACGGTCAGAGGTTACGACTTGGGTCTACTCGACTCATGCTATATTTATTACCAGGCCATATGCGTTGTATAGTGCATGATATATTTTAAAGTGGATTACAAATAAATTATATCCCAAATAGTGGAAATATTTGAACAGTGTACATTAAAAACTACAGAAGTTTTACAATTTTTGGAGGAACAATGACAGGTGAGTAAGAACTTGTATTTCCTATTTTCAACATTGTATTCATTTTTGCTTCACAAGGACAGATTACAAAATAATTTGGCATGTAATTAGTTCGGATAACCTTCAATAACTCACAGCAAAAAAATATAATGGAATTCATTTCCAAAGCATAGATTACAAAGATTGCATAATCTTTCATCCCTTGGGATCCCCATCCAACGCCCCGTTTCAATTGGAAATTTTATATTACTAGTTCTTAATTTACAAATATAGTTTCCATGAACAGCATTTAATCGCAAAAGATAATTCTCCAATTTGAATTCAGTTTTGAATTTTGAATAATATTCCCCTCTTGAAGAATTGTTAATATCTGAAAACCATTTTTGAATATATTGATCTTGTAATCTTTGCTTAATAGTAACCTTCCAAAATTCAGGGTTAATATATTTTTGACCATCCCATATATTGCTGAAACTTGTTTCATCAAATATTGATTTAATATAATTCATCCATGGTATGTCTCTATTGCCACTTATAAATAATTTAAATAGTAATCTGTAGATTTTACCAGATAACTTATCAGGGTTACCCACAATTTTGTTCCAAAAACACAACATGTTTATTTTAATCTGTAATTCTATAGGGTATCGCCCAAGTTCTCCATATACCATAACATTTGGTGTGCTTCTTCTAACTCCTAGAATCTTTTTACAAAATTGCAAATTAATTTTTTCAATAATGTTCTTGTTTTCAAACCCCCCAAATGTCAGCCGAATACGTCAATATTGGATACACTAATGGAACAAATAATTTCAATTGTAGATCAGTTGGAATATTAATATTGCGTATTTGCTTATATAATGAACAAAGTGCTTTTTGGGCTTATAGAAGTTACCATTGTAGTTAAACAGAAGTCCAAGATAGTTATAATCATCTTGTTGTCTTATTTTTTCACCAAACATTTCATAACTAAAGTTTTGATTACTTTTCTTCTTTGAAAATACAACTATTTTTGTTTTTGATATATTAACTTTGAGTTTCCATACCGTATATTACAATAATGTTCAAACATCTTTAGTATTTGTTGTAGTTCTTGTTGTGATTCTGCAAAAATTACAGTGTCATCAGCATAAAGTAATAAAAACAATTTCATATATACATTAAGATTCTCAAAGCTTAAACTATTAAGAGTATCAAGACCAGTTTTAGAGTGTTCAGTCAGAAATTCTTCTAAATCGTTTAAATAGATGGCAAAGAGGAAGGGAGATACATTTTCTCCGTCTTACACCAATATCGCAGTTCAAAAAATCAGAAAATGTATGTCCCGATTTTACACAGGATTTAATATATCATAAAAAGAAAAAATAATTTAAATTTTGTTTCCATGAATGTTACTGTTAATCAATATATGCCATAACTCAGCTCTCCAGATCGTATCAAATGCTTTTTTGAAATCTATAAAACAACAAAATATTTTTTTTTCTTTGATAAGTATAATGTGATTAAACTATAAAGAATAAAAATGTCATCCTGAGTTGAATACCCAGCACGAAAACCAGCTTGTGATTTAGTCACAAGATCTGTTTTATCTGAAAAATTGCTTAACCTTGAGTTTAGTATTGATGTAAACAATTTACCAAGTGAAGATACTAATGTAATAGCCCGATAGTTGTCCGGATCGCTTGGATCACCTTTGTTTTTATAAATGGCTTTAATGATTCCCATGGTCCATGAATCAGGACTCTCTCCACTATCAAATATTAAATTAAACAGTTTAACATAATATGGCAAAACATTTTGTAACAGTTGTTTTTAAATATTCATTAACAATATCGTCTAAGCCAGGCGCTTTTCAATTTTTTAAGTTTTTATCCGCTTTAATGACTCCATCCTATGTAATTTCAGAATTAAGAAGATCAACGCCATTGTGGGAGTAAATTCTTGAAAAATCATCAGAGCTGGCATCGTTCTCACTACTATTTAACTCTTTTAAATATTCGTAAAGGCGATCAAGTGATATTTTATTTTCTTCTTAATTTTTGTTTTTGAAAACGACTTCAAAATTTTCCAAACTTTTTTGTATCGTCTTAGATGCACTACGAAGCTGTGTTTCAAATTTCTTAGCGTACTCATTATAAGATTTGTTCATCTCTTTCTTGTATTCACGACCACATTTTGTAAGTAATTGTTTATTTTCAGACGACTTTTTCAGATTATATTTCTTGCGATTAATATTCAATTGTTTTCTTTTTTCATAGCATTTTGTCGCATTTATAAATGAGAAGCATCAAATACCAATTTTATAATCCTTTGTTTGACCTGGAGGTAAACACACGTTAACGGTTACACATTCTAGTCAATTCAAATATCATTGGTTCATCAATTTGTTTTTCAGATCAGATGTATCCGATTAAATGACCAGTTTTTTTTAAGGGTGGGGAGGAGGCAAATCGTGTGATACCTTTATTATAGAATACTCAATTAAGTCTACTACAATGGAAGAAAAGAAGAAAAAACGCTATGATAAATCTAAAATGCTGCTAAGCTTGGCGTTAAACCTCAATCATCCAATCAATCATTGAAAAATAAGTATTTTCTCACTTAAAGAACAACAACATTGAGAGAATGATGTAACTGTACCAATCTAGGCTTTTGTGTAACAAGTGCGTTTTTAAAAACTGACACCTAATGTCGTCTATTGTTCTCAACGTTATAACAAATGCAATGCACAGATATGACTGATAACCGACACCTTCATTATATTAACATTTAATAATATAAACTCCTATTATTGATGATCGTTATTACAAATTTTGTGACCTTGTTATCTTAGTTAAAGGGATATTGTCTACCAGCTGCGTAATTTTTTCATACCCAAAATTATTGTCGATTTCGTACTGACCTTCATAAATAAGGGTAATAACAAATTACCGAACTCCGAACAATCTTACAAAGGGAAAGTCAAAACTCATAATTATATAAACAGACAAAATCAGTCAACAACCGGAAAACTGTGAAAACCGTAATGACCCTGACTTGGTACAGGCATTTCTAAAGAAATGGTGGGTTGAATCAGATAAAATGAAGATTAAACACTGAATTATTGATGAATACGCTCCGAAACGTTGTTTTTTCGACTAAAAAAGCTGACCATCGTTACCGGAAGCTAATTAATTATGCACTGACCTGGGCGAGGCCAACTCTATTTATTTATCTATTTTTATGTCAGTAGCCCGGATGCTGCAGCATGGATATTGAGGTAAGTTTCTATAAAATTTGAGGAAAAAAGCCATTTGCGAACCGATTGTATCTAAAAGACGTAGAATAAATAATTTCTTTATCAGGAATAGATTTTCTTTGATGAAAACTACATGCCTTAACAGATTCAGCCGATATTTCCACGATAACCATTGAAAACATGCCAGGAGGCACCCTATGGGGACAAGCTCAACTACGTATTTTCGATCGGAAATTTTTGCCGGCGTTAAAAATAACTAAATTAGTTTTTTTCTTCTTATAAGTTATGAAGTTGTTCCCCGAGATTTTGATACACGTGTTAAATTAATTTATTTTAGCCAGTTTACCGACAATATGAAAACAGAGACATACATGTAGAACACAGTGAAATACTGACATGTCTGATAAAAACGAATGACGTAGCCAGTGTTGTTTTATTTGTTAATTGACTGGAATGTTTCAGAGAAATTTGGGCTGGATTAGAAACAAAAGAGACCTTACTTCTAGTTCCACAAGACAGTTGCTGCAAAATAATATGGGACTGACCATTTACCTTGAAGGGGGCTATGTCACGTAGAAATGTTTTTTTCAGACGCCACAGAAATCATATTTTCTTATTTTCCGGCGAAGTGCCAATCTAATTAAAACAAGGTGAACTGTGATCTAATTCTCACTTATGATACCCCTGCCACTTCCCATGATATGGGTTACCTATATGAAGCTTGTGACCAATTACCAGATTTCTGCCATCAATAGTTGTTGAGAAAAATGTGCATATATGTTCAATGTGGATAAAAACCAACTAAGTCGGCAAACAGGAAGTAGGAATCTGATGGTTCCAAAAACGCTTCCCACGATATGGCATACCTATGTGAAGCCTGTGACCAAATATCAGATTTCTGCCATCGATAGTTGCTGAGAAAAATGTGACGAAAAATATTTTGGAAGGACGGACGGACAGAGGTAAAACAGTATACCCCCCTCCCCCTTCGGGGAGCGGGGGTATAATTAGATCTAAAATAGGGAGCAAGTGCGTAGATCTAATTTTAATTGGATTGGCGAAGTGCTGGAATAATTTTTTTTTCTTCAAAATTTTGTATACGATTATACTGTGAAAATGTCAAGTCGGAATATATTTTTTTCTCCTGTCCAGCCAAAGATTCAGAATCAAAATAATTTTTAGGAAAAAAACCATAAAATTAAAATTGAATAGCTTGAGGGGTAAATTGATAAAAAAAATTGCAAGACCAAAATGGTTCTCCCATATACCAACAAAAAAAACGAAATAAAACTGTGGTCATAAGAAAGTCCCACGAGAAAATCTTACCTTCCAAAATAAGACTTTTTTTTATTTCTCTAAGCTGAATTTGTGCAAACTATTTCACTAATAATGAATTATATTTCTTTTTTAAATAAAGCTCATTTTTCTAGATGAATGTATAACCATCTGTCTTTACTCTGTTTTTATTAAATCTCTTGTCTTTATTACAGGACTTTGATCGGATTGTCCTTGATGAGGAAGTGTTGGGGGTTGCTAGAATGTTTCGAGAGGAACTTGTAGTAATGCCCCATGACGAGGATTACAACAGATCCAATAGGTATGCAGCCTACCGCCAGTATACCATTTGGCCACATGGCCGACTTGGAGCTGGGGTCAGACGTGTGATCCCAAGCTGTTGTACTTGGAAAATTAGGGACACATATCCTGATCTATATGGACAATACAAGGGTTTCATTCCTAGACGATTTAATTAAAACTTGTTCATGAAATATTTTGTATTTTATCCCATATACCCTAATGATAAAGTTTACCACTTGCTTCCCTATGATCGGTGGTTGTCTGGGTACTCTGGTTTCCTCCATCACTAAAACTGGTCGCCATGATATAGCTGAAATATTGCTGAAAGTGGCGTTAAAACACCAAAAATAAAAAATAAATCAACCCTAATGAGTTGTTAATTTCACAAGTTGGTCAGTTGGAATTGTAAATTTAATTTGAAAGTTTTGCCATCTTATTATTATTTTTTGTTCTATCGGCACTGACAACTTCTTCTAAAATGGACTGACAGTCTTTTATATAATTCAAAACCAAACTTGGCAGAGATGTTTTCTATGAGGTCCTACACAAGAGTTGTTACTTTTGTGCAGATTCGTCAAAAAACATGGCCACCATGTGACTGAAAATTCTGATTGGTCGATTTTCAAGAAACTTCTTCTCAAGAACCGCTGAAGGGATTGAATTGAAATCTGGTATATATGTTCCTATGAATGTCTTTAACATGTGTTGTTACTGTTTGCGCCATTAGAAAATTCAAAATGGCCACCAGCGGAGGTCAAAGTTTGCATTGAAACCCTATGGGAAACAACATGCTCATCTTCTTCTTGAGAACAGCCGAACAGAATTTAACCAAACTTGGCAGAGATGTTTCTTGTGAGGTCCTAAAAAGTTGTCCTGGTTTGTACTAACTAGACCAACACACTGAGTGTTATCGTTATTGTGCATTGGACAATTTGTAATGTCCATTATCCTGACTTGGGTACTTTTCTGCTCTAAATGTGCAGAACTTCTGTCAGACCAGGAAAAACAAAGAGTGACAATCTAAATTTATTTTATGCGACAATATAGTCAATTGTTTTGTCTTGGTCTTCAAATCTGGATTTCTGCTACAATATCGTCCCGAGTTGGAGGTTGTGGAATTGGTGCAAGATGGACCGAGATTCTTCTGGGATCATCTACTTCCAACTGCACACGTTAATTCATTCCTTCATTATCTTGCAGTCTCATACAAATGATGACCCTTAATAGTCTTGGAACATAGGAATATGACTTGTCAGCTTTAACAGGCTGCACAGACCATCTAGCTGTCTTTTTGTTGTAACTTCTCTGCCACCTGAAGTAGAAAAATACATAAAATGTAATTCACAAGAATAAAACAATAGAGATTATGATCTATGGAGCCCTAACTTTCAATTCAAGATGAATATCTCGAATGTATAGTGAATGAGCAACTAAACATATCATTACAAGTCCACTTTATGAAGGATTTGAGTGATTTGTAGACAGATTTTAGGTTGTGGTCATCCCTCAAGAAGTTCTACGGCAGGCATCACGAGCTGGTCAATGGTTACAGGGTGTCTGTTACCCAAATCAGACCTGATCTTCATTTGTTGTTGATGTCTTTCCCTTCATCGGATGGGACTTCTACCAGACTTGACCATGGACAACGCAGCGGATTTGCGACTTTCGATTGACCCTTCTGAAGCCTATGATCAAATATCAGATTGCTGCCATAAATAATTACTGAGAAAAATGTTATGAACATCTTGGGACAAACGGACGGACAGAGGTAAAACAGTATACCTCCCCCTTTCCAGTGGAGCGGGGGTATAATAAAGCTCCTATGACATATGATCATGCATGGTTCTGTTATTAGGACAACATTTCAAGTATGTAAGTTACAACTGAAACATATGAAATTAACATGACAAACCTTAGAGTGAAGTTGAGGCTAGGTTCAAAATCTCCATCGTCAGAATCATCACCAACATCACTGCCCTCTTCAGTAATATCTATTGAGAGACTGTAAGAATAAAAAATAATTGTTTATTACAGTGTATGTGTATAATATCGAAACAAATTTTGCTATATGGTTCTGATGTGCAGCTGTATAACGAAAAAGCTTTTCAAAATAATATTAAATCTTTATACATCTATCCAGCACACATCTACACAACACAATATAAAGAGACAAAATTACATCAAAGTTCCAGGAAAAAATTTGGTGCGCCAGACGTGCGTCAATTCTGTCCCAGTTTGGTTTCATTCCCGTAAGTAGCGAAGGAGGACTGGCCATTTCAGCTTGTGGATTGATGAAAATGTAACGATGACGCAGAAGCCAACATGATCCCTATATATAATATAGCTACTAGTAGTATCACTATGCAAGCCACAATAATTAATAGGAAACTGTTATACAAGTGACTGTGTTGAACAATATTGACAATGTTACCAATAAACATAATGTAGAATACATGTATGTCTAATCTTTAACAAAATGAACATACTCAAATGGGTTCACAAATGAACTCGATTTCTCCAGTTTCATCCGTTTCGTTGAAATGTGATGGCTGCTCATTTCTTCTACTCTAGAATTACCTTGGTCAGAATATCTAAATCAAAAGTACAAATATCAATCACTACAAAATCACATTTGTCTGAAATTACCAGTTTTTGTAGTAATTTGCCTAAAACATTTAGATAATTTTACAAAAACCTGCATGATTTTAACACAGACATGGGCCATCGGTCTACTGTTAAATTCACACACTGTGAAACATGCAAATTGCTATGGATCTTCACATTATTTCTTAAAAATCTTGTTTATTAATCATACTTACAAGATCCAAACTAAACAAGGGCAAAGCGTGGTGTATCCCCTCGCCTAAAAATTTGACCTGGTGACCTTGACCTTTGACTTTGAAAATCAATAGGGTTCCAGATTCTCTTAAGGACTAAGTATGTACCAAGCTTGGTCAAAATCCATTGAAGGATATTGATTCTAGAGTGTTCACAAGGATGTTATGCGGTAAAATTTTGACCCGGTTATCTTGACCTTTGACCTATAAGGCTATGACCTTGAAAATCAATAGGGTTTCGGTTATCTTAAGGACTAAGTATGTACCAAGTTTTGTCAAAAATCCATTGAAGGATGTTGATTCTAGTGTTCACAAGGATGTTATGCGGTAACAATTTTAGCCTGCGACCTTGACCTTTGACCTTGAAAATCAATAGGGTTTCAAATTCTCTTAAGGACTAAGCATGTACCACGTTTGGTCAAAATCCATTGAAGGATGTTGATTCTAGAGTGTTCACAAGGATGTGACGGACGGACGGTAGCGTTACTATATCCCTTCGCAACTTCGTTGGCGAGGGGATAAAAAGCAGTTCAAATGACAATTCTTTAAATAGAAAGCCTTTATATGAAAAATACATATTGATTTCCCTCTATCATGTCTATGTTGATAATTCTAAGATAGTAAAGTATAATTTTGGCTCCCTGAACTAAAAATTATGTCCAAAATTGTTGAAATGTAGTAAAAAAACTAGTTAATGTAATGTTTTTAGAATAGTCAAGAAATAAACTTGGTTTGCATAAGGAAATTGAAAACGATTTTCATTTAGTCATAGTCTAAAATATGCAGTTCAGGACATTTCAGTAAAATTTTATAGTCACATATATAGAAAAGTTTCTGAAACTTGCAAATTTCTATGGATCTTCATATTATTTTTTAAAAACCTTGTTTATGTATCATACTTACAGGATCCAAACTAAAAATGCTACTGAAATGACACTTATTTAAATGGAAAGCTTTTTATATAAAAGATACATACGGATTTTCCACTATGGTGATAATTCACAGACAGGAAGATATAATTTTGGCTCCCATAACAAAGTGTTATGTTCAAACTTGTTGAAAGTACTTTTAACCTTATTTATGTAATGTATTTCCAGTACCCAAGATATGAACTTGTTTGCATAAAGGAATTAAAATGATTTTCATTTAGCCATGGTCTAAAATATGCAGTTTAGGACATTTCTGAAATTTTCAGTAAAATTTTGTAGTCATATATAAAAAAAGTTCTGAAACTTGAAAATTTCAATGGATATTCATATCATTTCTTCAAAACCTTTTTTATAATTATACATTATACTTACAGGATCCAAACTAAAAGTGCAATTGAAATGAAGCTTCTTTAAATAGAAAGCTTTTATTTGAAAAATACATACTGATTTTCCATTATAGTGATAATTCGCAGAAAGTAAGGTATATACTTTTGGTTCCCAAAACTAAGTTTCTTGTCCAAGTTGTTGAAATTTGATAAAATTAAAAGCCTAATTATATGTTGTATATCAAAGAAATAAATTTGCTTGAATAAAAAGAACTTTATAGGGTTTTCATTAAGCCATGTACAGTTTTAATACTTGCATTAAAAATGAATTGATTCGATATTTCTTTTTAAATTGATAATAATAAACTGCATTGTCATTGATATCATTTTTGCACTCCCATTTCCCCTTTGCTGGCCTCTTAAAATTTGTGTTTGTTTACCTCGCAAATACGGCCGTTTTATGCTACTCATTGACAATAATTTGCTGTTGCCAGGTGCAAAATTAAATATATTGATTAATATCTACCGAAAATGATCATAGGCATCATCATAAATTCATAAAATATGAAAAACGATTGAGAAAAGAAGGCAACATGCTCGGCTTACCTATCAACAATAATCAAGCACTTCCTTGAGTTCGCTCCATCCAACGGCAACGGTCCAACTGATCCCATACATATATCCTGCATTTGTTCCATTTGGAAGATACTTCACTTCTATTCCTCTTTATCTCTGAATCCGTCAAAGTCCGCTTTCTTCCACGCGTTGACAGTTTCTCTTTTGCCCAAGAAACACATGTTGTTTATTGTTTCTAAACAGTGCGCATGCTCAAGACGTGTTCGCATAGAAGGCCATATGAATAGATTTGAATATTGTCATCCGGACAATAATTCTTTTTTGGGTCTTTTTTGTCAAAAAATCGTATCTTTTGCCACATAACTCGGTGTTAATCTTCATTTTATGAAGGTCAGTACGGAAATCGACAATAATTTTGGGTATGAAAAAATTACGCAGCTGGTAGACAATATCCCTTTAAATGACCTTTTAAATATCTTTACCGACGATCTAGAAAATTTCCCATTGAACTTTACACACGATAATAATATCAATTTTTACAAAATAATTTTAATATATGATTTTATTGACATATATTAGATTAAGCGTATTTTATTGTTAACTATATAACATTTGGATCGAAAACAAATTAATCCAAATTACAAAGGTGCTCTCCACATATTTACATACAATTATATATTCCATGCATAACAAATAATAATGTATTTATAATAATTATATTTTAGAACAATGGTATATATATCTATTAGTATATATTTCTGTCATGTTCATTCTGTTAATTCTGATATATAGACGTCTACAATGAAACAAAATAAATATAAAAAAGAAACAAAACAAAAGCACCAAGAAAAAAAAAATAAAAAAAAAATAGAATAAAATAAAAAAAAAATAATAATAATAAAAATTAAAAGAAATATGAATAAATAAAATTAAAAAATAATATAATAATTATATATTGCCAAGAGCAATATCTTTGATTTATATGTATAAACATATATAGCTATGTGACATCAAAGTGCCTTGAGAAATTTATTCTGGCTGACAGGTACCTTTGAACTACTAGTTACTATCACACGACGAAACATTTCTGAGTCAAGTTGATTCGTATATTCAATATTTTTGGGGGAATTTCATAAAAAATGTATATACTATTCAGATATCCATATATATATATATCTCACACCACAAAGTTTGTTCTAATATTTTTAATATTTGTATTTGTGCGTTTGTGGAGGCGGGTTGAATTCCATAGGAATATATTTAATTGGTATTTCCTATCAAGAACTTAGTGTATAAAAAGATTCCGTACCTTGGTAGACTATTATGCTATCTATATCATACTATCTACTAGATTAAAAAGGTGAACATGAGATCAAGGTATTTAAATTTTTTTAATAATGACTAGGTAGGATGCGCACGATTTGTATTGATGTTCCATAGCTGAAAATAGTGATATTTTTTTATTTTTAACCACAAAAGAAGAGGATAGAATATAGCGAGATATGTCAGCCATAAATAAACAAGCTATTATCAGCAATTCAATCAAACTTATCATTGAATCCTGTCTAAACGAGCTCTCACCATCGATAAAATGATATTTTAGAATTTTGTCAGCATAAAAATATAGAGGCCTAGCCATTACAAATAAAATGTAGATATCTAATTAAGTGTGCACAACAATACGTTACTAGAATAACCTTCACCCTTCACCAGGAAAATTGATTGATTGATTGATTGATTGATTGATTGATTGATTGATTGATTGGTTGATTGATTGATTGATTGATTGATTGATTGCTTGCTTGATTGATTGATTGATTGATTGATTGATTGATTGATTGATTGATTGATTGATTGATTGATTGATTGATTGATTGATTGATTGATTGATTGATTGATTGATTGATTGATTGATTGATTGATTGATTGATTGATTGATTGATTGATTGATTGATTGATTGATTGATTGATTGATTGATTGATTGATTGATTGATTGATTGATTGATTGATGCTTAACGCCAACATTAACAATATTTCAGCTATATCGTGGCGTCCAGCAAGACTCAATATTAAAATTAAAGAAACACTGCCAAACGCTTCCCAAATAATAGATTAGCTCTATTGGTACATGTCCTGAAACAATTTACGAATCCAAAAATAGATAAACTGGTATCGATGAAACAAAACTTCCTGGTGCATATACTGTGAACTCATCCTGATTGGCATATAGTCTTTGCCATATCCTTTTGATCTAGATGACACAAAACTTCCTGATTTACCCTGTGTACTAATTCTGATTGACAAAGAGACTATTACAAAAATGATTAAAATCTTTTAGTTTGTATTCAAATATGTTATGGTCATTGCAACATCCTCATGACTCTTTGTCTTTCCCCCATTTGGTGGGGGGGGGGGGTGGGTAGGGGGTGATAATTGACATTCAATTTGATTCTGTGACTACATTTGGTCTAAAGCCAGTGGAAACATTATATACAGAACTTCGAATTTTACGTGGAATTTAGTATATTACTTCATATTGGTACTTTTATTGTTGATTCTAATAATCGTCAAATAACTTGCGTGCGGGCGCACTAACTTTTCCACTAGTGGAGCAGAAACTGTTTACCCTTCAGGAGCGACTGAGTTCACCCCGGGTTTAGTGGGGTTCGTTCTACTCGATTTTTAGTTTTATAAGAATGTTTTGTAGATCGTTGATGGTCCTTTTGTACGTTTTCATTAGGCCATTGTGTTGTCTGTTCTTCTTTGATATCCGGATTCTGATTACCGTTTTAGTATCTTCAAACTCTTCTTTGATATCTACGTTTTTATTGCATCATTATCATAATCAAAAAATTTAAACAAATGTAATACAATGGCTATCAATTTTCTTGTATTAATTATACAATTTTATAATTTTAGCAACTGCAATGGACGTCGAGGCTCTACGTTTGCTTCATACCCAACGGGATCTACTAAAACGTTTACCTAATCCCGATGACGCTAAAATGACATTGAATAAATATGAAGCCATTGTGAAGAAAATAACGATGGACACACAGAAAACAATGACGATAGTTTCCACCTATGCTGAAAAGATTGAAGATGAATTAAAAAGAATCAGGGAATTAATAAGGCAAAGTAGCATCAAGATTGGAGAACAGATTCAAGAATTGATGAAAAACAATCTCTTGACAGGTATATTCTGTTTCATAGGAATAAAATAATAAATAATATTTATATTTTGACTGAATAGAATATTCGTATGTCACTGTTTAACCCTTGCATGTAAAAGAAACCTTTAAATAGGGTTTTCAAACAACCCTTAGAGTGCCAATTTATATGCTTTGCCTAAAACGTCATTCATCATTGAATTACTTGCATACGTATTCTCTTCATCCCCGATGGGACATAAGGCATCAACATGAGTACTCGCACCCATACAGGTGAACTGATTTCGCATTGCTGTTGTAGAGGTGTATCTTGCTTCGCAGACTGTATTTACTCGACTTCCAGATGGGTTGAAGTGTGTCGAATGCCGCACGCGCTTTTGAAAGCCTGGTCTTGATGTCTTTGCCTGCTCCATTGTCTTTACTTAGGACACTTCCGAGGTAGGTAAGATCTTCGACTTATTCTAGTGAATCGTTATTTATAGTCATAGGTTCGGATGTTGCGTTGATGGTCATTATCTTGGTCTCTTTTGTGCTGATGTTAAGCCCTGTCTGCCTTGCATACTTATTCAGTCTGTCAGTCTTCTCTTGTAGGTGGGTGTTATTTCCTTATATCTCTGCAAGATCGTCTGCAAAGTCAAAGTGACTGAACATTGTCCACTGTATGCCACGTCTTTTATCAGATGTTGCTTGTCTTTGTATCCAATCAATTACTACCAGGAAGAGGATACGTGACATAAAGCAGCTTTGTCTTACTCCAGATTTGACGCTGAATTTCCTAGGATGACACTACATTCAAAGTTATCGTAGAAAGCCTTCACAAGGGTACATATCTTCAGTGGAATTCCATAAGTTCTAAGAATTGTCCACAACGTTTCCCTATGTACACTGTCTAATGCCTTTCTGAAATCTATGTAGTTTATGAACAATGGTGTTTTCCATTTTATGCATGGATCAATGATGCTACGGATGGCAAACATTTGGTCTATGGCATGCATCCCTTCCTTTCCAGTTGTCACATATTTGTAGATCTCTCTTTTTTGTCAGTTTAGCAATGAGTCCTTTGTTCAATCGCTTGGTATGATTTCATTGTTCCAGATGTTATAGAAGAGTTACTGCAGAATTTCGAAGATGTTGCTATATCTGTCGTTAACATTTAAGTATGGAGGTCTTCATCAGCAGGATCAGGGCTAGATGGTTCACTTGGTTCAGGACAGTTAAGGACATCCTGGAAGTAGTGTATCCATCGTTTGGCTTGTTCATGTTCTGTTGATAATGGGTTAACATTTGTGTCCGTTATACGAGCTGGTCGAAGTGTTGTTTTACCGCATAGCTGCTGTGTTATTTTGTAGACAGTCCTCATTTCACCATGTGAAGCTGTTTGTTCTGCCTCATGTTCAAGGTTATCTACAAATATTATCCTGTCTCTTCTTGCACGTCGTTTTACTCCTTTGTGCTTTGTTGCATAGGCTGCCTTCAGTTGTTCTTGCATTCTTATTGATTTGGTTTTTATCATTCTTAGCTTGATGTTTTCCCTTTCTTCTATTTGTTTCCATGTTTCAGATGTAAGCCATTCTTCGTTCTTTTTGGTTCTGTAGCAAATAGTATTCATATGTTTTCTTGATAGTGTTCCATTTTTCCTTGTAGTTATCATGATCTTCAGTGTCAGTGTTGTCTAATGCACTGAATCTGTTTGTTTTTCAGCTCTAATTTAAATGCTTTTTCAACATCTGATATCTTTATTTTTTCAATGTCTAATCTTCTTTTAGATTGGTTTTGAGATGGTGTTTTCCGAACCTTCAGTCTGATGGTTGCTTTCAACAGATAATGGTCACTGTTGACATCTTCTCCTTTGTATACTCTTACATTGTGCAGTGACCTTCTCTATTTGTTATTAACAATGATGTGATCTATTAGATTTGTAGTTCTCCCATCTGGTGATTTCCAAATAAGATTATGGATGTTCTTGTGTGGGAAGATGCTACCACCAATGGTGCAGTTGTTGTTTAAGCAGAAGTCTACTAATCGTTCTCCGTTGTCACTTCTGGTTTCACAGCCATGTTTACCTATTACTCTTTCACATTCTGTGTTGTTTGGCATTCATATCGCCCATTATCAACAGCATGTCACGCAAGGGGACTTTTGATAATGTTGTTTGTAGTTGCTCATTGAAGTCATCCTTTACCTCATCGTCTGCTTCATTTGTTGGTGCACAGCACTGTAAGATGGTTAGTTTACAGTATTTGAAGTTGAAGCGTGCTCTAATAAGACGGTCACTTATTGGATCCCATTCACTTAATGTTTTTATCGTTTCTCTACTTATAACAATGGTGACTCCGCTTTGATGTTTTTCTTTGTGACCTGAGTAAAAGAATGGTTTGACCACTATTAATTGTAACATTTCCAGATCCTAAGATATTACTTATTCCAAGAATATCAAGGTTGTAATTCTGCATTTCATTGGTGACTTGTGCCGTTTTAGATGTTTCATACATTGTGCGAACAATCCAAGCTCCAACACAAAGTTTATCCTTTGGCCCTAAGAGACTTTCCTTCATTCCTCTAGCTCCCTATCAGGGATTTCACTACAGGATGTCATTTCGCCACTTGCTTGGCTGGAGTCATCTCGTTGATCATTAACAGAGATAATATTATTTTCAATTGTTGACGTTTCAATAACTTAATGTTTTCACAGGGTGGGGTTGTTAGCCCTACGCCAAACCTACACACTGTTGGATCTGGTTTTCATTCTGGGTTGTCCCCATAGATGATTGAATTCACCCTGCTCACAAGTTTCATCTACCTGGATTTTCTCTCAGGGTTATCTCCCTTAGCCTTTCACTTTCCCAAGTTATCCACAAGGTAGTAGAGCTATTTAACCCATAGCTCGGACCCTCTTCCGTTAGTCAGACATTATGTCTGTTGCCCCCTGCTCACCACGGGGAGGGGGAAGTAGTTCTTGAGCAAGATTCATCATTGACGTCACAGTATAAAGACCGTTGTAACATAAATAACCTTTTTCGTTTGATAGTTATATGGATTATTCAGCTTGATGATTGTGCATATAAAAAATCATGGTCTATTATCTGGAATTGATAGTGTACCATCCTCCATTAATGAGCCATTAAGACTTTGTTGAATCCAAAAGCAAAGAGTTTAAATATGTACACTTTTATATAGTCAGTAACTGTACGGATTGTAGTATTAATCATTTAATCAAACACTGCGATATAAAACGAAAATACATGCGTGTTGGTGTGTCTTTATAATCATACACATAATTTAATTGGACGATTCGGGAAACCTCCGACGTAAAAAAAAACAAATCAGAATTTAATAACTTTGTCTCAACCATAAATACATAAATATTTATATTTATTAATCTATGCTGTTTTATATAATTGTAAAGGTGTACAAGATACGCAAGACTGAGTGTTAATCCATTTCGAATGAGATTTCGTTCTACTTAGAGTTCTGATGCATTCCTTAATTATCAGTTTTACTACATATTACCTACATATAATGATGATTTGTTTGCTTCATGTACAGTCAGTCATGTGGAAATTTTATATTCATGAACAGTCAATTGACCATTATCAATTAGGAATAACTCTAATCCGATTTCTACTCAAAAATAGATTTCAATCGAATGGCCATCTATAAATTAGTCTTTGACACAAAGACGCATTTGAAGAAACCAAAGGGGTAATAATAATCCGTATATCGAAGAAGAACAGAAAACACAATGGTCAAAGGAAAAAGGACAAAAGGACAAACAACGATCAACAAAACATACACATAAAACTAAAGATCGAATAACACGAACCCCTCTAAAAACCGGGGGTGAACTCATGTGTTCCGGAAGGGTAAGCAGGTCCTGCTCCACTACTGGCACCCGTCGTGTTAATCTAGTTACAAATCCGGTGATGTGTCTGGAAAAACCTGCCATCAAACAACAGTTAACACATATTTATAGTACTTTGATAACAAAAGAAGTATCTTGTATTAACATTAGTAGCTATTCCGACTGCGTGAATTTTATTTTTCTGATTTTTATTTTATCAAATATTTCCATTCAGTTATTGCATTGATATAACTAAGACCTAATAATCTATTTGTAGATGATATTGAGTTCAGTCCCGATGGAGTTTCTATCACAGGGTAAGATTATGCCGAATGATGTTTTCAGTTTGCTAACAATAATTATTTTATAACGAAACAGAGTAAACAACCTTACTATTGTTAGATAATTTGTTCTATAACGAGATGATGAGAGATGTTTCACAAACGAAGCTGTTGCATTCAGCTGATAAAGGTTATTCCAGAAACATGTCATGGGTTCTACATTAGATACCAACAATCAAAATATGAGTTTTCATTTAGAGGAGTAACTTTATTTAGTGATTTATTGTTTTTATATTTGGCCCCGGTGATTCAATGAGTTAGGTCGTTGAATTAAACAGATCATACAAGTCTATCACCAATACGGCGTGGGTTCGCGCCCAGCTTTTTAAATTACAAAAATGGTGCACTCGACTCGCAGCCGCAAGTGATAAAGTTTACCAGTTGCTTGCTCAGAGTCGGTGGTTCTCTCCGGGTACTCCGGCTTGCTCTACCACTATGATATAGTTGACATATTGCTGACAGTGGCGTTAAAATACCAAAACCTCAATCAATCAATATTGTTTTTATTCCCCAAATAAGGAAAATGTTAGCTATAATATGTTGTTCCATTTGGGATGAATACATATCATTAGCCTAACACCGAGATAATCAGTCGGTATTATTACTCCATACAAAAGACAATTTTATAATATTTGATTTACATCCCGACACGATCTGAATCTCTATCATACGACGCATACACTTCAGTTCTTTAGCTGTCTAATCTTTGGACTATGAGCATGACTGATGAATTTATTCCAGAAACGCATCGTGTTCACTTATATAAATATCTACCTCCATATTCTTCAGTCGAGTGAAAAGCTCAATTCTACACAGAAGACGAACATTGATCCATCTAAAATGTCAGTGTGGAGTTGTGCAGCCATTGTAAAGAATAATTAACAGTACCATTAACAAAATGTGAAGTGGATCTTGGATTTTGATCGTATCTGATGACGGGTATTCCAGAAACGCGTCGTGCACACTAAATTTGATATCTACGTTTTATTAAATCATAGTTGAGGACATGTTGACATAGTAATATAGGCAAAATATTCTACGGTACGATGTACATTCAGATCGGAATATGAAAATACCTAGGAGTAATATGCAATAAGAATAACGTACATATTTATTAAAGTTGTAATCCCGAACCTTTGATTATTTCAGATGAGTTGCTCACATGCGTCCAATTGCACCATAAGATAAGTGTACGTTGCAACAAAGTTACATTACGTAAGAGGACATACATCAGTATTAAATGTAATATACTAATATTGTTTGTTAATTTAGTCTTAATTTTGATATTTAATAGGGAAGATTTTGACATGAAAAAAGTAGAACAAGTCCAGATGATGCAAAGGTTGGCAAAACAACAACATGAATTAATGAAATTTACCGCAAAAACGGAAGAATTGGTTCTAAGGATAGAAACCAATGCTGATTTATCTCATTCCGATATTATGAGGGTCAAAGATCATATGAATAAGTGGTGTGAGGTACTTGGAACTTTGGAAGAAAAGAAGAAAAGGATACGGGAAGAACAGAAAAAAAAAGAAAGAGAAAAAAGAGAAAAGCCGGAAGAAGCCAAGAATCGACGAAAAGAAAAAGAAGGAAGTGAAAAAAGGGAAAAAGAAGAGGCTGAAAAGCCACGAAAAGAAAGAGAAAAAAGGAAAAAGAAAGAAGCTGAAAAGCGACGAAAAGAAGAAGAAAAAGAAGAAAGGGAAAGGGAAGATACTGAAAGGCGACGAAAAGAAAAAGAAGAAAGGGAAAAAAGGAAAAAGGAAGAAGCTGAAAAGCCACGAAAAAATGAAGAAGAAAAGGAAAAAAGGGAAAAGGAAGAACCTGAAAGGCGACGAAAAGAAAAAGAAGAAAGGGAAAAAAGGAAAAAGGAAGAAGCTGAAAAACGACGAAAAGAAGAAGAAGAAAAGGAAAAAAGGGAAAAGAAAGAAGCTGAAAGGCGACGAAAAGAAACAGAAGAACGGGAAGCAGAGGAAAAACGAATAAAGCAAGAAGAAGAGAAGAAGCGACGTGACTGGAAAAATTGGCTGCCTTTTATGTAAGTATTTAATTCTACTTTCCATTTTTATACATATAGTAACATATACATTCATTTCCTTTTGTCATTGATTGATGACTTAATAAGTACACAGACAAAATAGTGTTGGAATACTTTGCTTTTCAACTGTCACTGGTATCTGTACACACGTCTGCTCGTTACGATCTAATAGGTTTACTTTTACTTTTAAGGTATTTAACTTTTGACTTTGAGCGTACCTGTTTGAGGTTATTCCAGAAACGTGCCGTGTGCAGTATGACAAATAACTACCTACGTTTTCATTGAAAAAGAATATGAAAAGGTTCTCCTCCCTCGGGCATATGTTTCCTTAGCCGATATTGGCTATTGTGTTTATGAACTTTGATTGTCTTTCTGTTAGATTATTTGGCTTTCAAAACGCGCCGTGTGCACTGAATTGGATATCTACATATGGTGTTTTGTATTCAAGACAACTGTTCCAAATACAAGTTTTTATGGTTGTTTTTATATATGTTTTGTTTTATTTTACATTTACAGATACAACAACCCAAGGAGAAACAAATTTCACCAGGAAATTTGTTGTGTGATATTTGCAATGCCAGATGGTATTGATGAAAGTGATTTAGTATGTCAATCATCTGATGCCGAGGTTGACCTTGACAAATGTTTAGAATCAAATAATGAACAAATAATATCATCGCTAATTACAATTAAACCCAAAAATGACAAAAGAATCCAATTTAAGGTGTGTAATATTTGTATTATATTTAGCTGTGTAGTAAGGACAGGTCATGCAATTGCAATACAATGAACAATCCCAAGCATAGGTTCGTGTTCCAGTCGGGTCAAACCAAGGACTATTAAAATTGGTATGTGTTGCTTCTCAGGTAATCACGCACCATTAAATAGTAACAGCAGAGACTGCAATCAAGATAATGTGACCGAGTGGTGTGACATGTCTACCCGCGGACTGTTGTTTCAGTGAACTATCACTATAAAGATCTAACTAAGCATAATTGTCTATTACAAAGCTGACTTCAACATCTCATTGAAATATTATAAAAACTTACATATCAAATTTTGTGCTCACGACACATGTGTGGAATAGCTTTCTTCAGGTATGCTCAAAGCCAAACTTGTTCTTTCCATGATATAGTTGATTAAATATTATCATTTAAGGTAAGCAATAATTATTCCCTCACACCCCAATACAAACTCTACTTCACTGGAACAGCGACATATAGCAACTAAACAAGAGACAAAGTAAGCTTTATTTAGAGTTTTCTTTAACATAAATATAACAACTTATAAAATTACATTTACATTTTATTTGTGTTTTCTTTGTATTTATTTACGTATACTGGTGTCAAACACGATTTCCATATCATATAATAGTAGATTCCGCTCATTGACCGTTACTATTTAAAGTGTAAATTTTCAGAATATTTCTTAAGTAAGGTATTGTCCGTTTCATTATGCTTACATTTACAAATATATAAACCTCGTGATCACACGGTTCATTTAAGCCTAGATGATCATGCTGAATTCCATGTAGGGATAGCAGTGTACTTATTACATTGGAAATGTCTTTTAAAAGTCTCTAAAAAGATACCCAATGTGTAACCAGAAGCCGTAAGAAAAAGCATGACAGACAATACAATGGGCAATGTTTCATATGTATATTAACACATATGTATATCAAACAGAACACATATTGTGTTGTGTTTTTGTTTTGTTTGCCTGTCTCTTGTGTACACTATTTTACCAGTTTTTCTGGACTTTTCATTTTATATTGCCCCTTCGATATTCTCTAACGCTTGCTTACATAGGACAAATCATGTTCTACAGTCCATTTGAAATAGCGTAGCATTACTTTAAGAATGGACGTATTTCATTTCTCCTTTATTATGCAATACATTCATTTTCACCAGAACATTTAAATTTGGCATAGGTACAACAAAGGGATGAGATTACACCTTTGCACCTGTTCCAAGCCTGAATATCAATTTATGCTACTATGAAGCAAAGTGATGGGGTCACAACCCGCATCTCTTCGAAATCCCCGAAGATCAAAGATATATAAACACAAAAATTATCTTCATTTTAAGATGCCAATTCGAGTGTATGTACCAGTTGTGTCACATGATCAAACTTTAGATCCAAAGTTAAAGTTCATGATAAAGGGAAAAGAAAAATGGCGGACAGGAAAGTCATTGCCAAAAGTACAGCTGCCAGGAGTGTTCGTAAGTGTGAAAAATAAAATCACTAGACATATTTATGAATTCGCGCTTTCCTAAATTACTTGGCATTCAATGGCATCATATGGAGCGAAAAGTGCTTAAGAGAAAAGAAGATGAAGACAAAATTGTGAATTTTATTGGTAGACCGTTTGGTTATATTACACCGGCAAAGCTGCTACCCACACATTCTTACCATCACTTGGCGTCCGTCGTCGTCGTCCGTCGTATGCCGTAAACTTTTTCAAAAATCTTCTCCTCTGAAAGTACTAGACCAATGGAAACCAAACTTGGTCTGAATCATCACTAGGGTGTCTAGCTTCAAAATTGTGTCCGGTGATGCCGTGCACCAACCAACATGACCGCTGTTACTAAAAATAGAACATATTGTAAAATTGCAGGTTTTTGGTAATAACTCAAAAACCGTTAATAATATCAAAAATCTGATATGAGATAAAAATGATCAGCACATCAAGATCTACCTACCCTGCAATTTTGAAGTGAATCTGATTACCTATCTTGGAGTTATTGCCCTTTTTTCATCAAATTTGTAAAATTTTAATACTTTTCTTCTTATATTTCAAAAACGATAAGAGATAAAGGTTAAATTTAAATTGTAAAAATGTGCGGCATATCAAGATCTACCCACCCTGCAATTTTGAAGTAAATCCCATCACTCATTTTGGAGTTATTTCCCTTTTTTCATCAAATTTTCAAAATTTTAAAACTTTTCGTCCTTTATTTCAAAAACTATAAGAGACAGATGGTAAGTTGAAACTGCAAACATGTTCAGCATGTCAAGATCTACCTACCCTGCAATTTTGAAGTAAATTTGATTACCCATCTTGGAGTTATTGCCCTTTTTTCATCAATTTTTTTTTCATTTTAATACTTTTCAGAAACTATTTAGAGATAGATGTTAAGTTTATTGCAAAAATGTGCAGCATATCAAGATCTACTTACCCTGCAATTTTGAAGTAAATCCCATTACCCATTTTGACCGATTATGCAAATAAGAAAAAAGGGGGGATGAAATTAAAATTAAAATTGAAACTACTGAGCCAATCTCAACCAAACTTTGCTGAAATGATCCTTAGGTGATCCCCTTTCAAAATTGTATCCGTCAGCGCCGTCCTGTATCCAAGATGGCCGCCATTACTAAAAATAGAAATTTCTTCAAATGGCCAAAACTGCTCTATTTTAAGCCAGAACGTGCCCAAATTTGAACTGTATAAGCATAATGATGAACTTTTTAACATATATTACGGATTTTTTATGAACTTTGAAATTTTGCCGATTTTGACCGATTATGCAAATTAGAAAAAAGGGGGGATGAAATTTAAAAAAATCTTCTCCTCTGAAACTACTGAGCCAATCTCAACCAAACTTTGCTGAAATGATCCTTAGGTGGTCCCCTTTAAACATTGTGTCCGTCAGCGCCGTCCTGTATCCAAGATGGCCACCATTACTAGAAATATAATGTTTTTTCAAATGGCCAAAACTCCTCTATTTTAAGCCAGAAAGTGCCCAAATTTGAACTGTATAAGCATAATGATGAGCTTTTTAACATATATTACGGGATTTTTTATGAACTTTGAACTTTTACCGAATTTGACCGATTATGCAAATTAGAAAAAAGGGGGGATGAAATTAAAAAAAATCTTCTCCTCTGAAACTACTGAGCCAATCTCAACCAAACTTTGCTGAAATTATCCTTAGGTGGTCCCCTTTCCAAATTGTGTCCGTCAGCGCCGTCCTGTATCCAAGATGGCCGCCATTACTAAAAATAGAAATTTCTTCAAATGGCCTAAAATGCTCTATTTTAAGCCAGAAAGTGCCCAAATTTGAACTGTATAAGCATAATGATGAACTTTTTAACATATATTACGGGATTTTTTATGAACTTTGAAATTTTGCCGATTTTGACAGATTATGCAAATTAGAAAAAAGGGGGGATGAAATTTAAAAAAATCTTCTCCTCTGAAACTACTGAGCCAATCTCAACCAAACTTTGCTGAAATGATCCTTAGGTGATCCCCTTTCAAAATTGTGTCCGTCAGCGCCGTCCTGTATCCAAGATGGCCGCAATTACTAAAAATAGAAATATCTTCAAATGGCCAAAACTGCTCTATTTTAAGCCAGAAAGTGCCCAAATTTGAACTGTATAAGCATAATGATGAGCTTTTTAACATGTATTACGGGATTTTTTATGAACTTTGAACTTTTACCGATTTTGACCGATTATGCAAATTAGAAAAAAGGGGGGATGAAATTTAAAAAAAATCTTCTCCTCTGAAACTACTGAGCCAATCTCAACCAAATTTTGCTGAAATGATCCTTAGGTGGTCCCCTTTCAAAATTGTGTCCGTCAGCACCGTCCTGTATCCAAGATGGCCGCCATTACTAAAAATATAAATTTCTTCAAATGGCCAAAACTGCTCTATTTTAAGCCAGAAAGTGCCCAAATTTGAACTGTATAAGCATAATGATGAACTTTTTAACATATATTACGGGATTTTTTATGAACTTTGAAATTTTGCCGATTTGGACCGATTATGCAAATTAGAAAAAAGGGGGGATGAAATTTAAAAAAATCTTCTCCTCTGAAACTACTAAGCCAATCTCAACCAAACTTTGCTGAAATGATCCTTAGGTGATCCCCTTTCAAAATTGTATCCGTCAGCGCCGTCCTGTATCCAAGATGGCCGCCATTACTAAAAATAGAAATTTCTTCAAATGGCCAAAACTGCTCTATTGTAAGCCAGAAAGTGCCCAAATTTGAACTGTATAAGCATAATGATGAACTTTTTAACATATATTACGGGATTTTTTATGAACTTTGAAATTTTGCCGATTTTGACCGATTATGCAAATTAGGAAAAAGGGGGGATGAAATTTAAAAAAATCTTCTCCTCTGAAACTACTGAGCCAATCTCAACCAAACTTTGCTGAAATGATCCTTAGGTGATCTCCTTTCAAAATTGTATCCGTCAGCGCGGTCCTGTATCCAAGATGGCCGCCATTACTAAAAATAGAAATTTCTTCAAATGGCTAAATGTGCTCTTTTTTAAGCCAGAAAGTGCCCAAATTTGAACTGTATAAGCATAATGATGAGCTTTTTAACATATATTACGGGATTTTTTATGAACTTTGAACTTTTGCCGATTTCGACCGATTATGCAAATTAGAAACAAGGGGGATGAAATTAAAAAAAATCTTCTCCTCTGAAACTACTGAGCCAATCTCAACCAAACTTTGCTGAAATGATTCTTAGGTGGTCCCCTTTCAAAATTGTGTCCATCAGCGCCGTCCTGTATCTAAGATGGCCGCCATTACTAAAAATAGAAATTTCTTCAAATGGCCAAAACTGCTCTATTTTAAGCCAGAAAGTGCCCAAATTTGAACTGTATAAGCATAATGATGAACTTTTTAACATATATTACGGATTTTTTATGAACTTTGTACTTTTACCGATTATGCAAATTAGAAAAAAAGGGGGGATGAAATTTTAAAAAATATTTCACCTCTGAAACTACTGAGCCAATTTCAACCAAACTTTGCTGAAATGATCCTTAGGTGGTCCCCTTTCAAAATTGTGTCCGTCAGCACCGTCCTGTATCCAAGATGTCCACCATTACTAAAAATAGAAATTTCTTCAAATGGCCAAAACTGCTCTATTTTAAGCCGGAAATTGCCCAAATTTGAACTGTATAAGCATAATGATGAGCTTTTTAACATATATTACGGAATTTTTTATGAACTTTGGACTTTTGCAGATTTTGACCGATTATGCAAATTAGAAAAAAGGGGGCTGAAATTAAAAAAAAATCTTCTCCTCTGAAACTACTCAACCAATCTCAACCAAACTTTGCTGAAATGATTCTTGGGTCCTCTTCCAAAAATGTGTCCGGCATTTCAGAACACCGACCAAGATGGCCGCCACAGCCGAACTTAATTTAACATAGGACCCTTTGGGAAATTCCCATAACAATCTTCTTGTCTGAAACCATTTGCTCAATAAGAACAAAATTTTGATGAAATAGTCATTGGATGGTTCTCTTCCAAAATTGTGTCCGGCGGTTCGGCCCTTCGATCAAGATGGCCCCCACAGCCTAACTTAGCTTAACATAGGACCCCTATGGGAAATTCACATACAAACTTTCTCCTCAGAAACCACTGGGCCAATTGCAATCAAACTTTTGTGGAATGATCCTTGGATGCCCCCTTCCAAAATTGTGTCCGGTGTCCTGACTTCCACCCAAGATGGCCGCCAAGCTAAAAATAGAAAAAAGGAGGGATGAAATTAAAAAAAAATCTTCTTTGAAACTACTGAGCCAATCTCAACCAAACTTTCCTGAAATGATCCTTGGGTGGTCCCCTTCCAAAGTTATATCTGGCATTTCAAACCTCCGACCAAGATGGTCGCCACAGCCGAACTTAATTTAACATAGGACCCTATGGAAAATTCCCATAAAAATCTTCTTGTCTGAAACCATTTGCTTAATAAGAACAAATTTTGATGAAATAGTCATTGGATGGTTTTCTTCCAAAAATGTGTCCGGCGGTTCGGCCCTTCGACCAAGATGGCCCCCACAGCCGAACGTAGCTCATCATAGGATCCTATGGGAAATTCACATAAACATCTTCTTGTCTGGAACCAGTTGCTCAATTGGAACCAAACTTTGATAAGATAGTCAATGGATGGTCCTCTTCCAAAATTGTGTCCGGTGGTCCCGCCCTTTGACCAAGATGGCTGCACAGCAGTACTTAGTTTAACATAGGACCCTATGGGAAATTCACATAAAAACCGTCTGTCTGAAACCAGTAGCTCAATTAGAACCAAACTTTGATGGAATAGTCATTGGATGGTCCTCTTCCAAAATTGTGTCTGGTGGTCCCGCCCTTTGATCAAGATGGCTGCACAGCTGTACTTAGTTTAACATAGGACCCTATGGGAAATTCACATAAAAACCATCTTGTCTGGAACCACTTGCTCAATTGGAACCAAACTTTGATAAGATAGTCATTGGATGGTCCTCTTCCAAAATTGTGTCTGGTGGTCCCGCCCTCTGACCAAGATGGCTGCAGTGTAGTACATAGTTTAACATAGGACCCTATGGGAAATTCACATAAAAACCGTCTTGTCTGGAACCAGTAGCTCAATTAGAACCAAACTTTGATGGAATTGTCATTGGATGGTCCTCTTCCAAAATTGTATCCGGCAGTCGTACTCTCCCACCAAGATGGCCACCACAGTGCAGTTGAGTTGTTATTGAAAACAGCTTTGATCCAGGTGAGCGATTACAGGCTCCTGGGAGCCTCTTGTTTTGTTTGTTGTTGTATTAGGCTATCTGAACTATGGGCTGGTGCTATCGCTTGACGTCAATTTAAGCCAAACTTGATAGGAATGTTCCTTCATAAAGCAAAGTGTATTTTGGTGCCCATAGTCCCATAGAACCAATAATCAGTTTTGATGTCAAAATCATAATCTCAAAAGCTACATGATATAATGAATAGTAACCTTGTTAAATTGTCATTTTACAAAAAAGGGAAAAATATTTGAAATTCAAGGTGGTTCCCATCTCGAACATATTCTAACATATGGACAGTTATAATTACCAGAATCACGATCCTGGACAGCTATCTTTACAAGAATCACGATCATAAACTATATATGAAAGATTATTAGATCGTTCACACTGTTAGCATTTAGATGGCTGATACCAGAGAGCAGTGAGGGACTGTCGTGGTCCTGATCCTATTGTAGTTGTATTTATAACTACCTATGTTATCAGTGCATATCACAACTAACGTTACAACATTATGTGATAACGTTTGTCCGTGACTTGTAACTGGTCGGTGGTTTTCTCCGGGTACTCCGGGTTCATTCACCAATAATATTGACCGCCACGATATAACTGGAATATTGTTGAAAGTGGCGTTAAACGCTATAGCCCTAATCCCTAACAAGAGGACAGTGCATTATACAAATTTACCTCTTTGCATTTGAACCATTTCAAAGCAGTTTAGCTGGAATTCGTTTTTGGAAATGTTGGTCTGCACTGCTTAGGCATGCTTAGGAAACCAAGATGGATGCCACTATATTAACATACATGTAGTAGAATATGTTTTTAAAATCTTGTCTGGTACCTCTGAAACATCTGAAAGCAAGCGTTGAGGTAATGTTTTATAATGTTGATCAGAGGTTAAACTTTACTGAAAAGGGAATGGGATAATGAGTATTTATTCTCCTGGGGAACTCGGCATCTGATTAAATCTGAACAGTACATGGACGACCGCTTGAATAATGAGCAATACAGCCTCTAGTTTACGGCATTGCAAAGGTATCATTTTGAACGATGTTTTATTATGTAGCATATCATATATTTTCTAAATAGGGTTTGTAATAAATATACAATACTTGTGCACTGTCGAAGCATATAGGTAATATGTGTATGAGGCTTAGAAATGGGGGGAAAAGGCGAGGCTTTGCACATATTTACCTATATGCTTCGACAGTGCACATGTATTGTATGTATCCTGCAATTTTAAATCGTAAATAAACGTTTACTGGACGATGATAAAAGTATTTGAAATAATTTTGTGTATGTATCTGAAAACAATATCCCCCGATGTGCCCCGTTTTACATTTGTATGTTCTATTTATAGCTGACCAATATCAAAAAAAATATTAGACAGGCTATATTGGTCGGTAAATGCTGTCATTGCAGGATAAAACTAAATATGTCACCAATTAACAATGTTTGGATTTTTCATATATATTTTACAGAATGTAACATTTGTTGGGGTAGAAATTGCTGTGGAAAATTTTGAAGGTGTGCAGTGTGTTGCTGTTGCTAGACCCAAGCGTGACGAAACAGAAATTGATGTTGATGGCAAAATATTTGAACCAGAAGTGGATAGAAACATAAAAGTTAAATTTCCACCACAGTCTTTTCCTGGCAAGACAACGGTTGCCGCACAGGTATTTCAAATATAATGGAAAATCGCATATGTGAAGCTATAGTTAACGTGCACGACTTGGGTACCATTGGACGTGTGTTTAATCTCAGATCGGGACAAACCAACTCGACATATGTACGATAGGTCGTCTATTTGATCTCAGATCGGGACAAACCAACTCGACCTGGGTACGATAGGTCGTGTGGTTGGTCTCAGATCGGGACAAACCAACTCGACTTGGGTACGCTAGGTCGTGTGATTGATCTCAGATTGGGACAAACCAACTCGACTTGGGTACGATAGGTCGTGTGGTTGATCTAAGATCGGGACAAACCAACTCAACTTTGGTATGATAGGTCGTGTGATTGATCTCAGATTGGGACAAACCAACTCGACTTGGGTACGATAGGTCGTGTGGTTGATCTCAGATCGGGACAAACCAACTCGACTTGGGTACGATAGGTCATGTGGGTGGTCTCAGATCGGAACAAACCAACTCGACTTGGGTACGATAGGTCGAGTGATTGATCTCAGATCAGGACAAACCAACTCGACATATGTACGATAGGTCGTGTATTTGATCTCAGATCGGGACAAACCAACTCGACCTGGGTACGATAGGTCGTGTGGTTGGTCTCAGATCGGGACAAACCAACTCGACTTGGGTACGCTAGGTCGTGTGATTGATCTCAGATTGGGACAAACCAACTCGACTTGGGTACGATAGGTCGTGTGGTTGATCTCAGATCGGGACAAACCAACTCAACTTTGGTATGATAGGTCGTGTGATTGATCTCAGATTGGGACAAACCAACTCGACTTGGGTACGATAGGTCGTGTGGTTGATCTCAGATCGGGACAAACCAACTCGACTTGGGTACGATAGGTCGTGTGGTTGATCTCAGATCGGGATAAACCAACTCGACTTGGGTACGATAGGTCGTGTGGTTGATCTCAGATCGGGACAATCCTACTCGACTTGGCTACGAAAGGTCGTGTGGTTGATCTCAGATCGGGACAAACCAACTCGACTTGGGTACGCTAGGTCGTGTGGTTGATCTCATATCGGGACAATCCAACTCGACTTGGGTACGGTAGGTCGTGTGGTTTATCTCAGATCGGAACAAACCAAAGCTTATGAAATTGATACATCCCCATAAAACACTTATCATTAAAGAATCAGCGCAAAAACTATTTTAGGTCGGAATCAGGATAATGTGTACGAGTGTAGCGACATGTCTCCCTGCAGACTGTTGTGGCAGCAAGTTAGCATACTCTAATTCAAGTCAATCAAGATAACTCTGCATCTGTGTGATTAACTGCGCACGCGCGGAATCGGTTTGTTTGATGAAAATGTCTTCTGTCGGAAAATCTAACAGTGGAAGAAAACCGACTTTGACCGAAAATGGCTAATAATTTGAGTTTTGATTGTTAAATTGTGTTCTTATAGGTAAATATCTGTAATTTATCATTAAACATGTATGAATTATACATTTTAGTCTAAAGATAGATCATCCATGTCTTTGTTTTGATAAATCTGGATTAATGCGTTCTGAGTTTTCATACAGCAGACGATCAGAAGTAATTTGTTTAATTACATCTAATTAAACAAATTTCTGTTTATCTGAGATGGTTATTTGTTCATTTTATTGATTTATCTACCTTATTTTCAATTTGTTGTCAAACTTAAAATTTAAAAATTATGAAAAATCGTAGTCACTTTAAGGGTGTTGGTCTAGTACAAAGCGATTATCATGATCATCATTATCGAACGTAACTTGTTCTTGACATGATATAGCAGTCAAATTGCTCATTTAGCCTTAAACAACAATCACACATTTATATTTAACTTAGCAAAAATAGCACAGCATGAAGAAGAGTTTGATGATACCACAGAGGTAATCAGAATCCGTAAATCGAAAAAAAGGACAGACAATTCCATGGCCAAAGATAGTCCTGATATTAAGCATATTTGAACTATGCCAAGAAAGCATAGTCGCCTTTTTTCAAACAAAAGTGGTGTTTTCTGTAAAAAAAATATATCTGAATATATTATTAGGAGTGTTAAATCAACTCTATGTACATCATGTCGCCTGAAAATATAAACATATGTTATACTTGGTTTAAATGACAGGACATGTATTTATAGGCAGTCTCATGGACACATAAAGACATCAAAAACGCATCAAAGAAGTACAAAGAGCTTCAAAATATAAAAACAGCTGGGTCATATTTTGATATAACATGTGAAAATTCAACAAAGAAGGATACAGATATAGAGATGTACGATTTTGGATGGGTGGGTAAGTAGTGGAATTAAATACACAAGGTGGATTGTATTTTGTCTTTAAATACCTGCATAACATTTAAACAAACTGGGTAAATTTAATTTTATCCTGCAGTTGTGTTTCTTTGAACATTAATAATGGGGATCAAATAAACTTCAGTGTTACTTAGTCATGGACCTAATAAAGCACGTTTGGTAACTGATTCATGTAGAGCGACCGAAAAGGTAAAAGTCACAGATGACGTCATTGAAAACAATTAGAACGACGCTCCTTTCAGCTATTTTCAGACAATTTGGAAGTTGTTTTGGACTTTTTGATATGCAGGATAAAAACAATATACGTGCATTGTCGCTAAATATAAAATTTTAATTTGCACTGGCTGCGAAACAAATAAATTTTATATTTTCCGACAATGTACGTATATTGTATATTTATTGGCATGGTGAGAACATTGTGAATTGAATGCTATGCCAATAAGCCAGGCATAATATTTATAGTATCGGTGAAAAATAAAAAAAGATACCACACTGTAGAAACAATTGCAAAATCCAAAAAATCCAAAGGCTTTCAAAGAGGCAATACTGATACCAATAAAACACAAATACATTACCTCCCACTTTTCTGGTTTGGTACAGGTACCTTAATAAGAAGTGGCTGGGTTAAGCTAGCTCAGACCGATATAACAGTATGTAGTAGAGTAGTCAACATAGCCAGGACATGTTACTCTGATTGGGTCTTTCCTGTATCTCCCTTATGATGTACGCTTTGTGTGTAAAGATGACAAAACAAGTTCTAGAAAGTCGTTGATTTGATCCAAATGAAAAACGTAGGTATCAAGCATAGTGCGCATGCACCTTCTGTCGGAAGTCGATCCTTTAACATTCAACACAAGTGAAATGCATATACCCATTGAATCATAAAAGATCTTAATACCTTGTTTGAACATTTTACCACCATATTTTAAAATGAACCATTGGCAGACTTTTTTCGTAAATTGAATACGTTGTTTATAATGTACACTTTCCAACATTTATTTTGTTCTATATATATTTCTGATTGTGTCCAATTAAGTTGATAAGGATAAGGATTTACACAAGAATCAGACAGTGAACCAAGAGACCCTCAACAGATCTAGTAGATGGCTGGTGAACAACATGAATCCAAATGATCTACAGTTTGAAGATATTTTCGATAGTGATTTTGTCGATGAACTTAAGGTATTATTAAACAACATTATTAAGAAAAAAAACTGGTAGAACGTGTTAAAGTAGGTCACAGGTCACTGTAATCGGGCGGATGTGTCGAGAAACAGATACGGTGTTGAAAAAAGCTGTTGATACTCATAACATATTGATAAATGCAATAAAATGTTATGTTTGACTTCAAGAAATACGATAGACAAAACCATGTGTGAAGTTTTATGACGAAATATCTCCGATTACTATGTAAATTTACGAGTTGAAGTGGGGAAACACCCACAGGTAAATTTAGTGATGTATTTTTATCTTGGACAAAAATAATGAGCATCCTGATTGGATGACCGATTTAAAGCACACTGACTCCGCATGGTGCATGAAAAAGAAATCTATGTTATATTTATTCATGTGTTTGATTCTGGAATATTGTTGATCATTGATTTAAACAAGAAAAAAGGGAAAAAGGGGGGGGGGGGTGAATGTTATTTGTGAATTTTACAGTTAAATAAATGTTATGTTTCGACAGTTTAAAGAGAAAAATAAAAATGTGTTGCGACTAAAGCTTAAATCAGCGCTAAAAATTGAACAAATATCAGTGGTTTTCTAAATGAGATTTATCTTAAATAGAAAATCTGAATTTATTATTTATTAATTTATTATTAATGATACACTTTTATATCCCTTGGGAGGCGGAGGTGGGCTATGATGAACATTTGAAATAAAGACAGAGGAGCGGACTTTAAGCAAAAATAACAATCCAGGATTAGTTTTTTATCTAAAATAATCCAGGACCCCTGTATCCATGATTTTTTTTTAAAGTTAATTATATGAAATATTGACATCCACACTTGCCTTTTGGACAGCACATTTCTGTGTCCACACTTGTATAATAAAAAACAATTTAGTTGAAAGTGGAGTTAAGCACCATAACCCTGAACCTGGACTGTAAAACCCATACATCTATTAGTGAATTATTAAAAGTGACATCAACAAAATTGAAATCATGTTAAATATGAACAGATCAATTGACATCGTTCAAAATGATAAAAACGTAGATATCTAATTTAGTCCGCATCAGACATACCCAAAAGATTGGAAAACCAAATAAGGTCATTGGAACAAAGTCTAAGCGTGATAGCCAAGATCGGTTAAGATTGCCTATGTTAGGTGGTTGACTTGTATAATTATCAAATAAATTTAAAAAAACAACAAAAACGGTACTGTCGGAACAGTTCTAAAATCTAATAGAAAAAACGTAGAAAGGCAAATCTTTAAATCCTTTACAGACAAATACATAACTGATCACTTTCATGGCTTGGGACAGGCACTTTAGTAAATAGTGTCGGTGTTAAGCTAGTTATATGGGTTCAAACATCCCATCTAAGTAAATTGATGTGGTCATGGAAGTTCTGTCTACATATGAGTATAACAACACTATTAAGATTATTAGATATACTAGTATACAGAAATGATATACTTACTATGAAGTCATATTTTAATCTTTGAATATTAATATTTGTAAATTTCTTCGTTTGATCAAATCAAGTGTATATAATAGAAGACATAAATGACAAGAGAAGTTCCACCAATATCACCAATGCGAACAAGTACCTCTCCTCAAAGTACATAAAAATGACCACGATATACCGGTATGAAGTTGGAAATCCAACACTCTCCCCTCTTGATATTGATTTCTATTTTGACACAAAGTCTATTATTATGATTAAATACCTTTGTTTGTTTCAATTAACACAGTCAAAGGAGACACAGGGGGACAAGAACCGCCATGTATTAAGTAAACTACACAATATCGACGATAGTGACTTTGACAGGTTCCTTGATCATCTAAAAACAACCCAGCCAAAAGTATCCGAGCGAATTAATAATGTCAAAGGACAAGTTCATGAAAGCCGAGGATCATCAGCAACGACATCTGAAGACGACTTTGGAAACGACTTTGATCCAGGTATGATTTTGAATTTGCCGCATTTAAGTTTGCTTCAGTTTTTAATATTGACACATTTATGGACGTATTATGCCAACAGGTAGACATGCACTGGATATGCAATTCAATCATATAACATATTGTGCATGAAAATCTGAAAACCGTTATCACATAATGTTGTATCGAGTATACCTCGCTATGAGCGGGATTCGAACTCACAACTTGAATGGTGATAGGTACTGATTGTACTGGTAGTTGTTAATTCAAATACCATATGATCACGACCACGATGGCTTCTTTATTATTAAGAAAACAAAATAATATGTATTCGTCAAAGATCTATGTTTGAGGAACAAAAATCCCCGTGAATCTAAATCAAAGATATGTTGTTTTTTTCCTCACAAACTACCCTGATTAATAAAAAAAAATCATATACAAATGAACACCGAGTACTTTGATTGATAGAATGGAATAACATGACAATGTAATTCGATTGATGTGTCTTCATCCCATGCCGATATACCTTATCCCAGCGAATATTATCACATATTCTAACTTGACGTCCTTCTTTCGTTTTGTAAGCAAACAAGGGATTTATCGATTGGGTATGACCTCACTAGCACATGCGTCGGTGCATGTGGCTGACTTTCCCGTCGTAAATGTACATATTGATGAATTATCGTCTGCTCGAATTTGGCAGCATAAATTTTGTACGACATTGTTCGCAAGCGTAAATATGAATTACCATCTTCCAATCAAAGTATACTACCGTATTTGTACTCTTAGACATATCAGAATCGAAATAATTCATGAAAACCAGAATGTGTTTTGCGTTTTAACATGGATTTGCGTATATTAGTAAATTTTATCCCTCGTCTCTGGCTCGGGATAAAATACTAATATCCGCCAACCCATGTTAAAACTCAAAGCACATTCTGGCTTCCCTGATTTATTTCTTAATGTCTGTACTTTGAGTGAGCACGTGTACTTATGAATAGGATTTTATCATTATATGCATCGTTGATTGAATTCACGTCGTTTGTATTATTGAAATTTAGACTTTGAGAAGAAGGAAGGTGCAGTCTGCATAGTCTCAAAGCTAACTGGAAGATCATGGGAAGTAGTGCCTATAGAGACTTTGGATGAACATCCGAAGGCTAGATTCTTAAAACTACCATCAGGAAATAATAAAATTCAGTATGTAAGAAATATGAACAGATAACAAATGTGTAAAATTGTCACATTATAGCACATATTTAATGTTGAGATTCTTATTTCGTTTGATGTTCTAATTTTTATTTTGAAGGTCGTGAGTAATATAATACTTGTTATTCTTCCTCGTTAATTGTATGATTATAGAAACAACCATCTTCAGAACGGCACATAGTCCAGCCTGATATTAAAATGGTCTCGAATTGTATAAAGAAAAGCGTAGATATTTAATTTAGTGCGCACGACTCGTTTCTGCTTATAACAGTTTGAATAATGACACAACTAAACACACCAGTTCGCTGTATATTTCAATAAACAACAACAACGTCTGTCTTTCATACTCCACATTCAAAATACTAAATTGATGTTCTCCATTTTTCTGGCAGCTATTAGTTCGTAATTTGTGGCAGTTGTGTCTCTTCTACGAACATAATTGTTTGAATAATGTTATTTTCCATTCAATTTAATTATATGACCCGTTTTTATGAAAGAAACTAAAATGATGAAATGAAGCAAATTATATTTTGATTTATAGAGTTCTTGGTCTAGTTGTTCCGGAAGGGATGCCTGATGAAGATATTTGTAGGGCAGCTGAGATACTGGAAGGCTTGAATTGCGTTACAAACATTTCTGTAATATGTCGTCAAAAACATGCAAATCCACATGACGTCATCATAGAATGTATAAAATCTGAAAATGTTGCTGAAACTTTGCAACACCTTGATAAACTGGGATACAATGATGGTCCACCTGAAAGTGCAGAATTTGGAGTTGTGGACGGAGAAGAAATTGAAATCAAAGTCGAGCATAATTTATGCTTAGAAGGATACAATTATTCTTCCTTGAAAACTAAGTTTTACAAACATCTACCATTCGACCGATATTCTAGAAATTTGAAAATTGTCAATAAAGGTGATCAAGGAGACGAGGAAAAGTACCATGGGTATCTGACATACAATGTACCCCCGGGACGACTGTCTGTGCCAAGACAAGGCAAACTAGTATTATATGTTCCAAAGGTAAATTAGTGAATGTACATACACAGACATTATGAGTGATTCTACACAAATTTGTTCATCTGAATGTAAAATTATTTCAGTCTTTGTTAACGGTCAATATATACAAGTGAAGGAAAATTACAAGTATTTCTAGAACTATTTTGCTACAACCAAAACTCTTAGGTTATTGATTATTATTGCTTCGAGAAGAATATACAGTCAAACCTGTATAGAAAAGCCACTCAATGGAACCTGAAAATGTAGCCTATATGAGCAGTAGCCCTTTATATACAAGTTAAAATTATATGCACTATTGATTGATTGGGGGGAAAATGAGACTGCCCTTTATATACAGTGATTAGTTATATAGAGGTGCCCTTTAAGGCAGATTTTACTGTATTTCCCAAATATAATAATCGGGGACAATATGTTTATTTAATATATTTTTTGCAAATTAATGTGAATGAATTTGTCCTAATTCAATTACTTTTAAGTATGTTGTTTATATATCCCAAGTAAGAATAGTTTGGAAGCGGGAGGTTTGGTGCTTTAAAATTTATTCAACCCACCATTTCTTTAGAAATGCCTGTACCAAGTCAGGGACATTACGGTTTTCACAGTTTTCCGATTGTTGACTGATTTTGTCTGTTTATAATACTTATGAGTTTTGACTTTCCCTTTGTAAGATTGCTCGGAGTTCGGTAATTCTGTTATTACTCTTATTGAAGATACCAAAGGGGTAATCAGAATCTGTATATCGAAGAAGAACAGAAAACACAATGGACAAAAGAAAAGGTACAAAAGGACAAACAACGATCTACAAAACATGCATATAAAACTAAAGATCAAGTAATTATTGTGTTATGTCAAAATTTAAGAAAGACGACAAACTGAGACAGTAATCAGAGCTCCAGATAATTTTCAAGTCCAAAGGGTAATTACCCCCTACTTTTGAAAATGATGCGTATTTGCATATTTCCTTTTCACTGTTGTACTCTCTACTTCAGAAAAGATTGCTTACATGTACACTTTTAAAATTATGTTTGACACAAGTGTTATTCAATAAACGCAGGATGCAAGTGAAATGTATATCTCTGTTTAATTTGACACGATTGTGTCATGTTTATTAATAAAATGTTGTAAATAGTTTGTTTTTTGCTCGTCGACTTCGGCAGTTTTCACAGCCGTGTTGATAATGTCATCAATGATTCCTTAACTATTCTGTCACTAGACACAGATGAAACTGTCAGGAACTTAAATATATAATTTTCGTAGTGCGCTTATTCACGTTCTTGCTCATTTTCAACGAACAACGTGTTCCCAAATTTACTTTCGTTTTAGTTCTTACTTATTACGTAAACCGCATTTATTTGTAATATTGACCGCGATTGGATGATTTATCGTAAACATCCAATCAGATCTCTTTTGACATCGATGCTTAGAAAGGCAAGCATTCTGTACCCCTTGGATGTATACACTCTCTCCTTCGAAAAGTATAAAGGGAAGTATTTACGGGGAATTTCTCAAAGACAAAAATGTATTGTTATGGTGTAATACCACTAAAGAATTCTCCATTGCCTTCTATGTTAAATAACATCTTTTTGAAATTTCATACAGGATTCACCTTAAGTTTAATCTAAGTGACACTCATTTCTCATGGAAGGGGTACCTAATTGGAAGCTTACCTCCAAAAATCAACATACATTTGATGGCATATAAGAAAAAACTGACAGCCCGAAGATGTCTACCCTCAAAAATCCTACTTTCACTTTCGATTTAACACAAATTCATGTAGTTCCTTTCCAATGCAATCATCTTTTTATTTAAAACCACAAGGACATCAAATATGGGCTTAAAATTATCCTAAAACCTGTAGGTTTCTGCTGACATTCAGTATTTTGCAGTATCTAATAGGGTTTATTTTTTATCCAACAATGTAAGAATCCATTTTGTGTTTACGTACTACTTTCCCATACGTTCTTTTCGACTGGTACCCATGTTTAGTGGTAGTACACCTAAGAGACAGTTTAACTAGCTGCGATTTAGTTAAAACTTTACACAAACTTGCGTCATTATGTTGTGAATTCATTTCTAAAAAAAAAAAATTCTCGCACGGTTTTCAAAATATTGCAAAAAAACCATCTCTTCCTAGGATCTTTGCTAAAAATTTGTGAAAAAAATGAGTTTTAATCGCAAACAGAAATGTTGAGATTTTGCTACCAAACACGTTAAAAGTTTTAGTTTTTTTAGTGCTCAAGTATTGACTAGATATTGGAAAATAAGTCTAGACTATTTTTAAGTGAATACAATTTTGAATTTTCAAAATTAAAAGATGAAATTAATTAATTTTGTTTTAAAAAGGGTTAAAAAATGAAGTTTTGATTCTTATTTCAGGGAAGTTTTTACATTTGGAAAGTTTTTCTTTACTTAATTATGAAGCAAATTTATTAATTAGATTATTTATACATATGCCACCTGAAATACATTTGATCTTTATCTTCCAGAGGGACTTTAACACAGCAGGTATCAAGTTCTCAAGTTTCTGTTGGATTTGGTTGGGGGATCCAATAAAAGGCTTTAATTGATAAAACATGATATTTTTTTGATATATAAAGGTTAATTATTAAAGAGTTTAAATTTCCCTACATTTTGGTGTATGTAGTGGTGCAACTGATTCGTTCGGAAGGTAAGAAATGGGTAGAAAACGCAGTAAAATTTCAAAAACTAATGGCTTTCAAAAAGGAAATAAGCCATGGAATAAGGGGATAGATCTTGAATTTGACAACAATTTGGAAATTGAAAAGTGTAAAAGGTTAGAGCATAATGTTTATAACTCGTATGTTCATGAACATTTGAATGGTGTTCTGTCAATTCACAATGTTGATGGTTCGCATGTGGCTGGAAACATTCTTCGGCCAAAGTCAAAGATTCCTGAAGTTGTAGACTATTACCTTCCTTCTGAGGTTGAACATCCAAATCTTCATACAAATAAGGTGTATATGGGTGCTAAAGTTAAGTCTATGTATGTATCTGAAATAAAAAAAACATAGATTACATAATAATGAATGCCTAGGTGACCTAAAATTTGACTGTGCAGCTAGCAAAAAATGGGGTTTATGTTGGCGTGAGAGACTAGCATGCACAGATTGTGATTTTGTTAGTGAGTATCATAAATTATATGATGAAATTGACACACATAGACAGGGTAGAAAAGCTGCAAAAATTAATGTTGCAGCTGCAGTAGGCTTAATGTATACGCCTATTTCAAATAAAAACTTTAGAGAAATCCTAATGGTTTCGAATATTATTCACCCTTGCACATCCAGTATGCAAAAAACTTCAAACCAAGTGTCAAATAGGGTTGAAGATATAAACAAAGAGAGCATGAAAGACATTCGTGCTGAACTTGTCAGAAATAATAGGTCGTGCGGTTTAACAAATTGCAATTTAGTACGGGTAGAATCCGACGCCTGTTATAATAACCCCCTTTTCAGCGCCGGAACTACCCCTTTTCAAGCCGGCACCCAGGTTACATATAGCATGATAGAAAATAATACTACAGATAAAAAATTTGTTTCTTTGCTTACAGGAAATAAACTTTGTAATGTAGCTTCCAGACTCAGGGGTAAAGGTTTTAATATTATTTGTCCAAATCATTATGGACTATGTACAGCCAATTTGGCTGAAGATGCTGTTATAGGCAATGAGACAGTCTATAGCAAAAAATGTGCTGTAGAAGTCAGTGATTATTTGAAAATATCTCATATAACAACTGATGGTGACAGTAATGCTTTCCGAGGTATAAAAGAAATACACGGTCCCAATGTGACGTCACTAAAGGATGTGAGACACTTGGCAGGAAGCTTGAAAAGAGCGATTCTGAAATGCACATTCAGTACGTCTCTATTTTCTGGCATCAATAAACTGAATAAAAAGAATCGCTTTGCCCTTGATATCAAAGCAAGGTGTGTAGCTGAACTAAATCAAAGTTTTCATGTACTTAATGGTGAATTGTATAAAATGAAAGAGCAAATGCCGTGTATTATAGAAACAATATTAATGTGCTACAAAGGTTACTGTGGTTATTCTTGTAAAGTTAATTCCTTTGTGTGTGCAGGTCTTCCCCATAACCACTGGCAAAAGATTTATATTGCTCGTGGTGAGACATTTAAAGTGACATGTGATGATATAGATAAAATCGACCCAAAAAAGTGAAGCAGTAAGTCGCTCACACCGTCGATGTAATCCCAAGAATGTAACCCATTCACGAAACTTTGCTGGTCGTGCACACATTTCAGCCCATATGCGAAATCATGGATTTGCCAATTCTGCCCTGCTTGTCACTCAGAATTTAGGTGCTGGGGTAACTCCTGGTTCTACAGTTAGTCTGCAGCTGAAACAGACACATATAACTGAATTAATGATGAAGCATGTCAAGAAGTTGCCATCATCAAAATTCCAAAGGGCAAAGTCTCGCAAAAGAAAGTATGAGCTACATGCACTAAGAAATTATGATCAACCCATTCACTATTTCAAAGGAATAGCTGATCCCCAATATCAACAATTAAGTGTTGAAAACAGGGTTGTGATAAATGATCATGGTAGTTATCCCAAGACCTGTATGTAAACAAGTACAATGTGCATAGCTGGTCCAATTGCATATAATTGTCCTAAACTAAGTGTAAATATTCAAATATTTGTATAGTGGAATGTTATTTGTGTATGTGTGTGTGTGTGTGTGTGTGTACCTTTTTATAACAAACAATCTGGAAACGGCTGGTGCGCTTTACACTGTGCTGGCACAATACCACGACAAACTTGTCGGTCTTGGTTGACATGGTTTGGTTCATATGACCAGTGTGCGGGGTTAATTCACCTTCTCTGATGGCAAATATGAGACACATGAATGTCCTTTGATAAGTCAAACACTCTATTGAATATCATATAACTAAACCTGTGACTGTACAGTGGTTTTTTTTACAAGTTTCCCAAGGAAATCTGACTGTTAAGGTAGAATACTGTCTATCCTTCCCCCCAACAGTCAAACTGGCCCTGAATAATACAATTTTGCGATAAACGCTGTTTTTGCTTCTCAATCCATTCATTTTCACTCATTATGACATAAATTATCAGAAAAAATTTCGAAAAAGCATTTAAAAAGGTCAATGGTGCACGTGCAAATTCTCGTAAAAGGTGTAATACCACTAAAGAATTCTCCATAGCCTTCTATGTTAAATAACATCTTTTTGAAATTTCATACAGGATTCACCTTAAGTTTAATCTAAGTGACACTCATTTCTCATGGAAGGGGTACCTAATTGGAAGCTTACCTCCAAAAATCAACATACATTTAATGGCATATAAGAAAAAACTGACAGCCCGAAGATGTCTACCCTCAAAAATCCTACTTTCACTTTCGATTTAACACAAATTCAGGTAGTTCCTTTCCAATGCAATCATCTTTTTTATTTAAAACCACAAGGACATCAAATATGGGCTTAAAATTATCCTAAAACCTGTAGGTTTCTGCTGACATTCAGTATTTTGCAGTATCTAATAGGGTTTATTTTTTATCCAACAATGTAAGAATCCATTTTGTGTTTACGTACTACTTGCCCATACGTTCTTTTCGACTGGTACCCATGTTTAGTGGTAGTACACCTTATGTACACGACTGTACAAGTACGCTCCGAATTTGGAAAGTTTGCTTACACAGCAATATGTATGCGCAATGTGTACTCTCTGATCTGATAATACATGCGTTTTTACTCGTTTTCATAGCGTAAAAAACGCAAATACGCAGCTTATCTGGAGCTCTGAGAAAATGTTCAAAAAATGTTTGTTCAAAGCTCCGATGTAAAATATGAGATATTTAGACTTTCAGCTTCATGGACTCGTCTATTGTATTTTTCAGCCTCTAGAAGAAATAATTGGGAACTTCCCTTACACATTGGACGTACCAGGTATGATAATTGAAAACATATACAATGAAAAACTAAGATATTACACTTTCGGAATATTTTCAAATTCTGATAAAAAAAGTCCTAGAAACAGAGGTAGAGAAATTCGATATACCTATCACACATGTACATCACAGCTTATCTTTATGGCCTGCAATATGCACTTCAATGAAAGGTGAGAGGAGGGGATCAGCTTGTTTTTATTGTCCAATCATCCCATCTTAGTGAAAATATGCGGCCATTCAATCATTTAATGTCATTGCCCAGTAATATATAGGTAAACAATACACAAAAATCCTTCTTTTTTCGTTATGGTGTTTAATGCCACTTTCAACAATATTTCAATTATAGCGTGGTTTTATTGGTGGGGAGAACCGTGGTACCCGGAGAAAACCAACGACCTGGTGCAAGTTACTGACAAACTTTACAATAAGTCTTCTTGTTTCACGTTATGTCGACATATTCATGATAAAGTGAGAAAAAAAAACTACAAATGTATTTTAATTCAGTGAATCACAAATATCAAAATAGGGCCTGTTGCATATAAACATAATACTTGAAACGGCAGTTAAAAATTATATGTAACTAAACACCACAATAATCGTATTTTATAAGTATATTTTTCTTTCATAACAAGTGTTGCCTGAGGACAAGTGTGGACACAAAAATGTGCTGTCCAAAAGGCAAGTGTGGATGTCAATATTTCATATTATTAACTTTAAAAAAAAAAATGTCATGGACTCAGGGGTCCTGGATTTTTTTATAAAAAACTAATCCTGGATTATTATGTTTGCTTAATGTCCGGTCCTATGTTTTTATTTCAAATTTTCATCATAGCCCCCCTCCCCACCCCAAGGGATATAAAATTGTATCATTAATAATAAATTAATAAATAAAAAATTAAGATTTTCTATTTAGAATAATTCTCATTTAAAAAACTATTGATATTTGTTCAATTTTTAAAGCTGATTTAAGCTTTAGTCGCAACAAGTTTTTATTTTTCTCTTTACACTGTTGAAACATAACATTTATTTAACTGTAAAATTCACAAATAAAATTCACACCTCCCCCCCTTTTTTTCCCTTTTTCTTGTTTAAATCAATCATCAACAATATTCCAGAATCAAACAAATGAATAAATATAACATAGATTTCTTTTACATGCATCTTTTTGTTTTACATTATCATATCAAGAGAATGGTGGTTGTAACATTCATCAAATTCAAGTGGGGGTAGGGATTTTCGGGTGGGTTTCCGCGTAAGATGGTTCTGTTTCAATGTTAAAAGTCCGGTATTTTCCTTTCCTATATGAGCCAAAAATACTCACATGGTTGGAAAGCTGACATGTCAAGATTCTATATTGATAAACTATTGACCTGAGTAACCTTGCTAAACTATGCGGAGTCAGTGTGCTTTAAATCGGTCATCCAATCAGGACGCTCATTATTCTTGTCCAAGATAAAAATACATCGCTTAAATTACCTGTGGGTGTTTCCCCACTTCAACTCGTAAATGTACATAGAAATCGGAGATATTTCGTCATAAAACTTCACACATGGTTTTGTCTTTCATATTTCTTAAAGACAAACATAATTATTTTTTGCATTTATCAATATTTTATGATTATCAACAGTTTTTTCAACACCATATCTATTTCTCGATACAGCGCCCGATTAACAGTGACCCATGACCCACGTTCTACCAATTTATTCTTAATATGTTGTTATAATTACAGTGAAGGCGTTAGCAAAATTTATTGCTTGGCAACTGACAAAAGATAATTTTAATTCCACAAGATGGGTTAAGCATGCAGGATATTTGACAGACTTGGACAAACACCTGTATCATCAAATAGTTAAACATGTTGATGAAGAAAGAAAAGGGGCACCACAACGAGAACGCTGTGAGGCGTTTATCTTGTATTGGGCAAATAAGCACGCACAGTTTGATTACGATAAGGTAAAGTGAATTTCTATCATTTATATACAATGTGTATGTAATTGTCATTTTTGCAAAGGTAAGTTTACCTATGATCACCTAATCTGACTGTCATTACACTTTCGAGTATTGCGTTTTGTACTCGAAAAATACCCAATCAGAAAGTCATATTCAATAAATACGAATGGATGATTTTGAGGTATAAGTAACTACTAAGTCATAGTAATTTTAAAAATACTGTGTTCTGATTGGATGATATCGAAGTAAAGGTGCGAAACTCGTACTGGAAAGTCTTTTGACGGTGAGGACTGGTTCTGTTTCGCCGATATCTCAAGTTTTAGGCTAAGTGATCACAATCGCCATAGCCTTTAACCACCGAGTATGAAATAAGTCAGTTTTGCAATTTGATGTCTGATATCTGTGAAGAACGACTCAAACACACAAGTCTCCTTAAGGGTGGTGTGTAAACGGGTGTCTCGTACTTTGGAATGTTTCGATCTTGCACAACAACTTCCAGCAGTAAATAAACATCAATAACAGTTTGGTGACGCATTGAGAGGTAGTAATTTTATTGTTTTTGTGCATTATCTCCCTTTTCTTAGTAACACATTTATACCTGCATAACACAAATGGAAATTACAATGATTGGAATGAACCAGTATTTAAATATAGCACAGCAATATATTAAGAGAATCAAAAATATCATGGTTTATATTAAATAAATCAGAAAGTGTCGCCAGAAAGTCGTTTTGAATAATTCTTTATTTTCACGTTGTTGTGTGTGCGTCATTGCTTCAAATTCTTAAAACGATGTTCGGTTCGTATTTGTAGGAGGGCTCATGTCTTATTTACGTTAGCTGTGTTTGTTCGGGTATAGTGGTGTCTAACACATATTGTGTTGTGTTTTTGTGTTGCTTGTCTTCGTCCTGTGTCTTGTGTACCCTATAGATTGTCCATTATTGATTGCCCCATCGGTATTCTCTAACGTTTGTTTACTTAATATACCTTAGAGTTTGTGTTTCATTTTATAGAATGTGCTATGTTTTTTTTTAGATTCAAAAGATAATTACCGCCCATCATGACCAAAAGCTTGAATCTGAGGCAGAGCTGTTTATTAAACCATATACTCCTGGAAAAGGTATGTAAATGAAGCTCTTAAATAAAAAATATAATACAAGTTTTATACAAACGGAAGGCACGATGGAAGTTACCTATTACAAAATAGGAAGATGTACTTTCACTTTAATGTAATTTCAAAAGTTTACCTTTAGAAACTGCAATAAAACAATATCCAAAGTACATGTGTATTTAATATAATGCGAAACTGTCTCGTTTCCAAATATAAATAATATATGACAAGTCGCTTAAAAAAAATCAAGAATAGTATTGATTTTAGAAGTTCCTATTTAGGCTCATTATTACATCCACGTACTGTCATGTCGGAAGGTTACACTTATATACCTCTGATGTTGGACTATTAGTTCACGGTGCCATCATTCTACCTGTACTCAGTACTTCGACAATTTAGTTCACCATGGCATTTGCATGTCAAACGTTTGTAGCTTCTAAGACCATTGAGATATATATGCTTATATGGAAACACTGAGTAATATAAACAACAAACAATCTAACAAACCAAGGGAATATCTCACCATTTCATAGTACCTCCTTCCGGTGAGATATTCGAGTAAAAAGACGATCCGAGTGCAACAACAAAAAACCAAGAACACTAGAAACATTGAAATAGAACCAACCATATAACACAGTGTCGGATAATAAAAACTTTCGCATAGTGAGAGAAATAACAGATGATCCGGAAGGGCTTATGTCTACTACCCATTAATGCCACCTATTGTGAAGTAATAACTCCCAATGAAGCCATATGGGAAATATGTATTTTACCAGTTGAAGCACTGAAGTTGCATATGCATAAGCCAATCATGCCGGTGGCAACAGAAAATCGGCGAGTGAGTACATTGGAAACAAAATATCGTTTTAAGCAACAATTATTCCTACAACAACATATCATTACACCATATCGTTACAACAGAATATCATTATGACAGAATATCGTTACAACAGCATACCGTTAAAACAACATATTATTCAAACAGGATATCGTTACAACAGCATATATCGTCAAAACATATCGATACATCATATCGTTTGACCATTGGAAACATGGAGTGTTTTTGTTTTTTTCGATTTAATCGATTTAGCCTCATAAAAAGACAAAAACATACCTTTTAATAGACTAAGCATATATTGTTGCATATAATTATCTTCCAGAAGGGTCAATAGTTTTGAATAATTTACTGCGTTCGCATTGTAAAATTATGTTCTATTCAAGGTCTTTTATCAAATGACAACTTAGAGAAAATGGCATTTGCTATATCTGGTGCCTGGGAACCCATGGCAAAGAAACTTGGCTTCTCCAATGATGAAATGAACCAGATAAAGAATGGTCAACCCGGGACGGTACGCCAGACGCTACGAATGCTAGATATATGGCGCTTATCCACTGTGGCTATACAGAAAGGAACCGATCTTATCAAGTGTTTACATGACACAGCACGTTCTGCGCAATGTGGTGCTAAATTACTTGGAATGATTTCCAATCAAGTGTAAAATTGACATCGCAAACCATTTTTTATCAAGCAAGTGGTCGACATTTTTATCAATCAAATTCAATATAATTGTACAATGTCATAGTAGTATAGTATTATATCATAGTTAGTTATTATTATTATTCTTCACTATCTGTTTTCCTTTATAAAAACATGACAGTAGTTTTGCTATCGCATCCTAAAATCAACTGCATGACTATTCCCCGGGTGGTGTCGGTCAAAAATTTTAGGACTATTACCCCCTGTGGTAATTTCAGCAATCATCATATTTCCCTGACTTTTCTAAATCATTCATCTCATTGGTTTAGATTAAATGACGTCATGCAAGTCCTCTGACTTTTTCATCGCGGGAGCTAAATTACAGAGAAGTCAGACGACAAGTAAACAATGACTATTCCCGCTATGGTAATTTCAGCAATCATATTTCCCGGACTTTTCTAAATCATTCATCTCATTGATTTAAATTAAATAATTGTATATAATGGAATGATCCTATCACCCTCTAATAGAGGACAAATATCAATATCCATATACAGAAAAGAACGAACTGATTAAAAAATGTTTTTTATGTTAACTAGACTAGAAATTCTTCAGAAAAGGACGTACAATTTAGAATTTTGAATTGCATAGTTGTTCAGTATAATAAAACATTCATAGACTTGATATTTGTGTTATAACACTTTTATTGTTCTCTCTGTACCAACTATTGTCCTCGGCATTGCCTCGGACAATAATTGGTACCTTGGGGACAATAAAAGTGCTATTACCCTCGTACCCAGTCAATAAGTGTATATTATTACACACTCTTATATTAAGACCCAATGAAAAATTAGAATTGATACCTCATGATTTAGTTTTATTTTAAACTAATGCACTCATTTGAATGAAATCCATGCCTTACAGTGCACTAGTCCTGGAACTAGTGCATGACTTCGAAACTAGTGCACAGACTTCATCAATAACGTCATATAGCGCTGCATTTTAAAAATTTGGGTTTTTCTAATATAAAGAAACATTGAAAAATAGACAAGATTGCGGTAAACTTTAATACACGAAAATACATTATCACAATGTTATAGATACATTATAGAAACATTGTTTAATTGGTTTTATCGAATATTCACCAAAAACAAAAGAAAAACAAACAAAAACACGGAAGCGATTTTGTAACTTATATCTCTCGGAATTCGGAACAAAATTAATTGATATCAAAAGAGAAGAAGAAAAAGTAAATGTATATGAGATAAAATTCCAATCTATATACAGGGAAACAAATAGCTAGGAAATAGGGCTTTCATTGTTGTTCTTCATCCTGATGCTTACGCCATACAAAAGAGAAGAAATAACATAAAATCACAAATATAAAATACAACATAGTACCGGAATTACAGTAAATGTTTTACCCTCTCCCCTGTTTCCCTGTTTAAGTCTGTGTAATAAAGTACTTAATAACTACACGCTTGATCAATAGCGAGCTCTATTTTCCCTCGGGGTAGACTATTGACCGGGACGGATATACTAGTGTACTCCGCTTCCCGTCGGTCACTAGTTCATTCGTCCCGGTCAACAGTCTACGCCTTGGGAAAATAGATCTCGCTATTGACCTCGCGTGCAGTTATTAAGTACATACTATTACATCATATATAATAGTACGTACATTGTATTATCATATATATATATAATTAAAAACCAAGAAATAACATCCATTCTTTAACAACCATATATCACAAGCTTCCAGAATTTTTTGTGTGGGGTTTATCTGTTTTTCCGCCTTGTTTTTGTCGATCCTTGAGTTTTGCAGACGTGAATTTTCCAGTCAGAGATCATAATGCTTACAACTTACAAATGCAAAGTGGATGACATAGGTCCTTAGGTATTTTCACACTTGTTCATATGGATCAATTCAGCTTACATTGCTGCGATAGTCGTTGGGTGATGGGTAAAAATGGTGTGGTTATGATGTTTAACGCCACTTTCAACAATGTTTCAGTTATATTGTGGCGGTCAGTTTGAAAACAGGATATTAACAATAAGCAAAAATATCCCCTATGGTGATTACAAATACAAGAAAATCACAGGACATATAGTTTTAGGAAAAGAACGTATGTGAAAATACAGAAAATCTTCTTCTCAAATCTCCACATAACATTTCTTAAACATTATGAATGATCAACGGATAGTCATTTATAAAGTAAAGTTTGTGTTACTTTTATAAATCGTGTTTACAAGATGATTACGACTACGAGACATAGGATGTTGCCATTATGATAAATAGTTTCAAAAATCATATCATAAATACTGAACTGCTTAAACCCACATAATAAAATGAAAAACAAAAAATACCACACAGTAGGAATAATTCCAAAATCAAATACCAAAATCATAGAAAGAGACAAAATCGATATCCCTATCACACAAACATATTTCCTGATTTGGTAAAGAGGCACCTCAATAAAAAGTGGCGGTTTCGTAATGAATATGTTTATTTGTTTGTACACAATTTGTGACTGAAATCCGTTTTTGAAACTGCTTGCACTGAAAACATCCAGAGATATTACCCACAACTGTATACAGCATTCATGTAGCCTTCTTATTACCCTACTTGAAATGGTATTCCCTTTATCTGGGAAAATAAATAACGATTTAATGGCTGTGCTAAAATGTGCATGTTTGTTTTTCATAAAATCATTTGATTCATTTAAAATTTCTCCAATTAATCATACACCAAGTTTGATATATCGTTTATTTTTTCTACAAGAGCATTATGTAACGTATATTTTGTTCGAACCTTTTATAATACAAATTTGCTCATAACCACCCACTGCACTCATGTTCAAAGGGAAAATATAATTCGTAAATAAAATGGGATAATACAAAAAGGTTTATTTAATCATTAAGTTTTGTTTATCATAATGTAATAAGAAAGTTTACTATACACATGTTGATGTTGACAAAATGTTCGTACAAAGATAGATTAAAAGTTAAAGAGAAAACCACCGAATGGGCAAAAAAGAATGGTGAATCCGGAGACACAGGCAACATTAGACGGAAGACACAGAACGAAGACACAAGCAAATACAATAATGAAACACGGCTACCTAAAAGGATGAGCAACACTGACCCTACTAAAGCTGGGTGTGATCAGTTCTTGTTTCTTTATAAGACACATATCTTGTTATTCATATAATATAGTCTGGTAAAAGTCTTGTTAGTGATAGAGGAAAGAAAAGATCAACATAATAAGGGGCTGTCGTGGTCGTGATCGTATGGTAGTTGGATTTACAATTAATTGTGCAATTAGTGCGTATCAGCACTAAAGTTACGAGTTCGAATCCCGATCATAGCCAGGTGTACTCGATGCAACCTTATGTGATAAAGGTTGCTAGTGACAGGTCGGTGGTTTTCTCTGGGTACTCCATCAATAAAGCTGTCCCGCCACGACATAACTGAAAGATTGTTGAATGTGGCTTTAAACATCATAAACCAAATCCAGCTAAACCATCTACATAATAGGGAGAAGATCCATTGCCATTTAAAAAATGAATATTTCGTAGCGATCCATCAGTCCGCGATGACGACCGTAGAATTTTTGTAGCGATGACTTCACCCAAAGGAGATACGTAGTCTTGTTTGAGTAGTTTTTAAAAATCATATTGACTAAGACTATCATAGATAAGTTGACACGTCATCTCGTTAAATTTAAACAATATAAAACTGTGCTTAACCAAGTTATGAATAAAGGTAATAACAAAATTACCGAACTCCGAACAATCTTATAAAGGGAAAGTCAAAACTCATAATTATATAAACAGACAAAATCAGTCAACAACCGGAAAACTGTGAAAACGTAATGACCCTGACTTGGTACAGAAAACAGACCAATTTTGCAAAAATTAATAAATTTAAAGTTTTACATACCGTATGGCGGGTTATTTTCGGGGGGGTGCTAATTTTCGCCTATCTTAGCGGTCCTTCCAAAAGCGCCAAAATAAATTCCGCTAAATTAACATTTTGAAGTGAAGTACTTTCAGCTATATTCAGATTGTTTTTACGGTACTAGGTTGTCACCAAAGTATTATATTGTGAAGAGGATATTTTTGGTGTAATCAAATAATTACTATTTAAATAAAAAGTATGCTTGTCATGTTCAGACATTTCAGGTAGTAATATGCTACTTATTTCTGTAGAAGTATGTGTTTTTTGTAGTTGATGTGGGTTTTAATTTGTTTGTTTTTATCTTCTTTACTTCCATTTGTGTTAGGTCATACTTTTTTTATATTATTTGTATCTAATATACGTCTACTGGTATTCAACACAATTACCATTTCACATGATGCACGTGTCGTATAGCAGTAATACAACGGTGCCGCTAGTAAAGCAGGAACTACTTAGCCTTCAGTAGCGCCTATGATAACCTCTTGTGTTTTGTGATGTTGTTGTTCCTCAATTTCAGGTTTTCTGTGTAGTGTTTTGTAGATCATTGTCTTTTTATCCTTTTTTTCTTTTGGCCATTCCATTGTCCATACTTTCATTTACGGCTTCTGCTCTCGCATACATAGGTAAATATATCAGATTTTAGCTACCTTCCTTATTGAGTTTCGTTTTCTTGTTCCCAAAGACTTTAACATTATATGACTTTCTAAGCTTCTGACTACATGTGAATCTCGCTATGATTATTCCAGAAACGGGTCGTTCACACTGAAATAGATATGTTCGATTTACGGCGTCTAATTATTCATTTAGTTTCTTCGTACTTCTCCTATATATGTTTAACCTTCTTAATCTAGATACATGTACCAGGAAGTGATTTTGATCGCGCTAAAACAAATCCAGGTTTCAATATGCTACTGTCGTTTCTCCGATTATTGTCAATATTGTCAACCATTACTCTTTTAACATTATAATTGTAATTGAAGACACCTTATTGATTTATAAGTTGCTTTCATGTCAATAATTTTGTAGCTTGGAATAATAGAAATGTTAATGGTTTGCTTGTTAAAGCCCCATGATATTTAGTTAATATACACTATATCTTAAATGTTGAAATTAATTGATAAAACACATCAATAGCAGGAAACCTGTCCTCATATTTTCGAGTTAGTAACAATTCAGACAAAGTATATCTTTAGCATTCTTGTTGACTTCTCATACTAACAATATTCGCATATATAAAGATATAAGAAGAGTTTGAAGATACCAAATGGGTAATCAGAATCTGCATATCGAAGATGAACAGACAACACAATGGTCAAAAGAAAAATGTACAAAAGGACAAACAACGATCTACAAAACATACATATAAAACTAAAGATCGAGTAACACGAATCCCACTAAAAATCGGGGGTGAACTCAGGTGCTCCAGAATGGTCAGCAGTTCCTGCTCCACTAGTGGCACCCGTCGTGTTAATCTAGTTACAAACCCGGTGATAAGTCATGAATGAGGAAAGTGTTTACGACAAGTGGAACATATCCGTGATCATTTGTGACACAGATATTTCATAACGGTCAACCAAATAAATTGCTCGATTAGATTTAAGTGAATATGTGCAGGCGTTTTCTTGATTTTTTTATATGTTTGGCCTCGTGAGATGTAGATTTTGAAATGACAGTGTTGGGATCCCATTAACTGATCAAATTTACCTGGGTATTTACATATCATTATTGTATAAAATTGTACATATCTAATTTAACGTGCACGATTTCTCTTTTCTGGAATAATTTCATCAGGTTTACTCAAAATCAAAACATTGGAAAGCTAAATAATTTTCATAAGTATTTTTGAGCAAGAAATTCAAAGGGCCTAAACAGAATATTCAAAATCTGCTAGAGGCCGTCGTGGTCGTGATCGTATGGTAGTTGAATTTACAACTACCTGCACAATCAGTGTTTATTACCACTAAGGTTGTGAGGTCGAACTCCGTTCATGGCGAGGTATACTCGATACAACATTATGTGATAAAGTTTGTCAGTGACTTGCGACACGTCGATGATTTTCTCTGGGTACTCCAGTTTCCCAATTCAATAAAACTGACCGCTACGATATAATTGAAATATTGTTGAAAGTGGCGTTGAACACCATAAGCAAACCAAATCTGCTAGGCCTATATATTCTTAAGGGAGGAGAAACTTAGCTTTAGCTGATCGCAATAAAAGCGAGAACAACGGAACGTCGTTGATGAAAGCTCCTATCTGACATCATTGTAATTTAACCCTTTTCCGCTATATTGTCAAATATAGATGTGAACGTTGAAGATGTGAAGGACATTCTCATTCTCCTAACTCTTCAAATCGGCAATGCGTGTAGAGATGATGGTATAAGTCACCAAATGCTGAAGGCAACTTCTGAAACTATATGTTTACTCTTGAGTACTCTGTTTAGGTATTCTTTACAAACCTGTAAATTTCAATCCTACTGGAAATTAACTAGAGTCATGCCTTCTTTTAAAAAGGATGTCAAAAGCAGTCCCTCAAATTATAGGCCCATCTCACTTCTTAGCTGTGTTGGGAAAGTAATGGAACGTGTAGTACATAAATATATCTACAATTATATTATTGAACATTCATTGTTATATTCATACCAGTCTGGATTTTTACCTGGACATTCCACCGTTTAGCAGTTACTTGACATATACCATAATATTTGCAAAAATTTAAATAACCGTTTATCATCTATTATTATATGTTGTGATACATGTATATCAAAGGCATTTGATAGGGTATGGCATAAAGCCTTGATTAACAAACTACATTCCTATGGTATCACTGGTGATCTCCTACACTGGTTAAATGACTATGTCAGCCATAGAAAGCAAAAAGTCTTTGTAAATAATGAATGTTCAAACCCAAGTACTGTCACAGCTGGCGTTCCCCAAGGACCGGTACTTCGGTCCCTTCATTCCCTACTCTGCATAAACGATATAACAGACAATTTGGGTAATCTAGCACGCTTATTTGCTGACGACACTTCACTATCTTACTCCGGTCGAAACTATGATGTTATGAAATCTGATATCAATAATGATTTATCAAAATTAAACGAATGGGCAAAACTGTGGTTAGTATATTTTAATCCTAAAAAGACTAAAGCCCTAGATATCTCAACTAGTGCTGTACCACATTTAGACCTACGATTTAATGGGGAGCCGGTCGAAATTGTTAAAAATCATAAACATTTGGGAATAACTTTTACATCAGATGGAAATTGGACAAATCATATTGATAACATTGTAAATGCGTCTCTCAAACAGGTTAACGTTCTTAGAAAACTAAAATTTACTCTTTCCAAGCAAACTTTATCAAATATATATCTCACCTTCATAAGGCCAACATCAGAATATGCTTGCGAGGTTTTGGATGGGTGTTTTAAACGAGAAGTAGCAAAACTTGAAAAATACAACTAGAATCAGTTAGAATAGTTACAGGACTAACAAAATTTGCAAGTAGAGATTCTCTTTACTATGAAACAGGGTGGGAACCTTTGTCTTGTAGACGTAAATATCGCAAGCTGACTACATTTTACAAAATGCATAGTAAATTATGTCCTCAATACTTGTATAATTGTCTACCTCTTACAGTATCCAGTATCAGTGATCATAATCTCCGAAACAACGAAACTTATACAGCACCAAGAAGTAGACTCAGAATGTCTATTACATCCTTTATACCATCTTCTGTTTCGTTATGGAACAATTTAGATATAAATATTAGAAATAGCGCAAATATATCGTGTTTTAAATCTAGAATTAAAAAAATACTAGTAAACCCCCGAAGTACTATAGTGAAGGGTCCAGAAAACTAAGCATACTTCGTGCTAGACTATGACATCAATGCAGCTCATTGAATGCTGACTAATTTCGCATAAACATTACAAATGACCCAAAATGTCAATGTGGTGCACCGTTCGAAGACTCAATTCAGTATCTAATGGAATGTCGATTATATCAAAACGAAAGAGATTGTTTTTTTAAAACTTAAGAGAACCCCCAAAAAATATAGAAACATTACTCTTAGGAAACAGTGAAATAAATATAAATGAAAATTCTATGATCTTCAATAAAGTTCGAGCATTATACACTAGAAGAATGTGTTTCTTAATTTCCTACTCCAATTCTTAATAATTAAGAAAAACCTTGTTAAATTAAGAATTTCTTTTTAAATTAAGAACGGTCAAGTTAAAATAAGATTTTTTTTTTAATAAGAAAAGTCAGTTATATTAAAATAAACGGCCACTTACATATCGAAAATGGTCAGTTAAATTAAGAATGTTCCAACTGTGTTTAAAGACGAACCGAGCATCGTTTGTTTTGTTACGCAGAAAGTTATATTTTTCGCAAGTCACTGACAAACTTTATCACATAATGTTGTATCGAGTACAATTCGCCTGAGCGGTGTTCAAGCTCACAACATTAGTGGTGATAGGCATTGATTGTACATGTTGTTTAGAAATCCACCTACCATGTGATCACGACAATGACGGGCACCTTTGGTATCTTCGTACTTCTCCTATATATGTCTAACCTTATTAATCTAGATACCAGGAAGTGATTTTGATCGCACTGAAACAAACCCAGATTTCAATATGCTTCTGTCGTTCTTGTTTCTCTGACTAGGAGTTTGAGATTTGCCAGTTTTTAATTGGTAATATTGTCGAACATTACAGTTTAAATTGAAGACTTTATTGATTAATAAGTTGCTTCCATGTTAATAGTTTTGCATCTCAGAATAAATGGTACCTGGGTAGCTGGCTAGTTTAATCCCTCTAATATTTAGTTAATATACACTGCATCTTAAATGTTGAAAGTAATTGATAAAACGAATCAATAGCAGCAAACATGTCCTCATATTTTCGAGTTAGTAACAATTCAGACAAAGTATATCTTTAGCATTCTTGTTGACTTTTCTAAAGATATAAGAAGAGTTTGAAGATACCAAAGGGGTAATCAGAATCCGTTAATCGAAGAAAAACAGACAACACAATGGCCAAAATAAAAAGGGACAAAAGCACAAACAACGAGCTACAAAACATGCACATCAAACTAAACATCGAGTAACACGAACCCCACTAAAATTCGGGGGTGAACTCAGGTGCTCCGGAAGGGTAAGCAGTTCCTGTTCCAATATGACACCCATCGTGTTAATCTAGTTACCAACCCGATGATAAGTCATGAATAAGGAAAGAACCGGGAAGTGCTTACGACAAGTGGAGCATATCCGTGGTCATTTGTGACAAATATATACCAAATAAATTGCTCGTTAGATCTAAGTGAATATGTGTAGGTGTTTTCTTGATTTCTTTTATATGTTTGACCACGTGAGACACTTGCAATATTGAGTACAGAAGACACAATACGAAGACAAGCAAAGCAAAAATAAACAATACAGAAAATCAAAAAGATGAACAACACGGACCCACAAAAACCGGGGATAAACCAAATACAGTTATTGTGTAGTTATCAGATAGTGACTACTATTAGCAAAGATTCTACGATTTTTGTCAATTACTGAGTCTTAGAGTTTTGTCACTGTCCTCGAGATCCGATGTACAGACTTTTATCTCACACAACCACGAACGAATTCAGATAATATTCTATTCTATACTATAGTAGATAAAAGCCTAAGTCGCGCAATTATTCTCGGTTTCCTGTGTATGAATACGTTTGAAGACACTAAAGAGGTAATCTGAAGCCATAATTCCAGACAATGTTATGGCCAAAAGAAAAAGAAGAAAACAAACATTGATCGACGAAAAACTACACAGAAAAAGAAATGATTGAACAACACGAATCTCATTAAATCAGGGATTCTCCGGAATGGTAGACAGTTCCTGTGTCACTAATAGCACTTGTTTGGACAGTTTGATATGTTATTTGTTTTAGTAGTAATTATGATGTTATTCTATTGTAGATAACCATGAGAAATGGACTGTGTTGGTACATTGTACACCAATAACCAATAACCAGTAACCAATAACCACTGGATATTGACTTGTCACGAAGAAATCATCGTACTAACCGTCAAATTGTCATTTTCTTTCGGACTATCTTATGCTCGGAATTCGGTAATTTTGTTATTACCCTTATCACATTTAATACTATATCATAAAATATTTCATCTTTCAAATGAAATACAGTACACTTACTTTTTCTTGTTGATAACGTCAACCACAGAGTAAAAGTAAGTCGACATGAATTTCACGAAAAGGCACAATCCCGATGCAGTAACGACCAGAGTTCACACAATTCTGTATATAACAAATGACTATATCTGTCTGTTATTCATTTAATGACACCGCCACTTTTTATTGAGGTGCCTCTTTACCAAATCAGGAAATATGTTTGTGTGATAGGGATATCGATTTTGTCTCTTTCTATGATTTTGATATTTGATTTAAGAATTATTCCTACAGTATGATATTTTTTGTTTTTCATTTTATTATGTGGGTTTAAACAATGCCGTATTTATGATATGATTTTTGAAACTATTTATCATAATGCCAACATCCTATGTCACGTGGTCGTAACCATCTTGTAAACACGATTTATAAAAGTAACACAAACTTTACTTTATAAATGACTATCCGTTGATCATTCATAATGTTTAAAAAATGTTATGTGGAGATTTGAGAAGAAGATTTTCTGTATTTTCATATCCGTTCTTTTCCTAAAGCTATATATGTCCTGTGATTTTCTTGTATTTGTAATCACCATATGGGATTTTTCGGCTTATTGTTAATGTCTTGTTTTCAAATTGATCGCCACAATATAACTGAAACATTGTTGAAAGTGGCGTTAAACACCATAACCACACCATTTTTACCCATCACCCAATGACTATCGCGGAAATGTAAGCTGAATTGATCCATATGAACAAGTGTGAAAATACCGAAGGACATATGTCATCCACTCTGCATTTTAGCTCCCCCGCCCTCCTGTGGTGACGTTATAAGCATTATGATGTCTGACTGGAAAATTCACGTCTGTAAAATTCAAGGATCGACAAAAAAACAAGGCGGAAAAAACAGATTTAGCTCGCACAAAAATTCTGGAAGCTGGTGATGTATGGTTATTATATAATGGATGTTATTTCTTGGTTTTTAATTATATATATATATGATAATACAATGTACGTACTATTATATATGATGTAATAGTATACACTTATTGACTGGGTATGAGAGTAATAACACTTTTATTGTGCCCTAGGTACCCATTATTGTCCGAGGCAATGCCGAGGACAATAGTTGGTACAGAAAGGACAATAAAAGTGCTAATACCGAAATATCAAGTCTATAAATGTTTTATTATACTGAACAACTGTGCAATTCAAAATTCTAAATTGTACGCCCTTTTCTGAAGGATTTCTAGTCTATTTTATTAGTGCTTTTTAAAACTAATACATTTTCATGTGTGTGTATTTGAAGAAAACATTAATAAAAAAAACATATTTTAATTAGTTCGTTCGTTTTTGTATATGAATATTGACATTTGTCCTCTATTAGAGGGTAATGGGATCGTTCCATTATATACAGTCACTTAATTTAAATCAATGAGATGAATAATTTAGAAAAGTCCGGGAAATATGATTGCTGAAATTGCCATAGCGGGAATAGTCATTGTTTACTTGTCGTCTGACGTCTCGGTAATTTAGCTCCCGCGATGAAAATGTCCGAGGACTTGCATGACGTCATTTAATATAAACCAATGAGATGAATCACTTAGAAGAGTCAGGGAAATATGAGTGCTGAAATTACCACAGGGGGAATAATCCTAACATTTTTGACCAGCACCACCAGGAGAATAGTCATTCAGTTGATTTTAGCATGCAATAGCAAAACTACTGTCATGTTTTTATAAAGGAAAACAGATAGTGAAGAATAATAATAATAACTAACTATGATATAATACTATACTACTATGACATTGTACAATTATATTGAATTTGATTGATAAAAATGTCGACCACTTGCTTGATAAAAAATGGTTTGCGATGTCAATTTTACACATGATTGGAAATCATTCCAAGCAATTTAGCACCACATTGCGCAGAACGTGCTGTTTCATGTAAATTCTTGATCAGATTGCTTCCTTTCTGTATAGCCGCAGTGGATAAGCGCCATATATCCAGCATTCGTAGCGTCTGGCTTACCATCCCGGGTTGACAATTTCTTATCTGGTTTATTTCATCATTGGAGAAGCCAAGTTTCTTTGCCATGCGTTCCCAGTCAGCAGCTATAGCAAATGCCATTTTCTCTAAGTTGTCATTTGATAAAAGACCTTGAATAGAACATAACTTTACAATACGAACGCAGTAAATTAATCAAAAAAATTGACCCTTCTGGAAGATAATTATATGCAACAATATACGCTTAGTCTATAAAAAGGTAAGCTTTTGTTTTTTCTATGAGGCTAAATCAATTAAATCGATAAAAAACACTTCATGTTTCCAATGGTAAAACGATGCTGTTCCAACGATATGATCTATCGATCGGCTATGACGATATATGCTGTTGTAACGATATACTGTTTGAACAATATGTTGTTTTAACGGTATGTTGTTGTAACGATATATAGTTGTAACGATATCATGTAATGATATGTTGTTGCTTAAAACGATATTTTGTTTCCAAAGTACTCACTCGCCGATTTTCTGTTGCCACCGTCATGATTGGCTTATCCATATGAAAATTCAGTGCTTCAACTGGTAAAATACATATTTTCCATATGTCTTCATTGGGAGTTATGACTTCACAATAGGTAGCATTAATGGGTAGTAGACATAAGCCCATCCGATCATCTGTTATTCCTCTCACTATGTGAAAGTTGTTGTTATCCGACACTGTGTTATATGGTTGGTTCTATTTCAATGTTTCTAGTGTTCTTGGTTTTTTGTTGTTGCACTCGGATCGTCTTTTTACTCGAATATCTCACCGGAAGGAGGGACTATGAAATGGTGAGATATTGCCTTGGTTTGTTAGATTGTTTGTTGTTTATATTACTCAGTGTTTCGATATAAGCATATATATCTTAATATTCTTAGAAGCTACACACGTTTGCCATGCAAATGCCATGGTGAACTAAATTAGTCGAAGTACTGCGTACAGGTATAATGATAGCACCCTGAACTAATAGTTCAACATCAGAGGTATATAGGTGTAACCTTCCGACATGACAGTACGTGGATGTAACAATGAGCCTAAATGGGGACTTCTAAAATCAATACTATTCTTTACTTTTTTTAACAGATTTGTCATATATTATTTATATTTGGAAACGAGAAAATCTCGCATTATATTGAATACACATGTACTTTGAATATTGTTTTATTGCAGTTTCTAACGGTACACTTTTGAAATTACAATAAAGTGAAAGTATATCTTCATATTTTGTAATAGGTAACTTCTATAGTGAATACCGTTTGTATTATATTTTTATTTAAGAGCTTCATTTATATACCTTTTCCAGGAGTATATGGCTTAATAAACAGCTCTGCCTCAGACTCAAGATTTTGGTCATGATGGGCGGTGATTATCTTTTGAATCTAAAAATAAACATAGCACATTCTATAAATAAAGGTAATAACAAAATTACCGAACTCCCAACAATCTTACAAAGGGAAAGTCAAAACTCATAATTATATAAACGGACAAATTCAGTCAACAACCGGAAAACTGTGAAAACGTAATGACCCTGACTTGGTACAGGCATTTCTAAAGAAATGGTGGATTGAATCTGATTTTAAAGCGCCAAACACAACGCTAAAGTGACTTAAGTAAACAAACGTTAGAGAATACCGAAGGGACAATTAAAAATGGACACTCTATAGGGACACAAAACGACGACAAACAACACAAAAACACAACAGAATATGTGTTGGACACCACTATACCCGAACAAACACAACTAACATGAGCCCTCCTACAAATACGAAACGAACATCGTTTTAAGAATTGGCAGCAATGACGCACACACAACAACCAGAAAATAAAGGATTATTCAAAATGACTTTCTGGAGACACTTTCTGATTTATTTAATATAAACCATGATATTTTGTATTCTCTTAATATGTTACTGTGCTATATTTAAATACTGGTTCATTCCAATCAGTGTAATTTTCATTTGTTTTATGTAGGCATAGATGTGTTACTAAGAAAACGGGAGATAAAGCAAAAAAAAATTACTACCTCTAAATGCGTCACCAACGATCACTGTTAGCAAACTGTTGCTGATATGTATTTACTGCTGGAAGTTGTCGTGCAACATCGAGACATTCCAAAGCACGAGACACCCATTTACATACCACCCTTAAGGAGACTTGTGTGTTTGATTCGTTCTTCACAGATATCAGGCGCTCTATTTGGAGGGTTACTACATCAAATTGCAAAACTGACTTATTTCATACTCAGTGGCTTAAGGTTATGGCGATAGTGATCACTTAGCCTAAAACTTGAGATATCGGCTAAACGGAACCAGGCCTCACCGTCAAAAAACTTTCCAGTACGAGTTTCGCACCTTTACGTCGATATCATCCAATCAGAATACAGTATTTTCAAAATTACTATGACTTACATATACTTCAAAATCATCCATCCGTATTTATTGAATATGACTTTCTGAATGGGTATTTTTCGAGTACAAAACGCAATACTTGAAAGTGTGATGACAGTCAGATTAGGTGATCATAGGTAAACTTACCTTTGCAAAAATGACAATTACATATACATTGTGTATAAATGATAGAAATTCACTTTACCTTATCGTAATCAAACGGTGCGTGATTATTTGCCCAATACAAGATAAACGCCTCACAGCGTTCTGGTTGTGGTGCCCCTTTTCTTTCTTCATCAACATGTTTAACTATTTGATGGTACAGGTGTTTGTCCAAGTCTGTCAAATATCCTGCATGCTTAACCCATCTTGTGGAATTAAAATTATCTTTAGTCAGCTGCCAAGCAATAAATTTTGCTTACGCCTTCACTGTAATTATGAAAGAAAAATATATCTATAAAATACGATTATTATGGTGTTTAGTTACATATAATTTTTAACTCCCGTTTCAAGTATTATTTGTATATGCAATAGGCGCTATTTTGATATTTGTGATTCACTGAATTAAATTACATTGCTATTCTTTTTTCTCACTTCATGAATATATCAACATAGCATGAAACAAGAAGACTTTTTGTAAAGCTTTTCAGTAATTTGCGCCAGGTCGTTGGTTTTCTCCGGGTACCACGGTTTTCTCCAGCAATAAAACTGACAACCACGCTATAACTGAAATATTGTTGAAAGTGGCGTTAAACACCATAGCGAAAAAAGAAGGATTTTATGTGTTGTTTACCTATATAAAGAAAAGTTGTGATGTACATGTGTGTTATGTGTATCGAATTGCTCTGCCTCTGTTTCTATGATGTTTCTCAGATTTTGAAATTTCGAAAGTGTAATATGTTTGTCATTCATTGTATATGTTTTCAATTATCATACCTGGTACGTCCAATGTGTAAGGGAAGTTCCCAATTATTTCTTCTAGAGGCTGAAAAATACAATAGACGAGTCTATGAAGCTGAAAGTCTAAATTCTAACTATCTCATATTTTACATCGGAGTTTTGAACAAACATTTTTGAAAATTTTCTGTCTCAGTTTGACGTCTTTCTTAAATTTTGACATAACAAAATAATTACTCGATCTTCAGTTTTATATGTATGTTTTATAGATCGTTGTTTGTCCTTTTGTACTTTTTCTTTCGGCCATTGTGTTGTCTGTTCTTCTTCGATATACGGATTCTGATTACCCTTTTGGTATCTGCAAGCTATTCTTACTTGCGATATATAAACAACATAATTAAAACTCATTGAATTAGGACTAATTCCTTCACATAAAGTTGCTAAAAATATATCAAATAAACATATTGTCCCACATTATTATATATGGTAAATACAGTAAAACGTGTCTTAAAGGGCACCTCTATATATCAAATCACTGTCTATAAAGGGCACTTCTATATCACAAATTACTGTCTATAAAGAGACATTCTATATCACCAATCACTGTCTATAAAGGGCACTTCTATATAACTAATCACTGTATATAAAGGGCACTTATACATAACTAATCACTGTATGTAAAGGGCACTTCTATATAACTAATCACTGTATATAAAGGGCACGTCTATCTAACTAATCACTGTATGTAAAGGGCACTTCTATATAACTAATCACTGTATGTAAAGGACACTTCTATATAACTAATCACTGTCTATAAAGGGCACGACTATCTAACTAATCACTGTATGTAAAGGGCACTTCTATATAACTAATCACTGTATATAAAGGGCACCTCTATATAACTAATCACTGTATATAAAGGGCAGTTCTATCTAACTAATCACTGTATATAAAGGGCACTTCTATATAACTAATCACTGTATATAAAGGGCACTTCTATATAACTAATCACTGTATGTAAAGGGCACTTCTATCTAACTAATCACTGTATATAAAGGGCACTTCTATATAATTAATCACTGTATATAAAGGGCACTTTTATCTAACTAATCACTGTATGTAAAGGGCACTTCTATATAACTAATCACTATCTAAAAAGGGTACTTCTATCTAACTAATCACTATGTAAAGGGCACTTCTATATAACTAATCACTGTCTATAAAGGGCACGACTATCTAACTAATCACTGTATATAAAGGTCAGTTCTATATAACTAATCACTGTATATAAAGGGCACTTCTATCTTACCTAATCATTGTATATAAAGGGCACCTCTATATAACTAATCACGGTATGTAAAAGGCACTTCTATCTAACTAATCACTGTATATAAAGGGCACTTCTATATAACTAATCACTGTATATAGAGGGCACTTCTATATTACTAATCACTGTATATAAAGAGCACTTCTATATAACTAATCACTGTATATAAAGGGCACTTCTATATAACTAATCACTGTATGTAAAGGGCACTTCTATATAACTAAGCACTGTTTATAAAGGGCACTTCTATCTAACTAATCACTGTATGTAAAGGGCACTTGTATCTAACTAATGACTGTATGTAAAGGGCACTTCTATATAACTAATCACTGTATATAAAGGGAACTTCTATATTACTAATCACTGTATATAAAGGGCACTTCTATATAGCTAATCACTATATATAAAGGGCACTTCTATATAGCTAATCACTGTATATAAAGGGCACTTCTCTATAACTAATCACTGTATGCAAAGGGCACTTCTATCTAACTAATCACTGTATATAAAGGGCACTTATATATAACTAATCACTGTATAAAAAGGGCACTTTTATCTAACTAATCACTGTATGTAAACGGCACTTCTATATAACTAATCTCTGTCTTAAAGGGGCACTTCTATCTAATTAATCAGTGTCTATACGGGCACTTCTATATAACTAATCACTTTATGTAAAGGGCACTTCTATATAATTAATCACTGTCTATACGGGCACTTCTATATAACTAATCACTTTATGTAAAGGGCACTTCTATATAACTAATCACTCTCTATAAAGGGCACTTCTATATCACAAATCACTGTCTATAAAGTGTGCTTCTATATAACTAATCACTGTATATAAAGGACACTTCTATCTAACTAATCACTGTATGTAAAGGGCACTTCTGTATAACTAATCACTGTATATAAAGGGCACTTCTATATAGCTAATCACTGTATGTACAGGGCACTTCTATACCACAAATCACTGTCTATAAAGGACACCTCTATCTAACTAATCACTTTCTATAAAGGGCACTTCTATCTAACTAGTCACTGTATGTAAAGGGCACTTCTATCTAACTAATCACTGTATATAAAGGGCACTTCTATATAAGTAATCACTGTATATAAAGGGCACTTCTATATAACTAATCACTGTATGTAAAGGGAACTTATATATAACTAATCACTATATATAAAGGGCACTTCTATATAACTAATCACTGTATATAAAGGGCACTTCTATATTACTAATCACTATATAAAGGGCACTTCTATATAACTAATCACTGTAAGTAAAGGGCACTTCCATCTAACTAATCACTGTAAGTAAAGGGCACTTCTATCTAGCTAATCACTGTATGTAAAGGGCACTTCTATCTAACTAATCACTGTATGTAAAGGGCACTTCTATATAACTAATCACTGTATGTAAAGGGAACTTATATATAACCAATCACTGTATATAAAGGGCACTTCTATATAACTAATCACTGTATATAAAGGGCACTTCTATATTACTAATCACTGTATAAAGGGCACTTCTATATAACTAATCACTGTATGTAAAGGGCACTTCCATCTAACTAATCACTGTAAGTAAAGGGCACTTCTATCTAACTAATCACTGTATGTAAAGGGCACTTCTATCTAACTAATCACTGTATATAAAGGGCACTTCTATATAACTAATCACTGTATGTAAAGGGCACTTGTATCTAACTAATGACTGTATGTAAAGGGCACTTCTATATAACTAATCACTGTATATAAAGGGAACTTCTATATTACTAATCACTGTATATAAAGGGCACTTCTATATAGCTAATCACTATATATAAAGGGCACTTCTATATAGCTAATCACTGTATATAAAGGGCACTTCTCTATAACTAATCACTGTATGCAAAGGGCACTTCTATCTAACTAATCACTGTATATAAAGGGCACTTATATATAACTAATCACTGTATAAAAAGGGCACTTTTATCTAACTAATCACTGTATGTAAACGGCACTTCTATATAACTAATCTCTGTCTTAAAGGGGCACTTCTATCTAATTAATCAGTGTCTATACGGGCACTTCTATATAACTAATCACTTTATGTAAAGGGCACTTCTATATAATTAATCACTGTCTATACGGGCACTTCTATATAACTAATCACTTTATGTAAAGGGCACTTCTATATAACTAATCACTCTCTATAAAGGGCACTTCTATATCACAAATCACTGTCTATAAAGTGCGCTTCTATATAACTAATCACTGTATATAAAGGACACTTCTATCTAACTAATCACTGTATGTAAAGGGCACTTCTGTATAACTAATCACTGTATATAAAGGGCACTTCTATATAGCTAATCACTGTATGTACAGGGCACTTCTATATCACAAATCACTGTCTATAAAGGACACCTCTATCTAACTAATCACTTTCTATAAAGGGCACTTCTATCTAACTAGTCACTGTATGTAAAGGGCACTTCTATCTAACTAATCACTGTATATAAAGGGCACTTCTATATAAGTAATCACTGTATATAAAGGGCACTTCTATATAACTAATCACTGTATGTAAAGGGAACTTATATATAACTAATCACTATATATAAAGGGCACTTCTATATAACTAATCACTGTATATAAAGGGCACTTCTATATTACTAATCACTATATAAAGGGCACTTCTATATAACTAATCACTGTAAGTAAAGGGCACTTCCATCTAACTAATCACTGTAAGTAAAGGGCACTTCTATCTAGCTAATCACTGTATGTAAAGGGCACTTCTATCTAACTAATCACTGTATGTAAAGGGCACTTCTATATAACTAATCACTGTATGTAAAGGGAACTTATATATAACCAATCACTGTATATAAAGGGCACTTCTATATAACTAATCACTGTATATAAAGGGCACTTCTATATTACTAATCACTGTATAAAGGGCACTTCTATATAACTAATCACTGTATGTAAAGGGCACTTCCATCTAACTAATCACTGTAAGTAAAGGGCACTTCTATCTAACTAATCACTGTATGTAAAGGGCACTTCTATCTAACTAATCACTGTATGTAAAGGGCACTTCTATCTAACTAATCACTGTATGTAAAGGACACTTCTATATAACTAATCACTGTATGTAAAGAGCACTCCTATCTAACTAGTCACTGTATGTAAAGGTCACTTCTATATAATTAATCACTGTATGTAAAGGGCACTTCTATATAACTAAGCACTGTCTATAAAGGGCACTTCTATCTAACTAATCACTGTATGTAAAAGGCACTTCTATATGACTAATCACTGTATGTAAAGGGCACTTCTATATATCTAATTACTGTATGTAAAGGGCACTTCTATATAACTAATCACTGTATGTAAAGGGCACTTCTATATAACTAATCACTGTATGTAAAGGGCACTTCTATATAACTAATCACTGTATGTAAAGGGCACTTCTATCTAACTAATCACTGTATATCAAGGGCACTTCTATATAACTAATCACTGTCTATAAAGGGCATCCCATTTTCCCCAATTAAACAATAGTGCATATAATATTAACTTGTATATAAAGGGCAACTGCTCATAAAGGCCACATTTTCAGGTTCCATTGAATGGCCTTTATATACAGGTTTAATTGTATATTGTTCTCAAAGCAATAATAATCAATAACATAACAGTTTTGGTTGTAGCAAAATAGTTCTAGAAATACTTGTAATTTCCCTTCACTTGTATATATTGACCGTTAACAAAGATTGAAATATTTTTACATTCAGATCAACAAATTTGTGTAGAATCATTCATAATATCTATGTTTGTACATTCAATAATTTACCTTTGGAACATATAATACTAGTTTCCCTTGTCTTGTCACAGACAGTCGTCCCGGGGGTACATTGTATGTCAGATATCCATGGTATTTTTCCTCTTCTCCTTGATCACCTTTATTGACAATTTTCAAATTTCTAGAATATCGGTCGAATGGTAGATGTTTGTAAAACTTAATTTTCAAGGAAGAATATTTGTAGCCTTCTAAGCATAAATTATGCTCGACCTTGATTTCAATTTCTTCTCCGTCCACAACTCCAAATTCCGCGCTTTCAGGTGGACCATCATTGTATCCCAGTTTATCAAGGTGTTGCAAAGTTTCAGCAACATCTTCGGATTTTACACATTCTATGATGACGTCATGTGGATTTGCATGTTTTTGACGACATATTACAGAAATGTTTGTGACGCAATTCAAGCCTTCCAGTATCTCAGCTGCCCTGCAAATATCTTCATCAGACATCCCTTCCGGAACAACTAGACCAAGAACTCTATAAATCAAAATATAATTTGCTTCATTTCATCATTTTAGTTTCTTTCATAAAAACAGGTCATATAATTAAGTTGAATGAAAAATAACATTATTCAAACAATTATGTTCGTAGAAGAGACACAACTGCCACAAATTACAAACTAATAGCTGCCAGTAAAATGGAGAACATCAATGTAGTATTTTGAATGTGAAGTATGAAAGACACACGTTGTTGTTGTTCATTGAAATATACAGCGAACTGGTGTGTTCAGTTGTGTCAGTATTCAAACTGTTATAAGCAGAAACGAGTCGTGCGCACTAAATCAAATATCTACGCTTTTCTTTATGACATTCGAGACCATTTTAATATCAGACTGGACTATGTGCGGTTCTGAAGATGGTTGTTTCTATAATGATATTACTCACGACCTTCGACAAAATTATTAGAACATCAAACGAAATAAGAATCTCAACATTAAATATGTGCTATAATGTAACAATTTTACACATTTTGTTATCTCTTCATATTTCTTACTTACTGAAATTTATTATTTCCCGATGGTACTTTTATGAATCTAGCCTTTGGATGTTCATCCAAAGCCTCTATTGGCACTACTTCCCATGATTTTCCAGTTAGCTTTGAGACTATGCAGACTGTACCTTCCTTCTTCTCAAAGTCTAAATTTCAATAATACAAACGACGTCAATTCAATCAACGATGCACATATTGAAAATATCCTATTCATAGGTACACGTGCTCACTCAAAGTACAGAAATTAAGAAATAAATCAGGGCAGCCAGAATGTGCTTTGAGTTTTAACATGGGTTGGCGGATATTAGTATTTTATCCCGAGCCAAAGACGAGGGATACAAATTACTAATATCCGCCAATCCATGTTAAAACTCAAAACACATTCTGGTTTTCATGAATTATTTCGATTCTGATATGTCTAGGAGTACAAATACAGTAGTATACTTTGATTGGAAGATGGTAATTCATATTTACGTTTGCGAACAATGTCGTACACAATTTATGCTGCCAAATTCGAGCAGAGGATAATTCTCGGTGTTCATTTGTATATGAATGTTTTTATTAATCAGGGTAGTTTGTGAGGAAAAAGACAACATATCATTGATTTAGATTCACGGGGAATATTGTTCCTCAAATATGGATCTTTGACGAATACAAATTATTTTGTTTTCTTAATAATAAAGAGGCCATCGTGGTCGTGATCGTATGGTATTTGAATTAACAACTACCAGTGCAATCAGTACCTATCACCATTCAAGTTGTGAGTTCGAATCCCGCTCATAGCGAGGTATACCCGATACAACATTATGTGATAACGGTTTTCAGCTTTTCATGCACAATATGTTTTATGATTGAATTGCATATCCAGTGCATGTCTACCTGTTGGCATAATACGTCCATAAAATGTGTCAATATTAAAAACTTAAGCAAACTTAAATGTGGCATATTCAAAATCATACCTGGGTCAAAGTCGTTTCCAAAGTCGTCTTCAGATGTCGTTTCTGATGATTTTCGGCCTGCATGAACTTGTGCTTTGACATTATTAATTCGCTCACATACTTTTGGCTGGGTTGTTTTTAGATGATCAAGGAACCTGTCAAAGTCGCTATCGTCGATATTGTATAGTTTACGTAATACATGGCGGTTCTTGTCCCCCTGTGTCTCCTTTGACTGTGTTAATTGAAACATGCAAAGGTAATTAATCATAATAATAAACTGTGTGTCAAAATAGAAATCAATATCAAGAGGGGAGAGTGGGGATTTCCAACGTCATACCGGTATATCGTGGTCATTGTTATGTACTTTGAGGAGATGCACTTGTTCGCGTTGGTGATATTGGTGGAACTTCTCTTGTCATTTATGTCTTCTATTGTATACACTTGATTTGATCAAACGAAGAAATTTACAAATATTAATATTCAAAGATTAAAATATGACTTCATAGTAAGTATATCATTTCTGTATACTAGAATATCTAATAATCTTAATAGTGTTTTTTATGCTCACATGTAGACAGAACTTCCATGACCACATCAATTTACTTAGATGGGATGTTTGCACACATATATCTAGCTTAACACCGACACTATTTACTAAACTAAAGTGCCTGTCCCAAGCCATGAAAGTGAACAGTTATGTATTTGTCTGTAAAGGATTTAAAGATTTGCCTCTTTCTACGTGTTTTCTATTATATTTTAGAATTGTTCCGACATTGCCATTTTTATTGCTTTTTTTTTAATGTATTTTATAATTATATAATACCTTAAGTTCATCGACAAAATCACTATCGAAAACATCTTCTAACTGTAGATCATTTGGATTCATGTTGTTTACCACCCATCTACTACATCTGTTGAGGGTCTCTTGGTTCACTCTCTGATTCGTGGGTATATCCTTATCAACTTAATTGATCACAATCAGATATATAGAACAAAATAAATGTTGGAAAGTGTACACTATAAGAAACGTATTCATGATACAAAAAAAGTCTGCCAATGTTTCATTTAAAGATATAGTGGTACAATGTTCAAGCAAAGTATTAAGATGTTTTATGGTTCAATGGGTATATGAATTTCACTTCTGTTGAATGTTAAAGGATCGACTTTCGACAGAAGTTGCATGCGCACTATGACTGATACCTACATTTTCATTTGGATCAAATCAAAGACTTCCTAGAACTTGTTTTGTCATCTTTCCACACAAAGCGTACATCATAAGGGAGATACAGGAAAGACCCAATCAGAGTAATATGTCCTGGCTGTGTTGACTTCTCTACTACATACTGTTATATCGATCGGCCTATAGATCTAGTTTAACCCCGTCACTTCTTATTAAGGTGCCTGCGCCAGACCAGGAAAGTGGGCGTAATGTATTTGTGTTTTATTGGTATCAGTATTGCTTCTTTGAAAGCTTTTGGATTTTTTTGATTTTCCAATTGTTTCTACAGTGTTGTATTGTTTTTTTTATTTACCATTTTTTCACCGATACTATAAATACTACGTGTGGCTTATTGGCCTAACATACAATTCACAATGTTCTTACCATGCCAATAAATATACATTATACGTACATTGTCGGAAAATGTATTTGTTTCACAGCGAATGCAAATTTAATTTGACATTTAACGACAATGTATTTATATTGTTTTTACCCTGCATATCAAAAGGTCCAAGCAACTTCCAAATTGTCTCAAAACAGCTGATACAAGCGTAGTTCTAATTGTTTTCATCTATGACTGTTACCTTTTCTGTCGCTCTACATGACCCAGGTACCAGACATGATTTATTAGGTCCATGACTGAATAACACTGAAGTTTATTTGACTCCCTGTATCAGTGCTCAAAGTAACACAATTGCAGGTAAGAATTAAATTTACTGAGTTTGTCTAAATGTTATGCAGGTATAAAGACAAAACACAATCCACATTGTGTATTTAGTTCCACTACTTACCCACCCATCCGAAATCGTACATCTCTATTTCCGTATCCTTCTTTGTTGAATTTTCACATAGTATATTAAAATATGACCCAGCTGTTTTTATATTTTGAAGCTCTTTGTACTTCTTTGATGCGTTTTTGATGTCTTTATGTGTCCATGAGACTGCCTATAAATACATGTCCTATCATTTAAACCAAGTATAAAATATGTTTATATTTTCAGGCGACACGATGTACATAGAGTTGATTTATCACTCCTAATAATATATTCAGATATATGTTTTTGTACAAAACACCACTTTTGTTTGCAAAAAGGCGACTATGCTTTCTTCTTGGCATAATTCATATACGTTTAATATCAGGACTATCTTTGGCCATTGCATTGTCTGTCCTTTTTCGATTTATGGATTCTGATTACCTCTGTGGTATCATCAAGCTCTTCTTCATACTGTGCTATTTTTGCTAAATTATATATAAATGTGTGATTGTTGTTTAAGGCTAAATGAGCAATTTGTCAGCTATATCATGTCAAGAACAAGTTACATTCGATGATAATGATGATCATGATAATCGTTTTGTACTAGACCACCACCCTTAAAGTGACAGTGTCTACGATTTTTCATAGTTTTTAAGTTTTAAGTTTGACAACAAATTGAAAATAAGATAGATAAATCAATAAAATGACCAAATAACCATCTCGGATAAACAGAAATTTGCTTACTTAGAAGTAATTAAACAAATTACTTCTGATCGTCTGCTGGCCAATAAAGGTAATAACAAAATTACCGAACTCCGAACAATCTTACAAAGGGAAAGTCAAAACTCATAATTATATAAACAGACAAAATCAGTCAACAACCGGAAAACTGTGAAAACCGTAATGACCCTGACTTGGTACAGGCATTTCTAAAGAAATGGTGGGTTGAATCAGATTTTAAGGCGCCAAACCTCCCGCTCTCATTACGGTTCAAAGGTTCCGGCTGTCACTGTAACAGTATTTAAATACAGGAACAAAATAGGTAAAATAGTTGTCAAAGCAGTACCATATTCGGTGACGTAAATGTCAAAAATATTTTTACGTCACACATTGACAAAAAAATCGTCTGCTGGCCAAGTTCATTAATTATTCATGACACAGTATGATAACACAAAACGCATTGACACAGATTTATCAAAACAAAGACATGGATGATCTATCTTTAGACTAAAATGTATAATTCAGATGTTTAATGATAAATTACACATATTTACCTATAAAAACACAATTTGTAAATCAAAGCTCAAATTATTAGCCATTTTCGGTCAAAGTCGGTTTTCGTCCACTGTTAGATTTTCCGACAGAAGACATTTTCATAAAAAAAACGCTTCCGCGCGTGCGCAGTTAATCATACAGAGACGGAGTTATCTTGATTGACTTGAATTAGAGTATGCTAACTTGCTGTCACAATAGTCTGCAGGGAGACATGTCGCTACACTCGTACACATTATCCTGATTCCGATCCAAAATAGTATATGCACTGATTCTTTAATGATAAGTGTGTTATGGGGATGTATCAATTTCATAAGCTTTGGTTTGTCCCGATCTGAGATCAACCACACGACCTATCGTACCCAAGTCGAGTTGGTTTGTCCCGATCTGAGATCAACCACACGACCTATCGTATACAGGTCGAGTTGGTTTGTCCCGATCTGAGATCAACCAAACGACCTACCGTACCCATGTCGAGTTGGTTTGTCCCGATCTGAGATCAACCACATGACCTATCGTACCCAAGTCGAGTTGGTTTTGTCCCGATCTGAGATCAACCACACGACCTATCGTACCCAAGTCGAGTTGGTTTGTCCCGATCTGAGATCAACAACACGACCTATCGTACCCAAGTCGAGTTGGTTTGTCCCGATCTGAGATCAACCACACGACCTATCGTACCCAAGTCGAGTTGGTTTTGTCCCGATCTGAGACAGACATGGGGTAATCGTAATTTGTAATCGTAATCGGTTGTAATCGATTACATTTTTCATGTAATCGAATGTAATCTGTAATCGGACTTTTTTTAGATTACATGTAATCGTAATGTAATCGATTACATTAATTTTGACCCTGTAATCATGGTTACTTTCTGATTACATTTAGATTACTTTTCATCATTTGGACTTAGTTTGTCTTAACTGAAACATATATCTCCTTAGATATTTAATGTATGATTTATGCAAATGAATTTTCTTCATGAAATTTATTAAACAAATAATGTAGATATTATTAAATGCTTAATTGCAATCAAAACTATCACAGCTACAAAATATATTAAGTATAAATTATGACTTCAAAGACTTGATATCCAAACAAATAATATCTCAATTTCAATTTATTTAGGGTTTCAAAAATTCAGTGAAAACAGTTTGTCGGCTTGTGTAAAACACAACAAGCTCTAAAATTTTAAATTATCTGACACAACTTTCAAGATTTCATATATGAAATTGCTTCTATGAAAGACTATCACCATGTCCTCATGATTCGCATAAGATAAAGACATATTTTATATAAACCAAAACATAGGTATCTCATGAAGATTTCTTATACAAGATTAAAAAGAGATTTAAATTTCAATAAAGATATTATATAAAAGTAAAATGTAAATTATAATTTTCAGAAACATTTATTTATTATGCTCGTACATACATGTATATTACAAATTAACTGATAAAAAGCAAGTTGTAATATTTGTAAAATTTTTGATTTTTTTTTTTTTAAAGAATAATCTAATGGGGCTTTTATCTGATATTCAGATATATGTGATATTTCTGCTTTTCATTTTGGTGCTGATTTTCCTTTTAATATTGGATTATATGATAATGTTTTCATTACTTGTGGGTTACTATGCAACGTGTAATGAATATTTTATTAAACCTATTTACATAAATTAAGGATTTAGTTTTCATATTTAGACTGAGAAATTATGTACATTTTTAAGCAAGTTTTTAGAATCAGAATGATTTTTGTTTTTTTATCTTCTGAATTATATATCAAGGACAAACATTCAAATGGTGTGAAATTTAGCAATGGTGATTGTTACATAATTTGGTGTCATAAATAATACCTTAATTACAAATTTTATCAGGTAATTAACTGCTAGTTTATTATCCCCAATAGACTTTCACAGGATGTTTGAAATTATTTGATATATATTATTAAAATGTGCAAATGTATATTATAATATTTACTAATAGTATGAGATGGAATCAATATTGGTCATATATAAGAGAAGACATATTTTATGAATAATAGGAAAATGAGAATTGCTGTTTATAATTTACAATGTACTGTTTGTTATTGCATGTAATGATCACATTACAACTGAATTGTAATTCATAGTTCTGATTAAGAAATACATTAAAACAAATAAGAGATATTGGACAGATGCACACGAGACAAAATAACATAAAACACTAATGTATTGGTTGTCATGACATTACATGTAATCAGTAATGTAATCGATTACATTTACAAAGCGATTGTAATTTAATCGATTACATATGAAAATTGATGTAATCGTAAGGTAATGTAATCATGAAAATTGCAAATTAATTGTAATGTAATCAATTACATTTGAAAGTAATTGACCCCAAGTCTGATCTGAGATCAACCACACGACCTATCGTACCCAGGTCGAGTTGTTTTTTTTCCAGATCTGAGATTAACCACATGACCTATCGTACCCAAGTCGAGTTGCTTTTGTCCCGATCTGAGATCAACCACACGACCTATCGTACACAAGTCGAGTTGGTTTGTCCCGATCTGAGATCAACCAAACGACCTACCGTACACAAGTCGAGTAGGTTTGTCCCGATCTGAGATCAACCACACGACCTATCGTACCCAAGTCGAGTTGGTTTGTCCCTATCTGAGATCAACCACACGACCTACCGTACACAAGTCGAGTTGGTTTGTCCCGATCTGAGATCAACCACACGACATATCGTACCCATGTCGAGTTGGTTTGTGCCGATCTGAGATCAACCACATGACCTATGGTATCCAAGTCGAGTTGGTTTTGTCCCGATCTGAGATCAACAATACAACCTATCGTAGCCAAGTCGAGTAGGTTTTTTCCCGATTTGAGATCAACCACACGACCATATTGGATTATATGATAATGTTTTCATTACTTGTGGGTTACTATGCAACGTGTAATGAATATTTTATTAAACCTATTTACATAAATTAAGGATTTAGTTTTCATATTTAGACTGAGAAATTATGTACATTTTTAAGCAAGTTTTTAGAATCAGAATGATTTTTGTCTTTTTATCTTCAGAATTATATATCAAGGACAAACATTCAAATGGTGTGAAATTTAGTAATGGTGATTGTTACATAATTTGGTGTCATAAATAATACCTTAATTACAAATGTTATCAGGTAATTAACTGCTAGTTTATTATCCCCAATAGACTTTCACAGGATGTTTGAAATTAGTTGATAAATATTATTAAAATGTGCAAATGTATGTTATAATATTTACTAATAGTATGAGATGGAATCAATATTGGTCATATATAAGAGAAGACATATTTTATGAATAATAGGAAAATGAGAATTGCTGTTTATAATTTAACCACACGACCTATTGTACCCAAGTCGAGTTGGTTTTTCCGATCTGAGATCAATCAATCAATCACATGACCTATCGTAGCCAAGTCGAGTTGGTTTTGTCCCGATCTGAGATCAACCACACGACCTATCGTACCCAAGTCGAGTTAGTTTATCCCGATCTGAGATCATCCACTCGACCTATCGGACTCAAGGCGAGTTGGTTTGTCCCGATCTGAGAACAACCACACGACCTACCGTGCACAAGTCGAGTAGGTTTGTCCCAATCTGAGATCAGCCACTCGACCTACCGTACACAAGTCGAGTTGGCTTGTTCCGATCTGAGATCAACCACACGACCTATCGTACCCAAGTCGAGTTGGTTTGTCCCGATCTGAGATCAACCACACGACCTATCGTACCCAAGTCGAGTTGGCTTTTCCCGATCTGAGATCAACCACACGACCTATCGTACCCAAGTCGAGTTGGTTTGTCCCGATCTGAAATCAACCACTCAACCTATCGTACCCAAGTCGAGTTGGTTTTTCCCGATCTGAGATTAACCATACGACCTATTGTACCCAGGTCGAGTTGGTTTTCCCGATCTGAGTTCAACTTCACGACCTATCGTAGCCAAGTCGAGTTGGTTTTGTCCCGATCTGAGATCAACCAAACGACCTATCATACCCAAGTCGCGTTGGTTTATCCGAATCTGAGATCAGCCACTCGACCTACCGTACACAAGTCGAGTTGGCTTGTTCCGATCTGAGATCAACCACACGACCTATCGTACCCAAGTCGAGTTGGTTTGTCCCGATCTGAGATCAACCACACGACCTATCGTACCCAAGTCGAGTTGGTTTTTCCCGATCTGAGTTCAACTTCACGACCTATCGTAGCCAAGTCGAGTTGGTTTTGTCCCGATCTGAGATCAACCAAACGACCTATCATACCCAAGTCGAGTTGGTTTATCCCGATCTGAGATCAACCACTCGACCTATCGTACCCAAGGCGAGTTGGCTTGTCCCGATCTGAGATCAACCACACGACCTATCGTACCCAAGTCGAGTTGGTTTTCCCGATCTGAGATCAACCACTCAGCCTATCGTACCCAAGTCGAGTTGGCTTTTCCCGATCTGAGATCAACCACACGAACTATCTTACACAAAGACGAGTTGGTTTGTCCCGATCTGAGATCAACAATACGACCTATCGTAGCCAAGTCGAGTAGGTTTTTTCCCAATTTGAGATCAACCACACGACCTATCGTACCCAAGTTGAGTTGGTTTTGTCCCGATCTGAGATCAACCACACGACCTATCGTACCCAAGTCGAGTTGGTTTTGTCCCGATATGAGATCAACCACACGACCTATCGTGCCCAAGTTGAGTAGGTTTGTCCGGATCTTAGATCAAACACTCGACCTATCGTACCCAAGTCGAGTTGTTTTTTTCCCGATATGAGATCAACCACACGACCTACCGTACACAAGTCGAGTTGGTTTATCCCGATCTGAGATCAACCACACGACCTACCGTACACAAGTCGAATTGGTTTGTCCCGATCTGAGATCAACCACACGACCTATCGTACACATGTCGAGTTGGTTTGTCCCGATCTGACATCAACCACACGACCTATCGTACCCAAGTCGAGTTGGCTTTTCCCGATCTGAGATCAACCACACGAACTATCGTACCCAAAGACGAGTTGGTTTGTCCCGATCTGAGATCAACAATACGACCTATCGTAGCCAAGTCGAGTAGGTTTTTTCACGATTTGAGATCAACCACACGACCTATCGTACCCAAGTTGAGTTGGTTTTGTCCCGATCTGATATCAACCACACGACCTATCGTCCCCAAGTCGAGTTGGCTTTTTCCCGATATGAGATCAACCACACGGCCTATCGTGCCCAAGTTGAATAGGTTTGTCCGGATCTTAGAACAAACACTCGACCTATCGTACCCAAGTCGAGTTGTTTTTTTCCCGATATGAGATCAACCACACGACCTACCGTACACAAGTCGAGTTGGTTTGTCCCGATCTGAGATCAACCACACGACCTACCGTACACAAGTCGAGTTGGTTTATCCCGATCTGAGATCAACCACACGACCTATTGTACACATGTCGAGTTGGTTTGTCCCGATCTGACATTAACCACACGACCTATCGTACCCAAGTCGAGTTGGTTTATCCCGATCTGTGATCAACCACACGACCTATCGTAGCCAAGTCGAGTTGGTTTTTTCCCGATCTGAGATCAACCACACGACCTATCGTACACAAGTCGAGTTGGTTTGTCCCGATCTGAGATCAACCACACGACCTACCGTACACAAGTCGAGTTGGTTTGTCCCGATCTGAGATCAACCACACGACCTATCGTACACATGTCGAGTTGGTTTGTCCCGATCTGACATCAACCACACGACCTATCGTACCCAAGTCGAGTTGGTTTGTCCCGATCTGAGATCAACCACACGACCTATCGTATGCAAGTCGAGTTGGTTTGTCCCGATCAGAGAACAACCACACGACCTATCGTACCCAAGTCGAGTTGGTTTTGTCCCGGTCTGAGATCAACCACACGACCTACCGTACACAAGTCGAATTGGTTTTTCCCGATCTGAGATTTAACCACACGACCTATTGTACCCAAGTCGAGTTGGTTTTTCCGATCTGAGATCAATCACACGACCTATCGTAGCCAAGTCGAGTTGGTTTTGTCCCGATCTGAGATCAACCACACGACCTATCGTACCCAAGTCGAGTTAGTTTATCCCGATCTGAGATCATCCACTCGACCTATCGGACTCAAGGCGAGTTGGTTTGTCCCGATCTGAGAACAACCACACGACCTACCGTGCACAAGTCGAGTAGGTTTGTCCCAATCTGAGATCAGCCACTCGACCTACCGTACACAAGTCGAGTTGGCTTGTTCCGATCTGAGATCAACCACACGACCTATCGTACCCAAGTCGAGTTGGTTTGTCCCGATCTGAGATCAACCACACGACCTATCGTACCCAAGTCGAGTTGGCTTTTCCCGATCTGAGATCAACCACACGACCTATCGTACCCAAGTCGAGTTGGTTTGTCCCGATCTGAAATCAACCACTCAACCTATCGTACCCAAGTCGAGTTGGTTTTTCCCGATCTGAAATTAACCATACGACCTATTGTACCCAGGTCGAGTTGGTTTTCCCGATCTGAGTTCAACTTCACGACCTATCGTAGCCAAGTCGAGTTGGTTTTGTCCCGATCTGAGATCAACCAAACGACCTATCATACCCAAGTCGCGTTGGTTTATCCCGATCTGAGATCAACCACTCGACCTATCGTACCCAAGGCGAGTTGGCTTGTCCCGATCTGAGATCAACCACACGACCTAGCGTACCCAAGTCGAGTTGGTTTTCCCGATCTGAGATCAACCACTCCGCCTATCGTACCCAAGTCGAGTTGGCTTTTCCCGATCTGAGATCAACCACACGAACTATCGTACACAAAGACGAGTTGGTTTGTCCCGATCTGAGATCAACAATACGACCTATCGTAGCCAAGTCGAGTAGGTTTTTTCCCAATTTGAGATCAACCACACGACCTATCGTACCCAAGTTGAGTTGGTTTTGTCCCGATCTGAGATCAACCACACGACCTATCGTACCCAAGTCGAGTTGGTTTTGTCCCGATATGAGATCAACCACACGACCTATCGTGCCCAAGTTGAGTAGGTTTGTCCAGATCTTAGATCAAACACTCGACCTATCGTACCCAAGTCGAGTTGTTTTTTTCCCGATATGAGATCAACCACACGACCTACCGTACACAAGTCGAGTTGGTTTGTCCCGATCTGAGATCAACCACACGACCTACCGTACACAAGTCGAATTGGTTTGTCCCGATCTGAGATCAACCACACGACCTATCGTACACATGTCGAGTTGGTTTGTCCCGATCTGACATCAACCACACGACCTATCGTACCCAAGTCGAGTTGGTTTATCCCGATCTGAGATCAACCACACGACCTATCGTAGCCAAGTCGAGTTGGTTTGTCCCGATCTGAGATCAACAATACGACCTATCGTACCCAAGTCGAGTTGGTTTGTCCCGATCTGAGATCAACCACACGACCAATCGTACCCAAGTTGAGTTGATTTTGTCCTGATCTGAGATCAACCACACGACCTATCGTACCCATGTCGATTTGGTTTTGTCCCGATATGAGATCAACCACACGACCTATCGTGCCCAAGTCGAGTTGTTTTTTCCCCGATATGAGATCAACCACACGACCTATCGTGCCCAAGTCGAGTGGTTTTTTTCCCGATATGAGATCAACCACACGACCTACCGTACACAAGTCGAGTTGGTTTGTCCCGATCTAAGATCAACCACACGACCTACCGTACACAAGTCGAGTTGGTTTTCCCGATCTGAGATCAACCACTCCGCCTATCGTACCCAAGTCGAGTTGGCTTTTCCCGATCTGAGATCAACCACACGAACTATCGTACACAAAGACGAGTTGGTGTGTCCCGATCTGAGATCAACAATACGACCTATCGTAGCCAAGTCGAGTAGGTTTTTTCCCGATTTGAGATCAACCACACGACCTATCGTACCCAAGTTGAGTTGGTTTTGTCCCGATCTGAGATCAACCACACGACCTATCGTACCCAAGTCGAGTTGGTTTTGTCCCGATATGAGATCAACCACACGACCTATCGTGCCCAAGTTGAGTAGGTTTGTTCGGATCTTAGATCAAACACTCGACCTATCGTACCCAAGTCGAGTTGTTTTTCCCCCATATGAGATCAACCACACGACCTACCGTACACAAGTCGAGTTGGTTTGTCCCGATCTGAGATCAACCACACGACCTACCGTACACAAGTCGAGTTGGTTTATCCCGATCTGAGATCAACCACACGACCTACCGTACACAAGTCGAATTGGTTTGTCCCGATCTGAGATCAACCACACGACCTATCGTACACATGTCGAGTTGGTTTGTCCCGATCTGACATCAACCACACGACCTATCGTACCCAAGTCGAGTTGGTTTATCCCGATCTGAGATCAACCACACGACCTATCGTAGCCAAGTCGAGTTGTTTTTTTCCCGATCTGAGATCAACCAAACGACCTATCATACCCAAGTCGAGTTGGTTTATCCCGATCTGAGATCAACCACTCGACCTATCGTAGCCAAATCGAGTTGGTTTTTTCCCGATCTGAGATCAACCACACGACCTATCGTACCCAAGTCGAGTTGGTGTGTCCCGATCTGAGATCAACCACACGACCTACCGTACACAAGTCGAGTTGGTTTGTCCCGATCTGAGATCAACCACACGACCTATCGTACACATGTCGAGTTGGTTTGTCCCGATCTGACATCAACCACACGACCTATCGTACCCAAGTCGAGTTGGTTTATCCCGATCTGAGATCAACAACACGACCTATCGTAGCCAAGTCGAGTTGTTTTTTTCCCGATCTGAGATCAACCAAACGACCTATCATACCCAAGTCGAGTTGGTTTATCCCGATCTGAGATCAACCACTCGACCTATCGTACCCAAGGCGAGTTGGCTTGTCCCGATCTGAGATCAACCACACGACCTATCGTACCCAAGTCGAGTTGGTTTGTCCCGATCTGAGATCAACCACTCGGCCTATCGTACCCAAGTCGAGTTGGCCTTTCCCGATCTGAGATCAACCACACGAACTGTCGTACCCAAAGACGAGTTGGTTTGTCCCGATCTGAGATCAACAATACGACCTATCGTACCCAAGTCGAGTAGGTTTTTTCCCGATTTGAGATCAACCACACGACCTATCGTACCCAAGTTGAGTTGATTTTGTCCTGATCTGAGATCAACCACACGACCTATCGTACCCAAGTCGATTTGGTTTTGTCCCGATATGAGACCAACCACACGACCTATCGTGCCCAAGTTGAGTAGGTTTGTCCGGATCTTAGATCAAACACTCGACTCTATCATACCCAAGTCGAGTTGTTTTTTTCCCGATATGAGATCAACCACACGACCTACCGTACAGACGTCGAGTTGGTTTGTCCCGATCTGAGATCAACCACACGACCTACCGTACACAAGTCGAGTTGGTTTGTCCCGATCTGAGATCAACCACACGACCTACCGTACACAAGTCGAGTTGGTTTATCCCGATCTGAGATCAACCACACGACCTACCGTACACAAGTCGAGTTGGTTTATTCCAATTTGAGATCAACCACACGACCTATCGTACACATGTCGAGTTGGTTTGTCCCGATCTGACATCAAACACGACCTATCGTACCCAAGTCGAGTTGGTTTATCCCGATCTGAGATCAACCACATGACCTATCGTAGCCAAGTCGAGTTGGTTTTTTCCCGATCTGAGATCAACCACACGACCTATCGTACACATGTCGAGTTGGTTTGTCCCGATCTGACATCAACCACACGACCTATCGTACCCAAGTCGAGTTGGTTTATCCCGATCTGAGATCAACCACACGACCTATCGTAGCCAAGTCGAGTTGTTTTTTTCCCGATCTGAGATCAACCACATGACCTATCGTACCCAAGTCGAGTTGGTTTTGTCTCGATATGAGATCAACCACACGACCTACTGTACCGAAGTCGAGCACGTTAACTATAACTCCACATATGCGATTTTCCATTATATTTGAAATACCTGTGCGGCACCGTTGTCTTGCCAGGAAAAGACTTTGGTGGAAATTTAACTTTTATATTTCTATCCACTTCTGGTTCAAATATTTTGCCATCAACATCAATTTCTGTTTCGTCACGCTTGTTTCTAGCAACAGCAACACACTGGACACCTTCAAAATTTTCCTCAGCAATTGCTACACCAACAAATGTTACATTCTGTAAAATATATATGAAAAATCCAAACATTGTTAATTGGTGACATACTTAGTTTTATTACAAACCATATTTAGAAAATATATGATATGCTACATAATAAGAAATCTTTCAAAATGATACCTTTGCAACGCCGTAAACTAGAGGCCCGTATGAACCTAGGTTTATTCAGATGCCTTGTTCCCCAGTTGAAGAAATACTCATTATCCCATTCCCTTTTCAGTAAAGTTTAACGTCTGATCAACATTATAAAACATTACCTCTGTAGATCTGTAGAAACGCTTGCTTTCAGATGTTTCAGAGGTACCAGACAAGATTTTAAAAACATAGTCTGCTACATGTATGTTAATATAGTGGCATCCATCTTGGTTTCCTAAGCATGCCTAAGCAGTGCAGACCAACATTTCCAAAAACGAATTCCAGCTAAACTGCTTTCTAATGGTTCAAATGCAAAGAGGAAAATTTGTATAATGCACTGTCCTCTGGTTAGGGATTAGGGCTATAGTGTTTAACGCCACTTTCAACAATATTCCAGCTATATCGTGGCGGTCAATATTATTGGTGGATGAATGCGGAGTACCCGGAGAAAACCACCGACCAGTTGCAAGTCACGGAAAATAGCTGTCCAAGATCGTGATTCTGGTATTTATAGCTGTCCATATGTTAGAATATGTTCGAGATGGGAACCACCTTGAATTTCAAATATTTTCCCCTTTTTTGTAAAATGACAATCTAACAAGATTACTATTCATTATATCATGTAGCCTTTGAGATTATGATTTTGACATCAAAACTGATTATTGGTTCTATGGGACTATGGGCACCAAAAAACACTTTGTTTTATGAAGGAACATTCCTATCAAGTTTGGCTTTAATTGACGTCAAGCGATAGCACCAGCCCATAGTTCACAAAGCCGAATACACCAACAAACAAGAAAAGGATAGAAATATCAAGCTGTTTTTTTGGTAAGACTGTGTGGGTAGCAGCTTTGCCGGTGTAATATAACCAAGCGGTCTACCATTAAAATTCACAAATTTGTCTTCATCTTCTTGTCTCTTAAACGCTTTTCATTCCATATGATGCCATTGAATGCTTATTGATTTAGGAAATCACGAATTCATAAATATGTCTAGTGATTTGATTATTCACACTTACGAATACTCCTGGCAGCTGTACTTTTGGCAATGACTTTCCTGTCCGCCATTTTTCTTTTCCCTTTATCATGAACTTTAACTTTGGATCTAATGTTTGATCATGTGACACAACTGGTAAATACACTCGAATTGGCATCTTAAAATGAAGATAATACTTGTGTTTATATATCTTTGATCTCCGGGAATTTCGAAGAGATGCGGGTTGTGACCCCATCACTTTGCTTCATAGTAGCATAAATTGATATTCAGGCTTGGAACAGGTGCAAAAGTGTAATCTCATCCCATTGTTGTACCTATGCCAAAATTAAATGTTCTGGTGAAAATGAATGTATTGCATAGTTAAGGAGAAATGAAAAACCTCCATTCTTAAAGTAATGCTACGCTATTACAAATGAACTGTAGAACATGATTTGCCCTATGTAGGCAAGCGTTAGAGAATATCGAAGGGGCTATATAAAATGAAAAATCCAGAAAAACTGGTAAAATAGTGTACACAAGAGACAGGCAAACAAATTAAAACACAACACAATATGTGTTCTGTTTGATATACATATGTGTTAATATACATATGAAACATTGCCCATTGTATTGTCTGTCATGCTTTGTCTTACGGCTTCTGATTACACATTTGGTATCTTTTTAGAGACTTTTAAAAGACATTTCCAATGCAATAAGTACACTTTTATCCCTACATGGAATTCAGCATGATCATCTATGCTTAAATGAACCGTGTGATCATGAGGTTTATATATTTGTAAATGTAAGCATAATGAAACGGACAATACCTTACTTAAAACATATTCTGGAAATTTACAATTTCAATAACAACGGTCAATGAGCTGAATCTACTATTATATGATATGGAAATCGTGTTTGACACCAGTATACGTAAATAAATACAAAGAAAACACAAACAAAATGTAAATGTATTTTTATAAGTTGTTATATTTATGTTAAAGAAAACTCTAAATAAAGTTTATTTTGTCTCTTGTTTAGTTGTTACCTGTCGCTGTTCCAGTGTTGTAGAATTTGAATTGGGGTGTGAGGGAGTAATTATTGCTTACTTCAAATGATAATATTTAATCAACTATATCATGGAAAGAACAGGTTTGGCTTTGAGCATACCCGAAGAAAGCTATTCCACACATGTGTTGTGAGCACACAATTTGATATGCAAGTTTTATAATATTTCAATGAGATGTTGAAGTCAGTTTTGTAGTAGACAATTATGCTTAGTTAGATCTTTACAGTGATATCTCACTGAAACAACAGTCCTTGGTTTGACCCGACCGGAAGGTGAACCCATGTTTGTATTTGGATTGTTCATTGTATTGCAATTGTATAACCTGTCCTTACTACACAGCTAAATATAATACAAATATTACACACCTTAAATTGGATTCCTTTGTCATTTTTGGGTTTAATTGTAATTAGAGATGATATTATTTGTTCATCATTTGATTCTAAACATTTGTCAAGGTCAACCTCGGCATCAGATGATTGACATACTAAATCACTTTCATGAATACCATCTGGCATTACAAATATCACACAACAATTGTCCTGTTGAAATTTGTTTCTCCTTGGGTTGTTGTATTTGTACATGTAAAATAAAAATATATATATAAAAACAACCATAAAAACTTGTATTTGGAACAGTTGTCTTGAATACAAAACACAAAACGTAGATATCCAATTCAGTGCACACGGCGCGTTTTGAAACCAAATAATCTAACAGAAAGAAAATCAAAGTTCATAAACACAATAGCCAATATCGGCTAAGGTAACATATGCCCGAGGGAGGAGAACCTTTTCATATTCTTTTTCAATGAAAACATAGGTAGCTATTTGTCATACTGCACATGGCACGTTTCTGGAATAATCTCAAACAGGTACGCTCAAAGTCAAAACACTGGATGGAAAGTTAAATAACTTAAAAGTAAAAGTAAACCCTTGGGTCTAAATAGAATAGCCTATAATCTGTTAAGATTATCTCTGCCTGAGGGAGACTAACGTCAATTTTAGCAAATTACATTTTTGGCAGCTGTATATATATCTAAGTTTATATACCAAGAAACACACTCCAATCACGGTAAGAATGGTTCTATTAGATCGTAACGAGCAGACGTGTGTACAGTTACCAGTGACAGTTGAAAAGCAAAATATTCCAACACTATTTCGTCTGTGTAGTTATTAAGTCGTCAATCAATGCCAAAAGGAAATTAATGTATATGTATATGTATAAAAATGGAAAGTATAATTGAATACTTACATAAAAGGCGGCCAGTTTTTCCAGTCAAGTCGCTTCTTCTCTTGTTCTTGCTTTCTTCGTTTTTCCTCTGTTTCCCGTTCTTCGGTTTCCTTTCGTCGCCTTTCAGCTTCTTCCTTTTCCCTTTTTTTCCTTTCTTCTTCTTCTTCTTCTTTTCGTCGCCTTTCAGCTTCTTCCTTTTCCCTTTTTTCCCTTTCTTCTTCTTCTTTTCGTCGCTTTTCAGCTTCTTCCTTTTCCCTTTTCTTCCTTTCTTTTTCTTCCTTTTCCCTTTTTTTCCTTTCTTCTTCTTTTTTTCGTTGCCTTTCAGCTTCTTCCTTTTCCCTTTTTTCTCTTTCTTCTTCTTCTTTTTGTCGCTTTTCAGCTTCTTCTTTTTCTCTTTTTTCTCTTTCTTCTTTTTCTTTTCGTCGCTTCTTGGCTTCTTCCTTTTCTCTTTCTTCTTTTTTCTTTTCTTCCCGTATCCTTTTCTTCTTTTCTTCTAAAGTTTCAAGTACCTCACACCACTTATTCATATGATCTTTGACCCCCATAATATCGGAATAAGATAATTCAGCATTGGTTTCTAATTTTAGAACCAATTCTTCAGTTTTTGCGATAAATTCCATTAATTCATGCTGTTGTTTTGCTAGCCTTTGCATCATCTGGACTTGTTCTACTTTTTTCATGTCAATATGTTTCCTATTAAAAATCAAAATCAATACTAAACTAGCAAACAGTATTAGTATATTACACTTAATATTGATATATGTTCTCTTCAGTAATGTAACTATGTTTCAACGTATATATAAGGGTGGAATTGGACGCATGTGAGAAACTCATCTGAAATCATCAAAAGTTCAAGATTAGAACTTTAATAAATCTGTACATTATTGCACATTCGTCCTGAGTATTTTCATATTCTGATCGAATGTAAATCCCACCTTAGCATAATTTGCTTATAGTGCGATATCAACATGTCCTCAGCTATGATTTAAGATCCACTTTGCATTTTGTTAATGGTACTGTTAATTATTTTTTACAATGGCTCCACAACTCCACACTGACATTCTAGATGGATCAATGTTCGTCTTCTGTGTAGAATTGAGCTTTTCACTCGACTGAAGAATATGGAGGTAGATATTTATATAAGTGAACACGATGCGCTTCTGGAATAAATTCATCAGTTATGCTCATAGTCCAAAGATTAGACAGCTAAAGAACTCAAGTGTATGCGTCGTATGATACAGATTCAGATCGTGTCGGTTGTAGAAGCTCGTATGTTTAGTACTCGATCATGTAAATCAAATATTATAAAATTGTCTTTTGCATGGAGTAATAATACCGACTGATTATCTCGGTGTTAGGCTAATGATATTTATTCATCCCTGTGGAACAACATATTATAGCTAAAAATTTCCTCATTTGGGGAATAAAAACAATATTGATTGATTGAGGTTTTGGTATTTTAACGCCACTTTCAGCAATATATCAACTATATCATGGCGACCAGCTTTAGTGTTAGAGGAAGCCGGAGTACCCGGAGAGAACAACCGACTCTGGGCAAGCAACTGGTAAACTTTATCACTTGCGGCTGCGAGTCGAGAGCACCCTTTTTGTAATTTAAAAAGCTGGGCCCGAACCCACGCCGTATTGGTGGTAGGCTTGTATGAGCTGTTAAATTCAACGACCTAACTCATTGAATCACCGGAGCCAAATATAAAAACAATAACTCACTAAATAAAGTTACTTCTCTAAATAAAAACTCATATTTTGGTTGCTGGTATCTAATGTAGAACCCACGACACGTTTCTGGAATAACCTTTATCAGGTGAATGCAACAGCTTCGTTTGTGAAGCATCTCTCATCATCTCGTTACAGAACCAATTAACTAACAATAGTAAGGCTTTTTACTCTGTTTCGTTATAAAATAATTATTGTTAGCAAACTGAAAACATCATTTGGCATAATCTTACCATGTGATAGGAACTCCATCGGGACTGAACACAATACCATCTACAAATGAATTATTAGGTCTTAGTTATGTCAATGCAATAACTGAATGGAAATATTTGATAAAATAAAAATCAGAAAAATAAAATTCACACAGTCGGAATAGCTACTAATGTTAATACAAGATACTTCTTTTGTTTTCAAAGTACTATAAATATGTGTTAACTGTTGTTTGACGGCAGGTTTATCCTCTTCCTGGTAGTAATTGATTGGATACAAAGACAAGCAACATCTGATAAAAGACGTGGCATACAGTTGACAATGTTCAGTCGCTTAGAAAACCTTGACTTTGCAGACGATCTTGCAGAGATATAAGGAAATAACACCCACCTACAAGAAAAGACTGACCGACTGAATAAGCATACAAGGCAGACAGGGCTTAACATCAGCACAAAAGAGACCAAGATAATGACCATCAACGCAACATCCGAACCTATGACTATAAATAACGATCCACTAGAATAAGTCGAAGATATTACCTACCTCGGAAGTGTCCGAAGTAAAGACAATGGAGCAGGCAAAGACATCAAGACCAGGCTTTCAAAAGCGCGTGCGGCATTCGACAAACTTCAGCCCATCTGGAAGTTGAGTAAATACAGTCTCAGAAGCAAGATACACCTCTACAACAGCAATGTGAAATCAGTTCACCTGTATGGGTGCGAGTGCTGGCGTATAATTGAAAGCGACATAAAGAAAGTTGAAGTCTTCCACAATAGTTGCTTACGCGAGATTAATAGAATTTCCTGGCCCAACAAGATAAGTAATAAATATCTACTTAAAAAAGCCAAATGCAAAAACATTGCGGGGGAGATGGATCAGACATGTGTTGAGAATGGCACACAATAGAATCCTTAAAGTTGCCCTTCACTAGACACCACCAGGTAAGTGAAAAAGAGGCAGGCCAAGAACAACATGGAGGAGGGACAATTGCATCAGAGCTGGAAGAAATGGGGTTTTCTATGGGCCAGGCTCAATACATTACAAAGGACAGAGGGAGATGGCGACAAATTGTTGATGCCTTATGTCCCATCGGGGATGAAGAGGATAAGTATGCAAGTAATTCAATGATGAATGACGTTTTAGACAAAGCATATACATTGGCACTCTAAGGGTTGTTTGACAACCCTATTTAAAGGTTTCTTTTACATGTAAGGGTTAAACAGTGACATACGAATATTCTATTCAGTCAAAATATAAATATTATTTATTATTTTATTCCTATGAAACAGAATATACCTTTCAAGAGATTGTTTTTCATCAATTCTTTAATCTGTTCTCCAATCTTGATGCTACATTGCTGTATTAATTCCCTGATTCTTTCTAGTTCATCTCCAATCTTTTCAACATATGTGGAGACTTTCTGGATTGTTTTCTGGGTGTTCGTCATTGTTTTCGTCACAGCGGCTTCATATTTTGTAAATGGCATATGAGCGTCATCGGGATTAGGTAAACGTTTTAGTACATCCCGTTGGGTATGAAGCAAACGTAGAGCCTCGACGTCCATTGTAGTTGCTAAAATTATAGAATTTTATATTTAATACAAGACAATTGATAGCCATTGTATTACATCTGTTTAAATTTTCCGATTATGATAATGATGCAATAAAAACGTAGATATCAAAGAAGAGTTTGAAGATATCAAAAAAGTAATCAGAATCCGTATATCAAAGAAGAACAGACAACACAATGGCCTAATGAAAACGTACAAAAGGACAATCAACGATCTACAAAACATACTTATAAGACTAAAAATAGAGTAGCACGAATCCCACTAAACCCAGGGTGAACTCAGTCGCTACTGAAGGGTAAGCAGTTCCTGCTCCACTAGTGAAAAAATTAGTGCGCACGCACGTAAGTTATTTGACGATTATTAGAATGAACAATAAAGGTACTAATATGAAGTAATATACTAGATTCTACGTAAAATTCGAAGTTCTGTATATAATGTTTCCAACGGCTTTAGGCCAAATGTAGTTACAGAATCAAATTGAATGTCAATTATCACCACCCCCACCACCACCACCACCACCACCACCCCCTACCCCCCAAAAATGGGGCAAAGACAAAGAGTCATGAGGATGTTGCAATGACCATAAACTATTTGAATACAAACTAAAAGATTTTAATCATTTTTGAAATAGTCTCTTTGCCAATCAGGATGAGTTCACAGTATGTATCAGGAAGTTTTGTTTTATCGATATCAGTTTATTTATTTTTGGATTCGTAAATTGTTTCAGGACATGTACCAATAGAGCTAATCTATTATTTGGGAGGTGTTTGGCAGTGTTTCTTTAATTTTAATATTGAGTCTTGCTGGACGCCACGATATTGCTGAAATATTGTTAATGTTGGCGTTAAGCACCAATCAATCAATCAATCAATCAATCAATCAGTCAATCAATTGAGTTTTCCGGGTGAAGGGTGAAGGTTATTCTAGTAACGTATTGTTGTGCACACTTAATTAGATATCTTCATTTTATTTGTAATGCCTAGGCCTCTATATTGTTTATTTTGAAAAAATTCTAAAATATCATTGTGTCGATGGTGAGAACTCGTTTAGACAGGATCTATTGATAAGTTTGATTGCATTGCTGATAATAGCTTGTTTATTTATGGCTGACATATCTCGCTATATTCTACCCTCTTCTTTTTTAAGTGGTTAAAACTCCAAAAATATCACTATTTTCAGCTATGGAACATCAATACAAATCGTGCGCATCCTACCTAGTCATTATTAAAAAAAATTAAACACCTCGATCTCATGTTCACCTTTTTAATCTAGTAGATAGTATGATATAGATAGCATAATAGTCTACCAAGGTACGGAATCTCTTTATAAATTAAGTTCTTGATAGGGAATACCAATTAAATATATTTTTATGGAATATCCCCACAAACACACAAATACAAATATTAAATATATTGGAACAAACTTTGTGGTGTGAGAGTATATATATCAACTTGCCTCAGAAATGTTTCGTCGTGTGATAGTAACTAGTAGTTCAAAGGTACCTGTCAGCCAGAATAAATTTCTCAAGGCACCTTGATGTCACATAGCTATATATGTTTATACATATAAATCAAAGATATTTTTCTTATCATATTTGGCGCTTGGTAATATATAATTATTATATTATTTTTTAACTTTATGTATTCATATTTCTTTTAACTATTTTTTTTTAATTATTTTTGTTTGTTTGTTTTATTTTATTCTACTTTTTTTTTTTTCTTTTTTTCTTTTTTTTTTCTTTTTTTTTTTTTATCTTGGTGCTTTTGTTTTGTTTCTTTTTTATATTTATTTTATTTCATTGTAGACGTCTATATATCAGAATTAACTGAATGAACATGACAGAAATATATACTAATAGATATACAATGTATATACCATTGTTTTAAAATATAATTATTATAAATATATTATTACTTGCTGATGCATGGAATATATAATTGTATGTAAATATGTGGAGAGCACCTTTGTAAGTTGGAATAACTCGTGTTCGATCCAAATGTTATACTAGTTAACAATAAAATAAGTTTAATCTAATATATATCAATAAAATTATATATTAAAATTATTTGTAAAAATTGATATTATTATCGTGTGTAAAGATCAATGGGAAATTTTCCAGATCGTCGGTAAAGATATTTAAAACGTCATTTACTAAGATAACAAGGTCACAAAATTTGTAATAACGATCATCAATAATAGGAGTTTATATTATTAAATGTAAATAAAATGAAGGTGTCGGTTATCAGTCATATCTGTGTATTGCATTATAACGTTGAGAACAATGGACGACATTAGGTGTCAGTTTTTAAAAACGCACTTGTAAAGCAAAAGCCTAGATTGGTACAGTTACATCATTCTCTCAATGTTGTTGTTCTTTAAGTGAGAAATACTTATTTTTCAATGATTGATTGGATGATTGATGTTTAACGCCAAGTTTAGCTGCATTTTAGGTTTATCATAGAGTTTTTTCTTCTTTTCTTCCATTGTAGTAGACCTAATTGAGTATTATATAATACAAATTTGCCTCCTCCCCACCCTTAAAAAAATGGTGATTATATGGGATACATCTGATCTGAAAAACAAATTGATGAACCAATGATATTTGAATTAACTAGATTGTGTAACTGTTAACGTGTGGTTACCTCCAGGTCAAACAAAGGATTATGAAATTGGTATTTGATGCTTCTCATTAATAATTGCGACGAAAGTCTGGTTATCTCGAAATCCAAGTGGAGCCATATGCATTCTCGCGGATTCTTTTTTCAATGGGTAACTGCTATGGAAGCTCCAGTTCATGGTAATGATCTAATACAAAGCATCATTTAATAAAAAAAAAAATACTTATTCTCTAGTAACTCTGATAAAATGTCCACTTAGCATTATACAACAATCATTTTAAGGCAACACGAGCAATGAATGTATTCATTGTTTGCATAATTGAACACGGTATGCGAAACTAAGTTATTGTAAAATGTTGTTCTTTGATGCAATTACGTTATATTTAGAATATAATTAAAAACCCATTTTACATTGTGATGACGAGCATATCGTTATATAGAGACTTAGTAGAGACATATCCATGGTTCTTATCTTATGTACGGAGGAAGATGTACACTATTTTAATCAGAAATGTATTCAATGCTTTGAAAATACAAAATTTGAGTATACTTCCGAATATACGAATGAAATGAAATAAACAATAATATATATATGCTTGGTTTAATTTCCAGACGTATATATATATATACGTCTGAAAATTAAACATATACGTCTGAAAATTAAACCAAACAGTGTTAGAATTAGATTTTAGAGCTGTCAAATTTTTGTTCTTCCCTCGACGGGATTTGAACCCACACCATTGATACACTGCAGCACCATTCGCTTAGCCTTACGTCCAGCGCCCTAGACCACTCGACTACATCCACTCCCTTTAAAAATGAGCTTCAATAGTCGTAGTGTTACCTTTTCTCGTAAGGAAAATCTAGGAATAGACGTAAGACATGTATATATATAAATATATACTGGTGGTAGAATGGAAGGACACCACAAACTTAAGTTGTATAAATGAATACTTATTTTATAGTATTACATGTACTACAGTCTCAACAAAGTTTACTATATAACTCTCTACGGTAAACGAGCTATACATATGTCTTAACTACTTGAAAATTTCCTATGAAGAAGAAATTTTATATATTATATCGAATATTTTCGCAAAGCCGCGGGTATTCTATTACTTGGTGTCTGATGCAAAGATATTCGATATAATATACCAATTATCACCCTTGTTGGGGTGTGACCCGACGGTTTGTCTCCCCTCGAAAAGTCAGGTCACCCTCGGGCAAGCCCTCAAGTGACCTCACTTTTCTCTGGGAGACAAATCGTCGGGTCACACTCCAACAAGGGTGATCATTGTATACTAGTTATATTATTTCGATTAGCTAAACCTAAGCTCTAGTGGATTTTGGTTGGTTGATTTATGGTGTTTAACGCCACTTTCAACAATATTTCAATTATATCGTAGCGGTCAGTTTTATTGATTGGAGAAACCGGAGTACCCATAGAAAATCACCGACGTGTCGCAAGTCACTGACAAACTGTATCACATAATGTTGTATCGAATACACCTCTCCATGAACGGGGTTCGAACTAACAACCTTAGTGGTAATAAACACTCATTGTGCAGATAGTTGTAAATCCAACTACCATACGATCACGACCACGACGGCCCCTAACAGATTTTGGATATTCTGTTTAGGCCTTTGAATTTCTTGCTCAAAAATACTTTTAAAATTTATTTAGCTTTTCAATGTTGTTATTTTCAGTAAACCTGATGAAGCTATTCCAGAACTCAGAGGTCGTGCACGTTAAATTAGAACTACCAGGTATGGCCTGAAATCCTTTCGTTATAATGCTGCACCAATCTGGAATGAGCTGCCTAATCACTGTAGAAGGGAAACATCTTTGGGGCAGTTTAAATATTTAATACAAACATGGGATTCAATGAACAGCTCATGCCAGTGCAGTGCATGCATATAGTGCTTCTTAGCATATCATTTTTATTTTTTGTCTTGCCATTTTTAGTTGAAATATGGTGCAGTGCTAAACATTTTGCTGTTTCTATTGCTATGCTTATAGACTTGTTATTATTATTTTGTTTTATTTTGCATGTGTTATCATTGCTACTTTTAGTGCATGCTTGTTCATAACTATGATGCTTTATCTTTATTAAATTGGTGTGTGTGTGCATGATTGTGGGATGAATGTATGTATTTTGTATGTAGTCGATTTGAAAAGCTCATTAGTGTAAAATATGTTTAATTGATATCGACTTTAAATAAAACTTTGAATATAGGAGTTTATATTATTAAATGTCAATATAACGAAGTTGTCATATTTGTGCATTGCATATCTTATGACTTCGAGAACAATAGACGAAATTATGTGTCAATTGAAACATACTTGTTAAACAAAAGTCTAGATCGGTAAAACACTTGTTAAACAAAAGGTTAGATTGGTAAAATACTTGTTAAACAAAAGGCTAGATCGGTAAAATACTTGTTAAACAAAAGGCTAGATCGGTAAAATACTTGTTAAACAAAAGGCTAGATCAGTAAAATACTTGTTAAACAAAAGGCTAGATCGGTAAAATACTTGCTAAACAAAAGACTAGATCGGTAAAATACTTGTTAAACAAAAGGCTAGATCAGTAAAATACTTGTTAAACAAAAGGCTAGATCGATAAAATACTTGTTAAACAAAAGGCTAGATCGGTAAAATACTTGTTAAACAAAAGGTTAGATCGGTAAAATACTTGTTAAACAAAAGGTTAGATTGGTAAAATACTTGTTAAACAAAAGGCTAGATCGGTAAAATACTTGTTAAACAAAGGCTAGATCGGTAAAATACTTGTTAAACAAAAGGCTAGATCGGTAAAATACTTGTTAAACAAAAGGCTAGATCGGTAAAATACTTGTTAAACAAAAGGCTAGATCAGTAAAATACTTGTTAAACAAAAGGCTAGATCAGTAAAATACTTGCTAAACAAAAGGCTAGATCGGTAAAATACTTGTTAAACAAAAGGCTAGATCGGTAAAATACTTGCTAACAAAAGGTTAGATCGGTAAAATACCTGTTAAACAAAAGGCTAGATCAGTAAAATACTTGTTAAACAAAAGACTAGATCGGTAAAATACTTGCTAAACAAAAGGCTAGATCGGTAAAATACTTGTTAAACAAAAGGCTAGATCGGTAAAATACTTGTTAAACAAAAGGTTAGATCGGTAAAATACCTGTTAAACAAAAGGCTAGATCAGTAAAATACTTGTTAAACAAAAGGCTAGATCGGTAAAATACTTGTTAAACAAAAGGCTAGATCGGTAAAATACTTGTTAAACAAAAGGTTAGTTCGGTAAAATACCTGTTAAACAAAAGGCTAGATCAGTAAAATACTTGTTAAACAAAAGGCTAGATCGGTAAAATACTTGTTAAACAAAAGGCTAGATCGGTAAAATACTTGTTAAACAAAAGGCTAGATCGGTAAAATACTTGTTAAACAAAAGGCTAGATCAGTAAAATACTTGTTAAACAAAAGGCTAGATCGGTAAAATACTTGTTAAACAAAAGGCTAGATCAGTAAAATACTTGTTAAACAAAAGGCTAGATCGGTAAAATACTTGCTAATCTAAAGGCTAGATCGGTAAAATACTTGTTAAACAAAAGGCTAGATCGGTAAAATACTTGTTAAACAAAAGGTTAGATCGGTAAAATACCTGTTAAACAAAAGGCTAGATCAGTAAAATACTTGTTAAACAAAAGGCTAGATCGGTAAAATACTTGCTAAACAAAAGGCTAGATCGGTAAAATACTTGTTAAACAAAAGGCTAGATCGGTAAAATACTTGTTAAACAAAAGGTTAGATCGGTAAAATACCTGTTAAACAAAAGGCTAGATCAGTAAAATACTTGTTAAACAAAAGGCTAGATCGGTAAAATACTTGTTAAACAAATGGCTAGATCGGTAAAATACTTTTTAAACAAAAGGCTAGATCGGTAAAATACTTGTTAAACAAAAGGCTATATCAGTAAAATACTTGTTAAACAAAAGGCTAGATCGGTAAAATACTTGTTAAACAAAAGGCTAGATCGGTAAAATACTTGTTAAACAAAAGGTTAGATCGGTAAAATACTTGTTAAACAAAAGGCTAGATCGGTAAAACACTTGTTAAACAAAAGGCTAGATCAGTAAAATACTTGTTAAACAAAAGGCTAGATCAGTAAAATACTTGTTAAACAAAAGGTTAGATCGGTAAAATACTTGTTAAACAAAAGGCTAGATCGGTAAAATACTTGTTAAACAAAAGGCTAGATCAGTAAAATACTTGTTAAACAAAAGGCTAGATCAGTAAAATACTTGATAAACAAAAGGCTAGATCGGTAAAATACTTGTTAAACAAAAGGCTAGATCGGTAAAATACTTGTTAAACAAAAGGCTAGATCAGTAAAATACTTGTTAAACAAAAGGCTAGATCAGTAAAATACTTGTTAAACAAAAGGTTAGATCAGTAAAATACTTGTTAAACAAAAGGCTAGATCAGTAAAATACTTGTTAAACAAAAGGTTAGATCAGTAAAATACTTGTTAAACAAAAGGCTAGATCAGTAAAATACTTGTTAAACAAAAGGTTAGATCAGTAAAATACTTGTTAAACAAAAGGCTAGATCAGTAAAATACTTGTTAAACAAAAGGTTAGATCAGTAAAATACTTGTTAAACAAAAGGCTAGATCAGTAAAATACTTGTTAAACAAAAGGCTAGATCAGTAAAATACTTGTTAAACAAAAGGTTAGATCAGTAAAATACTTGTTAAACAAAAGTCTAGATCAGTAAAATACTTGTTAAACAAAAGGCTAGATCAGTAAAATACTTGTTAAACAAAATGTTAGATCAGTAAAATACTTGTTAAACAAAAGGTTAGATCGATTAAATACTTGTTAAACAAAAGGTTAGATCGGTAAAATATTTGTTAAACAAAAGGTTAGATCAGTAAAATACTTGTTAAACAAAAGTCTAGATCAGTAAAATACTTGTTAAACAAAAGGCTAGATCAGTAAAATACTTGTTAAACAAAAGGTTAGATCAGTAAAATACTTGTTAAACAAAAGGTTAGATCGATAAAATACTTGTTAAAGAAAAGGTTAGATCGGTAAAATATTTGTTAAACAAAAGGCTAGATCAGTAAAATACTTGTTAAACAAAAGGTTAGATCGGTAAAATACTTGTTAAACAAAAGGCTAGATCAGTAAAATACTTGTTAAACAAAAGGCTAGATCAGTAAAATACTTGTTAAACAAAAGGCTATATCAGTAAAATACTTGTTAAACAAAAGGTTAGATCGGTAAAATACTTGTTAAACAAAAGGTTAGATCGATAAAATACTTGTTAAACAAAAGGTTAGATCGGTAAAATATTTGTTAAACAAAAGGCTAGATCAGTAAAATACTTGTTAAACAAAAGGCTAGATCAGTAAAATACTTGTTAAACAAAAGGTTAGATCGGTAAAATACTTGTTAAACAAAAGGTTAGATCGGTAAAATACTTGTTAAACAAAAGGCTAGATCGGTAAAATACTTGTTAAACAAAAGGTTAGATCAGTAAAATACTTGTTAAACAAAAGGTTAGATCGGTAAAATACTTGTTAAACAAAAGGCTAGATCGGTAAAACACTTGTTAAACAAAAGGCTAGATCAGTAAAATACTTGTTAAACAAAAGGCTAGATCAGTAAAATACTTGTTAAACAAAAGGTTAGATCGGTAAAATACTTGTTAAACAAAAGGCTAGATCGGTAAAATACTTGTTAAACAAAAGGCTAGATCAGTAAAATACTTGTTAAACAAAAGGCTAGATCAGTAAAATACTTGATAAACAAAAGGCTAGATCGGTAAAATACTTGTTAAACAAAAGGCTAGATCGGTAAAATACTTGTTAAACAAAAGGCTAGATCAGTAAAATACTTGTTAAACAAAAGGCTAGATCAGTAAAATACTTGTTAAACAAAAGGTTAGATCAGTAAAATACTTGTTAAACAAAAGGCTAGATCAGTAAAATACTTGTTAAACAAAAGGTTAGATCAGTAAAATACTTGTTAAACAAAAGGCTAGATCAGTAAAATACTTGTTAAACAAAAGGTTAGATCAGTAAAATACTTGTTAAACAAAAGGTTAGATCAGTAAAATACTTGTTAAACAAAAGGCTAGATCAGTAAAATACTTGTTAAACAAAAGGTTAGATCAGTAAAATACTTGTTAAACAAAAGTCTAGATCAGTAAAATACTTGTTAAACAAAAGGCTAGATCAGTAAAATACTTGTTAAACAAAAGGTTAGATCAGTAAAATACTTGTTAAACAAAAGGTTAGATCGATAAAATACTTGTTAAACAAAAGGTTAGATCGGTAAAATATTTGTTAAACAAAAGGTTAGATCAGTAAAATACTTGTTAAACAAAAGTCTAGATCAGTAAAATACTTGTTAAACAAAAGGCTAGATCAGTAAAATACTTGTTAAACAAAAGGTTAGATCAGTAAAATACTTGTTAAACAAAAGGTTAGATCGATAAAATACTTGTTAAAGAAAAGGTTAGATCGGTAAAATATTTGTTAAACAAAAGGCTAGATCAGTAATATACTTGTTAAACAAAAGGTTAGATCGGTAAAATACTTGTTAAACAAAAGGCTAGATCAGTAAAATACTTGTTAAACAAAAGGCTAGATCAGTAAAATACTTGTTAAACAAAAGGCTAGATCAGTAAAATACTTGTTAAACAAAAGGTTAGATCGGTAAAATACTTGTTAAACAAAAGGTTAGATCGATAAAATACTTGTTAAACAAAAGGTTAGATCGGTAAAATACTTGTTAAACAAAAGGTTAGATCGATAAAATACTTGTTAAACAAAAGGTTAGATCGATAAAATACTTGTTAAACAAAAGGTTAGATCAGTAAAATACTTGTTAAACAAAAGGTTAGATAGGTAAAATACTTGTTAAACAAAAGGCAAGATCGGTAAAATACTTGTTAAACAAAAGGCTAGATCGGTAAAATACTTGTTAAACAAAAGGTTAGATCGGTAAAATACTTGTTAAACAAAAGGTTAGATCAGTAAAATACTTGTTAAACAAAAGGTTAGATCAGTAAAATACTTGTTAAACAAAAGGTTAGATCAGTAAAATACTTGTTAAACAAAAGGTTAGATCGGTAAAATACTTGTTAAACAAAAGGTTAGATCAGTAAAATACTTGTTAAACAAAAGGTTAGATCGGTAAAATACTTGTTAAACAAAAGGTTAGATCGGTAAAATACTTGTTAAACAAAAGGTTAGATCAGTAAAATACTTGTTAAACAAAAGGTTAGATCAGTAAAATACTTGTTAAACAAAAGGTTAGATCAGTAAAATACTTGTTAAACAAAAGGTTAGATCAGTAAAATACTTGTTAAACAAAAGGTTAGATCGGTAAAATACTTGTTAAACAAAAGGTTAGATCAGTAAAATACTTGTTAAACAAAAGGTTAGATCAGTAAAATACTTGTTAAACAAAAGGTTAGATCAGTAAAATACTTGTTGAACAAAAGGTTAGATCAGTAAAATACTTGTTAAACAAAAGGTTAGATCGGTAAAATACTTGTTAAACAAAAGGTTAGATCGGTAAAATACTTGTTAAACAAAAGGTTAGATCAGTAAAATACTTGTTAAACAAAGGTTAGATCAGTAAAATACTTGTTAAACAAAATGTTAGATCGGTAAAATACTTGTTAAACAAAAGGCTAGATCAGTAAAATACTTGTTAAACAAAAGGTTAGATCGGTAAAATACTTGTTAAACAAAAGGTTAGATCAGTAAAATACTTGTTAAACAAAAGGTTAGATCGGTAAAATACTTGTTAAACAAAAGGTTAGATCGGTAAAATACTTGTTAAACAAAAGGTTAGATCAGTAAAATACTTGTTAAACAAAAGGTTAGATCAGTAAAATACTTGTTAAACAAAAGGTTAGATCGGTAAAATACTTGTTAAACAAAAGGCTAGATCAGTAAAATACTTGTTAAACAAAAGGTTAGATCGGTAAAATACTTGTTAAACAAAAGGTTAGATCGGTAAAATACTTGTTAAACAAAAGGTTAGATCAGTAAAATACTTGTTAAACAAAAGGTTAGATCAGTAAAATACTTGTTAAACAAAAGGTTAGATCGGTAAAATACTTGTTAAACAAAAGGTTAGATCAGTAAAATACTTGTTAAACAAAAGGTTAGATCAGTAAAATACTTGTTAAACAAAAGGTTAGATCAGTAAAATACTTGTTAAACAAAAGGTTAGATCAGTAAAATACTTGTTAAACAAAAGGTTAGATCGATAAAATACTTGTTAAACAAAAGGTTAGATCGGTAAAATACTTGTTAAACAAAAGGCTAGATCAGTAAAATACTTGTTAAACAAAAGGCTAGATCAGTAAAATACTTGTTAAACAAAAGGCTAGATCAGTAAAATACTTGTTAAACAAAAGGTTAGATCGGTAAAATACTTGTTAAACAAAAGGTTAGATCGATAAAATACTTGTTAAACAAAAGGTTAGATCGGTAAAATACTTGTTAAACAAAAGGTTAGATCGATAAAATACTTGTTAAACAAAAGGTTAGATCGATAAAATACTTGTTAAACAAAAGGTTAGATCAGTAAAATACTTGTTAAACAAAAGGTTAGATCGGTAAAATACTTGTTAAACAAAAGGCTAGATCGGTAAAATACTTGTTAAACAAAAGGCTAGATCAGTAAAATACTTGTTAAACAAAAGGCTAGATCAGTAAAATACTTGATAAACAAAAGGCTAGATCGGTAAAATACTTGTTAAACAAAAGGCTAGATCGGTAAAATACTTGTTAAACAAAAGGCTAGATCAGTAAAATACTTGTTAAACAAAAGGCTAGATCAGTCAAATACTTGTTAAACAAAAGGTTAGATCAGTAAAATACTTGTTAAACAAAAGGCTAGATCAGTAAAATACTTGTTAAACAAAAGGTTAGATCAGTAAAATACTTGTTAAACAAAAGGCTAGATCAGTAAAATACTTGTTAAACAAAAGGTTAGATCAGTAAAATACTTGTTAAACAAAAGGTTAGATCAGTAAAATACTTGTTAAACAAAAGGCTAGATCAGTAAAATACTTGTTAAACAAAAGGTTAGATCAGTAAAATACTTGTTAAACAAAAGTCTAGATCAGTAAAATACTTGTTAAACAAAAGGCTAGATCAGTAAAATACTTGTTAAACAAAAGGTTAGATCAGTAAAATACTTGTTAAACAAAAGGTTAGATCGATAAAATACTTGTTAAACAAAAGGTTAGATCGGTAAAATATTTGTTAAACAAAAGGTTAGATCAGTAAAATACTTGTTAAACAAAAGTCTAGATCAGTAAAATACTTGTTAAACAAAAGGCTAGATCAGTAAAATACTTGTTAAACAAAAGGTTAGATCAGTAAAATACTTGTTAAACAAAAGGTTAGATCGATAAAATACTTGTTAAAGAAAAGGTTAGATCGGTAAAATATTTGTTAAACAAAAGGCTAGATCAGTAAAATACTTGTTAAACAAAAGGTTAGATCGGTAAAATACTTGTTAAACAAAAGGCTAGATCAGTAAAATACTTGTTAAACAAAAGGCTAGATCAGTAAAATACTTGTTAAACAAAAGGCTAGATCAGTAAAATACTTGTTAAACAAAAGGTTAGATCGGTAAAATACTTGTTAAACAAAAGGTTAGATCGATAAAATACTTGTTAAACAAAAGGTTAGATCGGTAAAATACTTGTTAAACAAAAGGTTAGATCGATAAAATACTTGTTAAACAAAAGGTTAGATCGATAAAATACTTGTTAAACAAAAGGTTAGATCAGTAAAATACTTGTTAAACAAAAGGTTAGATAGGTAAAATACTTGTTAAACAAAAGGCAAGATCGGTAAAATACTTGTTAAACAAAAGGCTAGATCGGTAAAATACTTGTTAAACAAAAGGTTAGATCGGTAAAATACTTGTTAAACAAAAGGTTAGATCAGTAAAATACTTGTTAAACAAAAGGTTAGATCAGTAAAATACTTGTTAAACAAAAGGTTAGATCAGTAAAATACTTGTTAAACAAAAGGTTAGATCGGTAAAATACTTGTTAAACAAAAGGTTAGATCAGTAAAATACTTGTTAAACAAAAGGTTAGATCGGTAAAATACTTGTTAAACAAAAGGTTAGATCGGTAAAATACTTGTTAAACAAAAGGTTAGATCAGTAAAATACTTGTTAAACAAAAGGTTAGATCAGTAAAATACTTGTTAAACAAAAGGTTAGATCAGTAAAATACTTGTTAAACAAAAGGTTAGATCAGTAAAATACTTGTTAAACAAAAGGTTAGATCGGTAAAATACTTGTTAAACAAAAGGTTAGATCAGTAAAATACTTGTTAAACAAAAGGTTAGATCAGTAAAATACTTGTTAAACAAAAGGTTAGATCAGTAAAATACTTGTTGAACAAAAGGTTAGATCAGTAAAATACTTGTTAAACAAAAGGTTAGATCGGTAAAATACTTGTTAAACAAAAGGTTAGATCGGTAAAATACTTGTTAAACAAAAGGTTAGATCAGTAAAATACTTGTTAAACAAAAGGTTAGATCAGTAAAATACTTGTTAAACAAAAGGTTAGATCGGTAAAATACTTGTTAAACAAAAGGCTAGATCAGTAAAATACTTGTTAAACAAAAGGTTAGATCGGTAAAATACTTGTTAAACAAAAGGTTAGATCAGTAAAATACTTGTTAAACAAAAGGTTAGATCGGTAAAATACTTGTTAAACAAAAGGTTAGATCGGTAAAATACTTGTTAAACAAAAGGTTAGATCAGTAAAATACTTGTTAAACAAAAGGTTAGATCAGTAAAATACTTGTTAAACAAAAGGTTAGATCGGTAAAATACTTGTTAAACAAAAGGCTAGATCAGTAAAATACTTGTTAAACAAAAGGTTAGATCGGTAAAATACTTGTTAAACAAAAGGTTAGATCGGTAAAATACTTGTTAAACAAAAGGTTAGATCAGTAAAATACTTGTTAAACAAAAGGTTAGATCAGTAAAATACTTGTTAAACAAAAGGTTAGATCGGTAAAATACTTGTTAAACAAAAGGTTAGATCAGTAAAATACTTGTTAAACAAAAGGTTAGATCAGTAAAATACTTGTTAAACAAAAGGTTAGATCAGTAAAATACTTGTTAAACAAAAGGTTAGATCAGTAAAATACTTGTTAAACAAAAGGTTAGATCGATAAAATACTTGTTAAAGAAAAGGTTAGATCGGTAAAATATTTGTTAAACAAAAGGCTAGATCAGTAAAATACTTGTTAAACAAAAGGTTAGATCGGTAAAATACTTGTTAAACAAAAGGCTAGATCAGTAAAATACTTGTTAAACAAAAGGCTAGATCAGTAAAATACTTGTTAAACAAAAGGCTAGATCAGTAAAATACTTGTTAAACAAAAGGTTAGATCGGTAAAATACTTGTTAAACAAAAGGTTAGATCGATAAAATACTTGTTAAACAAAAGGTTAGATCGGTAAAATACTTGTTAAACAAAAGGTTAGATCGATAAAATACTTGTTAAACAAAAGGTTAGATCGATAAAATACTTGTTAAACAAAAGGTTAGATCAGTAAAATACTTGTTAAACAAAAGGTTAGATCGGTAAAATACTTGTTAAACAAAAGGCAAGATCGGTAAAATACTTGTTAAACAAAAGGCTAGATCGGTAAAATACTTGTTAAACAAAAGGTTAGATCGGTAAAATACTTGTTCAACAAAAGGTTAGATCAGTAAAATACTTGTTAAACAAAAGGTTAGATCAGTAAAATACTTGTTAAACAAAAGGTTAGATCAGTAAAATACTTGTTAAACAAAAGGTTAGATCGGTAAAATACTTGTTAAACAAAAGGTTAGATCAGTAAAATACTTGTTAAACAAAAGGTTAGATCGGTAAAATACTTGTTAAACAAAAGGTTAGATCGGTAAAATACTTGTTAAACAAAAGGTTAGATCAGTAAAATACTTGTTAAACAAAAGGTTAGATCAGTAAAATACTTGTTAAACAAAAGGTTAGATCAGTAAAATACTTGTTAAACAAAAGGTTAGATCAGTAAAATACTTGTTAAACAAAAGGTTAGATCGGTAAAATACTTGTTAAACAAAAGGTTAGATCAGTAAAATACTTGTTAAACAAAAGGTTAGATCAGTAAAATACTTGTTAAACAAAAGGTTAGATCAGTAAAATACTTGTTGAACAAAAGGTTAGATCAGTAAAATACTTGTTAAACAAAAGGTTAGATCGGTAAAATACTTGTTAAACAAAAGGTTAGATCGGTAAAATACTTGTTAAACAAAAGGTTAGATCAGTAAAATACTTGTTAAACAAAAGGTTAGATCAGTAAAATACTTGTTAAACAAAAGGTTAGATCGGTAAAATACTTGTTAAACAAAAGGCTAGATCAGTAAAATACTTGTTAAACAAAAGGTTAGATCGGTAAAATACTTGTTAAACAAAAGGTTAGATCAGTAAAATACTTGTTAAACAAAAGGTTAGATCGGTAAAATACTTGTTAAACAAAAGGTTAGATCGGTAAAATACTTGTTAAACAAAAGGTTAGATCAGTAAAATACTTGTTAAACAAAAGGTTAGATCAGTAAAATACTTGTTAAACAAAAGGTTAGATCGGTAAAATACTTGTTAAACAAAAGGCTAGATCAGTAAAATACTTGTTAAACAAAAGGTTAGATCGGTAAAATACTTGTTAAACAAAAGGTTAGATCGGTAAAATACTTGTTAAACAAAAGGTTAGATCAGTAAAATACTTGTTAAACAAAAGGTTAGATCAGTAAAATACTTGTTAAACAAAAGGTTAGATCGGTAAAATACTTGTTAAACAAAAGGTTAGATCAGTAAAATACTTGTTAAACAAAAGGTTAGATCAGTAAAATACTTGTTAAACAAAAGGTTAGATCAGTAAAATACTTGTTAAACAAAAGGTTAGATCAGTAAAATACTTGTTAAACAAAAGGTTAGATCAGTAAAATACTTGTTAAACAAAAGGTTAGATCAGTAAAATACTTGTTAAACAAAAGGTTAGATCGGTAAAATACTTGTTAAACAAAAGGTTAGATCAGTAAAATACTTGTTAAACAAAAGGTTAGATCAGTAAAATACTTGTTAAACAAAAGGTTAGATCGGTAAAATACTTGTTAAACAAAAGGTTAGATCAGTAAAATACTTGTTAAACAAAAGGTTAGATCAGTAAAATACTTGTTAAACAAAAGGTTAGATCAGTAAAATACTTGTTAAACAAAAGGTTAGATCAGTAAAATACTTGTTAAACAAAAGGTTAGATCAGTAAAATACTTGTTAAACAAAAGGTTAGATCAGTAAAATACTTGTTAAACAAAAGGTTAGATCAGTAAAATACTTGTTAAACAAAAGGTTAGATCAGTAAAATACTTGTTAAACAAAAGGTTAGATCAGTAAAATACTTGTTAAACAAAAGGTTAGATCAGTAAAATACTTGTTAAACAAAAGGTTAGATCAGTAAAATACTTGTTAAACAAAAGGTTAGATCGGTAAAATACTTGTTAAACAAAAGGTTAGATCAGTAAAATACTTGTTAAACAAAAGGTTAGATCAGTAAAATACTTGTTAAACAAAAGGTTAGATCAGTAAAATACTTGTTAAACAAAAGGTTAGATCAGTAAAATACTTGTTAAACAAAAGGTTAGATCAGTAAAATACTTGTTAAACAAAAGGTTAGATCGGTAAAATACTTGTTAAACAAAAGGTTAGATCAGTAAAATACTTGTTAAACAAAAGGTTAGATCAGTAAAATACTTGTTAAACAAAAGGTTAGATCAGTAAAATACTTGTTAAACAAAAGGTTAGATCAGTAAAATACTTGTTAAACAAAAGGTTAGATCGGTAAAATACTTGTTAAACAAAAGGTTAGATCAGTAAAATACTTGTTAAACAAAAGGTTAGATCAGTAAAATACTTGTTAAACAAAAGGTTAGATCGGTAAAATTACATCGTTCTCTCGTTGTTGTTTGTTTTTTGTTGTTGTTTTTTTTGTTTGCTTCTTTTGGTCATGAGAAATATTTTTTTTAATGATTTATTAATTGATTGGTGCTTAACGTCAAGATTAGCAGCATTGTAGGTTTATCATAGCGTTTTTTCTTCTTTTCTTTCATTGTAGTAGACTTAATTGTATATTACAAAATCAAGGTAACGCAAGATTTGCCTCCTCCCCACCATTAAAAAAAATGGTCATTTGGTGGATACATCTGAAAAACAAATTGATGAACCAATGATATTTGTATTGACTAGATTGTGTAACTGTTAACGTGTGTTTAACACCAGGTCAAACAAAGGATTATAAAATTGGTATTTGATGCTTCTCTACTAAACACGCACCATTTATGAATGCGACGAAAGTCTGGTTATCTCGAAATCAATTGGCATATTACTCCAAGTGGAGCCATGTGTATACCCGCGGATTTTTGTTTCAGCGAGTAACTGCTATGGAAGTTCCAGTTCATGGTAATGATCTAATACAAAACATTATTTAATCAAAAGTTAACCTGTTCTCTAGTAAATCTGATAAAATGTCAACTTCACGTTAAACAACAATCATTCACTCACTGACTTAAGGCAACACGAGCAATGAGTTTATTCATGATTTGCATAATTAAACATGATATGTGAAATTAGGTTATTGTAAAATGTTGTTCTTTGATGCAGTTACGTTAGAATACAATAAAAAAAAACATTTGACATCACCAGTGTAACGACGAGCCTATCATGATCTAGAGATATATCCATGATTCTGGTATATACGAGAGGAAGACGTACAATTTCGTAATCAGAACTGTATTCCATGTTTTGACAAATAAAAGTTAAATTAAGTTATTGTAAAATGTTGTTCTTTGATGCAATTATGTTATATTTAGAATATAATTAAAAACCCATTTTACATTGTGATGACGAGCATATCGTTATATAGAGACTTAGTAGAGACATATCCATGGTTCTTATCTTATGTACGGAGGAAGATGTACACTATTTTAATCAGAAATGTATTCAATGCTTTGAAATTACAAAAACACAACAATTGAGTATACTACCGAATATACGAATGAAATGAAATGAACAATAATATATATATATACTGGCGGTAGAATGGAAGGACATCACAAGCTTAAATTGTATAAATGAATACTTACTTTATAGTATTACATGTACTTCAGTCTCAACAACGTTTACTGTATAAGTCCCTTCGGTAAACGAGCTATATATACGTCTTAGCAACTTGAAAATTTCCTATGAATTTAAATTCATTTCTAGGAACTTCCTTGATGATGTGTACCGTTTTATCCGTTCCAAAAAATCAATACGATAATAAACACCAAGTATATCTGTGTTAATGTGGTATTGAATGAATTCATGTTGATTTGAATTAAAAGATGGAAGTGTAAAGATCACAGTTGATTGAACATGCATGAAAAAGGATACCATTAAAACTATCGATATTACCATATATAGCAAAATTTAAGATCATAAATGTTATAAAAGCACATGCATCTATATCTGAAAATATAAGAACAAAGCAAAAAAGTATGAATATAATTTTATAATTTAAAAAACCATGCACAGAAGCTGCAGTGACATGAGCTGCCATTCCAAGTGTTTATTAATCTCTTAAATTGATTGAAGTGGTCTGGCAGCTCATTCCACGTTTTTGAAGCAAAGTGTAACGTATTATCCATTTAAAAATTCATTACAATAATAAATACCAAGTTTCTCTAATTCTTGTTCAATTTTCACACTTCTCAACCGTGTGAGAAGAAATCGATCATCAACGTGTGGACAACTTTGTTCTCAGTCGCTAATTGTTCAATTATGCAATTACGTAATTGCCGGAACTACTTTTTCTATTTTCGTAACTCTTTGGAATGTTCGATGCTCATCTTAGCAACGTTTAAAAAATGTAAACAAATCGCGATCGCGTCGTCTGCTTTATGAAATATAAAAAAAAGGTCAAATATCCTTGAAGATCCGGTTCTGGGGCAAAAGGTACACCTTGCTGGAGGTGGATGTGGTGTAATTAAGTTAAAAATTATGAACTTCGCAGTTCCACTATGGGAAATCACATTGGAAAACGGGAAAACTGTCACTGAGGCCCGATACAGATTTGATTTAGTGCCAAGCTTCAACCCCCCACAATCTGTCCAAATTCAACCTTCTCCACAATCTGCCAATGAACATATCATTTCAGATGATGATGATAATGATCTGGCAATTCTATACGAATATGTAATGTCACAAAAAAGTGAAACTGAAGATTTCTCTCTGATCCAGGACCCCCTGCTGAAGTTATTAAAAAAATCAATAATACAAGTTCAGAGCAAAAATCAAGCAAAAGGCAGTTTCTCCCTGTCACAGAGGAAAGCGTTGATTCATTTGTTATTGAGCAGGAAAATAAGGCCACAGCCAGAAAGACATTATCAGATATGAGAACGCTGACACAGTTCTTTGAAACGAAACAAGAACAAAGAAATATTTATGAAATCCCCCCAAATGAGTTATCTGCCTTGTTATCATAATTTTTTGTAAGTGTCAGGAAGGCTGATGGCGAGGACTATGAGCGCTCCTCCTTGCGCGGCATGATGTGCAGCTTTGACAGAGTTCTGAGACGTCATAACTATGGCCTCCAAATATCTAAGGACAGCGAATTTGGTAAAGTTAGGGATGTCTTATCCGCAAAACAAACTCAGCTTTAAAAGGATGGCAAGGGCAACACACCAAACCAATCTGAACCACTGTTGGATAGTGATATAGATAGAATGTATGAGAATGGGCAACTTGGTTTTAACAACCCAACAACTCTTTTACACACCATTTGGTTTTTTAACGCCATTTTTTTGGCATGAGAGGAGTAACGGAACATTACGACATAAAATGGGGGGACATAAAATTGTGTACTGACAGCAACAACCTGAAATATCTGGAAATGAATGAGCGCAATACCAAAACACGCACAGGAAGGAACCCAAGGGACAAAGGGTCGATCCCCACAGAGAGCGTTTGAAAATATTGAACAACCAGAAAAGTGTGCAGTTCAGGCTTATCTTCTGTATAAATCAAAACCACCAATCAATTTCTCAAAACCAGATGATCCATTTTATATTCAGGAGAACACAAATCTACAAAAATCTCCAAAACGGTTCAAATCACAAAGAGTCGGAATAAATAAGCTAGGAGCATTTATGAAAATGATGGCTTTTGGAGCAGGTGATTTCTTCATATGCTATAATATAATTAAATGGTAACCCTCTCTTTCAGTCTTTGTGTAATATGCACATTTTGTAAATTTATTTTTCTTAATGATGCTCAAGACGAAAATATTTGGAAATCCAACAGTGCTGCACTGAAGAAAAACACACACACACACACGATGATAAAGACAACAGAAATACATGAAATACGCAAACAAACAACAACGCTGAAAAAAAACCTCCCACAACCAAAACGTCTGAAAAAGTAGCCAACGTATGAACCTACGGGATGTCGGATCAGAAACAAGTGTTAACGATTCTGTGCAAACAAACAAAAATGATAAATAAACGTCTAAAATATTAACACAAAAATATCAAAAAAAATATTAAAATGTAACAAAAATAACTATAAGTCTACAGTCTGATGAAGATTGTCGGTCAAGCGAAATATCCGTCGATTTAATTATAATTATAGTCTTTTTGTAGACTTAGTTATTTTTTGTTACATTTTAACATCTTTTTGTGATATCGTTGTGCTAACATTTTAGAAGCTTATATATATATAAATATTATCCTACAAAAATGTACATTTATGAATTATTCTCACAATTATGAGTTAATATCTCATAATTATGAGATAATAATAAACTCATAATAATGAGTAAATGACTCATAAATGAGATTATGAGATAACTTATAATTACAAGAATAATTATTTTAAATAATTATGAGATAATTTTATTTTCAAGTCTGGCAGCAATACGCTTCTGTAATTAACCTTTTAAAATGAGGAAAAAAACATTGCTAACTGAAAAAGTATAATTTAACGTTGAAATTTTCAAGCATGTGAGATCAAATTAAGATTAAATTTATTGAATACATACCTTTTAAAATGTTGCCACATACACTTGTATCACTTTAATAATCACATAAAATGTATTAGGTATATAATGCTGTCTTGTAGAGTTGAATCCAGATGATGAGAAGGAGAACGACAGCATATATGGTAAACCTTCCACTAAACGCAGACTAACAAATCATTCAGTCCGCAGATTTATGTTACAAAAACTAGATGACAAAGGTGTAGAGCACATTGACATTAAACAGGTTACTATGATATTTTCTTCATACCTCTACGTCAATACATCTGTTTGAAGTTTACATGTAAATGGCAATATTCAAAATCATGGTGTCACACTTACATTTGTCACTATTAATCCAATGAATCGAAGCTGCTTGTATGCCTATTTGCAATTTGGTGTTTAATAATTAAACTCTTCAGTAGGAAATAAAGGCTCTCAAGAAACACATCACTAGTTTTGGTAAATTTTTTTACACATGCAACACTAAATGACATGGCAGTTGAAAACCGTGAGGTAAAACCATGTAATGACGGAGTCTTTTCTTCAGAAATGTACAGTCTGAAATGGAAAAGAAAATATTATAAGAAATATAACAACAATTAATCAAATTGGTTCTGCAGGTACAATGTAGCACTTTACAGGATAAAATGTATGATTTTTTTTTAAACCTAGGAGTACTCTCTCCTGAAAGTCAAGAAAATATGTGAAATTCTGAGCAAAACTTTTACAGGTTTAGCCGTTTTCATGCGAAAATAATGAAATACAAATGCGGTAATTGTCCCTTTTAGCTTTTTTTGTAAAGAAAAATCAGTTTTATTTGTGCGTTAATTTGTAAATTCATTTTATGGCTATTTTTAAATCTTTTTTTTTATTTTATTTTGTAGATCAGTAGACATAAGAACATTCAAAGTGTGGCAAATTACTCTAGACTGAATTCGAAGAAACACAAAGAAATCACCGCTACTTTGCTAAACACTGATGATAATGATGAACCTCTAGATGTACCCGTTCCATTGCTACCTCTAGCAGAATACAGAATACCTCAAGCGCACTATGTACCATTGCCAAATAGACACCTTCAAACACACTCTCAAACTCAAGCACACACGATGCATATCACTCGTACGGAAACAGAAATGTGTCAAAGATCTGTCTCCCGCGAAAGTGGGTCATTTTTATTTGGCGGTCCAATCTATGGAGGGACATTTAATGTGACAATTAACAAAAACTTACATGTGAAAAGGAGACGTACGATGATGATTGACAGTGATTCTGAATCCGACGACTGAGTATAATTTCGCTGACATGTTGTTAATTCTTCTTAATGTATATTTCTTCTTCGATTTTGACAACTTCAAACACTTCATAACAATTCAACCGGATACGCATATCTGTCGATGCGCGACAAATGTTTTTACATATGCATACTTTTGCTTGACATTCAAAGGAAATTCATGTTTTCTTGTGACATATGTTTACAATGTTAATCAAAATATTAAATAATTACTTGAGTGTGTTGCATAAATGAGCCCTTAGATCATCGGCGTAGTGATCTCGCTATGAAATCCACGTCACAACAAGATGGAGGCACATTTGGGGAAAGGGCACCTTGGGGATCACTTGCAAATATTATTTAGTGGTTCATTAGAGAAACAATCTCTAACATTGTTTCCCGTTTATTACGATAATTTCTCAAATCAAGATAGTTAAATTTTCACATGTTAAAGTTCGAGGTTTTATTACGATAATTTCTCAAATCAAGATAGTTAAATTTTCACATGTTAAAGTTCTCGGTTAGTTAAATTTTCACATGTTAAAGTTCGAGGTTTACCGAGAACTTTAACATGTAAAAATTTAACTATCTTGATTTGAGAAATTATCGTAATAAACGGGAAACAATGTTAGAGACTATATATATCTGTTTTTCATTTAATGATCGTTTTTAAATGTTGCTCATTAGAAATGTAGCATTGAATGAATTCATGTTGATTTAAGTTTAAAGACGGAAGTTTAAAGGTGAAAGTTGAAACATGCATGAAAAATGAGACCATTTAAAATATGACTAAAGTTTTTTAAATGTTTTATTTCCAAGTTTTGGGTATGTTCGTTGGTTAGTTTTGAAACCAATAAACTTTAGTTTAAATCTGCCAACACAAAGGATTATATACACATAATTTGTACTAGTTATATTATTGCGATCAGTTAAAACTAAGTTTCTTCTCCCTTATGAATAGGTAGCCTTAGAAGGTTTTGGTTGGTCAATGGTATTTAACGCTAACTTCAACAATATTTCAATTATATCGTAGTAGTCACTTTTATTGAATAGGGAAACCGAAGTACCCATAGACCACCGACGTGTCGCAAGTCACTGACAAACTTTATCACATAATGTTGTATCGAGTAAACCTCGTCATGAACGAGGCTCGAACTCACAACCTTAGTGGTAATAAACACTGATTGTGCAGGTAGTTGTAAATCCAACTACCATACGATCACGACCACGACGGCCTCTAGCAGATTTTGTATATTCTATTAAGGCCCTTTGAATTTCTTGCTCAAAAATACTTTTATTTAGCTTTCCAATGTTTTGATTTTGAGTAAACCTGATGAAGCTATTCCAGAAATGAGAAGTCGTGCTCGTTAAATTAGATATCTACAATTTAATTACATTAATGGCATGTAAATACCAAGGTAAAATTGATCGGTTAATGGGACGTCCAACCCTCTCATTTCAAAATCTACATCTCACGTGGCTAGACATATCCAAAAAAAACCTCAAGAAAACGCCTACACATATTCACTTAAATCTAATCGAACAATTTATTAGGTTGACCGTTATGGAATATCTGTGTCACAAATGACCACAGATATGTTCCACTTGTCGTAAGCACTTCCCGGTCCTTTCCTCATTCATGACTTATCACCGGGTTTATAACTAGATTAACATGACGGATGCCACCATTTTCTATCCAGAGTTGTCGTTCCCGCTACGCTCCACACTATCTCTGTCAATGCTCATTTTACAAGATTTTTGTAAAATTTAGAAACAGTAAAAGTAATGTACTTAAAATTGTTTTACTTATTGTAAATATCAATAAAGATGAAAATAAATCAATCATTTCAAATCAATTCTCTCTTAAAAATGACCCCCCCCCCCCCCCCCCACTTCCTGGAAAACTATTTTGCGGAGGTAAATATTAAAAACGATCAAAATCATTTTTAAGAGACAATTGATTTGAAATGAGTGATTTATTTTCATCTTTATTGATATTTACAATAAGTAAAACTATTTTAAGTACATTTTTTTACTGTTTCTAAATTTTACAAAAATCTGGTAAAATGAGCATTGACAGAGGAGTATGGAGCGTAGTGGGAACGACAACTCTGGATAGAGAATGAGATGCCACTAGTGGTGCAGGAACTGCCCACCCTACCGGAGCACCTGAGTTCACCCCCCTCCCTCCCCCCCCTCCCCCCCGATTTTTAGTGGGGTTCGTGTTACTCGATCGTTAGCTTTATGTGTTTGTTTGGTAGATCGTTGCTTGTCCTTTTGTCCTTTTTTCCTTTGACCATTGTGTTGTCTGTTCATCTTCGATATGCAGATTCTGATTACCCATTTTGGTATCTTCAAACTCTTCTTATATCTTACTAAATGTCAATATTTTTGATATGAGAAGTCAACAAGAATGCTAAAGATATACTTTGTCTGAATTGTTACTAACCCGAAAATATGTGGACAGGAATTCCTGCTATTGATGTGTTTTATCAATTACTTTCAACCTTTAAGATGTAGTGTATATTAACTAAATATTATTGGGCTTTAACTAGCCAACCATTCACGTCCCATTTATTCTGAGCAACAAAATTATTGACATGAAAGCAACTTATTAATCAATAACGTGTCTTCAATTTAAATTATAATGTTAAAAGAGTAATGGTCGACAATACTGACAATAATCGGAGAAACAAGAACGACAATATCATATTGAAATCTGATTTGTTTTAGTGCGATTAAGATCACTTCCTGATATCTAGATTAACAAGGGTAAACAGATATCAGAAAAGTTCTAAGATACCAAAGGTGTAGTCAGACGCCGTAAATCAAACATATCTATTTCAGTGCGAACGATCCGTTTCTGGAATAACCTTAACGAGATTCGCATAAATATAAAGTCATATAATGTTAAAATCTTTGGGAGCAAGAAAACGAAAGTGCATAAGGAAGGTAGTTAAAATCTGATAGATTTACCTATGTATGCGAGAGGGGAACCTTCGTTTAAATAACGGCTACACTATTTTTGGAAGTGTAAGAATACTTTGGAGATACCAAAGGGGTAATCAGAAGACGTACATCAAAGATGGACAGACAATGAAATGGCCAAAAGAAAAAAGAACAAAAAGACAAACAGTGACCTACAAAACACTACACAGAAATCTTGAAAATAAAGGTAATAACAAAATTACCGAACCCCGAACAATCTCACAAAGGGAAAGCCAAAACTCATAATTATATAAACAGACAAAATCAGTCAACAACCGGAAAACTGTGAAAACCGTAATGACCCTGACTTGGTACAGGCATTTCTAAAGAAATGGTGGGTTGAATCAGATTTTAAGAAATTGAGGAACACGAACCTCACAAAATAAACCAGACGTTCCATCAGGCGATCTTCAAGGTTAAGCGGCTCCTGCTTCACTAGTGGAACCCGTAGTGTAGCTGTTTTGCAACACGCACACAGGTGACGAACATCGTGTGAAATGGTAATCAAATATTAGAGCCAATTTATTCAATTAGTACTTATCGTTTATCTGTTACAACTAGATTTTATAAGCTTTTAATAAATTACAACTTAGTTAATCACCGATATACGAATTTCCGGTTATAACGCAATTGTTTATATAAACCCTTATTAGGTGTATTTATCATTAATCATGTACATGTCTGTCAGCAATTCTAATTACTCTGTTTGATTTTTGTAGTGCTGTTTTAATTGTGATCTTCAGTTTTGTAGTTAATCGTTGGAATATACGACTGTAAATTGTAAGTGATTAAACTTCAAACGTCAAACTTCCAGAAAAGTATATGTTTGAATACAATATTACAACAAGTTTAACCTACCACTTTTGTTTTATTGAAGTGCCTGTATCAAGAGAGAAAAGTGACTGGTCATGTGCATGTGTTCTACGTATACACAACAAGGAAAACTATGATGAGCATCACAGACTCACTAAAAAACCGAGAGAGAATCCACATTCTCACCAAAGAATAAACAATACAAGATATCCGCCATTTTACTCATATACTCAAGACGAGTTGAACACCACCACACGCACACAAACACAAACTACATGGATTAAACATGAACCCTCCTACAAACAACTGTGGCTAATGACGAACCGAACATCGTATTTATGCAGAAATCGTAGCAGGCATTGCTGTTAGAGCATGATTCCCTTCACCTACTAAAATCTCAAGCATAACATGGAAGGCAACCAGTAAATTATACTGGCATAAATATACTGTATGAAAAGACAAAATAAACAACAATTCCACTAATATGAACAAATTAACAATTGTCTCTCGACTCAAATCATTGAACATAAAAAACATCACATTTGCCTATGAAAATCCAGGTCCAGTCTTTGCATGGACAAATATATGGCGGGGTTAAATCAGTTATTTAAATCCCAATCCTGCTCGCCTGATGACTTGGTCTCGTCCAACAACAATACAGCTCTAAAGAAACAATGGACAACCTTGCAAAGATTAGGTTACACTCACAAAGACTACACACTATCTAACATCGTACCACCAGTTAAGAGAGTAGAATTTGTTTGTTAAAAGTGTCGTCTAATTCTAATATACGGAGTCGTAGTAGTGTAACCAACAAGATACTCACAGATCGCCAGATATGCATTCAACGCTACAATGTATTTCAAGATAACTAAAGAGTAAATTTAAATTTCAGCAGATTCAGATTGCAGGGTTAAGGAAGGCTTATAGTGTTCAACGCCACCTGCGACAACATTTCAGTTATATCGTGTCTGTCATTTATAATGGTGGATGAAACCGGAGTACCCGGTGAAAACCACCGACCTGTCACAAGTCACTGACAAACTTTATCACATAATGTTGTATCGAGTACATCTCGCAATGCATGGGATTCGAACTCACAACTTTAGTGGCGATTGACAATGATTGCATAGGTGTAGTTGTAAATCCAACTATTATACGATCATGACCATGACGGCCCCGACTCAAATTACAAGCAGGATATCAAATTTCATTGAATATGAAATCATATACCATCTATACAAGCTAATTTTTATATTTGGAATTCAAATTTATTTGATAATCAAACTGTTCCATGCCACAGCTGTTTTCTTCTGGTCCCAGAAATGCATAAATCTACAAATATCATGTCTGACTTATTTTCTTTTTAAAACTCACTTCCTTCTAGAACAAAAATATGTCAAAACATGACAAGAAGACCACATCCAAATTTGCATAATTTTCACTTTATCTATTTATCTACTGCTTAAATGTTGATCAGACCATAAAATGTTGTCATGTTGATTCAACATCCTTCTGATTGTATACATTACGTAATGCGCATGCTTATAATTAATTCGGTTTATTTGCCCCCAAAGACTTGTAATATATTGGTCTTTCCAATTGTTTGACTTTGAGCGTACTTTATGAAGGTTATAACAGAAACGTGTCTTGCGCACTAAATTATATATATACATGTACGTTCTTATCCTTTTAAAAGACTCATTTTGAAATCACTTATGATGAACAGCAGTTGAGTCATTCCTATAATCCGTAATTCGTACGCTTCGTCCTCTATCAACAGAGGTTACTATGAGTATCACGGCGGGTGTCTTATAAGAAACCTGAACTGCTTACCCTTCCAGAGCACATGGGTTCAAACCCCCATTTTAGGTGTGGGTTCGTGTTGCTCAATTATAAGTTTTCTGTTGTGTGTTGATTTTTGTTGGTCTCCGCTTTGTGTTTTGTGCTCAATAATGCTTGTGTCTCTGAATGGTCCATTCTTGATTTTCCATTGTGTTCACTAACGTTTATTTCAAAAAATCAAAGCGGTTATTTGATTTAGATTTTTCTACATCGACGTGCTTTGTTCTCCCGTTGATGTCTTATATTTCTAAATATTATATTGTATAATCTACATCTGATAGAGTGTTTTCAAAATTATCGATTGCGGGGATAATTTACGATGTCATAGTGTTGAATTATGATGCATTTAACTTGACAAGTTTTATTTTTGTATTCTCCTCTTTTGTTGCGTACAACATTGAAATTAATTTGAAATATCATCACTTTGTCAATAATCCAGGAAATATGAGATCGTTGTATGGTCCAATCAAAGTTATTTACCAAATTTGTTGCGAATACATTATTTGTGAGCAATTCATAGAACGTGCTATCGCCTATTTTTGTCTTTAGCTCAATACATTTTTGTTATTTCGTTAATTGTCTTTAATTAGGTCTTGCAGTTCCTCTGTGCATTTCAACATTTTCGTAGCATTGCATAAATTCACTACAGGACTGACAGAGGATAACACAGCGACATCTGAAAATCGCCATGTGTCTAACATACGAAGTGTTTGTCTCGTAAGACCAATTTCTGTTGTTATAATTTTGCATATATCATCGTTACTCAAACCTAAATTTTGAGCAATTGTCTTCCAGTCCCTGGCAATGATATAAGCTATCTTTTCTAAGTTTGTGCTGGCTAGAATTCCTGTAAAAGAAATAAAAACTAAATCAAAATTGTTAAAAACAGTGAGTTAAGATAGTGTTGCAATGAAGTTTGTCTCATAGTCTTGATATAACCGACATTGAGACGTATGTCGAGATTGATGCAAACAAGATAAACTTGCATTTTAAAAACATTTGGTTTCGCATCTATTCACTGCTGCATTTTATGCTCTTTTGTAATGCTGGTTTTACTTTGTTGCTAGATTTGCAATCCTGGATAGCTGCATTGCTGGTGTCATGGTTAGCGTATTCGCGTCGAGTACAATAGAACGAGAATCCAAGACTCCGTCTGGTCAAATCATAGACTATTAAATTGGTCTTTGCTGCCTTTCTAAAGGTGAATATTGGAAAATGTGTGGCGCGATATGTCAACCCGTCCAATGTTGTTTCAGTGAGCTAGCACTGAAAAATATAACTTTGCTCTTTGGTCCAAAAAACAGACACTGTCATCATCTCGTCGAAATATAATTTGTTCCCGACATAATAAAGCTGAAAATGATAACTTGGCGATAAATAACAACCACTCACTCAGTCATTTCGATTATTTTTGCTTAGACCAATTATACAGATATCAATAGAAGTTGAAATAAGTTGCTAGTTTCTCTAGATTGTCCATTTTGGATTGCCCCTTCAATATACTCTAATGTTTATTTATAAACACATCATATTTATACACACCACCTGATATTTATAATTGGTAAACATTGTGTATGCATACACACAAAGAGAAACACTATTTGTTGACATTGTAGTCATACACACCATTTGGTTGTAGATATAATTCTATGAACTCTTTTGCTTTCTTCCTTTTTTCGTTGTCTGTTTGTGCTGCTAATATTTTCTCAATCTGAAATTATATGCATGAAGTAAAATGAAAACCTAAATATATCACACCGTCACGACGGTACAAAAATCAAATAGGAAAATCGTAGGAACATATATAGGAAAAGACAACTGAGATATTACTAAGGATGTAAATAAACGTTCGAGAAAACCGAAGGGACAATCAAGAATGGACAATCCAGCGACACTGGCAACATTGAGTACACAAGACACAGGAAACTAAAACCATGAGCAGCACATACTCAACCAAATACCTGGGGTGAACCCACGTGGTCTCGAAAAGTAACAGTTCATACTTATTATAATACACCCACCGTGTTATTCATATGTACATTCAAGTCATGTAATAGTCTTGCCAGCGATAGAGAAGGAAAAAAATATACGTAATTAAAGTGTAAAAGATCCATTTTCAGGTAGTAATGGAAAATATATTTAAGGTGGTGACATTCCTCACAGGCAAAAGTTGCCGTCAAACACCAATCAATCAATCACAGGCGATTATCGTATAAATGTAACCATTCCGGTTGTTTGTTTTGTACCCCTAATATACTAAGGCCAATTGGAACTTAAAGAAACAACCCATGATAATGCATTTGCCTGCCTCTTATTTTATTCAAATATAAAGTAGTTTCTATATACTGTAATTATTAAAGCTAAGGAATAGGTGACTGTAACAGATTTTGGCTAACATGTCTAGGCCTTTTGGGTTTTCTTGTTCTTAAAACTTATTTGCTTTCAAGTAAATCACAAAAAATATTGTAATATAATTATTTTCGTTTTTGTTTTGTACGCTGCATTATATCTGTCTTTATATTTCATGAAATGCTGAAAATGATAAAAATTGTTTTGTTTAATATCTATGAGTTATAGTTATTGAAAACTGACCTTATTCGTCTCTGGTTTTGCATGCTCTTTAACCCATTTGAGTATAAAGGATTCACATCGCTCCCTTTGTGACGCTGTGATATTTGCTTCCTCGACCTTCTTGGTAATGTGTTTGTATAAAGGCGTGTCACCGCCTACTAAATTCCCACCATATGTAACCCATTTTGTAGAGTAAAAATTATCATACGTGTGTTGCCAAGCTGTGTGTTTGGCTAACACTTTTACTGTTGGATTAAAAAAACATAAATGTTTAATGTAACAAAATAAAAAAAACAAAATATATCAGACCGTCCTAACAGTTCGGAAATATGATAGGAAAATCAAAGAAACATACGCAAAATTGATACCTCTAATACACATATACAAAACTGTACATGATCGTTCACTTTTCTGACATGGTGCAGGCACTTCAATAAAAAAAGTGGAAGGGTTAAGCTTGTTATATTGTTTTTGTATCATTTTATGTGAACGCCTCGGTACATTCTTAACATACCGGGTTAAATGAATAACGAAAACACATAAACATATATTTGAAATTTTATATCAAAAACAAATTAAAATATATTGTCTTAATTGCACTGTGTTAATGATGTGTGTTTTTATCAAAATAGCAAAATAACATTATTTGAACTGCCTTTGAGAATTGGCTAGGTGGCATGAAAATGATTTCTTTTATGATTGCTTAAGCAAACTTTGTGGCCGTCATTGCTAATAAAAAAGAAATTTGATTTCACTCTATACATCCCAAATATATTTTATAAACGTAATAAGCAAGTGGACATTTGTGTCTGATCGATGTATGCTGTTCAGAAGGTGCAAAGAGAAACATAACATCGTATCCCTCATAAGAATAGATACATAATTCGCTGTTTTTGCTCTCTTAATTATATCTCTGTGATGTCATGTCTTGTATTTCTAGTAGTTATTGCATAAAATGAAAAACACAAAATATCACATTTTCAGAACATCTCCAAAATCCAATCAAAAAATCGTAGAAAGAGGCACAATTGATACGTCTAGCACACACATACACGAAGGCTCACTTTACCAGCTTAGTACAGGCATTTTAATGAAAAGTGGTGGAATTTAAACTACCTTTCTCGGCTCAAACCTCTCCCCTTAGTGAAATTTTACTATAAGCCAACGCTTGAAGTAAATAATTCTATGTAAGAGTGAAATGTTATATAAGGGAATGTATTAATTTTCTGTAATAATTTTATCTTACCTGGATCATCAGCAGTGTATACAAAGTCTGTTATATTGGTTTCCAAAGGCTAAAACAATCACATAAAAGAATATGAAACAGATGGGGTTTTTTTAAACTAGACGTAAGTAAGAATCACTTGTCATTAAAAGTGTGCGATTATATTTCATAATTTGAACATTAAGTTTTCCTAAGCATTTCATTAAGATATGGGATTTCAGTCATTTCACAACTGTCATCATTGAATATAGAAATGAATTAAACAATGTTTAGTCGTAGAAACAGGGGCAACATGTATACATATAGTACAGAAATGCATAACCGCTCACTTACCTGGCTAGGTAGAGACACTTCAATAACACGTGGAGGGGTCAAACTAATGAATATTATCTTTCACAACAATAATCACGTTCAAGATTAGATTCATATTTGGTCACTGAGTAAAATTCAACTTCTTTTCCACTGTTTATAATAACCCATTTGAATACATGTAGAACGCTTTATAAGTCGAAAATATATCTAACATTATGAGTGAGTGAGTGAGTGAGTGAGTGAGTGAGTGAGTAAGTATTGTTTAACGCCAACTCATCAATTTGTCAGCTATATCATTACAAGGACAAGTTAATCTTCAATGAGATGATGATGAGGTCTGCTTTGTGCTAGACCAACACGCTTAGTTAGATTTGTTATAGTGCTAGCTCACTGAAACAACAGTCCGCGGATAGGCATATCGCCACACTCGGATATATCCTAATTCCGAACCAACCAGTTTTTCTCCTCAATTATGTGTGCTTAGCGGAGACGCAACAAATACCAATTGTATAGTCTTTGGTTTGACCCAATCTGTGCTCGAACCCACGATATAGCGCTCTCGAGGCCAGCATGCTAACAATTACACCACTAATCGGATACGGTTACTAACATTACGATGCCTTACCTTAGGAAGATGTATTTCTAGCTGCCCTGTCCGTTCGCTGGTTAAACCACCTGGAATTACTTTGTATATCACAATACCATGGTAACAGCCGTCTCCATCGTTAAGGTCTGGATTTACAATGTCAACGCGACCAGAAAACTTCAATGGTTCTATGTTTGCAAAGAATTTTATTTTCAAAGGAAAATTTTTATATTTTGGCATTAAAATGTTATTTGCAAATTGTATCTCAATCTCTTCACCATCTATTACACCGAATTCGTTACCAGTATATGGTCCTTCGGAATAACCTCTATCACTTAGTTCTTCAAGTCTACCGTTAACTTGGTTTGACTTTACACACTGTATTATAACGTCACTGAGATCGTCTTTATTTTGACGGCAAATGATGCAAACATTTGTAACGTATATTAGTCCTTCAAGGGTTTGCGTTACTCGTTCTATTTCTCCACTTATTAACTCTTGTTTGGATGCTAAGCATATAAGTCTACAATGAAGAGATATTTAATTATGATTAATTGATGGATTCTCTGTAGCTTAACTTGGATCAATTACGCAATCAAGTACAGATTAAAATAATACTTAAAAAATAGCCGCTACAGCGGTTTTTTAGGTTTAGGCTTATGGTGTTTAATGCCATTTTCAACAATATTTCAGCTATATTGTGGCGTTCAGTTTTATTGGTGTAGGAAACCTGGAAAGAAACTGACAAACTTTATCACATAATGTTGTATTGAATAATCTTCGCCATGAACAGGGTTCGAACACACAACTTAAGTAGTAATAGGCACTGATTGCATAGGTTGTTTTAATTCAAACTACCATACAATCAGCAGCTACTTAAGCCAACGGTACCCGTTAAAATGTTTCATAGTCAACATCATTAATTAAACAACTTTAGTCAAGATTTTCGTATTTCAAATACTTACATACAAGTTCCAAATGTGCAACTATGAAAGTCTTGCCTCGGTAGATTTGATGTTTATTATACAAAGACGTCATGACACGGAACAGAAGAAGCTCACATATCAGAAGCAGCTGATCCGTTCAGTTTCAGCTTAGGGTACTTCGTGTGGTCTGATTTCCATTTGAATTTATGCTTCATTGGTATTACTTTGTCTATCTAAGTTGTCATTCCGCGAAAATTCATATGTGAGTGAAAATAAGAAAACTGCACATTTATTCTTTAATATTAAGTGTTGTCGGTATCACACAAGAAATGACTGTAGTCAAGCATTATAAAAATCACATTATTCAAAAACGAAGTGAATAACTAGCTGTCAATGCCTCTCTTACCGGGTGTGTTTTGAAGCATAATATTTGTTTTCTTATTCTTATTTTTTGTGTACATTTACCTACTTGTAAGTACAACTTCCTTTTGGTAGCTTAATTCTCCTTGATATGCCGTTCTTTGGTTTTGTTTCATGAAGTAGAATACCCCAATCAGTGCCGTCAGTTTTCAATAAAATATATAGATGTCCTTCTTTTAGTTGGTACTCTGTAATACAATTAAGGGAATATAGACAACACCATGATCCATATCAACATATAGAAAACACCATGATCCATATCAACACATAGACAACATCATGATACATATCAACATATAGAAAACACCATGATCCATATCAACATATAGAAAACACCATGATCCATATCAACACATAGACAACACCATGATCCATATCAACATATAGACAACACCATGATCCATATCAACATATAGACAACACCATGATCCATATCAACATATAGACAACACCATGATCCATATCAACACATAGACAACACCATGATCCATATCAACATATAGACAACAACATGATCCATATCAACATATAGACAACACCATGATCCATATCAACATATAGACAACACCATGATCCATATCAACATATAGACAACACCATGATCCATATCAACATATAGACAACACCATGATCCATATCAACACATAGACAACACCATGATCCATATCAACATATAGACAACAACATGATCCATATCAACATATAGAAAACAACATGATCCATATCAACATATAGACAACACCATGATCCATATCAACATATAGACAACAACATGATCCATATCAACACATAGACGACACCATGATACATATCAACATATAGACAACATCATGATCCATATCAACATATAGACAACATCATGATACATATCAACATATAGAAAACACCATGATCCATATCAACATATAGAAAACACCATGATCCATATCAACACATAGACAACACCATGATCCATATCAACATATAGACAACACCATGATCCATATCAACATATAGACAACACCATGATCCATATCAACATATAGAAAACACCATGATCCATATCAACATATAGAAAACACCATGATCCATATCAACACATAGACAACACCATGATCCATATCAACATATAGACAACACCATGATCCATATCAACATATAGACAACACCATGATCCATATCAACATATAGACAACACCATGATCCATATCAACACATAGACAACACCATGATCCATATCAACATATAGACAACAACATGATCCATATCAACATATAGACAACACCATGATCCATATCAACATATAGACAACACCATGATCCATATCAACATATAGACAACACCATGATCCATATCAACATATAGACAACACCATGATCCATATCAACACATAGACAACACCATGATCCATATCAACATATAGACAACAACATGATCCATATCAACATATAGAAAACAACATGATCCATATCAACATATAGACAACACCATGATCCATATCAACATATAGACAACAACATGATCCATATCAACACATAGACGACACCATGATACATATCAACATATAGACAACATCATGATCCATATCAACATATAGACAACACCATGATCCATATCAACATATAGACAATACCATGATCCATATCAACACATAGATAACACCATGATCCATATCAACATATAGACAACACCATGATCCATATCAACACATAGACAACACCATGATCCATATCAACATATAGACAACACCATAATACATATCAACACATAGACAACACCATGATCCATATCAACATATAGACAACCCCATGATCCATATCAACATATAGACAACACCATGATCCATATCAACATATAGAAAACACCATGATCCATATCAACACATAGACAACACCATGATCCATATCAACATATAGACAACAACATGATCCATATCAACATATAGAAAACACCATGATCCATATCAACATATAGAAAACACCATGATCCATATCAACATATAGACAACACCATGATCCATATCAACACATAGACAACACCATGATTCATATCAACATATAGACAACATCATGATCCATATCAACATATAGACAACACCACGATCCATATCAACATATAGACAACACCATGATCCATATCAACATATAGACAACACCATGATCCATATCAACACATAGATAACACCATGATCCATATCAACATATAGACAACAACATGATCCATATCAACACATAGACAACACCATAATCCATATCAACATATAGACAACACCATGATCCATATCAACATATAGACAACACCATGATCCATATCAACATATAGACAACAACATGATCCATATCAACATATAGACAACGCCATGATCCATATCAACATATAGACAACAACATGATCCATATCAACACATAGACAACACCATGATACATATCAACATATAGACAACATCATGATCCATATCAACATATAGACAACAACATGATCCATATCAACACATAGACAACACCATGATCCATATCAACACATAGATAACACCATGATCCATATCAACATATAGACAACACCATGATCCATATCAACATATAGACAACACCATGATACATATCAACATATAGACAACAACATGATCCATATCAACATATAGACAACACCATGATCCATATCAACACATAGATAACACCATGATCCATATCAACATATAGACAACACCATGATTCATATCAACACATAGACAACACCATGATCCATATCAACATATAGAAAACACCATGATACATATCAACACATAGACAACACCATGATCCATATCAACATATAGACAACACCATGATCCATATCAACATATAGACAACACCATGATCCATATCAACACATAGACAACACCATGATCCATATCAACATATAGACAACAACATGATCCATATCAACATATAGAAAACACCATGATCCATATCAACATATAGACAACACCATGATCCATATCAACATATAGACAACACCATGATCCATATCAACACATAGACAACACCATGATCCATATCAACATATAGACAACAACATGATCCATATCAACATATAGAAAACACCATGATCCATATCAACATATAGACAACACCATGATCCATATCAACATATAGACAACACCATGATCCATATCAACATATAGACAACACCATGATCCATATCAACATATAGACAACAACATGATCCATATCAACATATAGACAACACCATTATCCATATCAACATATATTATTGCTGAATTTAGTTGAAATCATTGAGAGAAAAAATAAAACATTAATTGAACAAAATAATGATTTCTCCCGCAGTTATTATTATTCACTATCAATATTCATATTTTCTTTACTGATACACAGTTTTGTGATTCCCTGCATTCTGATATGATAGAGTTTATCAGTGACTTGCGGCAGGTCAGTGGTTTTCTCCGGCTTCTCCAGTTTCCTCCACCATTAAACAGACCGCCACGATATAAATGAAATATTGTCGAAGGTGGCTTTAAGCACCATAAATCACCACCTTCTACATTCGGATACATCATATGTGTATATAATATTGGGTTTTCAATTGGTATTAGCTGATATCAATTGTTCTAGGGTTTCTACTTATATAACTGTAAGTTGTATGGAAATTGTAAAACATGTCTGAATGAATAACATGCTATCATTAGATTCAATGGAGATAAATCAAGCTTTTATCTGTCTCATTCATCAATCAATATGACCGCATTCTGGCCCTTGCAGTTTTACGAAAAGAATATCGGAAAGCCACCACTTGTGACTTTCCAGCATATAAGATATATCGCAACATATAATACTATTTCAGTTACATGTATTCTTATATAGGGATTCATAGTGTACAATACGCATACAGATCTAGAGATTTCATTTTAAACATATTTTATTCATAAATAAATTAAATGGATTGGATAGCAGGCAATAGCCTATATAAATCCTCTCCATACACATGGCAACAGCAACAATCAACAATGCATGCAGTTAATATTTACAATGCACAATATAGAATGTCATACTCAAAGGGAAATAACTCGAGTATGCAATAGCAGTCAGAAATCTCATATATTCAGTTATTGATAAGTAATTAACATTGATTAGATTTTATCGACAATTTGGCTGATATGAGATCTACTAAAAAATTTTAAATACACTTAGTTACTATCTAAAAGGGCTACCAGTGTACGATGTTGCTAGATTTATTACCTCTCAATTTAATTTAAATACTTAATTCATTTCAGAAAATTTTCATTAGCATGCAGTAGGTAATCAGTGTAAATTTGAGATTTATGACATTATATATACATGTATATATTTATAAAACAAAATAAATTATAAATAGAATATCAATAAGTTAATTGAATTTAGTCATGTGAGAGGTATAGTACTGATATTTGCAATCATGGTCCATCATTTATGAAAATACTGTTATAGTTTAAAATGTTCAAAAAAAATTAAATATATAGTACTATATTATTATCAAATCGTTTGCTCCGTTTAATAAAGGAATGTACTGCACGAAAAGTTTTACATTCTGATTATAATCAGAGGTTTCTCTTCCATAAAGAATGGTTTGAATAGTAAATTCTATGCTAAGTTCATTAAAGGAATCAACAAGTTGTTGCCCATGAATATTATATAAAGGGCAATGCATAAAATAATGGGAGGGGCTTTCACAGGGATCATTGCAATGTGGGCAAGATGGTCTCTCAGATAAGTGATGTTGCTGCAAATGTAGATTTAGATTGCTAGCATCATTCCTCTTCTGACAGTGTTTGATATTTTCTTTTCTGTCACCTATATGAAAATATTTAGGCGAGGCTTTTGTACCAGAGTTCAGTCTTGTCTTAAATATATTAAGAGAAGGACTGGACTTTGTTGAGGCAGGCAGACCAAACCAGAGTCGTAACGTACAAGGGATGAACATTTTGCTATATGAGACAGTATTACAAAAGGGTAGTTTAAAATTGTCCCCCGATATTTGTTGTCGTAGATTATAATCGTGAATATTTTCTGTGTATGGTTGGATCATGTCATACATATAGTCCGGAGTTAAACCATTTATTATTTTATAGAGTAAAATCAACTTTTATTTCTCTCTTCTTTAATAAAGAGGTTCCCAGCCAAGTTCACTATATAATTTAGATCTGGATGAATTTACTCTCAACCCTGTAATTATCATGAACACTTTCCAATAGATTAGCTTCATTTTGGGTACAATTGTCCCAAATCACATTTCCATATTCTAGTTTAGGTCGGATAAATGACAAATATATATTAATCAATACATTTCTATCAACTTGATATTTGAGCATTCTAAGAATTTTCAGTCTGTCACATGCTTTCTTATAAATTTTACTTACATAATCACCCCATTTACAATTACAAATCTAGAAATACAACAAATCAAAATTATGGGCATCAATTTAAGGTAATGTTTTATCGATGGAACTGTAAACTAGCGGCGATGTGTCGTGTGCGAGACGTTTCCCATATCGAAACACGAGTTGTCCCATGAATTTCATAGTTTGTGTTGCTGAATTCATTTTTGCAGTATTTTAGTCTTAGATGTTGTCATGTCCTTGAATATTGTCGCCTTTTATAAAACCACACTGGTTTCGTCTTTTCACTTCGATTTTAGTGCTCATGCTCAATATAATATGTGCATGATTACGTTCAAGAGTGAGTGGCTTTATTATTTGTGCTTATAGCAAACCATTCGCAATGGTAGGGAAGGGGAGGAGTTGCGTTATGATTCTATTTTAACGCATTGACTGAAAACTTTTCGTGTGATGATATTTTGTGCCTTTCAATGAAACGTAAATTAAGCGAACATTTCCCAGAGGTGAACATTTTGCCCTTCACACTATATTTTGATGTACACTAATGCTTCTGTGTAATATATCACATTTGTCCCTTGTGCTGAATAAGGAACCACGCATTTCGATTATTTATTTCCACTTCTTTCTACCATCCAATAATTTTTCATTTACTTTTATTTTTCTCACGAGCATTATATCTAGCGTTAGAAATTCATTTTTATATCATGTCGTTAAAATAACAATTATGTAGTATTAAAACAAGTAGTACCTGAATAAAAAATGTCTTCATTATTGGTTTTCGTATCAGTTGATTTTAATGATAAAACTTTTTCTTTAACATCTTTTAAAAGGTTAATTATACTGTGTTGATCAGACTGTCCAAGACGTTGAAGGAATATTTCATAATCTGTGGTACTACCTTTCCGGAGTTCTTGTATAATCATTCTGTTTTTATCTCCTTTCGTCTCAGTTCGCTTCAATAGAAATTAAGTACTTTAAACATAATAAATTTCTCATTTTTAAAAAATTAAATCGATAAAAATGTGTCCATTGGTTTCATTGTTTCATTATTTCTGCTATGCACATAAAACGTCAAAATAAATTGGGGCCGTCTTGGCCGTGATCCTATGGTAGTTGGATTTACAACTACCTATGCAATAAATGCCTTTTACCACTGATGTTGTGAGTTCGAATCTCGGTCAGGGCGAAGTGCAAAACATTATGTGATAAAGTTTGTCAGTGACTTGCGACAGGTCGATGGTTTTCTCCGGGTCCTCCAGTTTCCTACACCAATAAAACTGACCGCCACGATATAGTTGAAATATTGTTGAAAGTGGCGTTAAACACCACCAAATAAAAAACAAGCAAGCAATCAAAATAAATTCATATTGAGAGCACAAATGCCAAGAGAATATGGAGTCAAATAAAATTATTGAAAATTGCAATTACATGTACATCTATTCTACAGCATTATTTGCATAGCCTCCAAAAAAGGTACCAGTGAGACTCAGCAAATAACAAAATTCATGTATGCGTATCGCAACTATTAAGACTATATCAGCTACATAGATGTGTAGGGCGTCGTCGTCGTTGTGATTGTATGGTAGTTGGATTTACAACAACTTGTGCAATCAGTACCTATCACCACTGAAGTTGTTTGCTCGAATCCCACTCATGACGAGGTGTAATAGATACAACATTATGTGATCAAGTTTGTTAGTGCTTTCCGACGACAGGTCGGTGGCTGTCTCCGGGTGTGACTTGCGACGACAGGTCGGTGGCTGTCTCCGGGTGTGACTTGCGACGACAGGTCGGTGGCTGTCTCCGGGTGTGACTTGCGACGACAGGTCGGTGGCTGTCTCCGGGTGTGACTTGCGACATGTCGGTGGCTGTCTCCGGGTGTGACTTACGACGACAGGTCGGTGGCTGTCTCCGGGTGTTCCGGTTTTCTCAAGCAATAAAACTGACTTCAACTATATAACTGAAATATTGTTGAAAGAGGCGCTAAGCACCATATTCCTAGCTTTGTATTGAAAATTACTCATAGGAGAATGCAACAAATCTATGGATATAACTCCAACTTGCTGCGGGTAAGTGGATGTTGCTTGTGGAGAGGTATCATTGTGAGATGTTTTGAAACGACCAGTGTCTCCCCTAGTTGTCCCATTTATCTGTGTGCAACTTGGTTGTAACAATAGAAGCATGGCCATATTTGTACTGTTATGTGTTTTACAATGATTATCGGTTCATTATTTAGTTGTTAGTCATCTGATTAAAATGTACGTTACTATATCTGGCACAACTATGCGGTTTATCATCTTTCAAAAGTCAGCTAACCGCGTTTCGTCAAATTAATTTGCACCTGAAAGATTAAAATCTGTTTCAAATGCAATTCAACAATGACTTATCCTTCGCATAAATCATTTTCCAAATAGTGGTTCTATGCATGCATCATAGGGGGTTTAACATTGTCTTTTTGACCAGGTGCCGTCATATGGTATTTGGATTTAAAACTACCTGTGCAATCAGTGTTTATAACCATTAACGTTGTGAGTTCGAATTTCGTTCAGGCGGGGTGTACTCGATACAACATTACGTGATAAAAGTTGTCAGAGACTTGCGGTATGTTGGTGGTTTTCTCCGGGTACTTTGGTTTCCTCCACCAATAAAACTGGGCGCCAAAATATAACTGAAATATTGTTGAAAGTGGCGTTAAACATCATAGCTCAATTCCTGTTGACATAATTAAACAAACCTGTAGTATTTCAGGAACATCTTCGTATAAAGTCCTCATACGTTCAGTAGCTACCGGTTCCATGTTGGTAACCAGCCATCTGTTACATCTCTGTAATGTTTTCTGGTCTATTGTTAGTTTAGAATATGCCTGTTTATCACCTTATTATAAAGTAAAAAAGATGTGTCAATGTGATACATTTGATATGTAACAAGGGTAAGCGAATAGATAGTTGGTTTTTAATATACCTGTTTATCACCTTATTTATAAAGTAAAGAATATATGTCAATGTAATCAATCTAACACGTACCAAGAGGTCACGAAAAGAACGGACATAGACATCAATGTGTTAGAGATTATGATTAAATCTGATTGAGAATGACAAGTCGATAGGAACGAAACGGCAATCAATTAGTTAGCTATAGTAAACTGAACAGTAACATATGGAGAGGAATTGAACGGACAAAAAAACAGTTAGTGATTGTAACTGAACATAGTTGAAAGTAATAATATGTTTTAAATTTTCATTTATTCCATAAAATTGAAAAAAGAAAGATTCTTTCTGACAAGAGCATGGTGATGTTTGTTTTGTACATGATCAACTCCCTTGACATTCATAGTACTAGCATATTGAACCCACAGTCCGCAGGTGGCCTGGTCATCCACTGGGAAACATTATCCTGATTCTGACCCAACCAGATTTTGTCTGCTCTACTTAATGCAGGGTGTTTAGCTGAGAAGTAGCAAATGCCATTCTTATAGTCTGGTTTAAGACGACATGGAGAAGCATCAATAACTCGGCAAGAGATGCTCAATATTACTTGGCAAAGCAGCAGTAATTTCATACAAATGTGACAAAAAACAAATGTGTATCATAATACCAGCAGTTTTAATGACATATTCTGAGTAACAGATATAATCAAATTTACAAGTGAAACGTCATGAGAAGAATTAAACAGATATATGATGAGCTTGTACACGTATATTGAAATTTACAGTCCCAAAATATTACAATTATTATTAAAACTAAGGTTCTTCTCTTTAACGAATAGGTGACCTTAGTCGAGTTTAGCAATTCTGCTTAGACCATTTGTTTTCTCGCTCCCAAAGACTTTTAAATTTCTATTGACACTAAGCATACCCGGTGAAGGTTATTCAATAAACGTGCCGCGTGCACTAAATAATATATCTATGTTTATAATGCATTTTTTAAATAAACGGATATGGATTCATTGATGCAATAAATGAAGTGATTTTACGATGTCATAGGGCCGCCGTGGTCGTGATCGTATGACAGTTGGATACACAACTACCTGTGCAATCAGTGCATATCACCACTAAAGTTGTGAGTTCAAAATCCCGCTCATGGCGAGGTGTACCTGATGCAATATTATGTGATAAAGTTTGGCAGTTGCTTGCGTCAGGTTGGTGGTTTCTCCGGGTACTCCGGTTTTCTCTATCGATAAAACTGACAGCCACGGCATAGCTAAAATATTGTTGAAAGTGGCATTATCCACCACAACCATAATCCGATTTTTACGTGTATGTAGTAATTTTCTTCTACAGAAAGTAAAACAGGTATACATGGTGAACTGAACGGAGATCACATATTTTATTCTGTAGAAAATGGTCAAATCTTAATATTAGTTTTTAAATTTTTACAATGCACATACCGAACCACCCTAGATTATACAAAACAACCTCTAAATCTTCCTGTATAACAGCTTCACATGTTATTTCAACATATGACCCAACAGTCTGTATGTTGTTCAAATAGCTATTGCACTCTGCTATTTTGTCTATGTCAATATTATTCCATGAAACAGTCTGAAATAGTTCACACAAAAATATTTTGCTAATACAAGACAAATTAATAATTATGAGGTTTCTGTATATCTTATCAGACACATGACAATACAAAATTAAGCAAACTATTTAATACAAATCAATTACATAGATAGAACGTAAATAAGCTAATTGCTTTTAGAAAACTATTGTATTATTTCTAAGAAACACTGTGTGTGTCTTATATAATACAGGAACTTCTTACCCTTCGGACGCACCTGGACCCACCCAAGTTTTCTTTTAGTGTGTTGCTCATCTTATTAATTTTCTGTGTTTTTGTTTTTGTTTTGTGTGTCTTAGTTCTGTACTTTGTATCATATGTTGTCTGTTTCTCTGGATTGTCGATTCTTGAATGCCCCTTTGGTTTCCTCTAACGCTTAATCAAGCCAAAGAAAAAGATGAATATCATATTCAGCACCATTCACATGCATAATACAATCTTTCCGAATACTGTTTATATGTTCCTTTTGCATCGTTAGAAAAAAAAAAGTTTTTTTCTAAATAAATAGATGACAGCTATTTTTCTATGTAATTCGCTCTTGGTGTTAATAACATCATTTCCTTAATAGAGGATTGCTGCTTGCAAGGAAGCTATTGAGCCAACCGCTTATTATTACTCCTTTTTGGTTTCTTCAAAATTTCCTTGTGTCTTATTGGGTATATTTCTTTATGTCCAAAATATTTGTGTATGTGTTGTTTTGTTATTTTGTCGATTTTAAAAGCTCATTAGAGCTTGTGCTTTATGTATTTTATACATCGACTTTGAATAAACTTTCAATTGAATTGAATTGAATCGTATTTGAAATTATATTTACCGTTGTCGAAATAGTAGTTGAATAAGGGAAAGTGAACGGTGGAATAATAATCTTAACATTTCTATCTTCTTGTAACTCGTGAACTATTCCGTCGTCATCGACATCAAATTCGTGTCTTGGGTGTCTAGCAACAGCAATACATTTCAAACAAATCAAATCTCTGACTGGAATAAAGGCACCAACGAACGACACATCCTACAATAAAAACGTAGATATCTAATTTAGTGCCCACGGCGCGTTTCTGTCATAACCTTCATCAGGTACGCTAATAATCAAAAGGTTAGAAAGTTTATATCTGAAGCATATCACGCTATGTCATGCTGCCTTTAGGTAGAAACAAAACCACGTTAAATAAAAGGGCTTGAAAAACCATATACCAACTCTAAATTAATTTAATTATTCTTTACTATTTACTACTAACAAATAAATTAACCGTCACAATAGAATCAAAATAAAAACCCAACAAATCTCACGCTGTCATAGCAGTTCCTACATTCAATCGAAATATCGTAGAAAGAAGCAAAATCGACATCCCTAACATATGACTGCTTGCTGTCCGCACAAAGAAGAACATGTTAATATTACTTGGATTACTCTATTTACATGATAACATGTCGGAAGGATATTGAAAACTGCTTTAAAAGACACCTCTATATAATAAATCACTGTCTATAAAGGACAGTCTCATTTTCCCATTAATGAATAGTACATATAGTTTTAACCTGTATGTAAAGGGCAACTGCTCACAAAGACTATATTTTTAGGTTTATTTACAGGTTTATTTTCAGCCTTTATTTACAGGTTTCACTGTAAATGGTCCATAGATATTGATAAACTTACCGTTGCATTAGGCATTTCAATTGGTGGAGCGGGTTCACTTGCAGCCCATCTGCCATCTTTATAGTATTTGATTGTTGGCACCAGGGTTTTATTATTGCACACTATTGGGATATATACAAGGATAGGGGCCTGAAAAAAAATAACATAGCATTTCCTACTGTATTAATATATAGTTTGTATTACATAAAACATGCACTGTTCAAATGAGCTAATGTTTGTACATACCACTATGGTCAGTCGTAGTCCTGATAGTGTTGTAGTAATAATATGAAAGAAAGAAAAAAAACACCACACCATCATAACAGTTGCAAAAATCAATTGTAAAATCGTAGAAACAGAGGTAAACTGATATTGCTCACCCTTCCGGAGCACCTGAGTTCACTCCGGTTTTTTAGTGGGGTTCCTGTGAATCCATCTTTAGTTTTATGTGTAATGTTTTGTAGATCGTTGATTGTCCTTTTGTCCTTTTTCTGTTGGTCATTGTGTTATCTGTCTTTCTTCGATTTACGGATTCTGATTACCCCTTTGGTATCTTCAAACTCTCCTTCATAACACACAAATGCATGATGGCTAACTCCTCTGATTTGGTACAGACGCTGAGTAAAATGTGGTTGCGTTAAAATGAGATTACATATACCTACATATAATCAGTGTTTATCACCACCAATGTTGTGAGTTTGTTTCCCGCACATGACGATGTGTAGGCAACACAACATAATGGGATAAGATTCATCAGTGAGTTCCGGTAGCGGGATGGTTTTTAGCGAAGTTAATATATTGTCGAAACAATTAGTAATAAACATTATATTTATCTACATTTAGATGAAATGCTTCTTCTTTAAGAATGTGTGGTTTAAAAAATATCTAAGCATTTTATTTTATTATAATAAACCTTGTATTCTAAAAAAAAAACTGGTTTGGTTTTCGTGATATTGGTTTTCCTGTCGACAGGGCCGGTATTGGGGGTGTGGGGTCCAATGGTGTTCTCTGTAAAGCATGCAGTGTGTTGTTGTGTTTACTTGAACAGCCAAGAGTAGATAACTCCAGTTTGGAAACTCCAGTTTGGGACCCTAAGAGCAGGGCCCAATTTGGAACAATTGGTCCAGTTGGCTTAAGGCCGACCCTCTTGTCGACAGCCGTGTATATTAGGTAAGATTGCTGGATATTCCAAAGCGCCTGTTCTTATCCCAAATTGGTGTCGTGTTCATATGTTTGGTTGTCGTTCTTGATTTGTGTCAAGTACTACAAATAAGACAAGTTGACGTACTATAAGCTTTACCTCAAATTGAACAGTTTTATCTTCTTGAGGGCTGATTGTAATCAAAGCTGAAATAATCTGTTCTTCGATGGTTTCTAAGCCACTGTCTAGAAGATGGTATGAATCTGCAGCTTCACATGATATATCTTCCTTTTTTATATTGCTCGGCATTGCCAAAATTACACAGCATATCTTCTGCCGGAAACGACTTGTAGTTTTGAGGTCGTATCTAGATTGAAACATTAATTTACAGACAAATTAGCATAACCTGTGAACTGATCATGAGGATAATTAATTACTATTTGTAATCGCTGTACATGTTGACAAAGAGAACACTTTTACATGATGAAAAAAGTTAACCATGAATTAGAAATTTTAAGTTGAAATGAAGAAATGAAGTAATTTTAAATGTCATAAATAAAATAAAATAAAATGAAAATTTGTTTTGAATAATCAATTAATGAAATGAAATGCAAAAACTAAATTTACGTTATTTGTGTTTGTTTACATATAGTGGTATCTAATACATATTGTGTTGTGTTTTTGTTTTGGTTTTCTTCGTCTTGTGTACCATGTGTTGTCAGGTTCTCTGGATTGTCCAGTTTTGATTGCCCCTTCGGTGTTTTCTAACGTTTATTTACATACACTTACACAAATTTGGGCCATGATCTGCAATCCGAGATATCTGTATCGTCTATATTTGAGATACCTCCAACAGTACTATTTCTTGACACTCTGCTAGAAGCCTCTGTTTGGCTCATACTACTTTCGGTATTTCTTGGTGTTATGTCTTCTATCTGTTCTAGCGTGCTGCTCCATAACAACAAGCGTTCCTCCAAACTACGTATATCCTCTTGGCAGTATTGTACTTGAGTTTCAGATTGTAGTAACACATCCTCGGTTTTTCCAATAAATTCTTTCAGTTCTTGGTCTTGTTTTGCTATCCGTTGCATATTTCGAAAGTGTTGTAGCTTTTTTTTAGCAATTTTGTTACTGTATAAACGAAAAACGGAATATTATTAGTTATTGTAGCAACAAATGTGATTATAATTGGAGACTGGATTGAATGTATCATTATTAATATTTGTTAATAGATTTGTAACCAATTTTGCACCAAATTAATTAATTATCTTTCTATATATAATTAAACATAAGTATAAATAAGAACAACTGTTGCGTAAGCATAAAAATAAGATTGATTTCTCTCAATCAGTGCTGGTCTTATTTCTCGCATTTTGAAATAACCTTTGATTGTTGTTAAATTAACGGAAAGGAATTAATTTGTTTCTACATGAAGAATTAAATATAAAACATCATTTTGTATCAGTGTTTAAGTAAAATATGACGTATAATGTACTGTATTTGTAGTTATTTTCGCCGTGTACTTAAATTCACCATTTTGGTTATGACGTCAAGTTCGCGTGTATATAAATTCGCGACAATTTGGAAATTTCAATTGCTGAAAATTTATTTTCAACACTATGTTACCCTCTATACGGCTATAATCGTAACAGTTGTAATTAGTTCTAATAATAAAACCCTAAATGCTCGTTTACTCGCAAGGGTTATAACGGGATGCCATTACACGTAATGGAGCAGCCGCCGAGATTTTTTGCGCTCGCTTACAGAGTTTCTGACGCCTGCATTTATCAATAATAAGACATAACCTTTCCTTTTGTCCATTATTATAACAAGTTTTTATCACCTACCAGTATTTTAGAATGTAATTCCCACAAAATAAAAATCCATGTTTACTTTATCTCTGAACATTTTGAATTTCGTCATTTTCGGCCTCACTATTTGGATGTCGATACTATATTTGGCGATTTGAGGCGTGAATGTTTACATCAGCGTGTAGTAAGAAATACCATATTTAGAAAAGCTCCGCCTTCCGTAGTTTCCGGTTATGGAAAACGATCGATAAATTTGAACAAGGTTGTTGCTACCTTTGAAAAGCATATATTTCTCAGCCAAACCGATTTAACAAGGACTGGGATCATCAGTAATAGTTAAAATGAAATGTTTGAAGCGTAAATAGTGAGTTTTTATGTTTCAACTGCAACTTTTTTTTTGCTCCATTGTGACGAATGGGACCGCGTTGTAGCTCTGCCGAGACACAAGTTTGTCACAGGAGCTACATTATTGCAGCTAAGTTGTAATGCGTATGATCTCGTAAATACAAAATAATTTGGTCTCCATTCTTATATACCTGTACTAGAGACATGTGCTGATTGAGTAGATTTTAGTAAATAAAAACAAGTCTTCTGTTTCTTATTCGATATTTCAAGCATGCGTAACTTAAAACAACTCTATAGACTTGAAAAAAGTTTAAAATTAACCTAATTACACTTTGTGTATTCTGTTGTCTATATGCTTTTGTAATACGTAATTAATTTGATTGATTTTCTGTTTATCCTCAACCGCATCGGTGATATAATGGTTAGCGTGCTCGCTTCGAGTGTGGTATATTGTAGGTTCGAGTCCCGATCGGGTCAAAACAAAGACTTTAAAATTGATGTGTTGATTCTCTGCTAAGCACGCAGCATTAAGGAGAAAGAGCAAAGACTGGTTGGCTCGGATTTAGACTAACATGTCCAAGCGGGGCGACATGTCTATCCGTGGACTGTTGTTTCAGTGAGCTATCACTATAAAAAAAATCTAAGCATGTTGGTCTAGTACAAAGCGGGTCTCATCATCATCTCACTGAAAATTAGCTTGTTCTTTCCTCGATATAGCTGAAAAATATGCTGAGTTGGCGCTTAGCTACATATCACTCACTCACTCACTCACTCTGTTTATTCTGTAATCACATAAAAATGTCGTCTGCTACACAGAGTGGTATAATTATACAAACAATGCAAATAAATGTGCTACATTTGGTAATTATCAGTTTGGATCATTGAATGGTTTCACCTGTATATTTTTGTCTGTGAAGTTATTATTGATATATCTCACGGTTATTATTGATATCTCACGGTTATTATTGATATCTCACGGTTATTATTGATATATCTCACGGTTGATAAATCCCAATGTCCTATTAAGATCAAGTTTGATTGGGGAAACTTTGCATAATATTGTATTCGCTTGTACTTATTTAATACAGATATATCATGTTTGGGAAGGGTATTGTCGAGAGACGACAAATTTCCCCAGCCGAATGGCGAGGGAAATTTAGTCTCAAGACTGGTATTTTTCCCAAACATGATATATCTGTTTAATTACACCGAATATCATTTAGAACACTGGCTAAATAAATAATACCTTTTGTTTGTCGTTTTCAGGACCTAACAGGATGTATCTGTTTAATTCTACCGAATGATGTTACATAAAACGCACAACTGATAAGGTTTTACAAATTTTCTTACAAGCGTCTCGGTGAAGGGTAAAAACGGCAAATACGATTTTGCAAATACCATAAAAAAAAGTTAAATCTTATGCAAATACACCCACATGAAGTAAAAATTCTGCAAATTCACAATACAAGGCCTGAATTTGTTAAAAATAATCACGGCTATTATCCAATCAGAATCCAGCATTTTTATATAAGGTGTAATTATCATGAAAACATACCCGTCGCGAAAATCGTGAACATAAATACACCGCGAAAAAAGTACAAATACACCAATACCTTGTATTACCATCCGTTGTATCAGTGTCTTCCTTTGTATCTGAAAATGTTTATAAAAGAATCGGAATAAGTAAATACAACTAATCATTATTCAATGTAATGACAGTAATGTAATTGATCATGATGAGGGTTAGGGATTTTAGGATTATTGAGCTTAAAGCAACTTTCAACAATAGTTCAGTCATATCAGTGTTATTGGTGGAGGAAAGCGGAATGCTCGGAAAAAACCACAGACCTGACACAAGTCACTGACAAACTTTATCACATATTGTTGTATCGAGTACACCTCACCTGAGTGGGATTCTAGTAACGTACCTGGTGAAGGTTATTCTAGTAACGTACCTGGTGAAGGTTATTCTAGTAACGTACCTGGTGAAGGTTATTCTAGTAACGTACCTGGTGAAGGTTATTCTAGTAACGTACCTGGTGAAGGTTATTCTAGTAACGTACCTGGTGAAGGTTATTCTAGTAACGTACCTGATGAAGGTTATTCCAGAAACGTACCTGATGAAGGTTATTCCAGAAACGTACCTTGTGAAGGTTATTCCAGAAACGTACCTGGTGAAGGTTATTCCAGAAACGTACCTGATGAAGGTTATTCCAGAAACGTACCTGGTGAAGGTTATTCCAGAAACGTACCTGGTGAAGGTTATTCCAGAAACGTACCTGGTGAAGGTTATTCCAGAAACGTACCTGGTGAAGGTTATTCCAGAAACGTACCTGGTGAAGGTTATTCCAGAAACGTACCTGATGAAGGTTATTCCAGACACGTACCTGGTGAAGGTTATTCTAGTAACGTACCTGGTGAAGGTTATTCTAGTAACGTACCTGGTGAACGTTATTCTAGAAACGTACCTGGTGAAGGTTATTCTAGTAACGTACCTGGTGAAGGTTATTCTAGAAACGTACCTGGTGAAGGTTATTCTAGTAACGTACCTGGTGAAGGTTATTCTAGTAACGTACCTGGTGAAGGTTATTCTAGAAACGTACCTGGTGAAGGTTATTCTAGTAACGTACCTGGTGAAGGTTATTCTAGTAACGTACCTGATGAAGGTTATTCCAGAAACGTACCTGATGAAGGTTATTCCAGAAACGTACCTGGTGAAGGTTATTCCAGAAACGTACCTGGTGAAGGTTATTCCAGAAACGTACCTGATGAAGGTTATTCCAGAAACGTACCTGGTGAAGGTTATTCCAGAAACGTACCTGGTGAAGGTTATTCCAGAAACGTACCTGGTGAAGGTTATTCCAGAAACGTACCTGATGAAGGTTATTCCAGAAACGTACCTGGTGAAGGTTATTCCAGACACGTACCTGATGAAGGTTATTCCAGACACGTACCTGGTGAAGGTTATTCTAGTAACGTACCTGGTGAAGGTTATTCTAGTAACGTACCTGGTGAAGGTTATTCTAGAAACGTACCTGGTGAAGGTTATTCTAGTAACGTACCTGGTGAAGGTTATTCTAGTAACGTACCTGGTGAAGGTTATTCTAGAAACGTACCTGGTGAAGGTTATTCTAGTAACGTACCTGGTGAAGGTTATTCTAGTAACGTACCTGGTGAAGGTTATTCTAGTAACGTACCTGGTGAAGGTTATTCTAGTAACGTACCTGGTGAAGGTTATTCTAGTAACGTACCTGATGAAGGTTATTCCAGAAACGTACCTGATGAAGGTTATTCCAGAAACGTACCTGGTGAAGGTTATTCCAGAAACGTACCTGGTGAAGGTTATTCCAGAAACGTACCTGATGAAGGTTATTCCAGAAACGTACCTGGTGAAGGTTATTCCAGAAACGTACCTGATGAAGGTTATTCCAGAAACGTACCTGGTGAAGGTTATTCCAGAAACGTACCTGGTGAAGGTTATTCCAGAAACGTACCTGGTGAAGGTTATTCCAGAAACGTACCTGATGAAGGTTATTCCAGAAACGTACCTGGTGAAGGTTATTCCAGACACGTACCTGATGAAGGTTATTCCAGACACGTACCTGGTGAAGGTTATTTTAGTAACGTACCTGGTGAAGGTTATTCTAGTAACGTACCTGGTGAAGGTTATTCTAGAAACGTACCTGGTGAAGGTTATTCTAGTAACGTACCTGGTGAAGGTTATTCTAGTAACGTACCTGGTGAAGGTTATTCTAGAAACGTACCTGGTGAAGGTTATTCTAGTAACGTACCTGGTGAAGGTTATTCTAGTAACGTACCTGGTGAAGGTTATTCTAGTAACGTACCTGGTGAAGGTTATTCTAGTAACGTACCTGGTGAAGGTTATTCTAGTAACGTACCTGATGAAGGTTATTCCAGAAACGTACCTGATGAAGGTTATTCCAGAAACGTACCTGGTGAAGGTTATTCCAGAAACGTACCTGGTGAAGGTTATTCCAGAAACGTACCTGATGAAGGTTATTCCAGAAACGTACCTGGTGAAGGTTATTCCAGAAACGTACCTGGTGAAGGTTATTCCAGAAACGTACCTGGTGAAGGTTATTCCAGAAACGTACCTGGTGAAGGTTATTCCAGACACGTACCTGGTGAAGGTTATTCCAGAAACGTACCTGATGAAGGTTATTCCAGACACGTACCTGGTGAAGGTTATTCCAGAAACGTACCTGGTGAAGGTTATTCTAGTAACGTACCTGGTGAACGTTATTCTAGAAACGTACCTGGTGAAGGTTATTCTAGTAACGTACCTGGTGAAGGTTATTCTAGTAACGTACCTGGTGAAGGTTATTCTAGAAACGTACCTGGTGACGGTTATTCTAGTAACGTACCTGGTGAAGGTTATTCTAGTAACGTACCTGGTGAAGGTTATTCTAGTAACGTACCTGGTGAAGGTTATTCTAGTAACGTACCTGGTGAAGGTTATTCTAGTAACGTACCTGGTAAAGGTTATTCTAGTAACGTACCTGGTGAAGGTTATTCTAGTAACGTACCTGATGAAGGTTATTCCAGAAACGTACCTGATGAAGGTTATTCCAGAAACGTACCTGGTGAAGGTTATTCCAGAAACGTACCTGGTGAAGGTTATTCCAGAAACGTACCTGATGAAGGTTATTCCAGAAACGTACCTGGTGAAGGTTATTCCAGAAACGTACCTGGTGAAGGTTATTCCAGAAACGTACCTGGTGAAGGTTATTCCAGAAACGTACCTGATGAAGGTTATTCCAGAAACGTACCTGGTGAAGGTTATTCCAGACACGTACCTGGTGAAGGTTATTCCAGAAACGTACCTGATGAAGGTTATTCCAGACACGTACCTGGTGAAGGTTATTCTAGAAACGTACCTGGTGAAGGTTATTCTAGTAACGTACCTGGTGAAGGTTATTCTAGAAACGTACCTGGTGAAGGTTATTCTAGTAACGTACCTGGTGAAGGTTATTCTAGTAACGTACCTGGTGAAGGTTATTCTAGTAACGTACCTGGTGAAGGTTATTCTAGTAACGTACCTGGTGAAGGTTATTCTAGTAACGTACCTGGTGAAGGTTATTCTAGTAACGTACCTGGTGAAGGTTATTCTAGTAACGTACCTGGTGAAGGTTATTCCAGAAACGTGTCGTGTGTACTAACTTTGATATCTATGTTTTTATATTTTATATATATTTTAAAGTGGCAATCTAATAATCTTATAATTGCAAATGAACAAAGATGTGATGATTTTAATTGCTTTGTATTTACCACGAATAATATTTTTTTCTTCGGTCATTTATATCTTTAATAGAGTACTTTTCCAAAACAGAATTTTCCATCTATGAGGAATCAGACTGTCATCTATTTTATATTGTTTGGTTCTGATTGTTGGGTAGCTATAACCATGGAAATGTTCATTAAGCGCAATTCCCCATACTAATATCAACATTCCTGTTGTTTGTTTGTTTGTCATCTTTTTATTTTCACGGGAATGGCGCTCCAGATGGTTTTTATAATGGATTTTCAACCACCACTGGTCAGCTAATAATAATATCATACAAAGAAGCAACACAAATGGCTGAAGCCAATTTTACATACTAGGGTATATTGATATGATAAGTATTGCATTTCAAAAGCCTAAGATGAGCAGAAAAATATATAATCTATAGAATGCCATATGAATTCACACAGACAGAAAACATAAGCACTGAAAAGAAACCACATAACTGTGGTTGAACTAAAAAATAAAATGAAAATATACAAAAACTATTCAATTAATTAACATACCTTCTAGTAAATATTTTTTCATAATGCTTTCCAGATTGCTAGCTATATCTAACTCGTATTCTTTAATCATATCACGCATGTCGTCTAGTTTTTTCGTTATTTTAGAGATATAATCAACCACTTTGTTTATACTATCTTTAACTTTTATTAAAACAGCAGTCATACTTGATATAGCTTCACTGTCCTCTTCTAAATCTGATGGTTTTGGAATATCTTTTAACTTTTCGATCTGTACATTCATAAGCCGCAAAGCTTGAAGATCTATTTTCTCTTCCTAAAATTTAAAGAAATCTATCGAAAATTGATAGCGGACAACATCAACATCAACATCATCTCATCAAAATGTAACTTTATTCTCATCATGATAAAGCTGAACAATTGCTCATTTGGCGTTAAACAACAATCACTCACTCACTATATAACTTCATGCTCACCAGATTAAGCTGAATAAGTAGCAATAATAGAAGTGACATGTGTATACGTATTCTCAATTTATACACCTCCCTAGGAAAAAGAAGTATAACATATGTTCACTACTGCGTGGTACAAGCTGTGTGCAATGTGTGCACTAAATTAGGTATCTATCTTTACTATATGAAATAATTACTCGCCTTTGTAAACAATACACCCTGCAATGGTAATATTTACATCTAACCTCATTCTGATTAAAATCAGATATCTCACTTGCTCTCCTTTACTGATATGTTGCAGCGTGTGAGTACTCATGAAACTGGTCACATGCGAGTGAGCCTATGTACTACCAGTAAATGAAAAAAAGGCGATTGTGAGACTATAAAGCTGCTTTACATGCTACGAGCAACCGAAAAGGGTCACAACCGTATTTATCACATTATTCATGACATAAGGTTACTTGCATGTGATCTGTAATGAGGGTTTCCTTAGATCTCCCATGCTGCGGCATCTCAGGGCAAGTTAGCGATCTAATTTTTATCAAATTGATTTAACTGTGCACATACCAGATAGTCATTCGATATGCGGGGAACAGTTCTTACATATTGAGATATTCTCTAATTGGGGGGTTATGGTGTTTAACGCTACTTTCAACAATATTTAAGTTATACCGTGGCTTTAAGTTTTATTGGTGGAGAAAACCGGAGTACCCGGGGCAAAAACCACCGACTTGCCACAACTCACTGACAAACGTTATCACATAGTGCTGTATCCAGTACACCTCGCCCGAGTGTGATTCGAACTCACAACGTCAGTGGTGATAGGCACTAATTGCATAGGTAGTAATAAATCCAACTACTATATGATCACGACGACCTCTTCTCGAATTGGTGCAAGGAAGACATTAGAATATTATGAGTATCGGCAGATCTTTCTATAGCGATAGATGAAAATAACAATTACGAATTAATAAAATTTGCTAAACCAAGAAATTTATTGATATTTTGATATTTTGCCTTACACAACTGATGACATCAAATCTATTTATCAGGTAATAATAATGTAGATATCTAGCTTATTGAGTACGATGCGTTTTTGGAATAACCTTGGTCAGGTACACTCATCGCCAAATGATTAGAAAGCTAAAATAATTTAACAGTCTTTTGGCAGCAAGAAAATCAAAAGGCCTAAACAGGATAACCAACAATAGGCTGAGGACACCTATCTGTTTTAGGGAGATTGATCTTATTTTTAATAAATTGCATTATTTAGGAATCGTAAATTTCAAATATAAATTTATATCTAATGAACAATGCAAGTGCAGAAGCACTGATTACTGGTACAAGGGGAATGATACACAAGGGAACAAAGAGTCCACTATCAGAGCTTTATATTGACCCAGTTATAGTAATAATGTCTGGCAGCTGATCTTTAATACTACTTATAGCCATAACTCGTCTATAAGTCCGAAAACAATGAAAATAGAAAATATATATAGGTCACACTTACCACCTTCGTTTCAGCCATTGTAATATGTCTGAAATAAGTACAAAATTTAAATGAAAGGATTAATACGTACGGTTAATTATTAATTCACACCTTTAAATAAATTTACAGGTATAATTGTTGTAGATCGCTGATTAAAACTTTTTCTTTATGCATTGTTTTAATACATGATTACCTTTTTGAAATATAATACAAGGGCGGACACAGGTGTTTTATAATTTAACAGACAGGCATTTATTTATACTGGTTGTTAAATATCAAATTATTTTTTTCATATTATATACAATATATAGATTAAACATACATTACACCTGGTCTATGGAAAATGTATAAGAGATCAAATAATAAAATGCATAGGTGCAAAATCATCAACTTGCTATGTATGATATTCCTTGGTCCCGTATTTTTTCTGATTGAACAGCATTAAAATGAAAAACAATAACAAAAATGCCACATTGTCGGAGCGGTTCCAAATATTTAACCGAAGGACAAAGCACAAATACGTGACCGCTCACTTTCCTGCTTGGTACAGGCACTTCAATAGAAAGTGGCGGGGTTAAACTAGTCTCATGGGCCCAAACCCCGATCCCCTCTTAGTGTATGTGTATACTATTTGAGAAATACGATTTACCGTAGATATTTTTCTATTTTATAACTTAAATGGTTATATATATATTAAAGAATAATTTCGTTGAGAAATTGCAATTTTAATTGATTAATTAATTAAAAACAATATTTATAATAAACTTACCTCGCTTGTGAACTTTAATAATTTCCTGCATTAAATTCATATAGTATATGATTATCTTTCAATACTGACGATTTCTCATTATGACACAGACACATGTGGTCTACTATATCAATGAGACGCAAACATATCACTTTTTCTACATGTTCCATTTCTACAAATAATTGAGTTTTTTTGGTATCTGGCTAATTTATATTGCCATAATACCCAAATTAAGAATGTAAGACATGTCCCATTTTATGACGTGCCCATGTGTTCGGCTAACCCTGAAATACGATCTATTAATGCGATTAAAACATATCTTGGCTAGCTCGCAAATTATATAAACTACATGTACATGTAATTGTCAAATACACGTTGAACTTTTTTATTTTCATTTTCCATTCACCTGGATACTGACCAAACTGAATATTTTGCAGAAATATATGAGATTATGTGTCCACTGTGGACCTAAGACTTAATTTGGCTAGCGGTATAGAAAAGGGCAAACACTTAAATATCTAAATTAGTGCACACGACGCCTAAATTAGTGCGCACAACGCCATTCTGGAGCAATCTACAGAATCTGGTATGCCTAGAGTCAAAAGATTAAAAACCAAATAACTTAAAGGTCATTGGGAGCAAGAAAATCAAGGGACATAATCATGATAAACACAATTTGCACATGTTTTATATTGCTGAGGGAGACTAACCTTGGCATTAATCAATTACATTATTAAGGGATTAAAATTCAAGCATGAATAATTTCTTCATCCTTAATGCTAGTCAAACACACGTATACTTTAATATATGTAGGGGCCATCGTGGTCGTGATCGCATGGTAGTTGGATTTACAACTACCCGTGCAATCAGTACCTATCACCACTAAAGTTGTGAGTTCGAATCTCGCTCACGTCGGTGTGTACTCCATGCAACATTATACAATTAATGACTTTTCATAAGGTGGACACTGTGATTTATCAACCCCGAGGAAGTGATGTTCACCGAAGCCAACGGCCGAGGTGAACATCACTTCCAAGGGGTTGATAAATCAGTGTCCACCGAAATGAAAAGTCATCAATTGTTTTATTAAATGACACATTCTAAGTGTAATTTTGGGGTGAAAATTGTGAATTGTTGCTGTTTCTTAGACATTTCCATTTATTCTTTTTTTATATGTAGCTGTTTCAAACCAACAAACACCAGTTTTTAAAGCTTGACATTTCTAATGTTTCAAAACAATAGAATTGATTGAGAAAAAACGGAAACAATTTCAAAATTTTAACAAATAAAATATCACAGTTTCAGTAACACTTTTAAATAATTTTTAAAGAACATAGGTAAGTATAATTAATTTATGTTGTAGTCTATGGTAATGTTAGAGCAATTATTGAACACAGGAAATCGCATTTGCGGTCTTTCAAATGCTGCATCATCAACTGTAGCAAAACGTGTCTTAACTTCTGGTTCTACTGACGAAGCTGCTTCGTTCATTTTTGTTTACTAACAGTCGTCTGCTGAATACCGAAGTTCATTAGCAATACCGCCTCTGATTGGTTGAGGTTCAAAATGTCGGCCAATCAAATTTATCGATATTAATCAGTCTACTGGTTTTCCCCTGTTACTATATTTGGGTACGTACTAACTGCGACATAAGATTTATTAACCACACGCGCAAAATTGCGCGGTGGACATGTAGTTCTGTTAGAGGAAGCAATGAACCTTCTAAACCAATCAGAATTAAGAAAATGCATAGTCATTTAATAATATGTGATAACGTTTGTCAGTACAAGACAATATTAACCCAACTAATACTAATGATAGCACATAATGATACTGAATATTGGCAATGAACACAAATACACGGGAAGAGAACAGAAAGCTACACAAATGATGGGGAAAGCGTTTTCTCATTTTGCTCAAAAATTTCACACAACGATATAGGTGAAATACTTCTAAAGTTAGCGCTAAACATCAACCAATTAATCCCTCAGGTGTATGTTACCTTGGCCGATTGCGGCCATTTTGGTTTTCTTTTTAATTTATTTAGCTTTCCAATCGTTTGACTGTGTTAGGAAGTAGGAAATGTAATATAATACATACTAGATTAAGACACCAGTGTAGTTCACTGGGAGCAGATTTATTTAGAGCAAATATAATTAATGACCCCAGCTGCCCCTGCGGATTACCTTTAGAAGATGCTATTCATTATTTATTAGAATGTCCCCCGGTTTATGCGAATGCAAGAATGCAATTATTTATGAGTATTACACCTTATACTGTTATCTCATTTGAAAACTTAAATATTATTTGGCTCTGATAATTTAACAGATGAAAACAATTTAATAGTGTTTAGAAATGTCCAAAAATATATACACCATACTAATAGATTTGAATGATACGAAATTATACTCTGTACTCAGGATGCTATTATTTATTTGCACTCAATCCCCTTACATTTGTCATTTTCTTATTTATGTATATAATATTACTGTATAGAGTGGATGTACTAAGTTGATATAACTTGTTTCCAATCTAATTGTACATTTATAAGACAATAAAATATGCTTAAGCTAAACTAATCTTTTGATTTTGAGCGTGCCTGATGAAGGTTATTCCAGAAACATTGTCATGCGCACTAAATTAGTTAGATATCTACATATTTATAATCAAGAGGAAACATTTATATCCAGATCTATTTTTCTTTTAGTCAATGCAACTTTCAACAATATACCTGAAATATTGTTGAAAGTGGCGTTAAACACCATACCCCCTAACCTTCGTTTAGTTATTTACTGAAGGCTTGTTTATTTTTTACAGTATAATTCTTACCTAATAAATTAATTGGATGTGTTTAAGAGATTTTGATTGGTTAAAAAATTTATGTTATTTTCCATAGACAAAATTTTTAACCGGAAGTCACATGTTGGGATCTCAATTGGGAAAATTTTTAATTTTAATTCTTTTTAAGCAATTATTATCCGACAAAATATTTTTAGAACAAGAAAAAAATTAATTAGGAATTAATTTATAAGGATTGATCACAATTTTTTGTTCGGTTCATTCGAAATAAACTCAAAAATGTGGTACACACCCTTGCATAACTTGCGTACCACATTTTTGAGTTTATTTCTTCATGAACCGAAAAAAAATTGAGATCAATCCATAAATGTTCGTGTCAATAGTACATGAAGTATATATTTGTTTCATAACAGAAATAAAAAGAACGTTTTGCATCAAGATTAGAAATATCTCATGACTTGTATATAGGTACGAATGTTGATTTATGATCGATGTCATATGTCAACGTGCCATAAATTTCGTTTTTTAAAACAATGCATGAATTATTTAGCAATTTCTATCAACATATAATGACTAAAATATGCAAAAATATGAATAATGCCTTATTTGTTTTTATACTAGGAAGGCGGCAGCATTTTTATAGATTTCACAATATCGAACGTGATTGGGGAAAATTATCAAGTAAGCATCTCATATTGTGCAAAAAATATTGTTTGGTCTACATCACAGTTAATATATGTGATTAACATAGTAAAAACTTATTAAAAATATTTTATTTTTTCGTATGTTTACAACAAAACAAAATGAACTTGAAACGTACAAATTGCAATGAAGAATTTCAAGCAAAACTGACACCGCGATTAGCTGTTTCCAAACTGGATTATACGGATGACATTTTGTTAGAGACACGGACATGTGTGCAGAGAACAGTTGAATGTGCGGAACGTTTCCAAGCAGAATTGGAGGATATCAGGAAACACATGCATAATATCAATGGGATACATCAATGTAACAGTGGAGGCCGGCAAAATAATCGTACGTAATATTTTAATTATTCTTAATTTAATTTCTCGATTTTGGCGGCCCTGTTTAGGTCCGTTGGCTTACTTACTCCCAAAGCTTTTTGAATTATTTGACTTTGAGCGTACCTGATGAAAGTTATTCCAGAAACGCGTCGTGCGCACTAAATTTGATATCTATATTTTGATTATAGCGTGCATTTGATGGATATCATTCTGTCATAATTCTTTATTATTTTTTTTTACACATTAAATTTTATTCTGAAATTTGTAATACTAATTTTATTACATCCATTAATAGTATATTATATCTTATTATTGAAATTTTCACATTCTAGATAATTATTATTAAGGTTCTCATCCCCCATGCACAGATGACCTTAGACAATCTTGGCTATCCTCTTCGGGCCTTTTGGTTTTCTTGCTCAAAAAGACTTAAAAGAATTATTTGGCTTTCCAATGTTTCGACTTTGAGCGTATCTGGTGAAGGTTATACCAGAAGCGGCGTCGTTCACACTAAGTTGGATATCTACGGTTTTATTCCTGAATCTCTTAGTAAAAGATATCGATATGATATAAAAAAAAAAAAATAAAATAAAAAGAAATACCGAGAAAAAGACATCAGTAATCATATCATTATACCGAAAAACACAAATTTTTGATATTCTTGAAACTGAAGATTTTGGTCAGAATCCTATTAAGCCATATCCGTGTATTATCATATTGTATTCAATATAAATCACCTTTTGAAAGTGCTATTTCAAAACTTATTTACCTTTTTCAGAGTTGCAAGATATTGACAACATGAACTTTCAACCGAATGGGTAAGATTTGTTTTTTCTATTCCTGATTATTTGTTTGTTTGTTTTTTTGTTTTTTTGTTATTTTTTGTTTTTTTGTTTAACCGATTCAAATAGCAAATCAAATAAAATCAGACTCGATTTTCATATTTAATGATGCAGATATAAAATAACTATGCAAACAAATAGATGAAGCATTTTCCTACAAAAATTGCATAGAATTTGTTTTTCTTGCTTCAGGATTCATAGGGAAGATGCTAATGTCACAGGACTGGAACAGTTAACAAATAAGACAGAACATCTGCTGTTACAAGTCAAGATGCAGGTGGACTTAACATACCTTGATTTTGAACAGTTAAAGACCAACGTAATCCTCAGACCTAGACCCATTCTTGAAGGCAATTGTGGTATCGATCAGGACGAAGAAGTTCTGAATGGACATGATGACCGAGTATTAACGAAGAGCAATACAAGATTTGACCAATCAGAATGTGATTTTGAAAACTGTGAGAATTGGCCACCTTTTGTGTACGTTTGTAAAAATGTTATTTCAGATTGAATTATTATTATTTGAGGAATAGAATACTATTTCAATTTCAATTTTTATTATTTGAGTGAAAAGATGTTATTTCAGATTCAAATTTTATTATTTGAGGAAAAAGAATATTATTTTAGGTTCAATTTTTTGTAAAAAAAAAAATAGAATAGTGAACATAAATATTTCCACATGAGTATTAAATGAACACCTTTGTTAACATTAGAAGTATGTAATATTAAAATACATGCATCTGTAATAATTAAAAGTAAGATTTACAAACACAACATTTGTGTCAGCTATATTTATTATATTTTTATTACCTGTCTTCTCGTTACAGATACATGGATCTTAGGAGAAACAAATTTAACAAATTTAAACATAATGTGTGCTGTGTACTTCAAACAAAGCCAAACACATTTAAACAAACAGATCTGCTAGTTCATACATCAGACACAGATGAAGATCTAGCGAAATGTCTAGAGTCTAATGATGAACAGATATTATCATCACTGGTTACACTGGAGTCAAGACAGGGATTAGTTTTACATGTGGAGGTAAACAAACCTTTTTTTTCTACATTATTGTAGCATTCAGGTGTGACAGATGATAATATTTGAGGTTACGGGTTAGGAATATGGTGCTTAACGCTACTTTCAACAATATTTCAGCTATAATGTGGAAATCAGTTTTATTGATGGAGGAAACCGGAGTACCCGGAGAAAACAACTTTGTATACAGTGCTTACCTACTATTGTATTACATTGTGCAGTAATTTGAATGTGATAAATATCTGATTTCTTGGGCTCACATTGTGTAAAACCATTATAATGATGCCAGCAATGCAATAAAATTATTTCTTTTAATACCCCAAAAAGTGATGAAGGTCGTAATAAGTTCTGATGTTTCTTCATGTGGTATTTAAATTAAATAGTTTGCAATTTGTTCCTTCTACATGGTGCTTTATTTGTAGCATATATAAATATTTGGAATGTTTTAATAGTATTATTTAACACCTCTATTTAAACCAGAATCCACTGTATATATATCTACCAGCGGTGGACCACAAACAACACTTATTACCAAAATTAAAGTACATGACGAATGGAAATGAATGGCATAAAGGAGAAACTGTTCAAGGCATCTCATTACCGACAGAAAAGGTAAAGCTTTCTTTATCGTACTCTGTGTACTATCTAATATTTAAATGATTATTGATTATTTAATAGAAATAATTTTAAGCATATGACAACCTCTGTATCACGAAGATTAATTATAATATGTATAAATTCAAGATTGGAGCGGTTTTAATACAACGGTAATCAGCCAGTTTTATGTGGTGGTTGGCACTCAGTTGTTGAATACACATGTATGACCACGTCATTTTAGTACGAGGGGAGGTTTGGGCTCATCAATCTAGTTTAACTTTGAGCCGTAATGAAAGCCGGAGGTTTGGCGCTTTAAAATCTGATTCAACCCACCATTTCTATAGACATGCCTGTACCAAGTCAGAGTCACAGTTTTCACAGTTTTCCGGTTGTTGACTGATTTTGTTTGTTTATATAATTATGAGTTTTGACTTTCCCTTTGTAAGATTGTTCGGAGTTCGGTGATTTTGGTATTACCCTTATTCGCACTGTTTTTATTGCAGTACCTATACAAAGCCAGGAAAGGTGTCGTCATTTATATGTGTTAGGGTATTCGCCTATTCGATTGGATTTATGCTTGTTGCGACAATGTAGTGGGTTTTTTTTATTTTCATTTTATTTGCTTAACATCTAACGATTTCGCTATGCCATAGATCAATTCAGTGAGAATGCTTTTACTTTATAAATCAACAATGAATATTTTAGAACTATTCAACATACAAGCTTGCAAACCAGTTTAATTTCCAAACTTTTTCTGAATATATACCAATCTTTCATATCATGAATTATTCCTTTATTTACAGGAAATGTACCTTCTAGGGACAGAACTGCAGATCAAGAAAATACACAGCATCCAGTGTGTTGCTGTGGCCATGCCGCCTTATGAGAGTTTTTCCATAAATGGAAGTGAAAGTATAGTTCAACTGCAGAATGACAGAAACATCACATTAAAGTTCCCATCACAAACATTTCTTGATGACACAAACGTAACGACAAAGGTTATTATACTGTTTTGAGAATTAGTGAAAAGGGGGGGGGGAATCTATTCAATAATAAGTAAAGAGAACGAGTGCATGATGACTGCCTTGAATATGTATGTATGCACGGTAGTGTGGGACAATAATATATACGTAGAAATCTAATGTAATGCACACAACGCCTTTCTGGAATAACTTCCATTAGGTACTGTCATATCCAATAGATTGATAAGCGAAAACAATTAAATGTCTTTGGGAGAAAGTAAACCAAAGGGTCAAAACATAATAACCAAAATCGGCTAAGGTAGTAAGGTCACCTATGGTTAAGTCAGATTGATCTTTGTTTTAATAAATTGTAATATTTAAGAGTGTAAATTTTAAACATGTATAACTTTAATGGATATTTAAACTATGATATATATGATGCATATTATTATAATCATGGTGTATAATTTCATTTTGTTTTATTTCAATTTCAGGTAAAATTATTGTCGAACACAAAAATGAAGGAAGCGAGCAATCGATATTTAGAACTAGAACACGTTCGACAAACGACGTCATTAGTTACCATCAACTGTAGTCAGCCTACACAATCTGATATTATGTTTAACATCCATGACTTTACTACAAATGGTATTAATATATCTTTAAAAGTATTGTGTATTAGGAACTTTAAATAGCAAAAGTAATGGAAAATTAACTTATTTATTTATTTTCTGTGCTTTGTTTTTATGGATTTGTTTGGGTTTTTTTCTTGTTCTTTTGTCTTTTTTAACCACATCAGTGCTGTAATAGTTAGAGTGCTCCGTCTCAAGTGCGGTAAAACGTAGGTTCGAGCCCAATCGGGTCAAACTAAGATGCACAATATTGATATTTGCTGCTTCATCGCAAAGTATGCCGCTTTATGGAGGAATAGCAAACACTGGCTGGCTCGCAATCAGGATCATGCGTCCGAGAGGAGCGACAGGTCTACCCGTTGATTGTTGGTTCAGTGAGCTAAAACTTTAAAGATCTAATTAAGCGTGTTGGTCAAATATTAAGCGGACATCATCATCATTTCATTGAATCTAACTTGTTCTCGCCATGATATAGCTGAACATCTGTTTACTTGCCGTTAAACACCAATCACTCATCCACTCTTTTGTCCTTCAATTTACGGCTTCTGCCTACCTCTTTCGAGTCTTCAAACATTTCTCATTCTGAGGACAAATATCTAAAAATTCGTTCAATAAATTACGTGATATCCGATTTCAAAGTACAAGAGACTTGTGGTCAATATTACGTTTTAACATCCTAACGAACAATGTTCTAAATCCGTAGCTACAATTTTCATTACTGAAAATATGCTGCATGGTCATGTACAGATAGCATTTTACTAAGGAGGTTTATGCATTTTTTTCTCACAAAACAAAACAAAACAAACAAACAAAAACGAAAACCAAAAACAAACAAATATGTCACGACGTTGAACCCAAGTTATATATGCTTTCCTGAACGATGATTAAGTTCTACACCCATACAATCATTCATTTTTTTCATATTGAAAATGCGTACATTGAAACAACATAATTATGAGCCTGTGATAAATCAAATAGACCAACTAACCATTCTGATACACAAGAAACATCGTATACACAATAAGTCATTAATTGAAACACTCTCCAAATTAAAATTTGAGTACGACACTCATTGAAAAATTAAAATGATGAAATCTATAGAATATGGTCCTAATATTAAGCATAAAAGTTACATTTCATGATTCCCCATCGAAACCAAATATCGAACTGTCCATCAACCAATCGCTCAAGAGAGATGTGTGTGTGTGCGCGCGCGCTTATTTTTAATATTTATCAACATCACAACAAGTTCGCATGTACTTGAAGCTGTTTCATTACACAGAAAAGCAATACAAAGAATTAGCAACAAATTGTATACTGAATATTGTGATTGCTTTTCGTATATAGTACTACAATATAGTCCGTTTTGTTATTATTATTCAGGAGCTGGAATAAATAACATGTCTGAAAACCAAGAAACATTGCAAAGATGTCGACGATGGTTGGTTAATAATTTGTCTGTGGATAACATTGAGTGTCATCTAGGTGAAGTCCTTCATACAGATTCCGTACAAACAATTATGGTAATTTTTACGATTAAAACATGTTTTTTGGTCTATGTAATACGATTAAAACAGGTTGTTTGGTCTATGTAATACGATTAAAACAGGTTTTTTGGTCTATGTAATACGATTAAAACAGGTTTTTTGGTCTATGTAATACGATTAAAACAGGTTGTTTGGTCTATGTAATACGATTAAAACAGGTTTTTTGGTCTATGTAATACGATTAAAACAGGTTGTTTGGTCTATGTAATACGATTAAAACAGGTTTTTTGGTCTATGTAATACGATTAAAACAGGTTGTTTGGTCTATGTAATACGATTAAAACAGGTTTTTTGGTCTATGCAATACGATTAAAAACAATACAAGTTGTTTTACTCTATGTAATTTTTAGTTGATGTCGTACGATTGAAAAAGACATTGAAATGAACAGATAGCTCAATATACAACGCCCAATACACAAATACATGACTACTACCTTTTCCGGCTTGGTACAGACACTTCATTAAAAAAAGTGGCGAGGTTATAGTATTATCACGCTTAAAGTATTCTTATGTGTGTAACTAGGGACCGTCGTGGTCGTAATCGTATGGTAGTTGAATTTACAACTACCTGTGCAATCGGTGCCTATCATCACTAAAGTTGTGAGTTCGATCACCGTTCATGGCGAGGTGTACTCGATACAACATTATGTGATCAAGTTTGTCAGTGACTTGCGACAGGTTGATACTTTTCGGGTATTCCGGTTTCCTCCACCAATAAAACTGGCCGACGCTATATAACTGAAATATTGTTGAAAGTGGCGTTAAACACCATAAACCCAAACAAAACAAAACACTGTAATTGATGTTTCATTGATCTTTTATATGCAAATGTACAGGACCAGTTATTCAACACAGACAAAGTACACATGTTGATAGACGAACTTCTAAAATGTCCAGACAGAACCGTGGAAAAATTCATTGATAAACTTGAAGAAAATGGTCAAACTGATGTAGCAGACAGGCTTTGTTTTGTCAGAGAACAAGTAATACTGCGACGGAAACAAGAAAATGTATCATTATCACAACAAGAAGAACTGGAACTTGGTAGTGATTTTGATCCAGGTTAGTCATGTAGATCAGAGATGCAAAACATTATTGTGTTTTGATGCTATTTGTGATATACAACAATGTACAATGATTCAATGTAATATAAATATATAAATGCTAGTTAGAAAAGTAAAGATTTTTGTTTTCAATGAAAACAAAAATATATTCTTAACCCCCGCTACATGTTTGTGCCTGTCCCATGCCAGGACCCGGATTTTCAACGCCATATGTCGTGTTCAATGTTTTGGGGGTAATGAGAGGCGGTTGTTCGTTGGTGGCAATGTTGACCTTCACTGTATACACTATAGTTACATAGAAAGAAGTAATCGGTAGAAACTACAAAACAAAAAATTACTCAGACATAAGGACACGCCTCTCTTGTCCGTGCATATACAATGAAAACAAGATCTAGCTAGCTAGCTAGTGACATTTTACAAATTTTCGAGTTTTTTCTTGGGTTTATAATTGGAATTTTCGTGGATACAGAAATTCATGTAGCGCAAAAACAAATTACATAGATAGATTTAACGATGTCTGGAATTAAATTTTTTGCGAACCGTAAATTACACTATGACTAAATATTATATGTGAAGCATATTTAAAGGGGAACATTATTATCGCGGTGACGCCCATAATAATCTTAAGGTAACTAACACAGGTGTTCGTAGACAGGGCCCCATATGGTACCCCAATGTCGTGGTACCGCCCACCAATTTATTTTCGTTTATTTTCTTATTTCTGACATATTTAGCTTGGAAAATATATGGGAATACTGACAAACAGGTTTTCTGACACGTCCGTGTCAACTGTGTCAGAAAACCTGTTTGTCAGTATTCCCATATATTTTCCAAGCGAAATATGTCAGAAATAAGAAAATAAACGAAAATAAATTGGTGGGCGGTACCACGACATGGGGTATCATATAGGGTCCTGTCTACGAGCACCTGTGGTAACTAAAGGTTCAAAGCAACAGCTACATGGTATTAAGTTGATTTCGGTACATGGAAGGAACAAAAAGTTGAATAACAAAAGAAAACGAAAGCAAAAGCAAAAGCATTTTAAAGTAAATGTACTTATCAAACGTGTATTATGGTATATTTTCTTTTAATAGATTTTGAATTAAATAAAGTACACATCCTGTCAAGATGTGATGATCAACCTTGGGATGTCAAACCATTCACATTAAGCCAGTCTTCTCCATACACGTATACCGTTAAGCTCGAAGCAGGCAGAACTTCTTTCAAGTAAGTATATTATGATTGTGTTTCTGGTTATTGTTTTACAAGGTTAATGCATAATATTAATCAAGTCCAAATGTTTCCTATTTTAATAAACAGAACAAATATATATTATTAAAACACCAGTTATAGTTATTATAGAAATTACTTGTAATACGGTTTGTATCATTGTCTTGAACCAGCATCGGTACACGTGCTCTCCTCCGGTTGGGTAGATCAGATCGTGGGTTATAAACCAATCGGGTCAAACCAAAGACGTATAAATTTGATAATTGCTGTTTCTCCGCTAGGCACTCACCATTAAGGAGTAAGAGTAAGAACTGGTTGATTCGGTATTCGGATAATGTGTCAGAGTGTAGCGACCTGTGGACTGTGCAGCAGTGAGATAGCGCTATTAAAATCCAACTAAACGTGTTGGTCTTATGCAGAAAAGCATATTGCCATCATCATTATCTCATCGAAAATAACTTGCCGTGATATAGCTGAACAGTTGCTCATTTGGCGATAAGCAACAATCACTCACTCATTCATTATAATTAATTGTTCTTGTATTGTTTTAATTAAAGTGTTCTTGGAGTCGTTGTTCCAGACAAAATGTTAAAAAGTGATGTATGCAGAACTGCAAGTGTTATAGAAGATATGTCGTGTTTGACGAACGTCACACTTATCTTACGACAACATAGAGAAAATCCAGACGATGTCGTTATTCATTGTATACGGTCGGACAAAGCTAAGCAAAGACTACAGGAACTTGCAAGTATGGGATATACACAAGGTCCTTCAAAGACATCAGAATTCGGTATGTTGGACGGAGAACACATAGAACTCCAATTTAACTGTAATATTTGTTTGGAAGGCTATGAAAGTAAGCATTTTATGATGACATTCTACTCTAGAATAGATGTAGCTAAATACGTGGGCCGATTGTGTGTATTGAATCCAGACAGACAAATTGGTTTTGATCGATATAGTGGAAAACTCGTTTACAAAGTGATTTCAAGCAAAATATCTATTCAAAGATGTGGAACTATGGTAATATATTTACCAAAGGTAAGATGTTATAGAACTTGAAGACGATGAATTACGTATTAAATATAATAAAAAGAATAACAAACAAAACATACCACACCGTCAAAGCTGTTCCCGTAGAAACAGAGGCATAATCGATACTTCTAACACACAAATACACGACCGACAACTCTCCGAGCTTGTTACAGGTACTTCAATAAAAAAGTGGCGGGGTTAGACTAGTTTTATGGGCCATAGCCTCCAATCTTGGTGGAATTATGCATGCATGCAAGTGTTATCCACACCCTCACATATAACAGGACAAGCAGTGTTGTTGTAAAGAACGATCAAGTCTTAATAATGAACTTTATATGTATAATATTTTACCTTTGTGTCACAAAGGTTGTCATATGCTTAATATTAGTTCTATGAAGGAGATATCTTTTGAAAAACGTTTTGAAAGATAAGATGGGACGATTCTTTAAATCAAAATGCTTGACATGACAGTTTAGTCATCACAAGACGATGACGTTTTAAAACGTATGAATACAAACTGTAAGCTCAATCATACCGTATGATTTGTTAAAATTAAAACTTTATAGATCACTGAATCAACAGTTCACAGATTGAAATGTCATCCTACTCGCACATATTTTCTTGACGCCAAGCAAACCAGTCTATGTCCTGACTCATTTTTGCTGCGTGCTTAGCGAAGATCAACAAATGAACGGATACCGAACGCACGAACCGATGCACACACGCTCTAAGCATTATATTACCATGACTATGCATAAACTTAGCATTTTAGATGAAAATGATTACCACAATACGTGATAAGGGTTTCATCTACAACAATTGTGACATCTTGGATCAAAAACAAAAGTACAAAACAAACAACGTGGGGTTGAACAACATAAACTCGATATGAAAAAAAATAGAAGTGAGACAATTAGCACCAGAAGGGTTGGTTTGTTTGACCAATACCTTCTCCAGCATTGTAGTAATTGTATTCACTACTATCAGATTACATGTATATTGTATTGAAAAATTACACTCGCCTTCATAATGAAATATAATAAAATGAAAAACAATAAAATACCACACTGTCGGAACCGTTCTAAAATACCACACTGTCGGAACCGTTCTAAAATACCACACTGTCGGAACCGTTCTAAAATACCACACTGTCAGAACCGTTCTAAAATACCACACTGTCAGAACCGTTCTAAAATACCACACTGTCAGAACCGTTCTAAAATACCACACTGTCAGAACCGTTCTAAAATACCACACTGTCAGAACCGTTCTAAAATACCACACTGTCAGAACCGTTCTAAAATACCACACTGTCAGAACCGTTCTAAAATACCACACTGTCAGAACCGTTCTAAAATACCACACTGTCAGAACCGTTCTAAAATACCACACTGTCAGAACCGTTCTAAAATACCACACTGTCAGAACCGTTCTAAAATACCACACTGTCAGAACCGTTCTAAAATACCACACTGTCAGAACCGTTCTAAAATACCACACTGTCAGAACCGTTCTAAAATACCACACTGTCAGAACCGTTCTAAAATACCACACTGTCAGAACCGTTCTAAAATACCACACTGTCAGAACCGTTCTAAAATACCACACTGTCAGAACCGTTCTAAAATACCCCACAGTCAGAACCGTTCTAAAATACCACACTGTCAGAACCGTTCTAAAATACCACACTGTCAGAACCGTTCTAAAATACCACACTGTCAGAACCGTTCTAAAATCACAGGGAAAAATCGTTGAAAGAGGCAACATCGATACCCCTGACACACCAATACATCACCCCTAACACACCAATACATCACCCCTAACACACCAATACATCACCCCTAACACACCAATACATCACCCCTAACACACCAATACATCACCCCTAACACACCAATACATCACCGCTCATTTTCCCGGCTTTGTTCAGGCACTTCAATAAAATATGGCGGCATTAAGCTAGTTTTGTGCGTCCAAATAAATAAATGTCTATGTATTTGTAATTGTTGCTTTCCATAATTTTCAGCCTACAGACGAACAACTTGGATATTTCAGTTATACACTGGACTTTGCAGGTAACCTATCGAATCTTACAAGTCAAGTATTATATCAAAATTAATTTCAAAATTACTCAATGCAATAAATAAAATATCACATTTTATAATAACTTAATATTTCCATTTTTTTGGGATGAATTGTGAAAATCGTAATATTATTAGGCATCAAAGAACGGTATCAAACATACCCGGTGTATTCGATATTCAAATCAGTGCGGATTGTGCCACTCTTTTCTTTATTTAGATAAAAATCAAATAAGCGTTAGAGACAACAGAAGGGGCAATCAAGAATGGACAATTCAGAGACACTGGCAACATTGGGAACATAAGACACAGGAGGAAGACAATTCAGAGACAGTGGCAACATTGGGTACATAAGACTCAGGAGGAAGACAATTCAGAGACAGTGGCAACATTGGGTACATAAGACTCAGGAGGAAGACAATTCAGAGACAGTGGCAACATTGGGAACATAAGACTCAGGAGGAAGACAATCCAGAGACACTGGCAACATTGGGAACATAAGACTCAGGAGGAAGACAATCCAGAGACACTGGCAACATTGGGCACATAAGACTCAGGAGGAAGACAATCCAGAGACACTGGCAACATTGGGCACATAAGACTCAGGAGGAAGACAATTCAGAGACACTGACAACATTGGGCACATAAGACTCAGTAGGAAGACAATCCAGAGACAGTGGCAACATTGGGCACATAAGACTCAGTAGGAAGACAATCCAGAGACACTGGCAACATTGGGAACATAAGACTCAGGAGGAAGACAATCCAGAGACACTGGCAACATTGGGTACATAAGACTCAGGAGGAAGACAATCCAGAGACACTGGCAACATTGGGTACATAAGACTCAGGAGGAAGACAATCCAGAGACACTGGCAACATTGGGAACATAAGACTCAGGAGGAAGACAATCCAGAGACACTGGCAACATTGGGAACATAAGACTCAGGAGGAAGACAATTCAGAGACACTGACAACATTGGGCACATAAGACTCAGGAGGAAGACAATTCAGAGACAGTGGCAACATTGGGCACATAAGACTCAGGAGGAAGACAATCCAGAGACACTGGCAACATTGGGAACATAAGACTCAGGAGGAAGACAATCCAGAGACAGTGGCAACATTGGGCACATAAGACTCAGGTGGAAGACAATCCAGAGACAGTGGCAACATTGGGAACATAAGACTCAGGAGGAAGACAATCCAGAGACACTGGCAACATTGGGAACATAAGACTCAGGAGGAAGACAATCCAGAGACACTGGCAACATTGGGCACATAAGACTCAGGAGGAAGACAATCCAGAGACAGTGGCAACATTGGGAACATAAGACTCAGGAGGAAAACAATCCAGAGACACTGGCAACATTGGGAACATAAAACTCAGGAGGAAGACAATCCAGAGACACTGGCAACATTGGGAACATAAGACTCAGGAGGAAGACAATCCAGAGACACTGGCAACATTGGGTACATAAGACTCAGGAGGAAGACAATCCAGAGACACTGGCAACATTGGGCACATAAGACGCAGGAGAAAGACAATTCAGAGACACTGACAACATTGGGCACATAAGACTCAGGAGGAAGACAATTCAGAGACAGTGGCAACATTGGGCACATAAGACTCAGGAGGAAGACAATCCAGAGACACTGGCAACATTGGGAACATAAGACTCAGGAGGAAGACAATCCAGAGACAGTGGCAACATTGGGCACATAAGACTCAGGAGGAAGACAATCCAGAGACAGTGGCAACATTGGGAACATAAGACTCAGGAGGAAGACAATCCAGAGACACTGGCAACATTGGGAACATAAGACTCAGGAGGAAGACAATCCAGAGACACTGGCAACATTGGGCACATAAGACTCAGGAGGAAGACAATCCAGAGACAGTGGCAACATTGGGAACATAAGACTCAGGAGGAAGACAATCCAGAGACACTGGCAACATTGGGTACATAAGATTCAGGAGGAAGACAATCCAGAGACACTGACAACATTGGGTACATAAGACTCAGGAGGAAGACAATCCAGAGACAGTGGCAACATTGGGCACATAAGACTCAGGAGGAAGACAATTCAGAGACACTGACAACATTGGGCACATAAGACTCAGGAGGAAGACAATTCAGAGACAGTGGCAACATTGGGCACATAAGACTCAGGAGGAAGACAATCCAGAGACACTGGCAACATTGGGAACATAAGACTCAGGAGGAAGACAATCCAGAGACAGTGGCAACATTGGGCACATAAGACTCAGGAGGAAGACAATCCAGAGACAGTGGCAACATTGGGAACATAAGACTCAGGAGGAAGACAATCCAGAGACACTGGCAACATTGGGAACATAAGACTCAGGAGGAAGACAATCCAGAGACAGTGGCAACATTGGGCACATAAGACTCAGGAGGAAGACAATCCAGAGACACTGGCAACATTGGGAACATAAGACTCAGGAGGAAGACAATCCAGAGACACTGGCAACATTGGGAACATAAGACTCAGGAGGAAGACAATCCAGAGACAGTGGCAACATTGGGTACATAAGACTCAGGAGGAAGACAATCCAGAGACACTGGCAACATTGGGAACATAAGACTCAGGAGGAAGACAATCCAGAGACAGTGGCAACATTGGGAACATAAGACTCAGGAGGAAGACAATCCAGAGACACTGGCAACATTGGGAACATAAGACTCAGGAGGAAGACAATCCAGAGACAGTGGCAACATTGGGAACATAAGACTCAGGAGGAAGACAATCCAGAGACACTGGCAACATTGGGCACATAAGACTCAGGAGGAAGACAATCCAGAGACAGTGGCAACATTGGGAACATAAGACTCAGGAGGAAAACAATCCAGAGACACTGGCAACATTGGGAACATAAAACTCAGGAGGAAGACAATCCAGAGACACTGGCAACATTGGGAACATAAGACTCAGGAGGAAGACAATCCAGAGACACTGGCAACATTGGGTACATAAGACTCAGGAGGAAGACAATCCAGAGACACTGGCAACATTGGGCACATAAGACTCAGGAGGAAGACAATTCAGAGACACTGACAACATTGGGCACATAAGACTCAGGAGGAAGACAATTCAGAGACAGTGGCAACATTGGGCACATAAGACTCAGGAGGAAGACAATCCAGAGACACTGGCAACATTGGGAACATAAGACTCAGGAGGAAGACAATCCAGAGACAGTGGCAACATTGGGCACATAAGACTCAGGAGGAAGACAATCCAGAGACAGTGGCAACATTGGGAACATAAGACTCAGGAGGAAGACAATCCAGAGACACTGGCAACATTGGGAACATAAGACTCAGGAGGAAGACAATCCAGAGACACTGGCAACATTGGGCACATAAGACTCAGGAGGAAGACAATCCAGAGACAGTGGCAACATTGGGAACATAAGACTCAGGAGGAAGACAATCCAGAGACACTGGCAACATTGGGTACATAAGACTCAGGAGGAAGACAATCCAGAGACACTGACAACATTGGGTACATAAGACTCAGGAGGAAGACAATCCAGAGACAGTGGCAACATTGGGCACATAAGACTCAGGAGGAAGACAATTCAGAGACACTGACAACATTGGGCACATAAGACTCAGGAGGAAGACAATTCAGAGACAGTGGCAACATTGGGCACATAAGACTCAGGAGGAAGACAATCCAGAGACACTGGCAACATTGGGAACATAAGACTCAGGAGGAAGACAATCCAAAGACAGTGGCAACATTGGGCACATAAGACTCAGGAGGAAGACAATCCAGAGACAGTGGCAACATTGGGAACATAAGACTCAGGAGGAAGACAATCCAGAGACACTGGCAACATTGGGCACATAAGACTCAGGAGGAAGACAATCCAGAGACAGTGGCAACATTGGGAACATAAGACTCAGGAGGAAGACAATCCAGAGACACTGGCAACATTGGGTACATAAGATTCAGGAGGAAGACAATCCAGAGACACTGACAACATTGGGTACATAAGACTCAGGAGGAAGACAATCCAGAGACAGTGGCAACATTGGGCACATAAGACTCAGGAGGAAGACAATTCAGAGACACTGACAACATTGGGCACATAAGACTCAGGAGGAAGACAATTCAGAGACAGTGGCAACATTGGGCACATAAGACTCAGGAGGAAGACAATCCAGAGACACTGGCAACACTGGGAACATAAGACTCAGGAGGAAGACAATCCAGAGACAGTGGCAACATTGGGCACATAAGACTCAGGAGGAAGACAATCCAGAGACAGTGGCAACATTGGGAACATAAGACTCAGGAGGAAGACAATCCAGAGACACTGGCAACATTGGGAACATAAGACTCAGGAGGAAGACAATCCAGAGACAGTGGCAACATTGGGCACATAAGACTCAGGAGGAAGACAATCCAGAGACACTGGCAACATTGGGAACATAAGACTCAGGAGGAAGACAATCCAGAGACACTGGCAACATTGGGAACATAAGACTCAGGAGGAAGACAATCCAGAGACAGTGGCAACATTGGGTACATAAGACTCAGGAGGAAGACAATCCAGAGACACTGGCAACATTGGGAACATAAGACTCAGGAGGAAGACAATCCAGAGACAGTGGCAACATTGGGAACATAAGACTCAGGAGGAAGACAATCCAGAGACACTGGCAACATTGGGAACATAAGACTCAGGAGGAAGACAATCCAGAGACAGTGGCAACATTGGGAACATAAGACTCAGGAGGAAGACAATCCAGAGACACTGGCAACATTGGACACATAAGATTCAGGAGGAAGACAATCCAGAGACAGTGGCAACATTGGGAACATAAGACTCAGGAGGAAAACAATCCAGAGACACTGGCAACATTGGGAACATAAAACTCAGGAGGAAGACAATCCAGAGACACTGGCAACATTGGGAACATAAGACTCAGGAGGAAGACAATCCAGAGACACTGGCAACATTGGGTACATAAGACTCAGGAGGAAGACAATCCAGAGACACTGGCAACATTGGGCACATAAGACTCAGGAGGAAGACAATTCAGAGACACTGACAACATTGGGCACATAAGACTCAGGAGGAAGACAATTCAGAGACAGTGGCAACATTGGGCACATAAGACTCAGGAGGAAGACAATCCAGAGACACTGGCAACATTGGGAACATAAGACTCAGGAGGAAGACAATCCAGAGACAGTGGCAACATTGGGCACATAAGACTCAGGAGGAAGACAATCCAGAGACAGTGGCAACATTGGGAACATAAGACTCAGGAGGAAGACAATCCAGAGACACTGGCAACATTGGGAACATAAGACTCAGGAGGAAGACAATCCAGAGACACTGGCAACATTGGGCACATAAGACTCAGGAGGAAGACAATCCAGAGACAGTGGCAACATTGGGAACATAAGACTCAGGAGGAAGACAATCCAGAGACACTGGCAACATTGGGTACATAAGACTCAGGAGGAAGACAATCCAGAGACACTGACAACATTGGGTACATAAGACTCAGGAGGAAGACAATCCAGAGACAGTGGCAACATTGGGCACATAAGACTCAGGAGGAAGACAATTCAGAGACACTGACAACATTGGGCACATAAGACTCAGGAGGAAGACAATTCAGAGACAGTGGCAACATTGGGCACATAAGACTCAGGAGGAAGACAATCCAGAGACACTGGCAACATTGGGAACATAAGACTCAGGAGGAAGACAATCCAAAGACAGTGGCAACATTGGGCACATAAGACTCAGGAGGAAGACAATCCAGAGACAGTGGCAACATTGGGAACATAAGACTCAGGAGGAAGACAATCCAGAGACACTGGCAACATTGGGAACATAAGACTCAGGAGGAAGACAATCCAGAGACAGTGGCAACATTGGGCACATAAGACTCAGGAGGAAGACAATCCAGAGACACTGGCAACATTGGGAACATAAGACTCAGGAGGAAGACAATCCAGAGACACTGGCAACATTGGGTACATAAGACTCAGGAGGAAGACAATCCAGAGACAGTGGCAACATTGGGTACATAAGACTCAGGAGGAAGACAATCCAGAGACACTGGCAACATTGGGAACATAAGACTCAGGAGGAAGACAATCCAGAGACAGTGGCAACATTGGGAACATAAGACTCAGGAGGAAGACAATCCAGAGACACTGGCAACATTGGGAACATAAGACTCAGGAGGAAGACAATCCAGAGACACTGGCAACATTGGGCACATAAGACTCAGGAGGAAGACAATCCAGAGACAGTGGCAACATTGGGAACATAAGACTCAGGAGGAAGACAATCCAGAGACACTGGCAACATTGGGTACATAAGACTCAGGAGGAAGACAATCCAGAGACACTGACAACATTGGGTACATAAGACTCAGGAGGAAGACAATCCAGAGACAGTGGCAACATTGGGCACATAAGACTCAGGAGGAAGACAATTCAGAGACACTGACAACATTGGGCACATAAGACTCAGGAGGAAGACAATTCAGAGACAGTGGCAACATTGGGCACATAAGACTCAGGAGGAAGACAATCCAGAGACACTGGCAACATTGGGAACATAAGACTCAGGAGGAAGACAATCCAAAGACAGTGGCAACATTGGGCACATAAGACTCAGGAGGAAGACAATCCAGAGACAGTGGCAACATTGGGAACATAAGACTCAGGAGGAAGACAATCCAGAGACACTGGCAACATTGGGAACATAAGACTCAGGAGGAAGACAATCCAGAGACAGTGGCAACATTGGGCACATAAGACTCAGGAGGAAGACAATCCAGAGACACTGGCAACATTGGGAACATAAGACTCAGGAGGAAGACAATCCAGAGACACTGGCAACATTGGGTACATAAGACTCAGGAGGAAGACAATCCAGAGACAGTGGCAACATTGGGTACATAAGACTCAGGAGGAAGACAATCCAGAGACACTGGCAACATTGGGAACATAAGACTCAGGAGGAAGACAATCCAGAGACAGTGGCAACATTGGGAACATAAGACTCAGGAGGAAGACAATCCAGAGACACTGGCAACATTGGGAACATAAGACTCAGGAGGAAGACAATCCAGAGACACTGGTAACATTGGGTACATAAGACTCAGGAGGAAGACAATCCAGAGACACTGGCAACATTGGGTACATAAGATTCAGGAGGAAGACAATCCAGAGACACTGGCAACATTGGGCACATAAGACTCAGGAGGAAGACAATCCAGAGACACTGGCAACATTGGGCACATAAGACTCAGGAGGAGGACAATCCAGAGACACTGACAACATTGGGTACATAAGACTCAGGAGGAAGACAATCCAGAGACATTGGCAACATTGGGTACATAAGACTCAGGAGGAAGACAATCCAGAGACACTGGCAACATTGGGAACATAAGACTCAGGAGGAAGACAATCCAGAGACACTGGCAACATTGGGTACATAAGACTCAGGAGGAAGACAATCCAGAGACACTGGCAACATTGGGAACATAAGACTCAGGAGGAAGACAATCCAGAGACACTAGCAACATTGGGTACATAAGACTCAGGAGGAAGACAATCCAGAGACACTAGCAACATTGGGCACATAAGACTCGGGAGGAAGACAATCCAGAGACACTGGCAACATTGGGAACATAAGACTCAGGAGGAAGACAATCCAGAGACACTGGCAACATTGTGCACATAAGACTCAGGAGGAAGACAAACAAAACACAAAAACACAACATCACACAGAAAACTAAAAAGATGAGCGTACCGTATAAAAACTGGAGGTGAAACCATGTGCTCGCGAAGAGTAAGCAGTTTCTGTCTCTTATAAGACATCCGCCATGTTGTTTCAGTATACATGTACTCCATTGACATATTTTAACTGCTTGTACTGAACAAATTGTGTAACTTACTTTTAGGAATCTCCCATGGTACAACTACATATTATATATTTTCATTATTTAAGGCAAAGCATTGGCAAAATTCATTGCCTGGAAACTGACATCAGACAATGATAATTCTACCCGCTGGATAAAGAATGCCAACATGCTTGTTAAAGATCATAATGTTTACAAATATAGCGTCAATCATATAAACAGGGACTTCCATAGAGCCAACCAAAGACAGAGATGTGAGGCGTTTCTGTTGTACTGGTCAAGTAATTATGTTGGACATGAAGAAAATAAGGTGCGTTTAATAGATTCCTTGATTGCATTGTTCCTTTACACGACCTTAAGGGGGTAGGGTTGTTGTGTTTAACGCCTCTTTAACAATATTTCAGTTATGTCGTGGCGGTCAGTGTTATTTGGTGGGGGAAACCGGATTACCCGGAGAAAACCATCGACCTGTCGCAAGTCACTGACAAACATTATCACATAATGTTGTATCGAGTACACCACGCCTGAGCGGAATTCGAACTCACAACGTCAATGGTGATAGACACGTATTGCATAGGTAATTATAAATCCAACTACCATACGATCACGGCCACGATGACCGCTTAAACGGCAACTTTCAAGATTGAATGAAGAGCATAACCAACCATAACAGAATAAACTGATTTCAAGAAAATACGACCACAAAACTAGATAGAAATCTAAGACTTAGGTGACAGAAGATATTGCGCGTTTAACCAGTTTATGAGATTCCAATCCATCTGTCCCGCTAACTAGATCTCCAGCGGTCAAACCCGTATATGATTAGATCTCCAGCGGTAAAAGTAGTCTTTTTCTATCCAATAAGATCAACATGCATTCACAGAATTGTCGACAACCTCAAAACAGAGAGTACAAAAACAATGAATCCTAGTAGTGACATCTAGCTAGGGTGTCTTAGTGTCGCTATTAATAAGTTAGGTACAGACAATTAATGTAAAGATGAAATAATCCATATAAATATGGCATTTGCATTTAAGCGAAATATCTGTAATGTTCAGAAAACTAGTCTTAAGATAGGCTTCTTCTGCAAGAAAACATATCTTATATCACAGGAATTTCACCAACATCGGCATATAATTGCCTCTCCGAATAAGATTTGTCAGTTAAGTCTTATATCTGGAAGCGATTGACGGGCCCGGGTGGCTCAATGAGTTAGGTAGTTGGATTACCTAACAACTCATACAAGCCTATCACCAATACGACTAGGGTTAACGCCCGGCTTCGTAAATTACAAAAAGGGTGCACTCGTGATAAGTGATAAGGTTTACCAGTTGCTTGCTCATGGTCGGTGGTTCTCTCCGGGTACTCCGGCTTCTTCCACCACTAAAACTGGTCGCCATGATATAGCTGAAATATTGCTGAGAGTGGCATTAAACACAATAAATCAAATGGAGGCGATTGACTTGATACACATTCGTAGAGAAAAAAGTAAGAGAAATACTTCTTGACTAGCTTAGATCGCTGCAATTTGAATTCATTATGCACACATTTCAAATATTTGATAAAGCATTAATGCGTTGCGATTTCTGTAAATGCAATTTCATAACCACTGTTGCTTGATTTGTAGACATAAAACAAAGTTAGACTACCCCAATTATAGGGAATAACACCAACAACAAAAACAACCCAAACAAACACCAACACTGAACCAGTGTTAAAAAATAAACTAACAAACAAAATATTTCAAAACACATCACCCTGAAAAACTGAGATTGATAATTACAGTAGAATAAACAGGTAATTTCCTATTCCGGTCATGATACTCATGGCGAAAACATGATGTACAAAGTGGCTGTTTGGCATAAATTACGTTAAACATTCCAAATATTATATTGAGAAAATGATCGAAAGCACTTTAAGAAAAAAACTTAAATAGATGACATTCTGAAACTAGAGGCTCAGTGAGTTGAGCCTGTGTCGCTCACCTTTCATTCTGCTTTGAGGACATTTAGTACTTAACCATCCATAGCTGCTTCCTACCAAATTTCGGTTCATTCGGCTATTCAGTTTCAGAGATTATTTAGAAATCGACCAAACAGAAACAAAAATTGCCTATGGTGGCCATGCTTGTTAGCGAATCGGGACGAAATGAGCGATCTTTATAAGAGCACCTTCCAAGGATGCTTCCAACCAAATTTCGATTCAATTGGCTAAGCGGTTTCAGAGGAAAAGATTTTTTAGAAATCGACCAATCAGAAACAAGACAACGGACGACGGACGCCAAGTGATGGCAAAAGCTCACATTGTCTTTGGCAAGGTGAGCTAGTAAGCAATATATAATACAGATGTAGTCCCCTGTGTAGAAAGTGCTGGTAGCAACACTCTCTCCAACAACGTGTCCAATTCGTATACAAAATGTACCTATATTCTTTATTTCTAGTAGTATATATATATATATATATAATATTTAGTATTAACCTAGTATCCTTTAAAGTAACTTTGAGATCCAGTGGGACAGATATATTGTATGGTTGTCACTTGCTTCTAGACGTTTGTATAATATACTTTATTTCCTGTGACTGTATAATGAATAATTCTTCATTATCCTATCCAATATATTAAAAATTGCTGAGTTAGATTGCTGTCAAATTATAATATTAAGTATATATGTACCATCTACACACGCTTATACACATGTCTTACGCCTATCCCTAGATTTGCCTTACGAGACAAGGTAACACTACGACTATTGAAGCTCCTTTTTTAGGGAGTGGATGTAGTCGAGTGGTCTAGGGCGCTGGACGTAAGGCTAAGCGAATGGTGCTGCAGTGTAACAATGGTGTGGGTTCAAATCCCGTCGAGGGAAGAACAAAAATTTGACAGCTCTAAAATCTAATTCTAACACTGTTTGGTTTAATTTTCAGACGTATATATATACGTCTGAAAATATATATATATATATATATATATAAAATATCCACGTGTAAGGATGCCATGAAGCAGAGTAAAATATTACAAGAACTCATGTATATACGTCTATATTGACAAATGCAATTACAATAATACAACGCAAACATTACAAGCTTTCAGTGTTAATTTGACCAAATTGATTTGGGTTATAAATGAGGATCGTTCATTTTCAGTTAGAGAGAATGATGGATATCTTTGGCTCAGATTCTCAAGGGAAATACGAGGCACAACAATTCATCAGACCATACTGTCTATCTGGTATTGTATTGTTAATTTGTTGGGTTTGCTTACAAAGTATCACCAATACAATTTAAACCTTTTTCGAATCTGTGAATTTATACCACTAGCAATAACTGTCGTGTTACTGTTAAATGACACGAACATCATCTGATATGGAAATAGTTTTGGATACGTAATTAACATAAATAAAACATGAACCCTTTACAAAACAAATGGGAGTAAAGACGAACATGACATCGTTTTCACGCGGAAACCGAAGTAGGCATCACAACACAGAACCCTACTAAAACATGTAAAACTCAGGTGTTCTGGAAGGGTAAGCAGTTCCTGCTCTACTATTGACATCTGTTTTGTTACTTTTGTTAAAAACCCGGTGACAAGTCATAAATGGAGAAAAGATCGGATGATGATTTGGGAAACTTAATTAGCTTGGAGTGAGCAATTAAAAAATCTTCTTCAAAATTATGATAATTCTAAATTTATAAATAAATATTATCAAAAACTTTTGAATTTAGATTTTAAGAAAATTGCTTAATTGCATGAGTATCATATAATATTTTTAATTCATACATTTTAGAAAGATCGTTTATTTCAATTATTCTAAAATTTTACATTTTCATCTTTTTTATTTACAGATTTTTGTTTAATTTTACCAGATTTTTATTTTATATATACATGTAAATTTTTACAAAAGTTTAATTATTTTTTTTCAAGTTGTTAAATTTTAAGACTTATTCTTATATTTTTATTGTTTTTTGTTTAATTTTTTTTTTTTTTTTTTATAATAATAACTTTCACTTTTGAGACCTTTTTACAAAAGTTTAATTATTTTTTTTCTTCAAGTTGTTAAAATTTAACAGACTTATTCTTATATTTTTAGATTGTTTTATTTATTTATTTTAAAAAAAAATTCACTTTCGAGACCTGCATTTCCAAATTTACTTACTTGTAACTGTCATTAATTGTTATATAAACACCTGTAATATAATGTTTGTTGGCATACCTTGAATATGATATTTCAAAATGTTGGCGTAGGTTGAAGACACCCATATCTGTGGTCATTTGTGACACAGATATACAGCAATGGTTAACTAAGGCATGGAGACCACTGTAAAACTTATGAGAAGTGATGACCTGGTTTTATAATCACAACCATTAGGGATCGTACAAAACGTACATCGATTTTATATACAAAATGTATCTAGACATCAAGTTATTTATATCTTTAAGGTACATTGTCCAATGAGAGTTTAAGAAAGTTGGCATATTGCTTGGCTGAAGACTGGGAAGTAATGGCTAAGAAGTTAGGTCTTGGACAGACTGTCATTAATGAAATCAAAAGTACACATAAGAAATTGATAAGACAATCATTGAAAATGCTGGACATTTGGCGATTATCTGATGCTGCCATTTTGAAAGGGACAGATTTAATTAAATATTTTTACGAATGTGCTAAGTCTGCAAAATGTAGCTCAAAACTTTTGAATATGACAATTGGACATTCATAAATTGATTTTATACATAATAAATGTGCTGCTCTTTTAACCGGAGATTTAAAAGGGTGGAATGGAAACATCATCAGTGTGTAACCACTTCATTTCATACTAATTAACTAATGCATGTTTGTCTTTGATAACAAGAAAAATAATGCATTGTATCAGGAGGAAATACATGATTTTTGTGTGTTTTATCTAAGAACTTGTGTATACAGAAATACATGATTTTTTAGTGTCTGCTTTATCTAAGAACTTGTGTGTACAGAAAATATATGATTTTTGTGTGTCTGTTTAATCTAAGAACTTTTGTATACAGAAATACATGATTTTTTAGTGTCTGCTTTATCTAAAGAACTTTTGTGTACAGAAAATACATGATTTGTGTGTGTCTGTTTATCTAAGAACTTGTGTATACAGAAATACATGATTTTTTAGTGTCTGCTTTATCTAAAGAACTTTTGTGTACAGAAAATACATGATTTGTGTGTGTCTGTTTATCTAAGAACTTGTGTGTACAGAAAATACATGATTTGTGTGTGTCTGTTTATCTAAGAACTTGTGTGTACAGAAAATACATGATTTGTGTGTGTCTGTTTTATCTAAGAACTTGTGTGTACAGAAAATACATGATTTGTGTGTGTCTGTTTATCTAAGAACTTGTGTGTACAGAAAATACATGATTTGTGTGTGTCTGTTTTATCTAAGAACTTGTGTGTACAGAAAATACATGATTTGTGTGTGTCTGTTTATCTAAGAACTTTTGTGTACAGAAAATACATGATTTGTGTGTGTCTGTTTTATCTAAGAACTTGTGTGTACAGAAAATACATGATTTGTGTGTGTCTGTTTTATCTAAGAAATTATGTGTACAGAAAATACATGATTTTTGAGTGTCTGTTTTATCTAAGAAATTTTGAATAGAGAAAGAATATTATTTAATAAGAGTTTGTTTTAATTAGGACTTGTGTGTACAGAAAAAGACATGATTTTTGAGTGTTTGTTTTACCTAAGAACATATCTGTAACTTATCTGATTGTTTTAGGGGGGTATCTGAGTAATTGCCATTACAGAAATGACATGATATTTATGTATCTGTTTTCGCTTAGAACTTGTGTACAGAAAAAACATGATTTGTACCTGTCTGTTTCAGCATAAAACTTGACTGTACAGATAGGGACTTGATTTTTTATTTATTGGTCACACATATGGTGTTGGAATATTTTCAATTACATCATGTCAATATTTAGGTATACACTCTCCTATGTGAGTAATCATTGTATGCATTTTATTTTTTTTATCATAAAATGGTAACTTTCAAAGATACACAAAATGCTATAGAGATGTAAGAAACTGCAGTATATATATATACATACTGAACTTGTCAATAAAAGAAATAAACAATAGAAGAAGTCAACTTAATGTCTTTATTAATTGTGTGAAAATTCTCAACAAAAATAGGTTGCATTATTATCTAAAATAAGTAAATTTTCACAATAAAATACATACATCAACAAAACGAAAACAAGTCTGTATACAGAATCTGCATACACATGTTCATTAAAAACAAGTCTGTATACTGAATCTGCATACACATGTTCATTAAAAACAAGTCTGTATACTGAATCTGCTAAACATGTTCATTAAAAACAAGTCTGTATACAGAATCTGCTACACATGTTCATTAAAAACAAGTCTGTATACAGAATCTGCTACACATGTTCATTAAAAACAAGTCTGTATACAGAATCTGCTACACATGTTCATTAAAAACAAGTCTGTATACAGAATCTGCTACACATGTTCATTAAAAACAAGTCTGTATACAGAATCTGCTACACATGTTCATTAAAAACAAGTCTGTACACAGAATCTGCTACACATGTTCATTAAAAACAAGTCTGTATACAGAATCTGCTACACATGTTCATTAAATTACCATATACAGTGAAACCTGTCTAAACCAAACCCTGAATAAAACGGGATCCTACATAAACCAAACTGTAAATAAAGTCCTAAAGTAGGAAACCTTTGTTAATTAAACCTGTATAAACCGAACATCTGTCTAGTCGGAACACACAAGCTGGTCCTACGGAGATTCAGTTAAGGACAGGTTTCACTGTAAACCAGTTTTTCTTTAATTTTCTTTCAAATGTACAAGATATAGATTAAATATCAATGTCAGTGGTATATGTAGTACACAAAATTACAATTCAGAAAAAAAATATCAGTGAAACATGAAATCAATAAAAGAACATGGCTAACATATACACTGAGATGGATATCATGTCTAATCTCAGGTAGGTCTGTTTTCAATACAAAACACAGAGATAAAGGTGACCGCTGATGAAAAAAAGAGGACCCCCCCCCCCCCCCTATGCAGTGTCCAAAAACATGCATTTTCTAGCTGCTTTAACAAAGTCGGACACATTTTATTTCCAAAGATTTTGACTCAAAAAAAAAGGAATATTCACTGATTGGAAGAAAACTTTTATCTATCAAAACAACATAGGAAACATGTATTTTATTCCTAGGTGTTTAGAGAAAATAATGAACCGTAATCAGCCATTTATTTTTTTAATTTAATGACAAATAATAAAAAAAAAAAAAAAAGTTTTAAGTCTGACGCATATTATTGTTGTGTATGTTATATCTAAATCTGATATGAAAAAAATCAGTAAATTATTTAATAAAAACTAGGTCATATGATTCTGTATCTTTCACCTGGTTAAGAAGATTTACTTCATTTCCTATTTCTATCTCTTATTCATAGTTAATAAAAGCATACGTTATGAAGAAAAGCACAGAATATGTGTCTTCAAACTCTTATACATAACCAATAAAAACATTGTTTTGAAGATAGGAACAGTACATAAGGCTTCCATCTCTTACACAAGAACTATGGACGGATTCACAAACCAAACCCTGCACAAAAACTTTGGATGGATTCACAAACCAAACCCTGCACAAGAACTTTGGACGGATTCACAAACCAAACCCTGCACAATAACTTTGGACGAATTAACACACCAAATCTTACACAAGAACTTTGGACGGATTCACAAACCAAATCCTGCACAATAACTTTGGACGGATTCACAAACCAAACCCTGCACAATAACTTTGGATGAATTCACACACCAAATCTTACACAATAACTTTGGACGAATTCACACACCAAATCTTACACAAGAACTCTGGACAGATTCACATTTAGTAAAAAAAATACTTTGATGTAAAAAAAACAAATATATGAACAAATTCAATGCTAAAATAGTAAAAATATAATTCTATGAACATATTAATATCACAGATAGCTCAACATAACACTGGATGCTAAAAGCCAGAAAATGGAATAAATAGGTTAATTAACCTGGAATGGACAGTCATATCTTCAAATTTATCTCACTATGAGCAAACATATTGAAGTAATGCATGTGCATTTTATCTTAGTGAAGAAACTTAACAGCACTGTACTGTACGTTCAAAATACTGTTTAAAAATATTAATTTTGTAATTATGGCTAAGAAGAGTGATTCAAATAAATATTGTCCCCCTTGATGACAACATTATTTGCAGATTCAAGAAATTAAGATTTAGTGATGAAATATACATTAAATTGACAAAAGAAAACTGAAAAGGCTGGACCTTATGTGAAAGGAGGCCTATAAAAATGGGACTATTGTTTTGTAAAGAAAATATTACAAATAATGGCTTACAGATTTCTACACTATGAACACTATTGAGGCCAATGGAAGGTGTATTCTTCTGCAAAGTAAATGTTTACAAAAAAAATATGGTGTACAAATATTTTTTTCAGCAATTTTGTATTATCACAAAAATTTAAAAAATAATGTCTGTCAAAATGGACAGGCTTAAATAGATAGAATATTACTACTTTGTATCCATGACAACAGTACACAAAATGCCAAGATGTCCTCGTAGGGTCAAGTAACTGATTTCTTTACACTCTCATAACACGCGATAGCATTATAGACGAAATACCATTCCATTGATTTATGATTTAATTTGACAAATTCAAAGATCATCGTGCCGGTGGAATAGCCGTCTCAAACACCTCTGCTACGACAGACTGGGACGGTATAAAATATTTCTGTGAAGATTTGAGTGTTATGAGTATTGGTTCCTGGAATCTTGTATCATACATGTCAACTTCACTAGGGAACGGATTGATATACACTGGTTTCATAGGAAGGTTTATACTGGGAGCAAATCCAGTCAGGGAACCAGGTTGTGGTTGATTACCTCTCGTTGTTGTTATGGGATTTCGATAATCTGTAAAAAAAAAAAAAAAAAAAATACTGTATTATTACAAATCAGATTTCATCATTTCTTTGGTTCTAAATATAGGTCAATGCAAATTTATTTGTTAGTAATGGTGATCCTCTTCATCTAAATCTCTTTAAATGAATGATTCTGTCTTTGCTGTAACTTAAATCTGTTTTATTGTCTCTAACTTCTCTAATAACACCTGTAACCTAACATGCTGGTAAAGTTTGACAGCAGCATTTTCATTGGTTTAATCAAAAGTTCATCAGATCACAGGGTTAAATTCAGTCAAGTCAGATGATAATAAAGCATAGCACAACCGGTGCCACTAATGGAGCAGAAACTGCTTACTCTAATCACCTAAGTTCACCCTCGGTTCCTTATGGGGTTTGTGTTGCTCAATCTCTATTTTGTCCTTTATATGCGACCGCAAAAAGATGAAATTTCCCACACTGTCAACTTTCAAATCAGTCGAGTTCCACAAAAATTTGCTGTTGCTATTATATTTCGCACAGACAAATATATTTCAAAGCATGATCACTTATAATGAAACTTGAAAAAATAACAATTTTCTTACCAATATGTAAATTAGTTTCTCTGTGAGGTCTACAATGACTTGTGTGGGTTTCGCCAAGTCGAACCAGGGACGGTTTACTGTAAAAAAAATAACATGTAAATGAATTAATAGAATATTCTCTGCATATTACACAATATATAGAGTTATCTAGTAAGATATAATAAATTTCATTACAACCATTGCTGGAAATAGGGTTATGGTGTTTAATGCCACTTTCAATAATATTGTTTTATTGGTGAAAGAGTACCTGGAGAAAATTATCGACCTGCCATGAGTGGGTATCAAATTTACAACTTTAGTGGTGACAGGCACTGATTGCATAGGTAATTGTAAATCTAACTACCATGATCATGATGGCCCCTTGCTGGAAATAGCATGTATATGTCGTTATCAGAGGTCAATCATATACATTTGTCTACAATTTGCAAGGGATCTTCACATTATTCACTGAATATTATTTAAAATGTACTCAATTTGAAAATTCTACTTTAATCTTGAGATTGATCGAAAGGAACTTAAATTGTATGAATGCAAATACAACAATAGCTTTATATGTATGACTTGCAAGAAAACAAGGTAAAAATCATTGTCCTAAAAAAAAAAAAAATATTCTACATTGTATCTTTATATTTTTCAATTAAAATGTTAAAATACTCATAATATTAATTTGTATGAGTGGTTAGCAAAATTGTGACACATAAAAGAAAACAAGAGGCTCACGATACTCTTTATCAAATATTCTAGTTCTTGAGAATACTAAATACTATTGTTTCTTCCACTGAAGCCTTTGTATATATTTGGACAAGGGTACAACACTTATAGAACCTGAGGGTTTTAATTTGCAAAATCGTGAACCTGCATATTACATCACAATGATTCATACCCTATATAGTTGCATATCCATAACTAGTTACTACAAAAATGATATCTTAAATTTCCCCCAATTCAGTCTTGTAAAAATTTGGGCACTTAGGATTAGGACCACATATATGCTGGAACCATCACTTCTACATATTAAAAAGATTCTGAACAACAAATATTGCATCAGTTCTATGGCTGGTTCTGGAATAAACAAAATTAATATTCACTTCACTTTCCCCTTTTAGGTCCCTATCAAGGATTTACTTTTTCATTTGTATAAATCGGAATTTCATGTTCCAAAAAAACATCTCTGCTAAGTTTGATTACATTTGGTTGAGCATTTTTGTGGAAGTAAAAATGTAAATATCTAAGTTAATATACGTGACACAATTCTAGAAAAACCTTCATCAGGTACACTCATAGTCAAAACATTGAAGGTAATTGAAGGGCCTAAATAGGATAGCCAAAATCAGTAGAGGTATTATAAATACACATTTCAAACCAGTTCAGTTGACAAAAGTTATTTAACTATAATTCTTATATGATTTACATAATTAGAAATCCTATACTCTGATTGGGTATAAGCGCTTATGGAGGCGGGGTTTTGTCAGTTTATTTTTCGATAGACGATGTTCAGCGGACTACTTTTTTCGTAATGTAAACAAAATGGCGGCTTGGATTCCTGATAATAAAAAAAGATAAAAGAAACAATGTTTATTGTTAATAATCGACAATTATTGTTAGATATGAAATAAAAAAATAAATGTCAATGAAAAAAAAAGCTTGTATTGTTGACATAAAAAAAAAATTCCGGAAAGAATACTTAAGACAACCATCTATCGACTTTGACTTTTGTAATATATCGTCATCCTGTGACGTTGTTTACAAGGGATGCTGATTGACACAAGCTGGTTACTGATTTATTTTACAATTTTGTGGGCATTTTACTTGTTTGAGTAGCTAAATGCAAAATGCCATCAAATTGGAAAATATCGTTAACTTAATTACATCACTGTCTAGTTTAAAGTAGGAAATAAGGTTAGTTCATTTTGTTATTCATGGCCGACACACATCGATGGAATGTATGTGTGCGTACTGGGGATCCCCAAAGGTAAATTTTCAAAACAAATGAAGAAAAAAAAAACTTAAGTTACAGAATTATAAGGATTAAATGCATTTTTCCGGAGTTTATTGATGTATAACCTGGACCAAGTCACTCACAAACTTACAATAAAAGTTCTTCGGACTTTTATTTGTTTGTGAGTGAATTGGTCCAGGTTATGCATCAATAAACTCCGGAAAAAATGTGTTTATTCCTATAATACTTACTGAGGTAACTTAGGTAGCACCAATACTGTATTTTTAGCCTGCACCACATTTTCTTGAGCTCCTGGTGGCTTCTTCCCTCCTTTTCTAATGCCATCTAGAGCCTTGTCCATCATCATTTCAACAAAATAGTTAAGGCAATCTATATAGGTAGCACTATCTACAAGTGACTGGTCAGGAGGCTGGTCAAAGGTTACTGAAATAGTAAGTGATTGCTGTTTAATTGCCTGATGAGAAATTTTTCAGCTATATAATGGCGAGGACAAGATACGGTACATTTAAGGATTGATCGCAATTTTTGTTCGGTTCATGAAGAAATAACCTCAATCAATTTCGATCAATCCTTGTAAATTAATTCAAATTTTTTTTGTTATGATATTGAAGAATATATTTATTTTTTCAAAATAAGGCAAATAATCTGAATTAAATTTAAATAACCTCAAAGGTGCCTCATTTAAGAAAATTGCCTGATGACAACAGCATGCTACACCTTGAGAACAACGTCTATTTTCAGATTCAGTACATATGAAAATAACCAACTTTTTAAACCAATCAAAACTCGTATAAAATGACATGTGACTCTAAAATTAATTTATATTGAGATGATATCTGCTTTGAATTACATCAAGTTGGATTTTTATAGTGCTAGCTCACTGAAACAACAGTCTGTGGGTAGACATGTTGCTCCACAAGGACACATTATCCTGATTCTGAGCCAATCAGTCTTTGCTCTTATTCCTTAATGTTGCCTGATTAACGTAGAAGAAACGACAACCAATTTAATAATTTTCGGTTTGATCAGACAGAGGTTTGAACTCACAATCTACCACACTTGAGACAGACACCTTAACCATTACACCACAGATACAGTTTTGGTTACTGAAATATCAATTACATATATAGAATAACAGCCGTTATGAAGGTCGAGACAGATACTATCACTAGTATCACAGCGAGGCTGGTAGGAGAGGAGCTGTGATACTAATGATAATACATGTCGAGACATTCAAAACTGATATTGTTCTTATCAGTAACCTCATAATATGTTTGATGTCACACTGACTGATAATTTTCGCTCAGTGAGATTGAGATAAATATTACATACCAGTTATACTTTTACTTCGTTCAAACTTCTGCAATGCATCACTTTCTCTCTGAAATAAACCAGGAAGAAATACAGTATGATGATTTACAAAGTTAGATGAGCGTTATTGTAATTAATTATGAATGGTCTCTTTATGTGAGAATGCAAAAAAAAAATTGGAATTAAACATAATGATTCTCTTTAGAGACAAAACAAATTAGTCTGTAAACAAAGTAAACGTGGACACAATAATGTGCTTAACAATGACATTTTTTTAAGAGTAAAAGTATTGCAAAATTATGATTTAAACCTCATTGTGGCCATATTAAAGGGGACTGGACCTAAAAAAAAAAAAAGACAAACTAGAATACAAATATCAAATATACAGAATATTTTAATAAGAATATGGTGACTATAATGTGTAATAGTTTTCAATGGATTTTTGCTATTTATTATTTTCTTTATAAAGTCAAAATTGTCATTTAAATAAAACCAAGGAGATTAAAATGTGAAAAAAGTGAACAATGATGGAAGGACACCAAGTGAGGTAATACATATGGCTGTTCTAACCAAACGTCAGACTGCATGAACATAGTGCTGGTTGTCAAGACATTCTGAATTGTTTTTGTATGCCCAGTTATCAATTGGCACATACATATTCAAGTGAGACTTCAGTCATCAATTGACACATCATCAATCAATTGACACATTTGAAATCAATTGACACATCAGTAATCAACTGACACATCCGTAATAAATTGACACGACAGTAATTAATTGACATGTCAGCAATCAATTGACATGTCAGTAATCAATTGACATGTCAGTAATCAATTGACACGACAGTAATCAATTGACATGACAGTAATCAATTGACATGTCAGTAATCAATTGACATGTCAGTGATTAATCAAGTGTTACACCAATTTGATATAATTATATTACCTGCATGGTTGACCTCATGAATTTAGGTAATTAATGCTGTATGTATCTACATGTATGCACAACAAATGTCTACATGTGTATGTTTTACCGTCTGCAACTTTCATTACAGATAAGACAATACAAATAAAAGACATACCCTTTTAATAATACCCTTGCTACCTCTATTTAATTTTCCATGGATATTTTGTCCTTTTTTCATTCTGTCTATCGTATCTTCAAGATGAAGTTTGTATGATGTCATCCATCTATAAAACATTAAACATCTTTAATAAGTGCATACTCTTTATTTACACAGATTCAGAAATGTTCATATTTAACAGTCACTGACATACTCTTATCAAATTAAGTTGTATCAAGTACACCTAAACAAGGACTGGAATCCAAACAACAGAGTTTATTGGTGATAAAGAGTGATCACAATTAGTTTAAACATATTTTATTAATTAATTCAATATAACATTACAATATTCAGCTATATACATTACATAATAAGAATTATTATATAGATATTGATGAAATACCGTGATTTCCGAGTTAAATAAAAACGATAATTTCACTAGTGAAATTACCATTTTTATTTCACTCTCGCTATATTTCGTGCCATTTCGTTGTCGACGTCATATGAAGACTTCCAGTTTGAAACGTAAAAATTAGACGTTATTTGGCTTCGTGTACGCTTCAATCTGGATCAAATTTAACTAAAATAATATTTCAAGGTAAGCATTTTAATTATTTTATTGTCATGGATGGGTGGTGCAATGTTTTTTGAAGCGATACACATTATAGTATATCCCTACACTACACATGTAATATAGTGCAATTAAACTCATTTTATATTAAATTCGATTCGAAACATTTTTTTTTATCTATATAATAAATACTATAACTAATTGACGAGTTTCATTATCAAAAAGCGTGCATGAGTGAGTTACAACGTTATTTGGTCATGAGTGACATATTTTTGATAATGAAACTCGTCAATTAGTTATAGTATAAGTAATTAATAGGATTGGGAAACAAGTTACAAGAACTTATATTAATCCCTATCCGTAGGAATAAATTTCATCTATAATATAAATCTCTAAGGGGAGAAGAAAATAGAACTAACTAATAATATTTGATATAAATTACAGAAGGTATAAGAAGATAAAACAAAGAAAGTGATCTGGTGTTTGATGTAAAAAATGTTTGATTCAAAGTAATTAAAAAAGAAGAAAAAAGAAGAAAGAAATAAGTGAACTAGGTACTGCTGATGTAAGATGAAACATTTACTGTTTATTATAAACTTTTGTACATTTAAAAATAAACTGTTATTTTGATCGTCTGTGAGGTCAGGTGATCCAAAAAGTAAACGGTCAACTGTCAAGTTCATAGGAATATCAATTGATTTGATATACCGATTTCTCGAATCGTTGAATCTATGACAATAAAAAAGATAATGCGAGTTAGAGGATGATAAACCAACCGCCATAGGTAAACCCTTCTAGATATTATATTTGATTGCTCCACTTTGTACTAGACCAGCAAGCTTGGATTTTTATAGTGCTTGCTCACTGAAACAACAGTCCACAGGTAGACATGTCCCCCCTCTCATATATATATATTGTCCTAATTCTGCATTCATGTTGAGAACAATCACACAAACGATATATCATGTGATAAGATGGCACTGAGATGTATACTACAGAGGAATGTTTTGCCTGTCATGAGAAAAAAGAGAGATAATGGATAGATTGGGAAAATTTTTAGCCTTTCCAACGTGTCCCCAAACAACCAGTTTTTATAAACTTTGTTCATTAGGAGATGCAGAAGGAGTGTGCAATTCTCTAACAATTACTAATATTACTGAAAACAAAATTTGATTGAATTGATACAATGCAAAAGAACTATATTCTTCAAGTATAAATCATGACATAAATATAATTATGAAAAGAAAGTATAAACAGCGATGGGTCTCCATTCCACCAATATCAACAAAATGAACAATCACCTCTCACTTCAAATCTCAAACCACAAATAAAGACAATGACATATAACATGGAAGACAATGACATATAACATGGAAAATCAAGGTCCTGTTTGTTTTTTAAATCTCCATTGATCAACACTGTAAAATTCTGGAAACAAGGGACATAACTGTGTGTGTAATAATTTCCTATAAAATACAATTTCAAAATATCCATTTTTTACCTATCTAACCAAGAGTAACACATTTTACGTAAGTCTGCTTTCCGGTCAGCTTCTTCTACATTCCAGATATCCCATGAATCCAATTCTTTTATAAAATACTTTTGTTGGTCTTGCAATCCACAAGATGTCAGTATATCCATAGTAGTTACCCTGGTAACGAAAAAGTTATATATCAATAAGGAGAACATACTTCTAACAGAATATATTACACAATTTTTCAAAAAGAATACTTGAAATTTGGTATCTTGAACTTGGGAGAAAGTGGAATATACCCTGTGGTGGTTTCTTAGAAGTACAATGGTTAACTCAGATATTCTGTTAAATTATATCAATATCATTGGTTCTAATATATGACATTATATATAAAAAAAAATAACTAAAGATGACAATCTGTTTCAGTAGTCTATTTATATAATTATTAGTCATCTGAGGGATATTCCAGAAGAAAAACTTGAATTAGAATGGATAACGTTTAAGGTGATATTTTTTCCACAACATGTACTCGTATATTTTTAATATACATCTGTGTTAGCTTTCTTTAAGTTTTATCATTTTGATAAAAATGTCAAATGGCTATGACAAAATATACATTCATGGTAAAGATTACAGGATGTCTGAAAACTCAGGTGTAAGATTGCACAAGCTTCACTGTACATGTATTGTATCAGAAAAAACTCTGAATTTTTCATACCTGACTTCTTTGTCCCCATCTAGAAACTGCACCATCATTTCTGTCACAAATTCCTTGTCTTTAACCCCAAGTTTGTTCAATGCTTGTAAAGCAGCCACAATAAAAGCTTTCTGTTCCTCCACTAAACAAGTTGGGGGGTCCTTAGGGTTATTGAGTACAGAGATGATTGTTTTACTAACAGCATGGGATGTCCCATCTGAGATGTTTTCCTGGGTGTACAGCATAGACAGAGAATCTGTAATCTTCGTCTTGAACACGTACTCTGCCACTCGTAATAGACGGCTTAACATTGTCATAAAGTTATCAGCATTCCAAGGTTTAGGGAAAGTCTAAAATACAATATAGATATACATGTACACGTATTTCGTCAAGGATTTCATGGAAAGGTTTACTATGTATTGCCATTTTTCTATAATTTAAGATTCAAATTTTATATCTAAATGACAAATTATTGTAAAATGTTTGGTTTTCCCGATTATTTTTATTTTTCTGGAAGCCCTAATACAAGTATTATCAGATTTTATTGGCCAATGAAAATGTCAATTTATCAAGATTGCATGTATACTCCCATTTTAATTTGTTTTGTGCAAGATGTAAATGTTAATCACATAAAAATCAACAGAATAAAGGTGCATTTACACAGGTAAACATTTACATAAAATTTGCTTCAAATTTTACCTGTGTGCATGTTTCGAACACAAATTTGACAGTCTATAAACACGTTGTCAAACAACTTTGATGGGTACATCAAATAGTGGAAGGGAGTTTGAATAGGAGTTAAGACTGTTAAATTTGAAACATGTGCACAGGTCAAGTTGGAGGAAATATTTGACCATGTAAATGCACCTTTACAGTAATACTGCCATCCATCATTCTATTTATAGATCACCAAAAAATCACCTAATTTTACAAAACTCAATACAATACTTACATTTTCGTTAAAGTTAGGGAAGTACTTTTCGAACCAATCTGACCCTTGGAACTGTGTAACATAATTAGGCAGAGGAGTCTCTGGCCTTTGCGGTGTTGGTGTTCGTGGTGGTGGAGCCGATGGTTTGACCAGTGGTGACCTAGGTCGGACTACTGGTTGAGGTGGAGGTAAATCTAATTTAGCAAGTGGTTTCAGTGGTTTGATTTCCCTCCTTGATGGAGGTATAGCAACTGGTTTTGGTTCCTTTGGAGGGGATGGTGGTTTATCTTTAGCAAATGATTGCTCCCTTGATTTGATTGTTTCTGCCATCTCTGTTGGAGATCTAGGAGTTAACGTGACAGTTGACGCATCATCATCGTCATCCTAAAAATAGACATTGTGACAGTATTAAGCACTCATTGTCAAACGAAAAATGGTTTATTGCATATCTATTCATTTTTTTCATTATTTAAACCTGCTTTAATGACCATCTCTATTAAGTTACAGTCAAACCTGCTTTAATGACCATCTCTATTAAGTTACAGTCAAACCTGCTTTAATGACCATCTCTATTAAGCAATAACTTGTATTACAGTACCTTAATTTTAATTTCCCTTCAAAGTGCATTTCATGTCAATTAAACCTGTAGTTAACGACCACTTGTGTTATGTGACCTTATTTCAATGTTCCCTTCGAAGGTCACATAAGTCAGGTTTGACTGTACTTAGCCTGGTTCACCATGGGTATTTATATTTTATAGCCAAATTTAACCCTTAAACTCTATCTAAAAATAGATATGATGAAATTACCTTTGGTACTGGAGGCTTAGCCATCATATCTTTGAACTTTGACATCAATCCAGTTGACCCTCTACTGACTGCCGGTGATCCTAGTTCCTTGTCTTTGTCAAATTCATGCACCGTGTCCTTTGTACTAAACGTGACTTCTCTTTTATTATCTGGTGATCTTGGTGATACAAGACTGTCCATCGACGATTTAATACTTTCTTTCTCTCCCCAGTCGTCAATGACAAATTCTAATGCATGTCCGTCCTCTCCTTCTTCCTCAACTGCTTCTTCTTCCTCCTGTTATATAAAACATTGTCTTTAGATTTGTAAGTAAAGATTGTCATTGTAAACTACTAACATATCATTAAACATAAGACATATTATATTTACATGTAAACTCATTGTAATACCAAGTTTTCTATGGATCTGATACCAATTGTTTATCTCAGGTACCTTATGTGGTCATAACAATTTTGAGTATGATTTTTGTACTCGTACTTAATTTAAAATTGTCCAATCCCAACAAAGTATTTATTTGATATTGTGCTCTGGTTGTACCAGTAACAGAGATGCAGCTAACCGTCGGCCCTGTCGGACCTAGGGGGCAGAATTTTAGAGGGTCCGGCAAATGACGTCTTTGTGTCAGACCTAATGATCGGCAAACATTTTTACTGCTTGGGGCTGTCAAAAATCAAATTTCTGTCGGTCCTGGTTACCTCTTAGACCCCTATGCGAAGGATCTTTGATTATCGTTAATAAAGTCAAAAGTCGTAAACAAATTGGTAAAAATTTCTGTTCCTTTCTGTTTATGCTAAATTTCGGGAACCATTTCCCATTCCGGATTTTATTTCGTATCCTATCGGTAATCGTTGTAAATTGTAATTTGATCATTTCCGTTATGGCTGCATGGCCAATTAAGTTTACGGAGGGGTCTAAATCTGGAAAAAAGCACCCACTACCTATCGATTTATCTACAGAGAATAAAAAAGCCAAAAGGTCGGAATATGAAAAGGAGAGGCGACCGGAGCAGTCCTTTAATCGAAAATGGAAGGACAAAATGAACAAACAAATGACGACTTGATATCAAAATACTCATTAGAGGAATAATAAAATCTTACTAATATGAAGTATTGATTATTTGATGTTGCAGGGCTATCTAAATTGAATGTGGTCTCAGTCACTAACCCCCCTTTGGCAATATCCTTAATCTGATTCTGGTCGTAGTAGTCGTTAGCTGTGTCAAGGCTTTAAGATTGTCCCTTTAATCATACTGTATTGAAAGTGAAATATTAAAAAATTTCTAAAATAAAAAGTAGGTCTGGCAAAACTCTCTTACTTGCAGGACCCAATGGCTGACAGGAATTTTTTTTTATCTGCAACTCTGCAGTAAAAAAAATCATGTTCAAACGTTTTATGGGCACAAGGCCTGAACTCCTGATCAAATCCATTCCAATAAGTTTATTTTTGCTATGAATTATCAATTCACTCAATCAATAAAAAACAAAAGAGTAATGTTTTGTATGCAAGAATTGTGTTTTGTACACAAGTGTTGTGTTCTGTATGCAAATGTTGTGTTTCTTAAATGGTAAAATGTGATTTTTTTTTATTCAAAACCATATAACTAAATAAATAATTCATGTTATAGTTTACAACTATTTACTTACTTCTTCTGGTTCTGGGACCACCATCTTACCATCCTCAAATGTAGGCAGTTTCCACGTATCTTTGGGAGGTGGAGGCGGAGGTGGAGGCCATAATATTTTAGTCAATACAGAGTTAGGAACAAGTCCACTCTTTGAAACACTTTCATATGCAGCTCTGAGTGGTTCAGGTGTTGACTCAGATTTCCTGAAGGTACTAGACCGTGACAATTGTGGGAAAAACCCGGATGGTTCTCTTTCTGGTTTCCATGGTTCATTATCTACAAATTGTTAGACATTGTAGGAGAAATATAGAAATAGCAGTGTTCTTATACTATTTGTTATTAACTTGAAATTTAAATAGGGAGAAGAAGTTGTAAAACTTGTATCTGATCATATTGTCATGATTTTGGACAATCAAATATGCTTTAAACTATTTAAAGCTATATAACTTGTAAAATGAAAAAGACTTTTCAACTTAATTAACAAAAATTTTGAGGAAAATCGCTCATAGCCATTGGCTGTCAGCAATCCTCACTAAATAAATAAAGAAATAAATTAATTAACCTAAATTAAAATCTTTATCGGTTGTGATACAAATGTAGTTTAAAAGGTAACCAATCATTTCCCAGTCTAGCATAGATAGAGAAAAACTCCTTAATGGTCCAATATAATAAATCTAGAGTAATATATCTACATTTAGTTAGAAAATAGATGGGGGAGAGTGAGTGAGTGATTCCTGCTTAACACCAAATGAGCAATTCTTCAGCTATATCATGACAATGGATGAAAAAGAACATAAGAGATTATCCAACTTTACACTTAAACAGAAATTATTATAAAAGAATAGCACTTATATTGTTATTCTACATTTCAGAGTCTCAGTAGTCTTCAATATTGAGTATAACTAATACCCAAAAATTAGATTTTTCTTTAATCAGAACATCTTTCATAAAATATTATGTGTAAAGTTGGATAATCTCTCATATTCATTTACATCCATATCCTTTCTTACTAATAAAATATTTCAGATGATAAAAAATAAGGCTACATCATAACAACTAACATAGAAATTAAATTAAAATCTTCATAACAGTACACCTAGCTATTACAACAGACATGCTAATAGTGCTATATTTTGATACAGTTTTAAAGAGAACCATAAAGGATATGTATAATCAATTAACACATTGGTATATGAAGAAAATAACAAGTAGAAGAGTATACAGAAACGTTTGAAGATTCGAAAGGGGTCAGAGGTCATAACTCAAAGGAGGACAGACATAATACAATGGCCAAAATTAAAACGACAAAAAATACAAACAATGATTGCACAAAAAATTAAAAATTGAGCAACACAAACCCTACTAAAAGCCAAGGGGTGAAATCAGGTTCCCCACAAGGGTTAGCAGTCCCTGTTCCACTGTAGTGACATAGACATACATTTGTAACAAGACCTTTCCCAAATTACTAAAGTGGACGTATACATTTTTAATTATGACCAAAAATACATATATTTAACAATTTAGCTCTTCAAAAAACAATATTTATTGTGTCCAGGTGACAATTTGCATAAAGCTTTATTTTAATCCTTTCGCTGAACACCTAAAATATGATAATACTGGACATTTTGTTCAGTTTGCATGATATTGATAAATAAAATAAATGAATAAAAGATTATTAAAAATGGAAGAATTTATCCATAGGACAAGGATACCCCTGCTTCCAGATAAAGTAAACAGGAGCATAACTCCACAACAGATAAAGTGGTAAATTCCAAAACCGAACTTGGTCTTCCTTTTATAGTCACTAACCTTGTGCATAAATGTCAAATGATTTGCTCAAGGGACGAATGAACAAATGGGCATACTGACACATGAACGAACAGACATACATACATGGGCCAAAGTAGAGCTATTCTGTATTATTGTCAATATGTAAAGCTAAATTAATGAAAAAAATGATTATATTATCCTTTTTTTTCCAAAAAGAAGAGATCACATACAGATAGAAATAGAAAGGATCTCCAAAAACTACCAGACAAGTTGACACATAAAATCACTTACTTATCAATATTGTAGCTAAAATATAAGAAGTAATTAATATAAATCTGTAATGGAGTCCATACAATATAAATGTTCTATTTCACCTTAATTAAAAACAAAATGGTGCAAACAGCAGTTTTTTTCTACTTATATCTGCTTTCTGTTTCAAACACTTCATTGCCATATACAGGATGTTGTATGATATTTTAGATTGATAATTCATTAAGTACAATTTTTAAGTTTATAACAGTCTTTTCAGTCTGAATTCAGGTGTACAGTAGTCCCTCCTTCAAAGGCCACTCTCTCCAAAGGGCAGCTCCTATTATCAGGCCAGATTTCAGATGTGACTTAATTCACCCCCTCAAGAGAGGCCACCCCTCTAATAAGGACATTTTTCATTTTAGAAGGGATGGCTTTATAAGAGAGAGAGGGACTACTATAACACAGAATCAGATCATAGTATAAATTGCATGTAACCAAAACCTTTAAGAGTGTGTGAATTGTTGTTTAACGCTTTATGAGCAATTTTTGCTATGATGATATCAAAATCTTTGTGATACATAAATAAAAATAAATTACCTTCTTCAGCTTCACCTCTACGTATATATTCCTCAGCTGTATCATTGGGATAAAGATCATCTGGTGGTATCTATATAAACATGAAATAATGTGTCAGTAGGTAGGACATGGAGCCCCTTCAGTCATATCACAAACAAAATTCCATTACAGAAAAGTTTACATTTGATTCAAATGTTAATTAAACCTGCCACAATTCTGTGCCTGTCCCAAGTCAGGACCTTGAATTCCAGTGTCAAATGCTGTGGGGTTTTTTTTTGTGTTCAATGATTTAAGGTGAGAGGTGGTTGTTTGTTTTGTTGATATTGGTAAAATTGTTGACCATCACTGTTTAAACTTTTTTTTCCCTAAACATTAATTATCATTTTGAAGTTTATTGATACTTCATTTTGAGATGATTTACAACAATCTATGTACATTTAACTGTGTTTAAAACAAATTGTTTAAAAGGACACTTAATTCTTGAATAAAAAAATTCTAAAAATAGGCAGTTTTGTAAATTATGATGACAAAAGTGGATATTTATAAAAAATCAAGATCAATCTTTGGTTCATTATTGTTAATAAAAGAATGATATATATATCAGCTGAAAAAACCTAAAGTTATCTAATGTAAAATATGTTGAAGTCAAATGCTGATGTCAATATTAACACTAATAGTCATCTTCCCTTTTTATCAACATACACATACATTTGCTTTCATGATAGTGAATATTGATGATCAAATAATCGTGTCTTTATGACAAATGTCAGTATATAATCATTTCTTAACGACGAGTACCACAGTACATGACTTACTGTTAATCTTGGTTTGTTATAGAAGAACTTCAAATAGCTCTTAAATGCCTTATCCTGCTCTTCTTGTGTCATCACACGTGGTTTCTTGGGCATCAATTCTCCATCTTTAATTAGCTGTAATTCATGATTTCTCTTGGCGAGAACAGCAAAAGCAGCCTCTTTTATTCTTTTCTCTCTCATAACCTCCTCTTCTTCTTCAGGAGTAAGTAAGTCCTCAAAATGGTCATATCTGTGCAGAAAAATTGAAGTAAAGTAAATTGATATTTTTATCACGAAACAAAATATGAAAAATCCATTTCAATACTGTAATCATATTGATTGGGTAAGTTGGAATTCCATGTTTTAAGAGAATATACTGTAAAGTAGCAGGGAAAGTGTTATGGTGTTTAATGCCACTTTCAACAATATTTAAGTTATATCGTGACTGTCACTTTTATTGGTGGAGGTAACCGGAGTACCTGGAGTAAAACCAAAATGTTTGTATGACATATAATGTTAAACAAAAAAGATATTTGTAAACTCACGAGGATGGAAATTATCAAGTCAAGGAAAGTCATTGGTCATGTGTGTGTGCATGTGTGTTAGGGGCAGTGCTCCAGCTAGAATTTGAAAGAGGCAGGGTGCCAGCAAAGGGCAGGGCATTTTTTAATTATAAAACTTTTTACTTTGTTGTGCTTTTGTTTTAAATTGTATTGGTTTGTAATGGGTTTTTTTCCCCCAGCATATAATAGAAAGACGCATCAATTATCTAAGCAATGTTATTATGTCAATGACAAATGTATTTCAATAAATAACATTCATTACATTATAATAAAGAGACATAATACTACATAACAAAGTCAACTTCAACACTAGTTGGTTTTTTTACATATTTACTTCAAACTACTACATTCAGCACTAACAATTTACAAGAGTCAACTTCAGCACTAATTGTTTTTCTACATATTTACTTCAAACTACTACATTCAGCACTAACAATTTACAAGAGTCAACTTCAGCACTAGTTTTTAAAAATAAAATGTTCATATTAACATATATTATGTATAATTGTTGTGTAAACAAATACATGCACTGACCGTTATAATAAGACTGCTTACCTGTAAATGCGATGATTAATACCAGTGCAAAATTATAATTTGTTGTTTTTATATTAAATGCATTTTACTTTATGCTGTTTAAATATTTAAATTCCTAGTTTTAATAAATATTACAATTCATCCATACTCGATTTGGTTTTTAGTACGACATCAAAAAATCTGGTAAGTAACAGTAAAAACGTAGTATCGCTGGTTGAAATGAGAACGCTTCCATTTACGTTATGAATTAACTGACAAAAAAATTAAACACATGGGAACCAAAAGTGGCCAAAATTAAACACACTAGAAACGAAAATGTCAAAAATTTCACACACCAAAATAAAACAACCCTCTTTTGGAGAAAAAAGGCCAAAATTAACCTACACCAAAATGTCCCGATTTACGGTATGTCGTACATCTCAGTATTTGTTTAGTAATTTTATTGAAGTGTCTGTAACAAACCAGGGAAGTGTATATATATGTGTTCAAGAGTATTTTTTTATTGGAACTGTCTGGACCTGTTGTATTTTTGTGTAACAAGTTTGTTAAAACGTCAATTTAATTTTTCCTTTTAATGTATACTGTAAGTGGACATATGTGTTCGTTGTCTCTAATTTTTCCCTGTATATTTCATATAAAAACCACAATTTTCCCAAAAATTATACAGAGGTTATTTCTTTACCAATTTTCCTGAAATTTACCCTCACAATCACAAATTGTTTTAAGTTTTTTTCTCATAATCTTCATATAATTTTGCGATTAAAGGTAAGACAATTATATGAAGAATATAACAACCAACTTCAACACATTTAGCATTCGTGAGCCAATATTTCGGCAAAATTTGTCAAGAAATTACCTCGGTATACTTTTTTGAAAAAAGTTGTTTTACATGAATTATATAGAGGAAAATCAGAGATGACAAACACTTATTTCCAGTTATATTATGGTATATTCAAACTTTTGTCCTTCGTTCAATTAAATTAAAGTAACCAAATATGCAGTCAATAAAAAGTAATTTTTAACTTCCTTGCTATTTTTAGCACATAGTTTAGCACATAGTACAACATACAAATTTTCGAATGTCATTAAAAATCCTGTACGTCAATGACATAGGCTACAACAAATGTGCCATATTTGATTATATTGGCACTTATTTTTCACTTTATTAAATAAATAAATAACTGCTAGTACCGAGTGGAATCTGTGTTGAAGAACGATCTGATTGACGTGTTGGCCTTAGCGATCTTCTGCTTGTTGCAGGTCAGCTGAGTTAAACGACGTTTCTGTGAAGGCATGTTTGAAACTGATGAAATATACTTTATTTTTATGGATATTTATAACAACGAGCGGCTGTGACACTAATCTTGAGTAGGTTGAGAATGAGTAGTGTACCAAGCTGAACACCACAATCCGCCAACACTTCAATTATTTTATTAATTTCTTTCACCAAAATGAATGATCGCCAATTAAGGTTAATTGCCTTTGATCACCTGTAATTAACTACTCAGACCATACAACAGGTGTCAAATTTTGTGATGTAATCTGTTAATTGACAGATCATACACATCAATCGATATTTTTGACAAGAGAAAGGCAGTTTTAGTACAAGTTTTTTAAAACTTCCGAAAAAGGCACGAGGGCATTTTGGATATGGCACTAGGGGCAGAAGGGTGCGACCAAAGGCATCAAGGGCGCGGCGCCCTTCTAAAATACTGTGGCGAGAGTATCCATTTTGTCTGTTTCTACAAATTTACGATTGGATTTTGGAATTGTTCTACCTGTGTGGTATTTTTTGCTTTTTATTTTCTTACAATAAGTTCTTTCTAAAAAAAAATTGATCAGAATTTTTTTTTTCTTAAAAACTACTGTAGTCTTACTTGAAGGAGGAGTGAGATTTTTTAAGCCTTGTGTAATCTCTCTTTGACAAAGTTTTCATTTTCAACAGATCAAATGGTATCGGTTCTTCTTTCTTTGGTGGTTCAAATTTCATGGAAACCATCTTTAATCGGTAGCCTTTTGGAAGATCTGAAATAGATAAAAGAAATTCAAGTTTTTATTTTAATTTGGTAGTTCATGAAAACATTATTACTTTTAAAATGAAATAAATGTACAGTTTGGGCTAGGGTTATGATTTTTAATGCTATATTCAACAATATTTCAACTATATGGTGGCGGTCAGTTTTATTGGTGGAGGAAACCGGAGTACCAGGAGAAAACCATCGACCTGCTGCAAGTCACTGACAAACTTTATCACATAATGTTAACGAGTACACCTCGCTATGAGCGTGAAAGAAATATAAGAAAGAAATTTGCCCAAGCAGCCATGCTGAATTCCAAATACAGTGAAACCGGTCTAAACCGAAGGTCCGTGGAACCAGATTTTGCACTCAGAATACACAGGTGTTTGATTTCTACATGTTAAATCAACAAGATTTCCTAGATTTGGACTTTATCTCAAGTTCAGTGTACACAGGATTATGGTTTTTTAGGGTTATTTTTACGACAGGTTTGATTGTAGAAAGATCTGCTGAGGATCATCTAAATAGCATTTTTGGTCCAGTGGGTTCTGAGAAACAAGATTGAAATGTGAAAAGTTTATTGATGATGAATGTCAAGTGCTGACAATACCTCAAAACTTCTCTTTGGACCAGTAAGCTGGAAAAAGTTGGTCTCAAGAATGTGAATAGATTAGACAGGTTTTCACTGAAATCTTAAAAATAACAGAGTTTAATTTGGTCAAGCCGTTTCATAGAAGATTAAAAATGTGAAAAGCCATCTACCGACAACAGAATGCTACTGATGGGAAAACCTCAAAATACATATTAAGGTGGGATTACATGACAGGGCTCGAAATTAACGCTAGCAAGCAGGCAAATTGCTAGTTGAAATTTCGATTTGCCTTGATTTTGCTAGTGATTAAAATTAGAACTAGCAGAATATTGCTAGTTGTAAAAAAATATGTGTTCAGAATCGTATCTGAACTATGACAAATCGTGTAAATTTGTTTTCTTGTCAGATCACGTATTTACGCTTGGTAATGAATTAGGAAAAACCAGAGTATACACATTGACACTATGTAAAACCCAGAGAGAAGGATGGTATATTTACGTCTTTGTCCGAGAAATTCGAACAACCATACCGGTTCCCGATTTATAAAATTACATCTGGTTGCAGTTTTTACAGTTAGAGTTACCAGTCGCAATGTCAAAGCGAAAAGTTGCAAAAATTAAAATTCTGTAGTCGAGTTTCATGTAGATTATAATAGTGTTTCTACGATTAAGAGGAAATAAGCATAAAAATCATTGTTTGACAGATGCTACACTATCATATGAATGCGAGCCATCTGCTTGCAAGATGAAAGATTTTTGTTTATCCGACCAAGGCCTTGGGTAGATGGTATCAGGTCCGTTCGCCCTGATAATTAAAAAGTAGTTTAATGAACATAAAGCATAATTTTATTTTAATTGTAAAGAAGTATATCGATTTGAATGAGAGTTTGGTGAAAGAAGGGAGATAGTATGTACATTGATTGTTGATCTGACTGATCTCAATAAAAAATACTTACTGTCTACTTGTTTTTTGTTTATATTCTTGGTATATAGTTGGAAAAAATCCAAAAGTCTTTGTCATTCCCATATTTAGGAATATTGTCTGATGAACATTTATGATAGATCTCCATAATTTCCATGGTCAAAATACAGTAATCAATAGACACCATACAGTTTCAATTTATTTGAAATAAAAGCAAATTTATAATGGCCATGGACATATACAATTTCTAGACTCGATTCACCCATTTTTACCTGCTTTACTTATTCGAAGGGACTGCAATGTTTAAATTATCGAAATGTACACTTTTTAGCATACCTCATTTAAAATTTCTCAATTTATTATCTATAAACAATTAAATATCATTTATACTTCTTTTATTTTAATATCCTACATATATATAATTATCAGGGTGAATGGACCTGGAACCAGGGTAGACAGGGTTTGGAATTACTTTTTTCATTTATACCATCAAAGCTTTCATATTCTTACAGAACAACTATAAATCATCTGTCTACATTGAAAAAAAATGAGTCCTGAAATAACCTATAACATGCTCAGATCACATGTGAAATCAATAAATCAATTGAGGTGTATTTTAACAGAAATCATGACCATTCTCACAACTTTATTGCAACAGAAATTAGTTATTTTCACCCTGTTTCAAGCTTGTGTAACTTTAAGTCGACTCTTCTATACATTTTTCTCACGAAAACCCACAAAAAAGCAATAGTTAGATATAGGCATATTTCCTTTATAATAATTATTCTGTCCCATTAAACCATGAAAGATAAAACAAACAAGTCAGTCATTTGTTATTATTTCGTAATAATTATATAAATATTTGAGTGAAAAGGTAGAAAAAAGTTCAGTACATGTAAAGTGATGCATATACCAAATAAATTTACCACTGTAGTTTTTCAATAATTCGCAACCACATCAGTGCTGTAATTGTTATCGCGCTAATCTCAAATGTGGTAGATGATGGATTCGAGCTATGGTCGGATCAAACCAAAGACTATAAAATTGGTATTCTCCACTAAGCACTAAGGTGTACATGTAAGATCAAAGACTGGTCGGATCAAAATTAGGATAATGTGTCCAAGTGGAGAGACATATCTAATTATCTACTAAGACTTTACTGTTTATTGTAACATAATTTTAATAATACATTGTAAAGCATACATTTTTTTTATTAAATTTAGTTGCTAGTAAGGTCAGTCTATTTGCTAGTGGACTTTTATTCAACTAGCAAAGTTTTGCTTGTGGGGAAAAAAGTTAATTTTGCATGATCAAATTTTTCCTTTAAATTTTACATGTGCACCCACTTCAATCACAAATTTGACAGTTTAAACTCCCTTACAATATTTGATCGACCCATCAAAACTGTTTGACTATGTGTTTTCACTGTCAAATTTGTGTTTGAAAAGGGGGCGTAGGTAAAGGTTGAAGCAAAATTGAAGGGAAAATTTGACCATGCAAAAATACATTTACAGTCAGGTGAGCAAAAAAGTTTTCAACTTACAATGCTTATGTGGAATAGTATACAAGTGATTCCCTATGCCAACTAATAAATCTCCCTTCTCACTACAAAATCCTAGGCTGTACGGCACTGTCTTTAGTTTTAGCAACCTGTTGAAAAAAATGTATAAAATACTTGTTTCGTTTTGTTTGCTTTATAGCGTTTAATGCCACTTTCAACAATATTTCAGTTATATCGTGGCGGTCAGTTTTAGTGGTGGAGGAAACCGGAGTACCCGCAGAAAACCACAGACCTGTCGCAAGTCACTGACAAACTTTATCACATAATGTTGTATTGAGTACACCTCGCCATGAACAGGTTTCGAACTTGCAACTTTAGTGGTGATGGGTACTGATTGCACAGGTAGTTGTTATCCCAACTACCATACGGTCACGACCATGACAGCCAAATATGTATTATTTCACTAAGGAGGGAATCTAATAATAGTATTTTATGAATGGCAATGCCATACTCCAAAAGTCAAGCAATAACAAACAATATGCATAGAAAGTCAGTACCGGTATACATTTGTATTCACTCAATCTAATTAAAATTATATCTTCACACTTGCTTCCAATTTTCTATCGGTTGTTTACTATATCCTTTAGGGGTCACGTCAGGGGTCAGTCAGTCAACATGAATACATTCAGTGTCTATCAGATGCATTCCAAAACACATATGATTGTCTGGTGGACTTTGTAGAAGAGTCGCTGATTGATCCATTTATAATACATTCATGTTGACCTCTGACGTGACCCTTAAACTAAAGGAGCGTTTTTAGATCTCCCACTTGGAGACTAGTAGCAAACCACAGATAGAAAATATGGAGCAAGTACGGACATCTAATTTTAATTAGACTGGTAATTACTATATCTTGTCTCTTGACTCTGACTGGCAGGTCAAAAAGGCTGTGACTGCAAAGTTTTCTTTTGGCATTTTTCAAAAAAGTTTGTTTTCCCTTCAAAGCACAAAATCTGGAATGAGTGTCAGTATTTTGAAAAATTCTATCAAAAGAATTGGTTTATGTGAAATGGAGAGATGCTTGCTTAGAATACATAAAGGATATACCACACTGTGACTGTGTGGAATGTACAAAAAAAAAAGATCAGCCTAGTGACCGACCCAATCTGAGAAAATCGGGCGTGTTCTAGGAAACAAACATATTTTTAAGGATAATCTTAGGTCAATACAAATATTGAATAAGAATAAAGGTAATAACAAAATTACCGGACTCCGAACAATCTTATAAAGGGAAAGTCAAAACTCATAATTATATAAACAGACAAAATCAGTCAACAACCGGAAAACTGTGAAAACCGTAATGACCCTGACTTGGTACAGGCATTTCTAAAGAAATGGTGGGTTGAATCAGATTTTAAGGCGCCAAACCTCCCGCTCTCATTACGGTTCAAAGGTTCCGGCTGTCACTGTAACAGTATTTAAATACATGAACAAAATAGGTAAAATAGTTGTCAAAGCAGTACCATATTCGGTGACGTAAATGTCAAAAATATTTTTACGTCACACATTGACAAAAAAATTCTTGACATTTTGGACTTCTTTATCTTTATACATTTTCACTATATGAAAATGCATCGCTTATAATTATTTCTGCAGAGACGGAATATATTTCGACAAGATATTGGTATCGGAATATAAACTTTTTAAGAGATCGAATAAGGCGAATCTTTTTATAGCCCTGGTCCAGTAGCCTGTTTCTCAGATGAAGATGACGTTTCAGGAAATCAGAATAATTGCTACTGGCCCTTGCATAGCGAATCAATTGCGAGATGTAAACACCATATGCAGGAGAAGCTGGTATATTGCTGCACATGTTTGGAAAATTTATGATTTTAAAATTGAAGTTGTCCCGCTTATCATAAATTTTAGTACTGAGTTGACCACTGTCGTCAAATTCGAGGTATAAGTCCAAAAATGATGCGGACGAAGCTGTATCGGTGGTCTCTTTAACTTCCAGCTCTGGAGGATATATCAATGGAAGAAATTCTGCAAATCTAGAATTATTGATAGATAAAACGTCATCAATATACCTGTATGTGAAATTAAAGGCTCTAGCTTCATGAATCTTCTTATCTTTTACAAGCTTTTGAAGAAACTCCGACTCGTATGAGTATAAAAATAAATCGGCTATTTTAAAAATTTCAATTAAATTGGCAAGGCATCTATCAACCAATCACAATATAATATTACTGTTAAACATGGTTACCTTGTAAGTTCATTTTGTTCATTCCAGATACGTATTGTACCATCAATACTTGCCGAAGCATACAACTTAAGACGAGGACAGCTGGTTAATCCAGTAATAGAATCATTATGGTCATCATCGGGGGAATGGTCGTAACGATCTGTAAATAATATAACATTAGTTAGTACAATAATAATAGTTTCTTCATAAGTGACAGCACATATGGATTTTAATTTTTGTATAAATTTCCAGTTTGAATTATTTAAATTTTATAAAATTAATTATTATTATTTTAGATAATTTTAGAGCTAATATCAAATATTTTCAGAAAATAAAATTCCACAAGACTTGCATCTTGCTTCTAAATTCCCAAAAATCTCTTATTTCATTGTACTTTTTTTTTAAATATTGTTTGCATATTTTTTTATATTTTTTTCTTCTTTTTTTTTTGCATATATTAGCACCATTGTATGTTGTTATGGTTTGTGAGAATAACAAATCTTGAATCTTGAAAATCATAATGATTATTTTAACTACAAAACATTTGTTATAAAACAATGCAGTTGTTTATGAAATAAATATGAAAGTATCATTTGTTTTCTATCAAATCTATAGCCAAATTAAATTTACAAAGGAATCATTAAATGAACAATTTTAATATAAGAAGACTTGACATGCTTCATATAAATCTTCTTTTTTTTTTTAAATATTTTAAAAACTTGGAAATGTTATTTTTATTAATGGTTAACAACTAAACAAGTCCACAGATCAATTTCATGCATTACAGCAATCAAATCAAATCAATAAGTCTAAAGAAATAATAATTATATAAATTAGGAAGCATAATGTATTAATTTCATCATATTGTATGTAAAGCATACAAAATAAAAATAAACATCTAGCTTTTCATGACAACTGTTATTATGCAGCCATATATAGAAACACGATTAAAACAAACAGTCAATACAGTAATATATACTATATATGTTTCATTAACTGCCAACAAGCTAGTATACCAGCACAATATTTCAGAGGTGCATATCTGGTAAAATGAGAGATATTTGTTTTTACAAATAAGCAACAATGCCCCTCTTCAAAATGATATTAGTTTCCTTTAAACCTGTTTACCACATGTGTCCTATGCCTTTCAAGAAACCACCACAATATAGCTGAAATATTGTTGAAAGTGGCATTATACACCATAATCGTAACCCCCCTTTTAATAAAAACATATTTACTGATCAGGAGCCGTATTATTTGCAAATCTGAAGTAACTGTTATATGAGAAAGGATTCCCCATTCATTGAAATATCTTACAACTTTATCCAAAAATAAAGATGCTTAAAACAGCTTATCTTCACCTGGCCATTCATAAAAATTTTGGATGTTGGTTCTTTTTCGTCCTCTCATATCTCTAAAACGGTTAAAGCTACAACATATCTGTTGTAACACTTCAGACAGGAATTTTTATAAGGAATTCAATGGAAAAAAACTGCATACAAAGTTTACAAACAAGACTTGAAATAAAAAAAATGTTAAGACTTGAAATAAAATAAGTTAACATTTTGGCTGTAGGTCCCTCCATTGTTCCCTTTTAACTCAGAAACCATAAAAGCTAGGTCAGTCTCTATGGAGTTCTAAAGGGGTATGCCATTGTATATGGGTATCTGACTAACAAACAGAGGCATCATACTATATCTATGGTACTTCACAGTTTGCTAACAATGCATGAGATGTAGTTTGCATTTGCATATCAACATACAAAACCATGCTATGTCAACTCTAACAAATAAAACCACATGATAATATTATTGTTAAAGCATCTAAGCTACAATACTTACTATTATTGCTCTCCGTCAGAAGAGTTTCTATTGGACAGTAAAGTTAGAAATGATAGATATTTTCTTACACTACTAATTTTTTGTTACTATAAATAGTCTGTTTGAAAAACTACGGCCATGTCAAAAACAAATTTGTTCAAGAACCTGACTACCAATCTATTTCAAATATTAGTTTTTGATCGTTATTTTGGGGTTCTCTTAGATTTTCCTTCCTTTTTTTTCAATTTGATTTTTCCAAAAGTGTTACAGAAACATCGTTCACCATGAATATATTACAAAAAAATACACATGTAGCTTTAGTTTTCTCTGGTAACCAACATTTTCTTTTCAGTTTTAAGATAAGAGAAAAAAATTGCCGGAGAATTTGGTTCTTGAAAACAAACTTATCTTTAAGCTGGCCATACTCGCTTCGTAGCATTATAATTCCTATAGTCAAATATATCTAACACTGTACGGCTTTGATATTTATTCATTTCTGGTACATTTTACAAATCTCTGTATCTTAATTTTTTTTGTTCACATTCATTCATTTCCATGGATTTATAAAGAATATGGATGTTATCTTCTAATTAGGAGATTAATTAAATTATAATGGCCTAAATCGTCATTTCTGAAACTATTGGATTCTGAAACCTCTTTCCATTGAATAGTCCTTCTCTTAAGATAACCCCTTCTACAAGGAGCGGCCTCTCTTGAGGGGGACAGTCAAGTACCCAGAAGTATTTTACTATCTCAGTTCATCTGAAATCTGGCACCTGGTAAGAGGGATGGTCTTTGGTGGGAGTGGCTTTATAAGAGGGAGACTACTATACATGTCTTATCATCAGAAGCTTTACATAACTGATTAAAAATCATTAATTAAGTAACAACAATTTTTGGCAAATAGGCATTAAAGTTATGTAATTAAAAAACACCAGTAATTACTTGTCCAGGACAACTAAAACATGTAAGAAGCAGAAAAACATGTAAACAAATTTCATAACACCATCAATGAATAGAAACTTATCATGTACGGAAAAATAGAACTTTTGCATTTTTACTTGGAACATTTGAGAACCTTTCAAAAGTTATGGACAGAACCAGAGCAGTGCAGATTCCATTATGTTATAGTATCACTGATTATATTGGAAATATGAATAGTGATTTGAAGAATAATTCTAATTGGTGCAAATAATATTAAGCTAGATGTATTTCATATTTTTCAACTTCTACTGTTGGCAAAAAACATTAAACGACAATGTGCAGCGTTCTCTATAGATCTATATTTGGTCTAATGTGAAATAAAAAAAGAAAGAAAAAACCTTCTCTCTACTATACCTTAGTATACATTTCAATCAAACAAAATGGTTTTATTTGATCAATTTAAATAATAAAATGTAAATATTTGATATAACTACAATGTGTTAATTAAGTCTACAATTTTCCAGAAAAGGGGAAAAAAAGGGAGATAACACAGAGTGAATTAACATGCAAGGATATTCAAACTTGTTTTTATTTTAAGGCAGATACATCAACTTATCAAAATATGAACATCATGGAACTATTATTGCTAAATAATGAAATTTAAAGGTGCTGTCACATTATACGATTTTCCGTCTGATTTTCCATCCGATTTTTCCTTTGGACACACTTTCAACAAAAATCGTATTGTGTGAATTCAAAAGTCTAATGTCGAAAGTTTAATCGAAATGTTGTTCCAAAATTCGAATGACGTCCTATTTCCACCTTACAACCTGATGAGAATTGTATCGTGAAAACAGCAAAAGGCATTAAAAATTGTATCAAAATCGAATAAAAACTCTGACTGTGTAAACACTTGGCCAATGACTTACCTGTGCCGCAGATACAGAAATATGACGAAAAATCACATCGTGTGATCACACCTTTAATCAACTATGTCAAAATATAGATTCTTTGAAGCCTCATGTCTTAAAATATCACAAGTTAAATATCCTTTCATGTAAAAAAAAACGTTAAGAGTAAGAATAAAGTGCATAGTGCAGAATTGTAACCTGTTTGTTCTTTGGAAATGCTAAAAACTGAAAATTGGAACAATACATGTTAAATTTGTCAAGGTAACGGGTATATAAATAAAACAATCAACATACACTGAAATATCATCAACATTTATTTATTATAAAAACAATCGGTGAAACTGTCATGGATTGAAATTTATTTTCCATCCAGATACAGGTATCTTATTAATAATAAATAATTGTCCGAATAGCTATAACAAAACAAAATTCAAAATATCATTAAAATTTTTGTACAAGAAATGTAGCTTGATCTTAATCATCAGTAAATTTGATTTCTAATTTATTAATACCGTGAGCCCATCAAATAATCTACTTTACCATTTAAAGAATCTGACATTGTGATACTAGAATATTCAGTGTATGTATGAATGCTTATGTGACAGAAAACAAAATCCAGTGTACATGTTCCAATATATATATTTGTATGGGGTGTGTGTGTGTGTGAAGGGTACCAACTGTGAACAATCGTTATGGGGGTAAAATCAACAATGCATTCTCTTTGTAAAAAAACATGAAATTCTTTGTGATGGCAACTTGAAGAATAAAATCAGTATGTATTTATATATAATCAAGGAATACGTAAAAGCAGTACTGCAGCTGGAGCATCATGGGGAAATATGGCCATGATATTATGTTATATATTGGTAACAAAACCGTTTTGACTTATTAAAAAAAAATGTTATAAAATTTGTAAATATCAGAAGCCAAATAAGCAAATTGTTGTTCAACTCTTTATGCACAGAAAATAAGTTGATATCAGTCTGCACCAAAAACAAATAGCCCTAAGCCCAAGTCTAGTAAAAATTGCATAAAATTCCTAAATCAAATAGAAAAAATTCTTCTAAATTGCTGTTCAGGATAGTTTGTCTATATGTTTTTGGCACAGACAGTGATACTTTGAATATAATTACAACTGTTTTCTAATCATGAATTTCACCCCCGAAATAAAAATGAACTAGGTTTGTCTAATTAGAATTTTTTTAAATGTAGAAAAGATCAGAGATACATAAGGCCTTCTTTTTAATTTACATAATGAAAACAAAAATAATTGGGGTATTTTTAAATTTTTTTTATAAAAAAAAAATAACGTGTGCTGTAACAGAAACACTTTAAATATATTGATGAAAAAGCAGTAATTTTAAACAATGTAAACATGCTGCAGAAATAATTACACCTTGATACTATATATATGTATATGCAGATTTTATTTTTCAAGTTGAAACTTTTCTTAACAAACATGTTTGATTTTCAAAAGTTGAAGATTATTGCATGGAGCTATGAATAAGTCACATTCATTTGAAATGTAAAAATTATTTCACTAATAACTGAACAATATTTCATACTTCATTCAGATAATTTCCTACAAATTTTCCATTTCTATAGTAAAGTACCCCTGGTTCATTGAGAAAATGCAAAATTTTCAAATTAAAATGTGTGCAGTAACAGGGCTCACGGCGCTTCTTTTAAACTATTTACTAAACTTGGACATGGTGACTTCTGCATGGCTGCGAAACAAAATTTTGAATAAACATTTGTCTCTCCCAGAAATCTCCTCACTTCTGTCTGCTGTCTCCCACTTCTCCCTGTGAGCTCTCTGAAAGAGAAGTCACTTCTCCCTCTAATTTGAAAGTAGTGAGAGCCCTGAGTAAGCATCACAATTAGCTGACAACACATATAGTGATCTGACAATATTATATTTTATTTTTTAAAGAGTGAATTATCTCAATACTTGTGTCTCAAAAAGTCATGTGCACTGTTTTTTAATCAAAAATAAAACAAAACCAAACAACCAAAAGTGAAAAATATTTAGATTTTCTGATTAAACTGTGAACAATCTTGCCTCGTGATAGTATATCTCTTATTTATTAAGAACATCAATATCCAATCATAACACTAGAATACAAAAAATTTCTAAATATTTCTTTAAACAGGGTCACAATATTATTAGTAATATAACGTTTAAGTTACAACTTCTTTTTTTTACAATAGGATAAAACATTTAGAAAAAAAACTAAAATTTCTTCTTTCCAAAAAATGTGACTATCATCATGTTTTTCATTAAAACTTCAACTTTCGAAAATCTTCACAAAACACAATAAAATATCCCTTGACTTACTGTTGATAACCTCAGCAGTTGATTTCATATCAGCTTTCCCTTGTTGCATAGCTAAATTTATACCACGGTCATGTGTTTTATACATATATAATATCATGCTTAATTAATAGTTCAATTTCTAAGTATGGAAACATTTATTACGACAGTAAATATATGTACATAAACTATAATATTATATAAATAAAGTGTGCACTGTTGTGTTGTACATCTTATTTGTGCATTGTGATATAACAAATATAGATTCTAACGTGACCTCCTTCTTTTGCTTTGTTAACAAACGAGCGAGTTATCCATTCGGTATAATCTCATTAGCACATGCACCGGTGAATGTGACTGACTTTTACATTGGCAGCATAAATTGTGTGTGACATTTTCTGCAAACGTAAATATAAATTGCTGTCTTCCAATCAAAGTATTCTACCGTATTTGTACTCTTAGACATATCAGAATCGAAATAAATCATGGAAGCCAGAATGTGTTTGGAGTTTTAACATGGATTGGCAGATATTAGTAAATTTTATCCCTCGCTCCTGGCTCGGGATAAAAAATATTAATATCCGCAATCCATGTTAAAACTCCAAACACATTCTGGCTTCCATGATTTATTTCTTAATTCTCCTTCTGCTACCAGTGGTATTTCTCCACACGAGATACTTAAATTTTCAAATTTTAAGGAAATTTTCGAAAGGAAATTGGCATGAATTATTATGAAGAAATTTAACCACTGTGGTGGTTTTTTAAAAATATTACGAAAATTTAACCACTGGTTAAACACACTCAGATTAGGAGAATATCCTTTCGAAGAGACAAAAATGAAATCACTACCACAAATAAGACATAAAAATTTACCATTACTGGATTTAATCCCCTGTTGCTATTGGATACCACTTTTGGTATTTTTCATTGGTGAACAATAAACCATTTGCACATTCCTGATTTGATTCTAAATTTATGTTTTTACAGGAGTTATTTCCCTTACGAAGTTCTAGCAAATTCCATAAAAAGGACAAAGAATTTGAGTGTAATTTTTTAATAATTTGTAGATATTTTGAGTCTTGTAAAAAAATCTGAGGATAATATTATAGCAAATAGAAAATTCAAGAGTTGTTACCACATTAATTTTTTTTTACAGATTATGGGGAAAATATATGTTATTTTCATATAACTTTGTTTGAAAGGGACATTTTTCCAGCATTAAAGGGAAATAACTCCCATGAAAAATTATAATTTTAGAATAAATTCATAAATGTGCAAATGATGTATTGAAAAATATATAAGTGAGTAAAGATAACATGTTTGTGCCAAATGTTAGGTCATGTTACAAATATTTAACCAATTAATTGTCTTTGGGGTTTTTTGGGTTTTTTTTTTTTTTTGCTATTTATTGAAGATTGAAGAAGTGTTTTGATTAGGTTTTTTTTTATTATAATCAACTATCACTGTTTATCTTTTCTCAAATAATTGGAAATGTTTTCTCCCTTTTTAATTTCTCGAAACAAAATATTTAATTCCAATACAATTTTACAGGGACAGACATGAAATTTTAATCTTAAAACATATTGTCAGGTTTGGCGATACCTGAGTTTGACAAGACAAATTTTTAAAAAGATATTTAATACATTTTAAAGCAAAATAACAGTAATATACTTAGTACTGATAAATATGAAAAGTTCAATTTAATCAAACTCTTCAATGTGTTTCAACTGTATTGGGATATAACAGTTAAAACAAGAATACTGATGATCGATGACTTACTTCTATCTTTAAGGTTGTAAATGACCACACAGTATGTGGCCGTTGTTTCCTGCTGTAATGCAACACAAAGATTTGTCTTCAGCATTGTCATGTGTATTGGAGTCTGAGCGCAGAACAAAGGCTCCATCAGGGGAGCTAATGCTTCTTGAGCAAATGGATACAATCTCCAAACCTTGATGAAATTATCTACAATAAAATGGTTTATATACAGAGTCATATCACATATTGAGATATCAGTTATACAGTGGAACCTGTCTAAACCGAACCTCCTTTTCACTTTTTTATCATTTAAAAATTGATAGCTTTTAAATTAAGATCTTTGTTTTAATCAAATATTAGTGTTCTATCAAATTTTAATTACCAGAATTTGACCTGTGTAATAATTCAAATAAAAAAATAAAAAATAAAAAATATGAGGTCAACTTTATAGTTCTTTCACTTCATAGTAACAGGACATAATCTGTTATCATAAAGTGCAAATTAAAAACTAGAAAAGAAGTATGCCCCCGCACTTGATAATTATGGACAAAGTTGTTTTGTTAGGACTGATTTTTTTAAAATGAAGTGTGTCTGTAAGACACAAATGATGCCCCCACCTGACAATAGGAAATTATAAACAAGTCAAAAGTTCTTTAACACTATGTATGATGTTCTATCATACTCAACTTGCATACAGATAGTACCTTTAATTTTGCATTCCTGATACATGTATGTAAATATAAAGGTATTACCTGTGGTGAAATGGGTATAATTCCCCATACAAACCATGTTTCCATTATGAAGTCCAACTACCTGTCATTTTGTGAATATTTGACAAAAATCCCCCCTCCCGACTTTTCGTTGCAGGGGCATAAAAAAATGACTAAGTCCAACTACCTGTCATTATCAAATATTTGATGAAAATCAAAATCCTTTGGACATGCACACCTCCATTATGTGTATAAACATCATACAAAATATTAAAGCTGTAGCTCTAACACTGTAGGAGAAGATAGCCGGACAAACCATGTATCTATATCCGGACGGACGAACAAAATGACTAAGTCCAACTACCTGTCATTTTGAGAATATTTGATGAAAATCAGAATCCTGTGGACATGTACACCTCCATTATGTGTATAAACATCCTGTAAAATATTAAAGCTGTAGCTCTAAAACTGTAGGAGGAGTTAGCCGGACAAACCATGTTCCCTTTATGCAGCTAGTACGAAAACGAAAACTAGAGGCTCAGGTGAGCCTGTATCGCTCACCTGACATAAATAAGCCCTCTTAAGAATGTCTGCGAATACATCTAAGTTTTGCTATTCAAATCCCATAGGGTTCTCTGTTAAAACTATGTCTGCTCATGGCAGCAATCTTGGATGGAGGTCGTGGTCACCGGACACAATTTTGAAAGTATACTACCCAAGGACCATCAATGCCATCTAAATTGGCTGACTAGTTCAGAGGAGAAGACTTTTAAACAATTTTCCCATAGGGTCCTATGTTAAAACTATGTCCGCTGATGGCGGCCATTTTGGACCGAGATCGGGGTCACTGAACACAATTTTGGCAGTTGACCAACTAAGGATCATCCATGCCATGTTTGCTTTAAATTGGCTTACTGGTTTCAGAGAAGAAGATTTTTAAATATATTTCCCATAGGGTCCTATGTTAAAACTATGTTCGCTGATGGTTGCCATCTTGGATGGAGGTCGGGGTCACAGGACATAATTTTGAAAGTTGACCACCTAAGGACCATTCATCCCATGTTTGCTTTAAACTGACTTACTGGTTTCAGAGGAGAAGACTTTTAAACATTTTTTCCATAGGGTCCTATGTTAAAATTAAGTCGAGTCATGGTGGCCATCTTGAATTTCCGATCAGCAAACGATTCACAAGTTTAGTACAGGACCACCCAATGATCATTCCTGCAAAGCCACAATTCAATTGGCTTAGTGGTTTCTAACAAGAAGATTTTTAAAATTTCGACCAATCAGAACACATTATAGGCCCTGGCAGCCATGTTGGATTTCCGATCAGCACCAAAAACACAAATCTTGTATATGACCATCCAATGAACATTTCTGCCAAGTTTGGTTCAAATCTGTTTTGTGGTTTCAGAAAAAAAGATGAAAATGTGAAATTCCCATAGGGTCCAATGTTAAACTAAGTCGAGTCATGGTGGCCATCTTGAATTTCCGATTGGCAAACGATTCACAAGTTTAGTACAGGACCACCCAATGATCATTCCTGCAAAGTCACAATTCAATTGGCTTAGTGGTTTCTAACAAGAAGATTTTTTAAATTTCGACCAATCAGAACACATTATGGGCCCTGGCAGCCATGTTGGATTTCCGATCAGCGCCAAAAACAAAAATCTTGTATATGACCATCCAATGAACATTTCTGCCAAGTTTGGTTCAAATCTGTTTTGTGGTTTCAGAAAAAAAGATGAAAATGTGAAATTCCCATAGGGTCCAATGTTAAACTAAGTCGAGTCATGGTGGCCATCTTGAATTTCCGATCAGCAAACGATTCACAAGTTTAGTACAGGACCACCCAATGATCATTCCTGCAAAGCCACAATTCAATTGGCTTAGTGGTTTCTAACAAGAAGATTTTTAAAATTTCGACCAATCAGAACACATTATAGGCCCTGGCAGCCATGTTGGATTTCCGATCAGCACCAAAAACACAAATCTTGTATATGACCATCCAATGAACATTTCTGCCAAGTTTGGTTCAAATCTGTTTTGTGGTTTCAGAAAAAAAGATGAAAATGTGAAATTCCCATAGGGTCCAATGTTAAACTAAGTCGAGTCATGGTGGCCATCTTGAATTTCCGATTGGCAAACGATTCACAAGTTTAGTACAGGACCACCCAATGATCATTCCTGCAAAGTCACAATTCAATTGGCTTAGTGGTTTCTAACAAGAAGATTTTTTAAATTTCGACCAATCAGAACACATTATGGGCCCTGGCAGCCATGTTGGATTTCCGATCAGCGCCAAAAACAAAAATCTTGTATATGACCATCCAATGAACATTTCTGCCAAGTTTGGTTCAAATCTGTTTTGTGGTTTCAGAAAAAAAGATGAAAATGTGAAATTCCCATAGGGTCCAATGTTAAACTAAGTCGAGTCATGGTGGCCATCTTGAATTTCCGATCGGCAAACGATTCACAATTTTAGTACAGGACCACCCAATAATCATTCCTGCAAAGTCACAATTCAATTGACTAAGTGGTTTCTGACAAGAAGATTTTTAAAATTTCAGCCAATGAGAACACATTATGGACCCTGGCAGCCATGTTGGATTTCAAATCAGCACCAAAAACACAAATCTGGTAGAGGACCATCCAGTGAACATTTCTGGCAAGTTTGACTGATTTCTGTTCAGCGGTTTCAGAGAAGAAGATTTAAATGTGAAAAGCTAACGGACGGACGGACGACGGACGCTTACCCATGACAAAAGCTCACATGGCCTATGGCCAGGTGAGCTAAAAAGGAAAAGGTACACATTGTTGGTTAAAGACAAATAATACAGAGAGGTAAACATTAGTTTAAATTAATAATAACAATGACTTATTGAGCAAATGGTTTCAGACAAGAAGATTTGTATGGGAATTTCCCATAGGGTCCTATGCTAAATTAAGTTCGGCTGTGGCGGCCACCTTGGTCGGAGGTCTGAAATGCCGGACACAAATTTGGAAGGGGACCACCCAAGGATCATTTCAGCAAAGTTTGGTTGAGATTGGCTCAGTAGTTTCAGAGGAGAAGATTTTTTTTAAATATCATCCCCTTTTTTCTATTTTTAGCTTGGCGGCCATCTTGGTTGGAAGTTGGGATCACCGGACACAATTTTTAAGGGGGGCCACCCAAAGACCATTCCACCAAAGTTTGGTCGCAATTGACCCAGTGGTTTCTGAGAAGATTAAAATGTGAAATGTTGACGGACGGACGAAAAGTGATGGCAATAGCTCACATGGCCTAAAGGCCAGGTGAGCTAAAAACGGAATATATGTTAAACTACTCCTTGCCATGTAGCTGCAGTTAAAATTTGAGCTCATTTTGACTTATACTAAAGCAGTAATGGACAATTAAAGAAATTTCTATTTTTAGCAACAGCAGCCATCTTGAATGGAAGGCGGGGCTGTCGGACACAATTTTGAAAGGGACCCACCCTGCCAGGTTTGGTTTAATTTAGTTCAGCAGTTTCAGAGGAGAAGATTTAAATGTGATCTTTTATCAAAATATGCCTAATTTGCATAATCGGTATAAATCGGCTGAAAGAAAAATTTCACAGAAAAACCCGTATTATATGCCATGTAGCTGCAGTTAAAATTTGAGCTCATTTTGACATATACTAAAGCAGCAATGGACAATTTATTTCATCCCCCCTTTTTTCTATTTTTAGCTTGGCGGCCATCTTGGTTGGAAGTCAGACACAATTTTAGAAGGGGGCCATCCAAGGACCATTCCACCAAAGTTTGGTTGCAATTGGCCCAGTGGTTTCTGAGGAGAAGATTAATATGTGAAATGTTGACGGACGGACAACGGACAAAAAGTGATGACAATAGCTCACATGGCCTAAAGGCCCGGCGACCTTTTCATTAAAGTGATCGTAAATCGTAAGTCTAAAATCACTCTTAAGATTTCCTTACGTGCACGTATACGTGCGTTTCACTAAACTAGTCCTAAACTCAGTTACGACTTACGACTTGCGACAAGTAACATCTCCTATAGTGGAGGTAAAAATACATTGTATATGTTACAGGCGATTTAAAGAATCAGGCATTCTGTAGAATGACTGTAATTTTAGGCAATCTATAGAATGCCTAACATCAATAGGAATTCTATTGAATGCCTAAAAATATCTAGTCATTCTATAGAATGCCTGAATTTTTTTAGCTATTTTCAATAAATTGCCTGAATGTTATTACTAATACTTTAAATAAAAGAAATTCACAGTTTTGTCCAATACATTATGTCATATTGAATGTTTATAAGAAAGATTGTAAGAAAATGATAATCCCCTCCTTCATGATTAAGTACTCGCTTTGCTCGTTCTTAATCATGAAGAAGGAGATTATCATGTTTTTACATATAAGAAAATACCCCTAGGCTTTATTTATGTATAACTAATTGAACAGGTTAAAATTGTTGTCAACATTATCTTAGGGTGAGTTTGTCTTCACTCAAAACTGAATTAATTCTATCATTCTGTAAAAATTGTCATGGCAGAAGAATGCAGTGTGCTCTCCAATGAGCAAACATTTACTAATAAGCTTTGTGAGACTTTGGAGTCTAATCCAAAATCAACCATATGGAAAAGAGATAAATACTACAATATTCTAAACAAAATAAAGACTGGAGAAAAAGAAAACAAAGTGGATTACTACTATATTCAAAGGTAAGCAAACTAACAAAGGACCGAGATTGCAGTTAAATTAAATTCTGCAAATGGTCATTTCAACAATTTATGTCTCATCAGTGCAGATAAAGTCAAAAGATTTGGAAGATCAAAAACTGAAAGAACAATGTCTGATTGAGAACAAATAACCTGAAGGGCCTAAACAGTAACGCCAAAACCAGCTAAAGACAGAGCTTTGCACAAGGGAGATACTCCTTAGTTTTATTAATTTTGAAAATTTTAGATATTGTCAATTTTCAAAATAATATCTGTTTTTCGTGCCGAAGTACTTGGATACTGGGGTGGTGAATACCCTCGGGGACTGTTGACTAACAGTCCACCAGACATCGGCTTTGACCCAGTGGTAATAAACTAACAAAGTACCAAGATTGCAGTTAATTTAAATTCTGCAAATGGCCAAATACATGGTTTTAAGGTCGCATGACATTTGAGCTGTTTTTTACCAATCGACGTCCTTGGTTAATTAGTCCGTCTGTCTTCCATTCATTGAACAAATATAATCATGCATGCCAAAATCTACCTTTGCTGGAAAGTTCAAAATAATCTGATTACTTTGTTGACTTTTTATACGACCGCACATAAGAGTGGTTGTATTATGGTATGGGCCGAAACGAGTGTTATATTAACTTAGCTATACAGGGTTCATTATTTGTCAAAATTGAATGCAGTTTTTAATGAATTTCTCAATGAGCACACCTTTTACTACCGTTTTTGACAATAATAACTGTAATTTCTTATAACTTTTCAACCATATAAACGGAGAGCAAAATGAAACTTCCAAAGATGCTCAGCAAGAGTCGAGTTCTACAAAAGTAAATGGTTTTTTTTTCTTTAAGTTTTAAAACTGTATGAGCTCTATAAGGAACATATAAAGATATTCAACTGAAAAAAAAATATTTTTTTTTTCCGATTTGACGTAATAGTGTGGTGACATTGAAAAACTGATTAAAAAGAGACAAGCAATTACAGACCCAATTCTTTATTATGCCTTTGCTGAAGAAATGTACAGCATTGTCTTGAGGGTTCATCTGAATACTGGACATGGAGGGAGATAAAATGTTAAAGGAGGTTAATAAGAAATATGCTAATGTTACAAGAAATGTCCTGAATTTATTCAAAGAAATGTGCGAGGAATGTCAACTGAAAAAGAGAAAAAATGCAAGTAAGGACCTAGTCGTCAAACCACTTCTTATCAAGGATTTTAACAGTTGAGGACAAGTAGATTTAGTTGATATGCAGTCCATGCGTGATGGTGACTAAGTTCATTTTGCATTATCAATATCATCTCACTAAGTTTGCTGTCTTACATCCACTTACTTCAAAGCTTGCAGCAGAAGTTGGTTTTCAACTGTTGGACATATTTTTACTTTTTTGAGCTCCACATATCCTTCAATCAGACAACGAACGTGAATTTACAGCAAATATTATTAAGGAACTGAAAGATATGTGACCAGATTGTACTTTGGTTCATGGTAAACCAAGACACCCTCATTCACAAGGAAGTGTTGAAAGGGGTAACACTGGTATAAAAGATATGCTTATAATCTGGATGCGTGAAAATAACAATAAAAAGTGGAGTATTGGGCTAAAATTTGTACAGTTTGAAAAGAACAATAGCCATCAATCTGGAATAAATAGATCACCATACAAAGCAATGTTTGGCTGTGATGCAAAAATTGGACTGTCAACATCTTCTCTGCCACATGGACTTCTTTGCTCGTTAGAATCCGAGGAAGATTTAGTGGAACACCTTAATCGTGCTGAAGAGGAGGGAAATGATTTAAGGGCTCCTGGTCATTTAGATCAACCAGACACTCAAGATGATGGGCTTGAAATTGAAATTTGCACAGTATGTGAAAAAACATGTTTTGTCAAAGTAAAATGTTCAATGTGTTCAAAATCTGTACATGAAATGTGTTCAAAGGCCAATGCTGATTTGGTGGTATGTCATTTGTGTTCCAATGAGGTAGTTATTTCTGAGGAGAGACGAAATGCTTCCGTTCCAATGAGGTAGTTATTTCTGAGGAGAGACGAAATGCTTCTGAATCTATGAGAAGGCAGGCCAACAGAATGAGAAATCTGTCCGAAAGAATTTTAACCGAGGTTGAAGTCGGAAAAAATATTCTTATCCCCATCCCTATGGTTGACCGTGGGAAGGGTGATCCACGTAATTTGCTGGCTGTAGTCTTGAGCAGGGAGGAGCATGGCTATAAACTTGGAACAAAGTCAGGTGTATTATGTGGGCTTTATACCAGAAACCAATTTGAACTTTCCGATAATAACTTTTTAGCTAAGGACATTGTTCAACTTTAAACGGAAATTTCTCTGAGACAAGCAGTTAGTGATGCCTCAATATTTGATGGCCAAGGCTTTACAAAGTGTGGTTGTAGTGCTAGTGGGAAGTCCAGATGCAACATGAAAAGATGTTTGTGTAGAAAAAATGGACTGATGTGTAATAGCCATTGTCATCCAAACATTACCTGCATGAACAAGTAAAAAGTAAACTAAATTAAAAAAAAAAATTGTAAATTTGTGTGGAATTTAATATCAAACCTAATCTCTTACTTTTTGTTTGCATAATTTATATTTTTCCACTTTTGATAAATAAACAGTTTTTGTTCATTAAATGTGTCAAAATACTTTTAGGCAATTTATTGAATTTACAACTTTTTTTTTCAGGCATTCAATTTATAAAATGCCTAAAAATGCCAGTCATTCTACAGAATGCCTAAAACTTTCAGGCATTCTATAGAATGCCTAAAGTTAGAGATTGCCTGGAAGCTGATTACATTAATTGCTCGGAAGCTGATTACATTAATAATCACATTTTAAATGTGTTAAAATACATTTTTAATATTTAACTAATTCTAAAACTCTAAAGTGATTTTTCAAATGAATAAACCAAAGCTATTAGAAAAAAATTGTTAAGTGTAAAATTTTACCGAAATTTGAGAAGAAATTTATTTTATGGAATATATTTTAATAAATTTCATGCTATTTGTAAGGGGAAATTTCAAAAATGTGACCATTGATTTGGCAATACATTCACATTCTGCATCGATATTCCGTTTGCGGTGCATTTCAATTGCACGGAAAAAATCTTACATTTACGTGAAGAACATAAACACATGACAATTGTGCAGAATTTCTTTTTACCTTTCTTTAAAGTATATTTCGTATTTTCATAATATTTTATGGTTTTCATAAGCACTGTTGCTGCAACTTCTTTTTTACCTCTACCTCTTTACCAGACAGAAATGACTTAATCTATAACCCCTGCCCACCACGGGGGGAGGGGGGGGGGGGGGGGGAGAGTTGTATTCTGGTAGTTTTATTGCATCACTGTATTCACACATATAAAATAATGTTTCATCAACACATAAAACAACAAAAATACACATCTTACAATATTAAACCTTAACATGTACATGTACTGTTGATTTATATTCATAGTGTTATATAATCAATAAAAACTACCAATGCATTTTAACATTTGGACTAGAAATATCTGTTGCCTTCAAAATTATTGGGTTTTTTTTCTTTTATACATGTATGTTGCAAATTCACAAATTAATCTTTTTTTAAATTTATATTTCATATATTTGTATGTTATTCTTATATCATTTTTTTTTCATTTTAAAGGCTGACGAAAGTGGTGAATAATCCATATTGCATCGTCAGTCATGCTGCAAAATGCAGAAAATGTTATGAATAAATTAAATACATGTATATTCTAAATAACAGGCAATCCGTGCAAATGTAAAAAAAACAAACTCTCAGGTATATTTTACAGACAATTGTAATGTTCTTTCTCTGTCCAAGTGGAATACCTGTTAATCCCCAAATACAAGCAAATGTAATGCGCCCATGCGCCCTCTGTTTGTGCTTAAATATATTTTTTAGCCATTGTTTGTACATGTACCCAATATCATTCATTTCTTGAAATTTCTTCTAAATACCCTCGTTAATAAAATATGTTGATATTGTAAATGCGGAACTGAAACAAACAATAATGTGTACATAGCTGTTTTAATGATTTTTTATGGCTCTCGAAATATAAATATTGTTGAGTGCATCTAATATGTATTGCTCGCTTCATTTGATCAATGTTCATATTAAAAATATACAGATAACAATTCTTCTCTTCAAAAATAGGTTTACGATTTACGACTTACGAGTACCTACCACCACTCTTAACTTTGCGATCACTTTTTATCGCAAGTCGTAACTATTAGTGAAACGGTTGTAACTCTTAAGAGTACACTTGTCTCTACGTTTACGACTTACGACCTTTAGTGAAACGATTGCCTGGTGACCTAAAAAGGGAGGTAACTCTAATCTAAGATTGCAACGCAATCGCACAAAATAAAAAAGGGAGGTAACTCCAATTTAACAGATTGCAAAGCAATCATGCAAAATTTAAAAAAAAGGAGGCAACTCCAATTTAATAGATTGCAATACAATCGCACAAAATAAAAAAGGGAGGCAACTCCAATTTAATAGATTGCAATCGTGCAAAATAAACTAGAGGCTCAGCCCACTGAGCCTGTATCGCTCACCTGACAATAGAATGATACTGAAGCAAATTTCAAAGGGAGATAATCATTACCTTAAAAAACAGCAGCCATCTTGAATGGAGGGTGGGGCTGTCGGACACAATTTTAAAAGGGACACACCCAGGGACCATCTATGCCAAGTTTGGCTCCATTTGGCCAAGCTGTTTCAGAGGAGAAGATTTTTTTAACATTAGTCAATCAGAAAAAAGAATTATTCTTGGCGGCCATGTTTATAGGCCAAATGGAACGAAATGGAGAAACTATATAGAGGACCTTACATAGATGCTTACTGCCAAGTTTGGTTCCATTTGGCCAAGTTGTTTCAGAGGAGAAGATTAAAATATGAAAAAGTTAACGGACGGACGACGGATGCCAAGTGATGGCAATACCTCACATGGCCCTTTGGGTCAGGTGAGCTAAAAAATGATGAAAAAAGGGCAATAACTTCAAGATGGGTAATCAGATTTACTTTAAAATTGTAGGCTAGGTTGATCTTGACATGCTGAACATGTTTTCAGTTTACACTCAACATCTATCTCTTATAGTTTTTGAAATAAAGGATGAAAAGTATTAACATTTTTAAAATTTGATGAAAAAAGGGCAATAACTTCAAGATGGGTAATCAGATTTACTTTAAAATTGTAGGCTAGGTTGATCTTGACATGCTGAACATGTTTGCTGTTTAAACTTAACATCTATCTCTTATAGTTTTTGAAATAAAGGACAAAAGGTATTAACATTTTGAAAATTTGACGAAAAAAAGGGCAATAACTCCAAATTGGGTACTCAAATTAACTTCAAAATTACAGGGTAGGTAGATCTTAATATGCTGCACATGTTTGCAATTTAAACTTAACCTTTATCTCTAATAGTTTTTGAAATATCAGACAAAAATGTTTAAATTAAAAAAATAAAAAATAAAAAAGGGCAATAACTCCTAGACGGGTAATCAGATTTACTTCAAAATTGCAGGGCATGTAGATCTTGACATGCTGCACATGTTTGCTGTTTAAACTTAACGTCTATCTCTTATAGTTTTTGAAATAAAAAACGAAAAGTATTAAAATTTTGAAAATTTGACGAAAAAAAGGGCAATAACTCCAAGATAGGTAATCAGATTTTCTTCAAAATTTCAGGTTAGTTAGATCTTCCTGTGCTGATCATTTTTACCCATGTCAGATTTCTGATATTATTAACGTTTTTGAGTTGTTACCAAAAACGTGCAATTTTACCATATGTTCTATTTTTAGTAACAGCGGCCATGTTTGTTGGCCGAATGGAATTAAATGAAGAAGTTTTATAGAGGATCTTACATAGATGCTTCCTGCCAAGTTTGGCTCCATTTGGCCAAGCAGTTTCAGAGGAGAAGATTAAAATATGAAAAGTTAACGGACGGACGACGGACGCCAAGTGATGGCAATACCTCACATGACCCTTTGGGTCAGGTGAGCTAAAAAAGGAGGTAAGTCCAATTTAATAGATTGCAATGCAATGGTGCAAAATAAAAAAGGGAGGAAACTCCAATTTAATAGATTGCAATGCAATCACACAAAATAAAAAAGGGAGGTAAGTCCAATTTAATAGATTGCAATGCAATGGTGCAAAATAAAAAAGGGAGGTAACTCCAATTTAATAGATTGCAATGCAATCGTGCAAAATAAAAAAGGGAGGTAACTCAAATTTAATAGATTGCAATGCAATCGCACAAAATAAAAAAGGGAGGTAACTCAAATTTAATAGATTGCAATGCAATCGGACAAAATAAAAAAGGGAGGTAACTCAAATTTAATAGATTGCAATGCAATCGCGCAAAATAAAAAAGGGAGGTAACTCCAATTTAATAGATTGCAATGCAATCGCGCAAAATAAAAAAGGGAGGCAACTCCAATTTAATAGATTGCAATGCAATCGCGCAAAATAAACTAGAGGCTCCCAGGAGCCTGTATAGCTCACCTGGGTATAATAATAACATCAGTCAATAAAACTTGATAACTTCGGTAAAAAAAATTAACAATTGTAGCCTTCGTCATTTTTATAAATTTGATGAAAAAAGGGCAAGAACTCCAAGATGGGTAATCGGATTTACTTCAAAATTGCAGGTAAATAAAAATTGATCGAAGGGTCGAACCGCCAGACACATTTTTGGAAGAGAACCATTCAATGACTATTTCATCAAAATTTTGTTCTTATTGAGCAAATGGTTTCAGACAAAAAGATTTTTATGGGAATTTCCCATAGGGTCCTATGTTAAATTAAGTTCGGCTGTGGCGGCCATCTTGGTCGGTCTTCTGAAATGCTGGACACAATTTTGGAAGAGGACCACCCAAGAATCATTTCAGCAAAGTTTGGTTGAGATTGGCTCTGTAGTTTCAGAGAAGAAGATTTTTTTAATTTCATCCCCCCTTTTTTCTAATTTGCATAATCGGTCAAACTCGGTAAAAGTTCAAAGTTCATAAAAAATCCCGTAATATATGTTAAAAAGCTCATCATTATGCTTATACAGTTCAAATTTGGGCACTTTCTGGCTTAAAATAGAGCAGTTTTGGCCATTTGAAGAAATTTCTATTTTTAGTAATGGTGGCCATCTTGGATACAGGACGGCGCTGACGGACACAATTTTGAAAGGGGACCACCTAAGGATCATTTCAGCAAAGTTTGGTTGAGATTGACTCAGTAGTTTCAGAGGAGAAGATTTTTTTTTAATTCCATCCCCCCTTTTTCTAATTTGCATAATCGGTCAAAATCAGTAAAAGTTCAAAGTTCATAAAAAATCCGTAATATATGTTAAAAAGATCATCATTATGCTTATACAGTTCAAATTTGAGCACTTTCTGGCTTAAAATAGAGCAGTTTTGGCCATTTGAAGAAATTTCTATTTTTAATAATGGTGGCCATCTTGGATATAGGACGGCGCTGACGGACACAATTTTAAAAGGGGACCACCTAAGGATCATCTCAGCAAAGTTTGGTTGAAATTGGCTCAGTAGTTTCAGAGGAGAAGATTTTTTTTTAATTTCATCCCCCCTTTTTTTAAATTTCATAATCGGTCAAAATCGGTAAAAGTTCAAAGTTCATAAAAAATCCGTAATATATGTTAAAAAGCTCATCATTATGCTTATACAGTTCAAATTTGGGCACTTTCTGGCTTAAAATAGAACAGTTTTGGCCATTTGAAGAAATTTCTATTTTTAGTAATGGTGGCCATCTTGGATACAGGACGGCGCTGACGGACACAATTTTGAAAGGGGACCACCTAAGGATCATCTCAGCAAAGTTTGGTTGAGATTGGCTCAGTAGTTTCAGAGGAGAAGATTTTTTTTTTAATTTCATCCCCCCTTTTTTTAAATTTCATAATCGGTCAAAATCGGTAAAAGTTCAAAGTTCATAAAAAAATCCCGTAATATATGTTAAAAAGTTCATCATTATGCTTATACAGTTCAAATTTGGGCACTTTCTGGCTTAAAATAGAGCAGTTTTGACCATTTGAAGAAATTTCTATTTTTAGTAATGGCGGCCATCTTGGATACAGGACGGGGCTAATGGACACAATTTTGAAAGGGGACCACCTAAGGATCATTTCAGCAAAGTTTGGTTGAGATTGGTTCAGTAGTTTCAGAGGAGAAGATTTTTTTTTAATTTCATCCCCCCTTTTTTCTAATTTGCATAATCGGTCAAAATGGGTAATGGGATTTACTTCAAAATTGCAGGGTAGGTAGATCTTGATATGCTGCACATTTTTGCAATAAACTTAACATCTATCTCTAAATAGTTTTTGAAATATAAGACGAAAAGTATTAAAAGGAAAAAAAAAAATTGATGAAAAAGGGGCAATAACTCCAAGATGGGTAATCAAATTTACTTCAAAATTGCAGGGTAGGTAGATCTTGACATGCTGAGCATGTTTGCAGTTTCAACTTACCATCTGTCTGTTATAGTTTTTGAAATAAAGGACGAAAAGTATTAAAATTTTGAAAATTTGATGAAAAAAGGGAAATAACTCCAAAATGAGTAATGGGATTTACTTCAAAATTGCAGGGTAGGTAGATCTTAATATGCCGCACATTTTTGCAATTTAAAGTTAACCTTTATCTCTTATAGTTTTTGAAATATAAGACGAAAAGCATTAAAATTTTACAAATTTGATGAAAAAAGGGCAATAACTCCAAGATGGGTAATCAGATTTACTTCAAAATTGCAGGGTAGGTAGATCTTGATGTGCTGATCATTTTTACCCCATGTCAGATTTTTGATATTACTAACGGTTTTTGAGATATTACCAAAAACCTGCAATTTTACCATATGTTCTATTTTTAGTAACAGCGGCCATGTTGGTTGGTGCACGGCATCACCGGACACAATTTTGAAACTAGATACCCTAGTAATGATTCAGACCAAGTTTGGTTTCCATTGGTCTAGTACTTTCAGAGGAGAAGATTTTTGAAAAAGTTTACGACGTACGACGGACGACGGACGACGGACGGACGACGGACGACGGACGACGACGACGGACGCCAAGTGATGAGAATAGCTCACATGACCCTTTGGGTCAGGTGAGCTAAAAAGGGAGGCAACTCCAATTTAATAGATTGCAATGCAATCGGACAAAATAAAAAAGGGAGGTAACTCAAATTTAATAGATTGCAATGCAATCGCGCAAAATAAAAAAGGGAGGTAACTCCAATTTAATAGATTGCAATGCAATCGCGCAAAATAAAAAAGGGAGGCAACTCCAATTTAATAGATTGCAATGCAATCGCGCAAAATAAAAAAGGGAGGCAACTCCAATTTAATAGATTGCAATGCAATCGCACAAATAAAAAAGGGAGGTAACTCCAATTTAATAGATTGCAATACAATCGTGCAAAATAAACCAGAGGCTCCCAGGAGCCTGTAATCGCTCACCTGAATCAAAGCTGCTTTCAATAACAACGCAACTGCACTGTGGTGGCCATCTTGGTGGGAGAGCGCGACTGCCGGACAAAATTTTGGAAAAGGACCATCCAATGACTATTCCATCAAAGTTTGGTTCTAACTGAGCTACTGGTTCCAGACAAGATGGTTTTTATGTGAATTTCCCATAGGGTCCTATGTTGAACTAAGTTCAGCTGTGCAGCCATCTTGGTCAGAGGGCCGAACCACCGGACACATTTTTGGAAGAGAACCATCCAATGACTATTTCATCAAAATTTTTTTCTTATTGAGCAAATGGTTTCAGACAAGAAGATTTTTATGGGAATTTCCCATAGGGTCCTATGTTAAATTAAGTTTGGCTGTGGTGGCCATCTTGGTTGGAGGTCTGAAGGGGACCACCCAAGGATCATTTCATCAAAGTTTGGTTGAGATTGGCTCAGTAGTTTCAGAGGAGAAGATTTAAAAATATCATCCCCTTTTTTCTATTTTTAGCTTGATGGCCATCTTGGTTGGAAGTTGGGATCACCGAACACAATTTTTAAGGGGGGCCACCCAAGGACCATTCCACCAAAGTTTGGTTGCAATTGGCCCAGCGGTTTCTGAGGAGAAGATTAAAATGTGAAATGTTGACGGACAGACGAAAAGTGATGGCAATTGCTCACATGGCCTAAAGGCCAGGCGAGATAAAAACGGAATATATGTTAAACTACTCCTTGCCATGTAGCTGCAGTTAAAATTTTAGCTCATTTTGACTTATACTAAAGCAGCAATGGACAATTGAAGAAATTTCTATTTTTAGCAACAGCAGCCATCTTGAATGGAGGACGGGGCTGTCAGACATAATTTTGAAAGGGACCCACCAAGGGACCATCCCTGCCAGGTTTGGTTTAATTTGGTTCAGCGGTTTCAGAGAAGAAGATTTAAATGTGATCTTTTATCAAAATATGCCTAATTTGCATAATCGGTATAAATCGGCTGAAAGAAAAATTTCACAGAAAAACCCGGAATATATCTTAAACTACTCATTGCCATGTAGCTGCAGTTAAAATTTGAGCTCAGTTTGGTTTATAATAAAGCAGCAATGGACAATTGAAGAAATTTCTATTTTTAGCAACAGCAGCCATCTTGAATGGAGGGCAGGGGCTGTCGGACATAATTTTGAAAGGGACCCTCCCAGGGACCATCCCTGCCAGGTTTGATTTAATTTGGTTCATCGGTTTCAGAGGAGAAGATTTAAATGTGATCTGTTATCAAAATATGCCTTATTTGCATAATCGGTATAAATCGGCTGAAAGAAAAATTTCACAGAAAAACCTGGAATACATCTTAAACTACTCATTGCCATGTAGCTGCAGTTAATATTTGAGCTCAGTTTGGTTTATAATAAAGCAGCAATGGACAATTGAAGAAAATTCTATTTTTAGCAACAGCAGCCATCTTGAATGGAGGGCAGGGGCTGTCTGACATAATTTTGAAAGGGACCCACCCAGGGACCATCCCTGCCAGGTTTGGTTTAATTTGGTTCAGCGGTTTCAGAGGAGAAGATTTAAATGTGATCTTTTATCAAAATATGCCTAATTTACATAATCGGTATAAATCAGCTGAAAGAAAAATTTCACAGAAAAACCCGGAATATATGTTAAACTACTCCTTGCCATGTAGCTGCAGTTAAAATTTGAGCTCATTTTGACATATACTAAAACAGCAATGGACAATTAAAATTGCATCCCCCTGTTTTCTATTTTTAGCTTGGTGGCCATCTTGGTTGGAGGTCAGACACAAATTTGGAAGGGGGCCATCCAAGGACCATTCCACCAAAGTTTGGTTGCAATTGGCCCAGTGGTTTCTGAGGAGAAGATTAAAATGTGAAATGTTGACGGACGGACGACGGATGAAAAGTGATGACAATAGCTCACATGGCCTAAAGGCCAGGCGACCGTTTCACTAAAGTGATCGTAAATCGTAAGTCTAAAATCACTCTTAAGATTTCCTTACGTGCACGAATACGTGCGTTTCACTAAACTAGTCCTAAGCTCAGTTACGACTTACGACTTGCGACAAGTAACATCTCCTATAGTGGAGGTAAAAATACATTGTATATGTTACAGGCGATTTAAAGAATCAAGCATTCTGTAGAATGACTGTAATTTTAGGCAATCTATAGAATGCCTAACATCAATAGGAATTCTATCGAATGCCTAAAAATATCTAGTCATTCTATAGAATGCCTGAATTTTTTTTAGCTATTTTCAATAAAACGTATGAAAATTATTACTAATACTTTAAATAAAAGAAATTCACAGTTTTGTCCAATACATTTATATCATATTGAATGTTTTTAAGAAAGATTGTAAGAAAATGATAATCCCCTCCTTCATGATTAAGTACTCACTTTGCTCATTCTTAATCATGAAGAAGGAGATTATCATGTTTTTACAAAAACAAAAATACCCCTAGGCTTTATTTATGTATAACTAATTGAACAGGTTAAAATTGTTGTCAACATTATTTTAGGGTGAGTTTGTCTTCACTCAAAACTGAATTAATTCTATCATTCTGTAAAAATTGTCATGGCAGAAGAATGCAGTGTGCTCTCCAATGAGCAAACATTTACTAATAAGCTTTGTGAGACTTTGGAGTCTTAATTCAAAATCAACCATATGGAAAAGAGATAAATACTACAATATTCTAAACAAAATAAAGACTGGAGAAAAAGAAAACAAAGTGGATTACTACTATATTCAAAGGTAAGCAAACTAACAAAGGACCGAGATTGCAGTTAATTTAAATTCTGTAAATGGTCATTTCAACAAGTTATGTCTCATCAGTGCAGATAAAGTCAAAAGATTTGGAAGATCAAAAACCGAAAGAACAATGTCTGATTAAGAACAAATAACCTGAAGGGCCTAAACAGTAATGCCTAAACCAGATAAGGACAGAGCTTTGCACAAGGGAGATACTCCTTAGTTTTATAAATTTAGAAAATTTTAGATATGCAATCGCCCAAAATAAAAAAGTGAGGTAACTCCAATTTAATAGATTGCAATGCAATCGCGCAAAAGAAAAAAGGGAGGTAACTCCAATTTAATAGATTGCAATGCAATCGTGCAAAATAAAAAAGGGAGGTAACTACAATTTAATAGATTGCAATGCAATCGCACAAAAGAAAAAAAGGGAGGTAACACCAATTAAATAGATTGCAATGCAATCGCGCAAAAGAAAAAAGGGAGGTAACTCCAATTTAATAGATTGCATTGCAATCGTGCAAAATAAAAAAGGGAGGTAACTCCAATTTAATAGATTGCAATGCAATCACAGAAAATTGAAAAAGGGAGGTAACTCCATTAAAAACAAGGGAGATAACTCCAATATAAAAAAGGGAGATAACTCCAATATTAAAAAGGGAGATAACTTCAATATATATTTTATATTGAAGTTATCTCCCTTTTTTATATTGGAGTTATCTCCCCTTTTTATATTGGAATTATCTCACTTTTTTAGATTGGAGTTATCTCCCTTGTTTTTATTGGAGTTATCTTCCTTTTTTATATCAGAGTTATCTCCCTTTTTTAGATTGGAGTTATCTCCCTTTTTATATATTGGAGTTATCTCCCTTTTTATATATTGGAGTTATCTTCCTTTTTTAGATTGGAGTTATCTCCCTTTTTATATATTGGAGTTATCTCCCTTTTTATATATTGGAGTTATCTTCCTTTTTTAGATTGGAGTTATCTCCCTTTTTATATATTGGAGTTATCTCCCTTTTATATATTGGAGTTATCTCCCTTTTTTTATATTGGAGTTATCTTCCTTTTTTATATTGGAGTTATCTCCCTTTTTAAGATTGGAGTTATCTCCCTTTTTATATATTGGAGTTATCTCCCTTTTTATATATTGGAGTTATCTCCCTTTTTATATATTGGAGTTATCTCCCTTTTTTTATATTGGAGTTATCTCCCTTTTTATATATTGGAGTTATCTCCCTTTTTTATATCAGAGTTATCTCCCTTTTTTTAAATATTGGAGTTATCTCCCTTTTTATATATTGGAGTTATCTCCCTTTTTTAATATTGGAGTTACCTCCCTTTTTTAGATTGGAGTTATCTCCCTTTTTATATATTGGAGTTATCTCCCTTTTTATATATTGGAGTTATCTCCCTTGTTTTTATTGGAGTTATCTCCCTTTTTTAATATTGGAGTTACCTCCCTTTTTTAGATTGGAGTTATCTCCCTTTTTATATATTGGAGTTATCTCCCTTTTTTAGATTGGAGTTATCTCCCTTTTTATATATTGGAGTTATCTCCCTTTTTATATTGGAGTTATCTCCCTTTTTATATATTGGAGTTATCTCCCTTTTTTAGATTGGAGTTATCTCCCTTTTTATATATTGAAGTTATCTCCCTTTTTTATATTGGAGTTATCTCCCTTGTTTTTATTGGAGTTATCTCCCTTGTTTTTATTGGAGTTACCTCCCTTTTTTTATATTGGAGTTATCTCCCTTTTTTTAGATTGGAGTTATCTCCCTTTTTTATATTGGAGTTATCTCCCTTTTTATATGTTGGAGTTATCTCCCTTTTTTAGATTGGAGTTATCTCCCTTTTTATATATTGGAGTTATCTCCCTTTTTTATATTGGAGTTATCTCCCTTTTTTAGATTGGAGTTATCTCCCTTTTTATATATTGGAGTTATCTCCCTTTTTTTATATTGGAGTTATCTCCCTTGTTTTTATTGGAGTTATCTCCCTTTTTTATATTGGAGTTATCTCCCTTTTTTATATTAGAGTTATCTCCCTTTTTTATATTGGAGTTATCTCCCTTGTTTTTATTGGAGTTACCTCCCTTTTTTATATTGGAGTTATCTCCCTTTTTATATATTGGAGTTATCTCCCTTTTTTAGATTGGAGTTATCTCCCTTTTTATATATTGGAGTTATCTCCCTTTTTTATATTGGAGTTATCTCCCTTTTTTAGATTGGAGTTATCTCCCTTTTTATATATTGGAGTTATCTCCCTTTTTTTAGATTGGAGTTATCTCCCTTTTTTATATTGGAGTTATCTCCCTTTTTATATATTGGAGTTATCTCCCTTTTTATATATTGGAGTTATCTCCCTTTTTTTATATTGGAGTTATCTCCCTTGTTTTTATTGGAGTTATCTCCCTTTTTTATATTGGAGTTATCTCCCTTTTTTATATTAGAGTTATCTCCCTTTTTTATATTGGAGTTATCTCCCTTGTTTTTATTGGAGTTACCTCCCTTTTTTATATTGGAGTTATCTCCCTTTTTATATATTGGAGTTATCTCCCTTTTTTAGATTGGAGTTATCTCCCTTTTTATATATTGGAGTTATCTCCCTTTTTTATATTGGAGTTATCTCCCTTTTTTAGATTGGAGTTATCTCCCTTTTTATATATTGGAGTTATCTCCCTTTTTTTATATTGGAGTTATCTCCCTTGTTTTTATTGGAGTTATCTCCCTTTTTTATATTAGAGTTATCTCCCTTTTTTATATTGGAGTTATCTCCCTTTTTTATATTGGAGTTATCTCCCTTTTTTATTGGAGTTACCTCCCTTTTTTATATTGGAGTTATCTCCCTTTTTTTATATTGGAGTTATCTCCCTTTTTTATATTGGAGTTATCTCCCTTTTTATATGTTGGAGTTATCTCCCTTTTTTAGATTGGAGTTATCTCCCTTTTTTATATTGGAGTTATCTCCCTTTTTTATATTGGAGTTATCTCCCTTTTTTAGATTGGAGTTATCTCCCTTTTTATATATTGGAGTTATCTCCCTTTTTTATATTGGAGTTATCTCCCTTGTTTTTATTGGAGTTATCTCCCTTTTTTATATTGGAGTTATCTCCCTTTTTTATATTAGAGTTATCTCCCTTTTTTATATTGGAGTTATCTCCCTTGTTTTTATTGGAGTTAACTCCCTTTTTTATATTGGAGTTATCTCCCTTTTTATATATTGGAGTTATCTCCCTTTTTTAGATTGGAGTTATCTCCCTTTTTATATATTGGAGTTATCTCCCTTTTTTATATTGGAGTTATCTCCCTTTTTTAGATTGGAGTTATCTCCCTTTTTATATATTGGAGTTATCTCCCTTTTTTTAGATTGGAGTTATCTCCCTTTTTTATATTGGAGTTATCTCCCTTTTTATATATTGGAGTTATCTCCCTTTTTTAGATTGGAGTTATCTCCCTTTTTTTAGATTGGAGTTATCTCCCTTTTTTATATTGGAGTTATCTCCCTTTTTTAGATTGGAGTTTTCTCCCTTTTTTTATATTGGAGTTATCTCCCTTTTTATATATTGGAGTTATCTCCCCTTTTTTTTTTTGGAGTTATCTCCCTTTTTTATATTGGAGTTATCTCCCCTTTTTTTTTTGGAGTTATCTCCCTTTTTTATATTGGAGTTATCTCCCTTTTTTATATTGGAGTTATCTCCCTTTTTATATATTGGAGTTATCTCCCTTTTTTAGATTGGAGTTATCTCCCTTTTTATATATTGGAGTTATCTCCCTTTTTTATATTGGAGTTATCTCCCTTTTTTTAGATTGGAGTTATCTCCCTTTTTTATATTGGAGTTATCTCCCTTTTTATATATTGGAGTTATCTCCCTTTTTTATATTGGAGTTATCTCCCTTTTTTTAGATTGGAGTTATCTCCCTTTTTTATATTGGAGTTATCTCCCTTTTTTTAGATTGGAGTTATCTCCCTTTTTTATATTGGAGTTATCTCCCTTTTTATATATTGGAGTTATCTCCCTTTTTATATATTGGAGTTATCTCCCTTTTTTTATATTGGAGTTATCTCCCTTGTTTTTATTGGAGTTATCTCCCTTTTTTATATTAGAGTTATCTCCCTTTTTTATATTGGAGTTATCTCCCTTGTTTTTATTGGAGTTACCTCCCTTTTTATATATTGGAGTTATCTCCCTTTTTTATATTGGAGTTATCTCCCTTTTTTATATTGAAGTTATCTCCCTTTTTTATTGGAGTTACCTCCCTTTTTTATATTGGAGTTATCTCCCTTTTTTTATATTGGAGTTATCTCCCTTTTTATATATTGGAGTTATCTCCCTTTTTTAGATTGGAGTTATCTCCCTTTTTATATATTGGAGTTATCTACCTTTTTTAGATTGGAGTTATCTCCCTTGTTTTTATTGGAGTTACCTCCCTTTTTTAGATTGGAGTTATCTCCCTTTTTTATTTGGAGTTATCTCCCTTTTTTAGATTGGAGTTATCTCCCTTTTTTATATTGGAGTTATCTCCCTTTTTTCTATTGGAGTTATCTCCCTTGTTTTTATTGGAGTTATCTCCCTTTTTTATATTGGAGTTATCTCCCTTTTTTATATTGGAGTTATCTCCCTTTTTTAGATTGGAGTTATCTCCCTTTTTTATATTGGAGTTATCTCCCTTTTTATATATTGGAGTTATCTCCCTTTTTTAGATTGTTGTTATCTTCCTTTTTATATATTGGAGTTATCTCCCTTTTTTTATATTGGAGTTATCTCCCTTTTTTAAATTGGAGTTATCTCCCTTTTTATATATTGGAGTTATCTCCCTTTTTTTATATTGGAGTTACCTCCCTTTTTTATATTGGAGTTATCTCCCTTTTTTATATTGGAGTTATCTCCCTTTTTTAGATTGGAGTTATCTCCCTTTTTTATATTGGAGTTATCTCCCTTTTTATATATTGGAGTTATCTCCCTTTTTTAGATTGTTGTTATCTTCCTTTTTATATATTGGAGTTATCTCCCTTTTTTTATATTGGAGTTATCTCCCTTTTTTAAATTGGAGTTATCTCCCTTTTTATATATTGGAGTTATCTCCCTTTTTTTATATTGGAGTTACCTCCCTTTTTTATATTGGAGTTATCTCCCTTTTTTTTATATTGGAGTTATCTCCCTTTTTTATATTGGAGTTATCTCCCTTGTTTTTATTGGAGTTATCTCCCTTTTTTATATTGGAGTTATCTCCCTTTTTTATATTAGAGTTATCTCCCTTTTTTATATTGGAGTTATCTCCCTTGTTTTTATTGGAGTTACCTCCCTTTTTTATATTGGAGTTATCTCCCTTTTTATATATTGGAGTTATCTCCCTTTTTTAGATTGGAGTTATCTCCCTTTTTATATATTGGAGTTATCTCCCTTTTTTATATTGGAGTTATCTCCCTTTTTTAGATTGGAGTTATCTCCCTTTTTATATATTGGAGTTATCTCCCTTTTTTTAGATTGGAGTTATCTCCCTTTTTTATATTGGAGTTATCTCCCTTTTTATATATTGGAGTTATCTCCCTTTTTATATATTGGAGTTATCTCCCTTTTTTTATATTGGAGTTATCTCCCTTGTTTTTATTGGAGTTATCTCCCTTTTTTATATTGGAGTTATCTCCCTTTTTTATATTAGAGTTATCTCCCTTTTTTATATTGGAGTTATCTCCCTTGTTTTTATTGGAGTTACCTCCCTTTTTTATATTGGAGTTATCTCCCTTTTTATATATTGGAGTTATCTCCCTTTTTTAGATTGGAGTTATCTCCCTTTTTATATATTGGAGTTATCTCCCTTTTTTATATTGGAGTTATCTCCCTTTTTTAGATTGGAGTTATCTCCCTTTTTATATATTGGAGTTATCTCCCTTTTTTTATATTGGAGTTATCTCCCTTGTTTTTATTGGAGTTATCTCCCTTTTTTATATTAGAGTTATCTCCCTTTTTTATATTGGAGTTATCTCCCTTTTTTATATTGGAGTTATCTCCCTTTTTTATTGGAGTTACCTCCCTTTTTTATATTGGAGTTATCTCCCTTTTTTTATATTGGAGTTATCTCCCTTTTTTATATTGGAGTTATCTCCCTTTTTATATGTTGGAGTTATCTCCCTTTTTTAGATTGGAGTTATCTCCCTTTTTTATATTGGAGTTATCTCCCTTTTTTATATTGGAGTTATCTCCCTTTTTTAGATTGGAGTTATCTCCCTTTTTATATATTGGAGTTATCTCCCTTTTTTTATATTGGAGTTATCTCCCTTGTTTTTATTGGAGTTATCTCCCTTTTTTATATTGGAGTTATCTCCCTTTTTTATATTAGAGTTATCTCCCTTTTTTATATTGGAGTTATCTCCCTTGTTTTTATTGGAGTTAACTCCCTTTTTTATATTGGAGTTATCTCCCTTTTTATATATTGGAGTTATCTCCCTTTTTTAGATTGGAGTTATCTCCCTTTTTATATATTGGAGTTATCTCCCTTTTTTATATTGGAGTTATCTCCCTTTTTTAGATTGGAGTTATCTCCCTTTTTATATATTGGAGTTATCTCCCTTTTTTTAGATTGGAGTTATCTCCCTTTTTTATATTGGAGTTATCTCCCTTTTTATATATTGGAGTTATCTCCCTTTTTTAGATTGGAGTTATCTCCCTTTTTTTAGATTGGAGTTATCTCCCTTTTTTATATTGGAGTTATCTCCCTTTTTTAGATTGGAGTTTTCTCCCTTTTTTTATATTGGAGTTATCTCCCTTTTTATATATTGGAGTTATCTCCCTTTTTATATATTGGAGTTATCTCCCCTTTTTTTTTTGGAGTTATCTCCCTTTTTTATATTGGAGTTATCTCCCCTTTTTTTTTTTGGAGTTATCTCCCTTTTTTATATTGGAGTTATCTCCCTTTTTTATATTGGAGTTATCTCCCTTTTTATATATTGGAGTTATCTCCCTTTTTTAGATTGGAGTTATCTCCCTTTTTTTAGATTGGAGTTATCTCCCTTTTTTATATTGGAGTTATCTCCCTTTTTATATATTGGAGTTATCTCCCTTTTTTATATTGGAGTTATCTCCCTTTTTTAGATTGGAGTTATCTCCCTTTTTTATATAGGAGTTATCTCCCTTTTTTTTAGATTGGAGTTATCTCCCTTTTTTATATTGGAGTTATCTCCCTTTTTATATATTGGAGTTATCTCCCTTTTTATATATTGTAGTTATCTCCCTTTTTTTTATATTGGAGTTATCTCCCTTGTTTTTATTGGAGTTATCTCCCTTTTTTATATTAGAGTTATCTCCCTTTTTTATATTGGAGTTATCTTCCTTGTTTTTATTGGAGTTACCTCCCTTTTTATATATTGGAGTTATCTCCCTTTTTTATATTGGAGTTATCTCCCTTTTTTATATTAGACTTATCTCCCTTTTTTATTGGAGTTACCTCCCTTTTTTATATTGGAGTTATCTCCCTTTTTTATATTGGAGTTATCTCCCTTTTTATATATTGGAGTTATCTCCCTTTTTTAGATTGGAGTTATCTCCCTTTTTATATATTGGAGTTATCTCCCTTTTTTTAGATTGGAGTTATCTCCCTTTTTTATTTGGAGTTATCTCCCTTTTTTAGATTGGAGTTATCTCCCTTTTTTATATTGGAGTTATCTCCCTTTTTTCTATTGGAGTTATCTCCCTTGTTTTTATTGGAGTTATCTCCCTTTTTTATATTGGAGTTATCTCCCTTTTTTATATTGGAGTTATCTCCCTTTTTTAGATTGGAGTTATCTCCCTTTTTTATATTGGAGTTATCTCCCTTTTTATATATTGGAGTTATCTCCCTTTTTTAGATTGTTGTTATCTTCCTTTTTATATATTGGAGTTATCTCCCTTTTTTTATATTGGAGTTATCTCCCTTTTTTATATTGGAGTTATCTCCCTTTTTTATATTGGAGTTATCTCCCTTTTTTAGATTGGAGTTATCTCCCTTTTTTATATTGGAGTTATCTCCCTTTTTATATATTGGAGTTATCTCCCTTTTTTAGATTGTTGTTATCTTCCTTTTTATATATTGGAGTTATCTCCCTTTTTTTATATTGGAGTTATCTCCCTTTTTTAAATTGGAGTTATCTCCCTTTTTATATATTGGAGTTATCTCCCTTTTTTTATATTGGAGTTACCTCCCTTTTTTATATTGGAGTTATCTCCCTTTTTTATATTGGAGTTATCTCCCTTTTTTAGATTGGAGTTATCTCCCTTTTTTATATTGGAGTTATCTCCCTTTTTATATATTGGAGTTATCTCCCTTTTTTAGATTGTTGTTATCTTCCTTTTTATATATTGGAGTTATCTCCCTTTTTTTATATTGGAGTTATCTCCCTTTTTTAAATTGGAGTTATCTCCCTTTTTATATATTGGAGTTATCTCCCTTTTTTTATATTGGAGTTACCTCCCTTTTTTATATTGGAGTTATCTCCCTTTTTTTTATATTGGAGTTATCTCCCTTTTTTATATTGGAGTTATCTCCCTTGTTTTTATTGGAGTTATCTCCCTTTTTTATATTGGAGTTATCTCCCTTTTTTATATTAGAGTTATCTCCCTTTTTTATATTGGAGTTATCTCCCTTGTTTTTATTGGAGTTACCTCCCTTTTTTATATTGGAGTTATCTCCCTTTTTATATATTGGAGTTATCTCCCTTTTTTAGATTGGAGTTATCTCCCTTTTTATATATTGGAGTTATCTCCCTTTTTTATATTGGAGTTATCTCCCTTTTTTAGATTGGAGTTATCTCCCTTTTTATATATTGGAGTTATCTCCCTTTTTTTAGATTGGAGTTATCTCCCTTTTTTATATTGGAGTTATCTCCCTTTTTATATATTGGAGTTATCTCCCTTTTTATATATTGGAGTTATCTCCCTTTTTTTATATTGGAGTTATCTCCCTTGTTTTTATTGGAGTTATCTCCCTTTTTTATATTGGAGTTATCTCCCTTTTTTATATTAGAGTTATCTCCCTTTTTTATATTGGAGTTATCTCCCTTGTTTTTATTGGAGTTACCTCCCTTTTTTATATTGGAGTTATCTCCCTTTTTATATATTGGAGTTATCTCCCTTTTTTAGATTGGAGTTATCTCCCTTTTTATATATTGGAGTTATCTCCCTTTTTTATATTGGAGTTATCTCCCTTTTTTAGATTGGAGTTATCTCCCTTTTTATATATTGGAGTTATCTCCCTTTTTTTTATATTGGAGTTATCTCCCTTGTTTTTATTGGAGTTATCTCCCTTTTTTATATTAGAGTTATCTCCCTTTTTTATATTGGAGTTATCTCCCTTTTTTATATTGGAGTTATCTCCCTTTTTTATTGGAGTTACCTCCCTTTTTTATATTGGAGTTATCTCCCTTTTTTTATATTGGAGTTATCTCCCTTTTTTATATTGGAGTTATCTCCCTTTTTATATGTTGGAGTTATCTCCCTTTTTTAGATTGGAGTTATCTCCCTTTTTTATATTGGAGTTATCTCCCTTTTTTATATTGGAGTTATCTCCCTTTTTTAGATTGGAGTTATCTCCCTTTTTATATATTGGAGTTATCTCCCTTTTTTTATATTGGAGTTATCTCCCTTGTTTTTATTGGAGTTATCTCCCTTTTTTATATTGGAGTTATCTCCCTTTTTTATATTAGAGTTATCTCCCTTTTTTATATTGGAGTTATCTCCCTTGTTTTTATTGGAGTTAACTCCCTTTTTTATATTGGAGTTATCTCCCTTTTTATATATTGGAGTTATCTCCCTTTTTTAGATTGGAGTTATCTCCCTTTTTATATATTGGAGTTATCTCCCTTTTTTATATTGGAGTTATCTCCCTTTTTTAGATTGGAGTTATCTCCCTTTTTATATATTGGAGTTATCTCCCTTTTTTTAGATTGGAGTTATCTCCCTTTTTTATATTGGAGTTATCTCCCTTTTTATATATTGGAGTTATCTCCCTTTTTTAGATTGGAGTTATCTCCCTTTTTTTAGATTGGAGTTATCTCCCTTTTTTATATTGGAGTTATCTCCCTTTTTTAGATTGGAGTTTTCTCCCTTTTTTTATATTGGAGTTATCTCCCTTTTTATATATTGGAGTTATCTCCCTTTTTATATATTGGAGTTATCTCCCCTTTTTTTTTTTGGAGTTATCTCCCTTTTTTATATTGGAGTTATCTCCCCTTTTTTTTTTGGAGTTATCTCCCTTTTTATATATTGGAGTTATCTCCCTTTTTTTATATTGGAGTTATCTCCCTTGTTTTTATTGGAGTTATCTCCCTTTTTTATATTAGAGTTATCTCCCTTTTTTATATTGGAGTTATCTCCCTTTTTTATATTGGAGTTATCTCCCTTTTTTATATTGGAGTTATCTCCCTTTTTTATTGGAGTTACCTCCCTTTTTTATATTGGAGTTATCTCCCTTTTTTTATATTGGAGTTATCTCCCTTTTTTATATTGGAGTTATCTCCCTTTTTATATGTTGGAGTTATCTCCCTTTTTTAGATTGGAGTTATCTCCCTTTTTTATATTGGAGTTATCTCCCTTTTTTATATTGGAGTTATCTCCCTTTTTTAGATTGGAGTTATCTCCCTTTTTATATATTGGAGTTATCTCCCTTTTTTTATATTGGAGTTATCTCCCTTGTTTTTATTGGAGTTATCTCCCTTTTTTATATTGGAGTTATCTCCCTTTTTTATATTAGAGTTATCTCCCTTTTTTATATTGGAGTTATCTCCCTTGTTTTTATTGGAGTCAACTCCCTTTTTTATATTGGAGTTATCTCCCTTTTTATATATTGGAGTTATCTCCCTTTTTTAGATTGGAGTTATCTCCCTTTTTATATATTGGAGTTATCTCCCTTTTTTATATTGGAGTTATCTCCCTTTTTTAGATTGGAGTTATCTCCCTTTTTATATATTGGAGTTATCTCCCTTTTTTTAGATTGGAGTTATCTCCCTTTTTTATATTGGAGTTATCTCCCTTTTTATATATTGGAGTTATCTCCCTTTTTTAGATTGGAGTTATCTCCCTTTTTTTAGATTGGAGTTATCTCCCTTTTTTATATTGGAGTTATCTCCCTTTTTTAGATTGGAGTTTTCTCCCTTTTTTTATATTGGAGTTATCTCCCTTTTTATATATTGGAGTTATCTCCCTTTTTATATATTGGAGTTATCTCCCCCTTTTTTTTTTGGAGTTATCTCCCTTTTTTATATTGGAGTTATCTCCCCTTTTTTTTTTGGAGTTATCTCCCTTTTTTATATTGGAGTTAAATCTCCCTTTTTTATATTGGAGTTATCTCCCTTTTTATATATTGGAGTTATCTCCCTTTTTTAGATTGGAGTTATCTCCCTTTTTATATATTGGAGTTATCTCCCTTTTTTATATTGGAGTTATCTCCCTTTTTTTAGATTGGAGTTATCTCCCTTTTTTATATTGGAGTTATCTCCCTTTTTATATATTGGAGTTATCTCCCTTTTTTATATTGGAGTTATCTCCCTTTTTTTAGATTGGAGTTATCTCCCTTTTTTATATAGGAGTTATCTCCCTTTTTTTAGATTGGAGTTATCTCCCTTTTTTATATTGGAGTTATCTCCCTTTTTTTAGATTGGAGTTATCTCCCTTTTTTATATTGGAGTTATCTCCCTTTTTATATATTGGAGTTATCTCCCTTTTTTATATTGGAGTTATCTCCCTTTTTTTAGATTGGAGTTATCTCCCTTTTTTATATAGGAGTTATCTCCCTTTTTTTAGATTGGAGTTATCTCCCTTTTTTATATTGGAGTTATCTCCCTTTTTATATATTGGAGTTATCTCCCTTTTTATATATTGGAGTTATCTCCCTTTTTTTTATATTGGAGTTATCTCCCTTGTTTTTATTGGAGTTATCTCCCTTTTTTATATTAGAGTTATCTCCCTTTTTTATATTGGAGTTATCTCCCTTGTTTTTATTGGAGTTACCTCCCTTTTTATATATTGGAGTTATCTCCCTTTTTTATATTGGAGTTATCTCCCTTTTTTATATTGAAGTTATCTCCCTTTTTTATTGGAGTTACCTCCCTTTTTTATATTGGAGTTATCTCCCTTTTTTATATTGGAGTTATCTCCCTTTTTATATATTGGAGTTATCTCCCTTTTTTAGATTGGAGTTATCTCCCTTTTTATATATTGGAGTTATCTACCTTTTTTAGATTGGAGTTATCTCCCTTGTTTTTATTGGAGTTACCTCCCTTTTTTAGATTGGAGTTATCTCCCTTTTTTATTTGGAGTTATCTCCCTTTTTTAGATTGGAGTTATCTCCCTTTTTATATTGGAGTTATCTCCCTTTTTTCTATTGGAGTTATCTCCCTTGTTTTTATTGGAGTTATCTCCCTTTTTTATATTGGAGTTATCTCCCTTTTTTATATTGGAGTTATCTCCCTTTTTTAGATTGGAGTTATCTCCCTTTTTTATATTGGAGTTATCTCCCTTTTTATATATTGGAGTTATCTCCCTTTTTTAGATTGTTGTTATCTTCCTTTTTATATATTGGAGTTATCTCCCTTTTTTTATATTGGAGTTATCTCCCTTTTTTAAATTGGAGTTATCTCCCTTTTTATATATTGGAGTTATCTCCCTTTTTTTATATTGGAGTTACCTCCCTTTTTTATATTGGAGTTATCTCCCTTTTTTATATTGGAGTTATCTCCCTTTTTTAGATTGGAGTTATCTCCCTTTTTTATATTGGAGTTATCTCCCTTTTTATATATTGGAGTTATCTCCCTTTTTTAGATTGTTGTTATCTTCCTTTTTATATATTGGAGTTATCTCCCTTTTTTTATATTGGAGTTATCTCCCTTTTTTAAATTGGAGTTATCTCCCTTTTTATATATTGGAGTTATCTCCCTTTTTTTATATTGGAGTTACCTCCCTTTTTTATATTGGAGTTATCTCCCTTTTTTTTATATTGGAGTTATCTCCCTTTTTTATATTGGAGTTATCTCCCTTTTTTATTGGAGTTAACTCCCTTTTTTTATATTGGAGTTATCTCCCTTTTTTATATTGGAGTTATCTCCCTTTTTTATTGGAGTTACCTCCCTTTTTTTATATTGGAGTTACCTCCCTTTTTTTATATTGGAGTTAAAAGGGAGGTAACTCCAATAAAAACAAGGGAGATAACTCCAATATAAAAAAGGGAGATAACTCCAATATAAAAAAGGGAGGAAACTCCAATATAAAAAAGGGAGATAAGTCTAATATAAAAAGGGAGATAACTCCAATATAAAAAGGAGATAACTCCAATATAAAAAAGGGAGATAACTCCAATATAAAAAAGGGAGATAACTCCAATCTAAAAAAGGGAGGTAACTCCAATATAAAAAAGGGAGATAAGTCTAATATAAAAAAGGGAGATAACTCCAATATAAAAAAGGGAGATAACTCCAATATAAAAAAGGGAGATAACTCCAATATAAAAAAGGGAGATAAGTCTAATATAAAAAGGGAGATAACTCCAATATAAAAAAGGGAGATAACTCCAATATAAAAAAGGGAGATAAATCCAATATAAAAAAGGGAGATAACTCCAATCTAAAAAAGGGAGGTAACTCCAATATAAAAAAGAGAGATAACTCCAATATAAAAAAGGGAGATAACTCCAATATAAAAAAGGGAGATAACTCCAATATAAAAAAGGGAAGTAACTCCAATATAAAAAAGGGAGATAACTCCAATATAAAAAAGCGAAGTAACTCCAATATAAAAAAAGGAGATAACTCTAATATAAAAAAGGGAAGTAACTCCAATATAAAAAAGGGAAGTAACTCCAATATAAAAAAGGGAGATAACTCCAATATAAAAAAGGGAAGTAACTCCAATATAAAAAAGGGAAGTAACTCCAATATAAAAAAGGGAGATAACTCCAATATAAAAAAGGGAAGTAACTCCAATATAAAAAAGGGAGATAACTCCAATATAAAAAAGGGAAGTAACTCCAATATAAAAAAGGGAGATAACTCCAATATAAAAAAGGGAGATAACTCCAATATAAAAAAGGGAGATAACTCCAATATAAAAAAGGGAGGTAACTCCAATATAAAAAAGGGAGATAAGTCTAATATAAAAAAGGGAGATAACTCCAATATAAAAAAGGGAGATAAGTCTAATATAAAAAAGGGAGATAACTCCAATATAAAAAAGGGAGATAACTCCAATATAAAAAAGGGAGATAACTCCAATATAAAAAAGGGAGATAAGTCTAATATAAAAAGGGAGATAACTCCAATATAAAAAAGGGAGATAACTCCAATATAAAAAAGGGAGATAAATCCAATATAAAAAAGGGAGATAACTCCAATCTAAAAAAGGGAGGTAACTCCAATATAAAAAAGAGAGATAACTCCAATATAAAAAAGGGAGATAACTCCAATATAAAAAAGGGAGATAACTCCAATATAAAAAAGGGAAGTAACTCCAATATAAAAAAGGGAGATAACTCCAATATAAAAAAGCGAAGTAACTCCAATATAAAAAAAGGAGATAACTCTAATATAAAAAAGGGAAGTAACTCCAATATAAAAAAGGGAAGTAACTCCAATATAAAAAAGGGAGATAACTCCAATATAAAAAAGGGAAGTAACTCCAATATAAAAAAGGGAAGTAACTCCAATATAAAAAAGGGAGATAACTCCAATATAAAAAAGGGAAGTAACTCCAATATAAAAAAGGGAGATAACTCCAATATAAAAAAGGGAAGTAACTCCAATATAAAAAAGGGAGATAACTCCAATATAAAAAAGGGAGATAACTCCAATATAAAAAAGGGAGATAACTCCAATATAAAAAAGGGAGGTAACTCCAATATAAAAAAGGGAGATAAGTCTAATATAAAAAAGGGAGATAACTCCAATATAAAAAAGGGAGATAACTCCAATATAAAAAAGGGAGATAACTCCAATATAAAAAAGGGAGGTAACTCCAATATAAAAAAGGGAGATAACTCCAATATAAAAAAAGGGAGGTAACTCCAATAAAAACAAGGGAGATAACTCCAATATAAAAAAAGGGAGATAACTCCAATATATAAAAAGGGAGATAACTCCAATATATAAAAAGGGAGGTAACTCCAATAAAAACAAGGGAGATAACTCCAATATAAAAAAGGGAGATAACTCCAATATAAAAAAGGGAGATAACTCCAATATAAAAAAGGGAGATAACTCCAATATAAAAAGGGAGGTAACTCCAATATAAAAAAGGGAGATAACTCCAATATAAAAAAGGGAGATAACTCCAATATAAAAAAGGGAGGTAACTCCAATCTAAAAAAGGGAGGTAACTCCAATATAAAAAAGGGAGATAACTCCAATATAAAAAAGGGAGGTAACTCCAATATAAAAAAGGAAGATAACTCCAATATAAAAAAGGGAGGTAACTCCAATATAAAAAAGGGAGATAAGTCTAATATAAAAAAAGGGAGATAACTCCAATATAAAAAAGGGAGATAACTCCAATATAAAAAAGGGAGATAACTCCAATAAAAAAGGGAGATAACTCCAATATAAAAAAGGGAGGCAACTCCAATATAAAAAAGGGAAGTAACTCCAATATAAAAAAGGGAGATAACTCCAATATAAAAAAGGGAGATAACTCCAATATAAAAAAGGGAGATAAGTCTAATATAAAAAAGGGAGATAACTCCAATATAAAAAAGGGAGATAACTCCAATATAAAAAAGGGAGATAACTCCAATATAAAAAAGGGAGATAACGCCAATATAAAAAAAGGGAGATAACTCCAATATAAAAAAGGGAGATAACTCCAATATAAAAAAGGTAGGTAACTCCAATATAAAAAAGGGAGATAAGTCTAATATAAAAAGGGAGATAACTCCAATATAAAAAAGGGAGATAACTCCAATATAAAAAAGGGAGGTAACTCCAATATAAATAAGGGAGGTAACTCCAATATAAAAAAGGGAGATAACTCCAATATAAAACCTGGGGCTCCCAGGAGCCTGTAATCGCTCACCTGGATCAAAGCTGCTTTCAATAACAACGCAACTGCACTGTGGTGGCCATCTTGGCGGGAGAGTGCAACTGCCAGACACCATTTTGGAAGAGGACCATCCAATAACTATTCCATCAAAGTTTGGTTTTAATTGAGCTACTGGTTCCAGACAAGATGGTTTTTATGTGAATTTCCCATAGGGTCCTATGTTAAACTAAGTACAGCTGTGCAGCCATCTTGGTCAGAGGGCGGGACCACCAGACACAAATTTAGTTCAGCGGTTTCAGAGGAGAAGATTTAAATGTGATCTTTTATCAAAATATGCCTAATTTGAATAATCGATATAAATCGGCTGAAAGAAAAAATTTTAAAAAAAAACCCGAACATATGCTAAACTACTCCTTGCCATGTAGCTGCAGTTCAAATTTGAGCTCATTTTGACTTATACTAAAGCAGCAATGGACAATTGAACAAATTTCTATTTTTAGTAACAGCAGCCATCTTGAATGGAGGGCGGGGCTGTCGGACACAATTTTGAAAGGGAACCACCCAGGGACCATCCCTGCCAGGTTTGGTTTAATTTGGTTCAGCGGTTTCAGAGGAGAAGATTTAATTTGCATAATCGGTATATATCGGCTGAAAGAAAAATTTCACAGAAAAACCCGGAATATATGTTAAACTACTCCTTGCCATGTAGCTGCAGTTAAAATTTCAGCTCATTTTGACTTACACTAAAGCAGCAATGGACAATTAAAATTTCATCCCCCCTTTTTTTCTATTTTTAGCTTGGCGGCCATCTTGGTTGGAAGTCGGGATCAACGGACACAATTTTGGAAGGGGGCCATCCAAGAATCATTTCAGCAAAATTTGGTTGATATTGGCTCAGTAGTTTCTGAGGAGAAGATTTTTTTTTAATTTCATCCCCCCTTTTTTCTAATTTGCATAATCGGTCAAAATCGGCATAAGTTCAAAGTTCATAAAAAATCCTGTAATATATGCTAAAAAGCTCATCATTATGCTTACACAGTTCAAATTTGGGAACATTCTGGCTTAAAATAGAGCAGTTTTGGCCATTTGAAGAAATTTCTATTTTTAGTAACAGCGGCCATCTTGAATGGAGGGCGGGGCTGTCGGACACAATTTTGAAAGGGACCCACCCAGGGACCATCCCTGCCAGGTTTGGTTTAATTTGGTTCAGCGGTTTCAGAGGAGAAGATTTAAATGTGATCTTTTATCAAAATATGCCTAATTTGCATAATCGGTATATCTCGGCTGAAAGAAAAATTTCACAGAAAAATTCGGAATATATGCTAAACTACTTCTTGCTATGTAGCTGCAGTTAAAATTTCAGCTCATTTTGACTTACACTAAAGCAGCAATGGACAATTAAAATTTCATCCCCCCCTTTTTTCTATTTTTAGCTTGGCGGCCATCTTGGTTGGAAGTCGGGATCACCGGACACAATTTTGGAAGGGGGCCATCCAAGGACCATTCCACCAAAGTTTGGTTGCAATTGGCCCAGTGGTTTCTGAGGAGAAGATTAAAATGTGAAATGTTGACGGACGGACGACGGACGACAGACGACGAACGAAAAGTGATGACAATAGCTCACATGGCCTAAAGGCCAGGTGAGCTAAAAATGATTAAGTCCAACTACCTGTCATTTTGAGACTATTTGATGAAAATCAAAATCCTGTGGACATGCACACCTTTATTATGTGTATAAACATCCTACAAAATATTAAAGCTGTAGCTCCAAAACTGTAGGAGGAGATAGCCGGACAAACCATGTATCTATATCCCGACGGACGAACGGACGGACAGGGGTAAATTAATATGCCCCCCAACTTTTAGTCGCGGGGGCATAAAAAACCTCTAGAACCTACTGAAACTCCTAAGGCTATCAATATTCATCCATTACTAAAACTGGTTGACTCTAAAAAATAAATGGAAGGCTACATTTCATTTTAAAGCACATTTTTTCGTTTTCATTTTAAAAATATATTCTGTACCTACCCTTTCCAGCAGAGATGACAAGATCTTGTTTGGAATTGGCTATCATACTCAGCACACCCTTTGACCCATGAGCCTGAAATAACAACAGAATTAACTTCTATGATAGATAAAACTAGTATTACTGTGAGCACAGCTCACTAAGATATACCCCCCGTTCCCCACATCTGTCCAACCTATTTCCATAACCAAAACATTACTGATTGTTCTGAACAAAAATGAAAGGGACCCTCCTCTCTTCACCAGTAAGCTGCTGATAAAATTTTAAAACATTCTGAGAAACGCTACTCAAGTTATCATACGACATAGCGTAAAAATCCTATTTTCCGCTATATCAAGTCCAATAACTCTGGAACGGCTAAAGTGAAAATTGTCAAAAATGAAGGGATCCTCCTCTCTTCACCAGTAAACAGCTGATAAAATTTTAAAAGATTCTAAGAAACACAACTGAAGTTATCGTACAACATAGGATTTGTCTACAGACGGACGGACGGATGGACGGATGGACAGATATGGTGAAACCAGTATACCCCCCAATACCATATTATGAAAAGAAAGTTTAAACAGTGATGGTCAAAAATTCCACCAATATCAATAAAACGAACCATCTTAACTGAACTCATTTAAAACAAAAAAAACAACAACATATGACATTGGAAATCCAGGTCCTGGTTTGGGTCAGGAGCAAAAATGTGGCAGGGTTAAACCGATAAATGAGACCCCAATCCTCTCCTCTTGTTTATTTGATATTTTATCAATGACCTGGTGTTTACAATTCTTAAAGATAATAAGGTTGCATCCCTCATATTACAGTGAGTGAGTGGTTGTTGTTAAACTCCAAGTGAGCTATTTTTCAGCCATATCATGGCGAGAACAAGTTGCATTTCAATGAGATAATGATGATGTCCAATTTGTACTAGACCAATACGCTGAGTTTGGATTTTTATAGAGCTACCTTACTGAAACAACAGTCTGTGGATAGACATGTTGCTCCACTCGGGCACATTATCCTGATTATGCGCCAACCAATCTTTTCTCTTACTCATTAATGCTAAATGATTCGCTGAAAAGCAGAAAATACAGATTCTATAACAATTGATGTGACCTGACCGGGGGTTTAACCCACAATCTACTGCGCTAGAAGCAAGCACACTAATCACTACACCACCACTGTGGCTTACTCATATTACAGCACTATTTTAAAAGGAAAATGTTATATATACTTGTTGTATATGACCTAATTCTATTCATATGTTACAGAGATTCTTTAACATAATTATATGTCACATTTCAAATCTAAACTTATGGTCACTATGTTTTTTTTTAATTACGTTCTTTCTTTAAAAGAAAGGGCTATAACTGTGGGGAAATCATTCACTAAAGTAATTTCTGCTATACCATTTCAGAGCAAAAATTTTCAAATAAAATTTGTACCAAATAAATATGGAAACTTTCCAAAGTGCACTTTTAAATGACTACATTGGACACAAAATGACTATATCTCCCACTTTTAATAATTGGGAGATACAAAAATAAGTTTTTTTCTTTAATGTTACACAGTAGTACAGACAAACCTGACCAAGCATTCACCTCTATTAAGCAGTCCCCTGTATTAAAAGGTCACCTGTTTTCTGTCATCATAGAAAATTTCATATGAATTTAACCTCTTTTAAGAGGTCACCTGTCTTAAGAGACCACTTTTTCTTTGTCCTAAAGGCGACCTCTTATTATAGGTTTGACTGTACATCCAAAAATCTATTTAAATAACGATAAATGTTCTCTCGTAGAAAACAAGGATTCTTTTTGCAAACAATTAAGTACATGTATAACCTTACATCAACTTTAAATGTGACCTTTCCAGTCATCCAATCATAAACACATATGTAGCCATCTTTTCTACCTCCAAGTAGGAGAGTTTTGTTGTGACTTTTCTTTGGCTTTTTCTTAATTTCTTCATCTTCGTCTTCATCTTCAGTGTCATCTTTATTAATAGATTTTGTTGCTAAACCTCTCTTAAAAGCTCCCCAAGCATCAGAATCAAAATCAGGAACATATTCATATATCAAAAGATAGTTACAGGCCTCTGAAAAAATGCAGAATAATAAAAATCATGTACTTACCAGAAACTCTTATTATAAATTACAAAAAAAAAACCTCTCATATCAAAAGTTAAAATGAAAGTAAGTCCTTTCAAAATCTGTGTAAATACGATCATTGATTTGCATTGCGAGAATATATTTCTGAGAGCAATGTCACATGAAATGAGTTTGAATGATTGTTGTTTAACGCCAACTCAGCAATTTTTCAGCTATATTATGGCAATGTCACATGGAAGCCGAAGTCTGAGATGTGAAATGCAATGAGAAGTCCATAGTATTAAACAATGATTTATCAATGACGTCAATATAACAACACATAGAAATGAACGACAATATGTTTGTATCATGCTTGAAAATAGATATTACTGTGCGTAAAGATCAAAAGGAGAAATTACAAATGATAATAAACAGTTGTTTTATTACTTCACCTACCTCTAGGATTGTCACATTTCCACGTGTTCACAATTCTACAAGGATTTTTGTCAGTTTTACTTTTTATAATGTCGCCATTATTTGTAACAACAAATAAATCATCTGCAAGAAACACAAAAATATTAGCTTCAAAAATCAAGATTGTCTTAGTTTAACCCATTACTTATAAATTATATTGTCCTTTGAATTTGTGATAAAAATCAAAAGAGAAACAAATAGCAGGAAAAAGTATTAACTTGACTATTGTGAATAACATTTTGAATAGCTGTTTAATATTAAAATTGATCTTTAAATTAGTAAATAAGGGTAATAACAAAATTACCGAACTCCGAACAATCTTACAAAGGGAAAGTCAAAACTCATAATTATATAAACAGACAAAATCAATCAACAACCGGAAAACTGTGATAAACCGTAATGACCCTGACTTGGTACAGGCATTTCTAAAGAAATGGTGGGTTGAATCAGATTTTAAAGCACCAAACCTTCCGCTTTCATTACGGTTCAAAGGTTCCAAAAGATATGGATGTAAATGAACATGAGAGACTACTCAAGATTACACTTAAGACATAAATTCAAGTAAAGGAACAGTATTTTTATTGCTGTTCTGCATTTCACAGTCACAGTAGGTCTTTAACAATGAGTGAAACGACGCCCAGCCTAGTTTCTGTTCTTTTCAGATAAGATCTTTTGGACAATTTGACATTGCAGGATAAACATGTTTAATACAACATACATGTGCGACCATTGTAAGTAAAAACTAAATTAATTTGCTGTCGCTGAGAAACATGCTAGACATGCTCGTCAAAGGCTCACTTTTCTACCTGTTTCTAAAACTTGTACATTTTCCAACAATATATACAGTTAAACCTGCCCATACAGTCACCTGTATTAAAAGGACACATTTTTCTTGTCCTGTCATAGAAAATTTCATATGAATTAAACCTCATTGAAGTCTTATAAGGCCAGTTTTTCTTTGTCCCAATGGTGTCCTCTTAATACAGGTTTGACTGCATATTGTATATAACACCTCAACTGATAACTTAATCATAACAAAACACTGTATACTAATTGTATTTTTTTATTTTACCATATTCAACAGCATAAGCGGCATCTACCACACCAACTCTAGAATCTAGTAACAATGTAGTAATAACATCACCAGTAGGGGGCGACACTATCCTGATGCTACAATCATGGCTGACAACAACAGATCTTACAGGAAAAAATGGATGTGAGGTGTGTTTCACTGCTACTACTCTGTGGCTGAATTACAAAAAAAAATATCATATTATATTTTCTTACCTTGAACTTAAATACTATGCATTCATAGAAATACATGTAAATGGAATTTGTAGAGAAAATGTGAGTTTATAAAAAATACATCCGAAGTCAGGTCCTTGAATCTGTCATAGTATTCTTGATATTTTAACAGTATACAGTGACCCAATGGCAATGTTAATTGTTGTTCATGATTATTATATTTATTTAAATTTTCAACCATTATTTTTTCATTGTTAATGCCATAACTACATGTTTTAAAGAAATTTTATAAAAAGTACTAAGTATGTTATGAAATTTCGATGAACAGACAGGTGTGGTGAGGTTTTACTCTTTGAAACCTTTCACTATGAAATCTCTTCTCGATTCAAAAGTTTCTTTTGATCTGCCTCCCCTCCTCATCACAGTTGGGGGCGTTAGCTAATAATTCTTGTGCACTAACATCTGTTGAATTTTGTCTGTTACATTCCTTATGATGATATAATTTTCAGCCAATCAGCACTAAGCATTCCTGTCACCTCATGTCAAAATATGTATACCGTTAACTGAAGAAACTAAATTTGTCCCTAAAAATCATCCTGTACATTTTTGGTAGTTCCTCATGACAAAGCTTACACATGTCCATTTAATGTTTACATTTTTATTACAAAATACATGTACATGTTTTTGTAACAAGAATTCTAACTGGTTGCAGTTTTTGCTGGCCGCATCCAGTTAAAACCCATCACCATGTGATCATTAAAATCTGAATAACACTGCCGAGGGTGAAGAAAATGATAAGTGGATTGTAACCTTTGGCAGGTGAAGATGTTACACATATAATTTAACAGGAACTGGTCTATGGGTGATTTTACATATATCATCTACAGAAACAGGTCTAGAGGTGAAAAGGGATAAAATGATTGAAAAGGCATTCCACATAACATGACTTAAATACAACAGCTTTATTACTAAATGTAAAATAATTTCTACACTTTTGGTTGAAAGATTCCAAAATCACTTGACCCTACTACAAAGTGATGCTAAATACCAACCCTATTGCTGTGTGTATGTTGTAAAGATGCTGGATTTTCCACATATCTACATGTGTACCTGACCAGGTTATAAACTTATCATAGTTTAATTCAGCCGACATTCCATCTGGAGTCGCATCAACTTTAGCTCTAAAATATTTTCAAAACAAACAATTTTCATATTTTTACTCAAATTCTAATGTATATAATGACAATTATCATGTGAAATAATAACAGGTTTTGATATTTTTTTTCCTGTCACTGTAGGGGTTAGATTTGGGGATTATGGTGTTTAATGCCACCTTCAACAATATTTCAGTTATATCATGATGGTCATTTTTTTTGGTGGAGAAAACCACCAACCTTGCTGCAAGTTACTTTTTCACATAATGTGGCATCAAGTACACCTCGCCTGGGCAGGATTTGAACTCACAACATTAGTGGTGATAGACACTGATTGCATAGGTAGTTGTAAATCCAACTACCATACGATCACAATGGCCCCTATTTTTATAGAGGAAGTCATAGTTGATCCATTATATCACTACCATAATTCTACCTGGAAAATCTCAAAGTAAAATTAAAAGAAATTGTATGTCTGTAATAAATCTGAATACTCATTTTAGTTAATTAGAACTAAATATCAATGGCAATTCTATGTACAAGTGAGAAACAAAACATACCTGTCCATTTCATCACAAGAATCTAAGTTCCATACACGAATTGTTTTGTCTTTACTAGCGGTCATGATTGCAGGTCCTTCTGGATAAACCACAAGTGACGTTACAGACTGAGTGTGACCCACAAATACCATCTGTAAAAACCAGTCATTGCTGTTCCAAACTTTGACTGAAAGAAAACAACAGGCCACATCAATATATGATTCTCCAAATAACAGAAAGATATAAATAGATGTACATTAGTAAACTCTCGATATACTGCCTGCCATCATTTGGACCAATCTAAATTTGGGCAATAAGTAACGTTAGCAATATACTGAGGGGAGAAATTGATTCAGAGTTTGAAATTAGATGGTGATAAGTAAGAGTGGTGGATATAAGAGGGTGGTGAAAGAAGAGTTTGAAGAAAGGGGTAATCAGAATCTGTAAATCGAAGAAGGACAGACAACACAATGCCAATGGCCAAAAGATAAAACTAAAGATTGAGTAACACGAAGCCCACTAAAAACTGGGGGTAAGCTCAGGTGCTCCGGAAGGGAGAGTAGTTCCTGCTCCACTAGTGGCACCCATCATGTTACTCTGTAGTTTGTTTACATTGTTGAATAAAAGAGAAACTTTGAATCAAACATTTGCTGTAAAAAATTTACAGAACTGGAAAAGTTTATATCAACATGTCATCTTCTTTCATTGAGGATATCTGAAATATCTTCAATTTATTGATGATGTTCTAGTTCAAGTTGATAGAATGTTGTGAATTTTCTATTAATAAATCAGGTCCAAAAGCAAATTGTTATATCTTAGATCTAAATAAAAATTCATGGTCTACAAACAATTTAAATTGTGAACTTAATGTAAATCTGTTGTTACACGCTTTTTAGTTTTATTTTTTTAAACCAGATGATAAATGATTTAAAGAATCCCCTCATCTTATCTTTCAAAAAGGTTTTTTCGGAAGATATCAATACCTTGTTGAAAAGTATTCTGTCACTTGCACACAGATGATGAAAGATGGTATTGACAATTAGATATTGGTTCAAAGTTGAGTAGTGTTTCACTATTATGTCTTACGATGGCCTTGTATACTATCTAATATTTAGATAATGGTTGAGGCCATCGGCTCTCTTTAAAAGAACTAATATTATATATATGGCAACTAATGTTCAAGATTATAGCTTTCTATATACCGTATTTTACGGATGATAGGTCGATATTTTTTTTCTTCAACACGCTGGCTTCGACCTATCGTCCACATCGACCTATACAAGGATGAAGTTAAAAAAATCTGGAATCCCTAAAAAAAAATCTCGATAAAAATGACGATTTTGTTTACAGTATACCTTGAATTTGTTGTAGGTTTTTTTTTCTGAATAAGAAGACTGAAATCATCGATGTTCTTGGGGAATAAAAGTATACTAACAAGGGGTGCAATTCCGGGGAAAAAATGTTCAACATCCGAAAAAAATCAATAATATTCAATGATTGAAGTGTTAGCGAAAATCAGTTCAATAATGAATTGTATAATAAAATATATACTATAAAAAATGTATGTTGTTGAAAAAAAATCACAGGGTGGATCGTTTTACAATATAAAATTATTGTCACAAAATATCTAAATATAGCTATATAGGTTTTCCATCTAACACGAGCATGCGCACGGGGTTGTAGTAAAAAATGGCGGTTGCATTACATCTCACAATAATTTGAATATACGTGGAGAACAAGCTTTTTATACTAAATATACTGGAAAATAATTATCGATTTCGTTAAACTAGAATGTTCTACACTTGAATTGGTCAATTAGGAACAAATAAAATAATCACCACGAGATAATCAACACAGGTGAACATCAGTCGGCACTTAATTATCCTGATCAGCTGATTGAAAATTTACTGGACCGAGACATCACATAATTTGTGTACTACTAATTAAACACAGTTTAAAGGTATGTCAATAAAACTGCACAAGGTGATACATTGTTTTGACAGCTTGATTATTTTATTGTATGGACATCCGTTTACCATCTATTGTGACACCCACACTGGGCCACAGATGGCCTGATTTGAATGTCATCGATGTCTGGCTTTACAAACCAGACTCCTCATAAAAAACAAGTTTAAAAACAAAATTTTATTTAATTTAATTTTCATAATTATTTCGTTTATGACACATAAGAATAGTATTCTTGAGTTAATACTTACATATACTTACCGAAGAACATCGTTATAGGACAAAAGTTTGATGTGACGATACTTACCCAAGTTGTCATCGGCATCCTCGACCTATGGAATGCTTCGACCTATCTTAGTATTTCCCAAAAAATTTAGCCGAAAAGCAGCAATTCGACCTATCGTCCCCATCGACCTATAGTCCGTAAAATACGGTAATAACGTTGTTTGCCCCGTTATATACGAGGGTTGGCATTTCACTCACACGTGGAATGCTGCTGCATGACCGCATCATCTGACTATGAGGGGACATAAAACTCGCTTAACCCCACTACTTTTTATTGAAGCAAAAAAGAGCAGTCATATATGTGTGTTAGAGGTATCGATTTTGCCTCCTTCTGCGATTTTGATTTTGGAATTTTTTGTTTTTTATTTTATTAGTTAATTCTGTCCAGGAAATTTTGTTGTCATCAAAATCAGCATGAAAATAATAAAATTCCTAGGAAATTCCATAAAAATACTTTTTTATATATATAAATGAATGCAGAATAAATTGAATAGGAAACTACTACTAACTATAAAAAAGCTCACACTTCTTATTAAATATCATTACCATGGACACCTGATAAAACAAAGTAAAAAATTTTGGAAAGATTTCCAATTCTTAATTTGTACTTACTTGACCCATCAATAGCAGCAGTGATAAGATATTTAAGAGGATTAAAAAATGTCAGAGCCGAAATATCTCTATCATGTAAATGGAGTCTTTGGTCAATTTCTTTACCCTCAAAAACATTAAATATCTGTGAAAACAAAAAATATGAAGATTAACACTGTGAATGACAGTAGATTATCAAATCATAAATGGACAAGTAATGACATAACTGGCAGAGTCAATCAACAACCATCTGTGATTTCCATTTTGAACTGTTAAGCAGTTATGAAGAAAGAAGTCCATTTTAAACTGTTAAGCAGTTATGAAGAAAGAAGTTATTTTTATTTTTACACTATTAATCATTCACTAGACCCTATAATCGAGTTTAAAGGTCAAACCCCATGCACATTGCTTTACTCTAGAATTGTATTTAGTGAGTAAGTGATTGTTGTTGAACGGTTGGTGAACAATTTTTCATCTATATCATGGAAAGAAAAAGTTACATTTCGATAAGATGATGATGATGATGTCCGCTTTGCACTAGACCAACACACTCAGTTGGAGCAACCAGTCTTTGCTCTTCCTCCTTAGTGCTGTGTGCTTAGCGGAGAAGCAACAAATACCAATTTTATAGTCTTTGGTTTAACCCGATCAGGACTCAAACCCACGATCTACCGCACTCAAGGCAAGCATGCTAACCATCACCGATGCGGTTCTAACCCCCCTTACACATTGATTTACTCTACAATTGTATTTAGTGAATAAGAGATTGTTGTTGAACGGTTGGTGAACAACTTTTCATCTATATCATGGAAAGAAAAAGTTACATTTTGATGAGATGATGAAGATGATGTCCACTTTGCACTAGACCAACACACTCAGTTGGATTTTTATAGTGCAAACACACTGAAACAACAGTCCATGGGTAGACATGTTGCTCCACTCAAAAACATTATCCTGACTCCGAGCCCATCAGGTCTTTGCTGCATGCTTAGCAGAGAAGTAGTATATACCAATTTGATAGTCTTTGGTTTGACCTGAGCAGAGTTCAAATCCATGATCTAACATACCCAAAAGGCCATCACTACCGATGCTATTTTACTCTACAATTATTGTCCACAGCTGCTCATGCATATACCATCAAACCTGCCTATGCGGTCACCTCTATTAAGCAGTCACCTGTATTAGAAGATCACCTTTTTCTTGCCCTCTCATAAAAAATTCATATGAATTGAATCTCTTTTAAGAGGTCACCTGTCTTAAAAGGCCACTTTTTCTTTGTACCAAAGGTGACCTCTTACTACAAGTTTGACTGTACTTACCACAACACTGTTTATATAAGACAAGTAACATTTCTGACTCCTGCTGGCTGTGTCTTCTAGTACCATCTGTTTAAATGGAATATACTTTCTAGTTTCCTTATCCTCTTTAAATCTAGTTTTGGACATTTTTCTTGGTATAAGATGTCTAGCTCCATATCTAAATGCCCAACTCTAAGAAAAGAAAAACAGCAGTAAAATTAATTGAGGTGATTCATTAGAGGCTGCTGTAAAAACCTCTTTGTAATTTTCCTGTTGTTTTGAAAGTGTTTTCTTAGTGTCAAGAGTAAATATAAAATTAAATAGCCACAATCAGTTATTTCAGATGACAATGTATTCAATATCATTGAAATGAGTGATAATAAGGCCAGAAAAAAATACAAGTGTAAATACAAGTGTTTCTGGTAACCATACAGACACAAATTTGTATTACATAGTACCCTAGAGTTTTTATTGCCATTTTTGAAGAAAAAAAACATTGTTACAAACTAGATCATTGTTTTGTAAAACCTAAATGAAAATTATTGTCAATACATCATGCCCAACATTTATTGCTATAGTAAAATGAAAATTTGATACAAGATATACACCCACAATATAACAAGTGACTCAATAAAACATATGGAAAATTCCTTATAATTCTGGCTGAAGTCATCAATTAGAACCTGACACAAATTGAAGTATAAAAGATTTATTTAGACTTACAACAACATATCCATGACTAAATGTGATTATCTCCCCTAATTTGCTTAGACTTACTACATATCCATGATTAAATGTAATTATCTCCCCTGATTTGCTTAGACTTACAACAACATATCCATGACTAAATGTGATTATCTCCCCTGATTTGTTTAGACTTACAACAACATATCCATGACTAAATGTGATTATTTCCCCTGATTTGCTTAGACTTACAACACCATATCCATGACTAAATGTGATTATCTCCCCTGATTTGCTTAGACTTACTACATATCCATGATGAAATATAATTATCTCCCCTGATTTGCTTAGACTTACAACATCATATCCATGACTAAATGTGATTATCTCCCCTGATTTGCTTAGACTTACAACATCATATCCATGACTAAATGTGATTATCTCCCCTGATTTGCTTAGACTTACAACATCATATCCATGACTAAATGTGATTATCTCCCCTGATTTGCTTAGACTTACAACAACATATCCATGACTAAATGTGATTATCTCCCCTGATTTGCTTAGACTTACAACAACATATCCATGACTAAATGTGATTATCTCCCTTGATTTGCTTAGACTTACAACAACATATCCATTACTAAATGTAATTATCTCCCCTGTACTGTTGTTAAATGTAGCTAGGTCAATTTTACTTGGAACTCTGGCTTGTGAAATAATTTCAAATTCATCATTCATCAACTGGAAAGAAAAAAATATAAAATGTAAAAATAATTACCAATCTTACCTTGTCCTTAAGATTTCCTTTATATCATAATCACAATGTACAACAATGTAAATTAATTTCATGTACATTTCAAGTGTCAACTAAGTTTTAAATAATATTTGTAATTATTTGCCCCTCTCCCCCCATTAAATCTAAATTTTAATCTAAAATGAATTTTTAAAACTGTGTATTGTAACTTAACCCAAAATATATATACTCTGGGTAACTTTGTTTTTTCTAACTTAGATAGTTTGTTTTCTCGAATAACTTGAAGTTAGAAAAAGGTCCATTCATAGTTGTAGTAATTACTAGCTAAATTTGCCCTGATAACTCAAACTCAGCTAATTCGAACTAAATCAGTATGTCAAATTGACCCTGACACAACAAAATTCGACTATATATATTAAAGCGAAAAGTGACTATAAATGTATTCACAAATAACTTAACGTGACTGTTTGTACTCACATATGTCAAATAACTAAAAGTGACTACTCACAAATGTCAAATTACTAAAAGTGACTACTCACAAATGTCAAATTACTAAAAGTGACTACTCACAAATGTCAAATTACTAAAAGTGACTACTCACAAATGTCAAATAACTAAAAGTGATTGTTTGTAAACGTACTCACAAATAACTAAAATTGACTACTTACAAATGTCAAATATCTCAAAGAGACTTTTGTATATATGTAATTCACAAATAACTAAAAGTGAGTATTTGTGAATGTACATGTACTCACAAATAATTCATCTTGACCCTTTTTCCATCCTACATATTGTTTGGTTTGATTACAATACATTATATTGTCCATAGGTTCCTCAGGAGCAAACATATTCTTTTCTGTCTTACGACGTCCATCTTCTAAAAATATCTCAATAACCTTGCCATCAGTGGTTAGATATTCCTACAACACAGGGATCAAATACAAAAGTGTAAAAAGTAACAATTACATTATGTGTTCATTCAATCAAGAAATCCCATGTGATTGGTTAAAAGATTGACATGTGATTTTGGAATTGAAAATTGAAGCGTCCATCCATTAAACATGCCCATTTTCAGAAACTGTTTTCGAGCATCATGAAAACTAATAACTACACACAATAACAACAGATGATAATGTGGAATAATAAAACAGATCACAATAACAGTGTGCCAAAAACATTTTGACTAATGTGCCCAAACAGCATTTTAAAAGAATTTTTTTCTATTTGATTAAGCAAGTTTTATGCAATTTTTACTAGACTGAGGCTTACGGCTAGTGGTTTTTGGTGCAGACAACAATAATTGTATTTAATAATGTAAAAATGTAATTATAAATATTGAATGCAATTTTATAGGGTTGTAAATTAGCATTGACAGACGTACATATTTATATGAAGCAATTTTAGTGTTGACAACTGCCTTACCAACATGAGCTAATGAACTCACCTTCTTATCTTTCATGAAAAGGACACATTTCAGGTTTGTCTGGTGATTAATTTTTCTCTGGTGGTGCATTCCATGTGAGATATTAACATCTTTGATATCTGATTCAACAGCAGCTTGGGTAGCTTTACGTATGGTATTACGCAACAACTTCCAATAATTTATAGCCTTTTGTTTTTGTTCCTGTACTTTTTTCTCCCTCAAAATCAACAGGTTTTTACTCAAACTTTCGTCATTCTCTCCATCTTCTGAGAGATGACTTAAAAATCGAGTAAGACTAGACATACTGTAGTTTTGTTTCAACCTAAAAAATAAGTTTATATTGTAATTATGTTAAGAATAAATATGTTATTTTCATAATAATGTTCTTTATTTATAGAGAGTTGCACAAATAGTTAATAACTAACCTTCCCGGAGGCCATTATTGACATATTGAATTAAAACATACATGTACATTGCAAAAATACAGATAGATAAGTGACCATATAAGGCATATCATCGCCACATTATATAAAACTAAAAATATAGTCTGTATAAAGTTTTTATACAAAAGAAGCAAAACATTGTAATAAATATACACAAAATAAGATTTAGTTAACATTTAACCATTACTTATAGTAGTCATGTAGGCTACTTAGACTCAAAAATTGACTTTGAAATTTTTCTTAGGGGCTTTTAATTTGATCAATTAGACATGAAAAATATCTTTTTAGTTATAAATTGAAAAAAAAAATTTATGTGAATTTGCTGTGAGAAAACGAAAATTTAGCTAAGGGTATATCTCAGGGTATCATGAAAGTTCTCCTACAGACACAATTTTAGTTATATTTAGCTATATTTTAGTGTTTGCAAAACTAATTTATATCAACATCTGTACAAAATTTCATTCTTCTACAGCATTCAGAACATGGTTGGTTCATAGAGGTGCATCTAATTAGCCTACGTTGTGTTCGCCCATAAAGTCACTTTGACCATTAATCTTGGGAATAGTTGCCATATTCTTCAGTAAAAAATATATATCATCTGATAGATAAGATGTTATTTTACACCTTTCTTAAAATCTATTAGAATTTTTTTTCTTCTATGAATGTATAGAGCAATTAAAACCCTTAGGTTCGTCTAATTAGCTGACAGCATTGTATCCATCTGTGACCGTAAATCGGTCAGTTAAGAAATTTCCTTATTATTCTCATTGGTTTTTATATCAAAGATAAATGCCATGTTTACTTGGGCACTTCAGCCAAATAAAATGCCAAAACATCGTTTAATTCGATGAAGAAATGTCGGCTCACTGACCTTTTTTGTTTGCTTAAGTTTTATAATGGCACCCAAGTCACGCTACCTAAAATCAGTCAACCATAAAGTAGTCATGTGAAACACCAATAGGCCAAGGAGATTGTATTTTACAATATTTTTTAATTTGCTTTTTCCATATTTCCCGATTTTTTCATTAAATTGTGTTTGCTGTCACATGTTTTCAGCAGAGAATTTCTCTGTTTTTATGTATACAACTTTATTCATATCCATGTACAGGATTGATATTAAATCATATTTATTCCACACAATTTCCCGCTAAAAATCTGAAAATTGTCTAAGGAATTACTTAATTTCAAAACGAAAACAATACAATTGCCGTTGCCTAATAGAGTTGTAAATATAGGTCAAGATGTGCAGCGGAATGTAAACAAACACAGGATATGCAAATTATCCACTACGTCTACAGACTGTGTTTTTCTGGAAATATTTGACTTTGATTATTAAGTTAAAATGGTAGTAGTAAAATGGCACCATTTTGGCACCAAAACCTATAGATATCTTTTCTTATCTGTTTAAATCTCATTTTTGTTTGATCAAAATGAAAGTAAATCAATTATCTATTTCTGGATGCAGTTTGCAGGATAAATGACGTCATCGACATCTGAACTCACGTGACAGCGTATTCCAAAATGATGACCGATTCCAGGTGTTGACCCATTTAAACGGACGAGAGGATACATCATCATTTAAAATGAGACTTATTACTTTTGCTTTAAAATGCATTATGAGAGGAAGCTTGTTGTCTACAAAACAGAAGTTCATTCCATAAATTTGGAATATATGCTTCAGAATGTACCGAGGCCATGGATCAGAATTTAATTTTCCAGAATTACCTTTGTCACATTTTGTGGTGAGACTAAAATGCAGTAGAGATATTACACTTACAGAGCATATGATTTTGAAAAGTTAACTTTATAATATATAGCAATGCACTTTTGTATTACACAACAGAAATTTTGGAAACAAGCAAATAGTAATATGCTCTTTTAATTGTCTATATAACATAGACGTTGCATTTGGTATATACGAACGACTCGTGACGCTATGACCAGTCTATCTATCTCTCTCTTCGCAGGTCGCACCTGCTAAAACACAAGTAAAACTAAAAGTAAAAATACTGTCCTTGATTGGATCATTTTCTCAAGTTATTGTAACAAAGATTAGAATCTTACTGATGTTTGTCATGTTTACGAAACCTATGCCATTTGATTCCGAGATTTCAATGCTTTAAAGTCACATTAAAGGTGGTATTATGGTATATGGCGGGTATTTTTGTAAAATTGTTGTTTTGTCCGACATTTTATCACCAAGGACAAGTCTCATTACTGATATCGCGATGAACGAGATTTCACTTTTACAGGTATCGCATAATACTCAAAGAACGATATCTGATAACGTACAGTTTTCAAGAATGGTTTGAGTTTTTTCTAACTGAATTATTTTAACAAGGAATTTATTAATAACAATAGACACAAAATAGACCGTTTTGAACTTCTCTCGATTTACATCCCTGTAAGAAAGCAATCAACAATAACATATACAGAAAAAATGTATTTCTTTTCTAAACAGTCATGTACAGACATCTTTCTTTTCCGGGGTGACGTCACTTCCTCTAACAGCAACGAGTCGGCCATCTTTAGGCGGTGAAAATCAAATTTAAAATGGCGAATGTTTCACCGCCTCAATGACAAGGGAGATAATTCGTTGACCGAAATACCCGGATTCCCGGAAAAGAGAGACACATTAAAAAAACAAAAACAAAAACAGAGATATATAAATCAACTTTTTGTACGTCATTCAGTCAATTTAACTGACAACAGATAACGAAACAATACAATTCTCACCTATATTACTACGTAACCTCAGTGCCGGATTTACCACTGTGCTTAGGTGTGATTAAGCACAGGGCCCCGCAAGTTTTACGATGGATTTTTGCTTATGTGGAACAATTTTAATATTTTAATTATTCCTAAATTTACTGAGCATGTATGCCTGACTGCCTGTGTAGGCCTACCGAGTCTACCTCCTTCAGGGTCCAAGTAAGGGGCCTCATAGCTTAACTAGCACAGAGCCTCATTTGTCCTAAATCCGGCACTGGGTAATCTGGTGTCATTTATATAGATAAAACGCGAAAGGTTGCAGTTACACAATGATCATTGCATTGTTACGTACATTATACAATTACGGTCTTCTTAGGAGCTGGACATAGATAATTATCAACCTGAGATGTGTTGTTTTCCCTAGGTTGACAATTATTGATGTCCACCTCCTAAGATGACCACAATCATTTTATTATACCGAACAAACCATCCTGTCCGAGAATCACCAAATAAATAACTGTATAACGACAGTATCTGGAACTGATATCTTCAACATGCTCGAGTTTTTGATTGACAACATATTTGTTATCTTTGGTGGACGTGATGGTCGGCATACCCATAGGTACAAACTGTGCTCCTCTTCTCGCCGACTTGTTTCATTATTTGTATGAGGAAGACTTCATACAGGGGCTTCTCAAGGAAAGCGAAAAGAAGCTAGCCAGATCCTTTAATTTCACGTTCCGATATATAGATGATGTCTTTTGAAGAGCTTGTGGTTCATATCAGGATGTCCTTGATAGAGGGTTGCTGCTAACAAGGAAGCTACTGAACCAAGGGTTCCTCTTGGTTAGGTTGCAGACATCACTTGGAAAGCTTTACTGTCGCCACCATGACCGTTATGGAATATCTGTGTCATAAATGACCACGGATATGTTCCACTTGCCAACACTTCCCGGTCTTTTCCTCATCCATGACTTAAATCACCGGGTTTGTAACTAGATTAACACGACGGGTGTCACTGGTGGAGCAGGAACTGCTACCCTTCCGGAACACCTGAGTTTACCCCCGATTTTCAGTGGGGTTCGTGTTACTTGATTTTTTGTTTTATGTGTGTGCTTTGTAGATCATTGTTTCTCCTTTTGTCCTTTTTATTTTGGCCATTGTGTTGTCTATCCTTCTTCGATCTATGGATTCCGATTACCCCTTTGGTATCTTCAAACTCTTCTTTAAGTAATGAACCGCATTTCACAATCACAGTAGGGTCTCAGTTTCAATAATTAGATACTTATACACTAAAATCAGCGTGAATCTATCCTAGTCGTAAGTCGAGCGGTACACTTTACTTCTGTCGATGGGCATCTTTGTTATGTTGATATCATTTGGTGAAGGACAGTATCCGTTGTGGTCAACAACCCTATACATTTTTTGTGGGTTTGTTGTTGTTCAAAATATGTTTTATTAAATGTGTATATCACAAAATCAAATCAATTTAAGTAACCTTCAACTGGAACATATAAATTGTATAAATGCGATGTACAATTATTCAAATCATTTGAATTATTCTATTAAATTGTAGTTTGGTTATTCAGCTCGAAGGGGAAGTCTTTTGTCTTTTGTATTTGTATCTTGCCAAATACACAGTCTGTGGTCATAAATCATGAAGAAATACCACGAATTTTTGTAGAATGTTTTGGTATTTTTTTCCGTAGCAGCTATAGTTGTTATATTATCTTTCGTTTATCAATATATGCACAAAAGTCGTGTCCGATAATCACGAGTGATGCCACTGATGGCAAGAGAATGTCGACAGTCAGTATACATCTATGTACAGTTGACCACAATTTCAATATTATGTCACGTGCATGGAGAAATTCGTGCTAGTTTGCAACATAGCAAATTGATTGAAAGCCAAAACAATGCAATATATACAAAACAAGAAAGGGAAATAGACAATAGGGATTTGGTGTTTAAAGCCACTTTCAACAATATTTCAGTTATATCGTGGCGGTCAGTTTTATTGGCAGAGGAAACCGGAATACCCGGAGAAAACCAGCGACCTGCCTCAAGTCACTGACAAATAGACAATAGAATATGGGGAATTTAGTATTGGTATTTAGCTATTGCAGATTTGAAAGTTTCTACAAATAGACTACTTATGATGTACAGTTTTATTTTATAGTTTGTTTACATGTATTACCGTTGGAGATCCAGTTACCATGAGGGGATTGGGATTCCACTAACCGGTTTAACCCCGTCATATGTTTGTGTCTGTCCCAAGCCATGACCTGGATATCAAACGTCACATGTAGTGGTCTTTTTTTTTGTGTGTTTAGTGAGTTAAGATGAAAGGTCGAACAATTAGTTGATAATGGTGGAATTGTTGACCAGCACTTTTAAAACTTTCTTTACGTAATATAATTGATTCCAGTAAGGTTGGGAAAGAAATTTATTTTTGCATTGAAATTGACAATTTAATATTTGAACTGCTAAACCCTTCCGGAGAACCTGGTTTCACCCCAGTTTTCTTTGTGATGTTAGTATTGCTCAATCTTGAATTTTCTGTGTTTTTGTCCTTTTATTCATTTTCTTTTGGCCATATCATAATGCGACCGTGAAAATTACGGTCGTATAAAATGTTCTTTATAGTGTGTTGTATCATGATCTGTCATATTAAAGAAGATATTTACTATTCAGATGTATCGTGTTATCAATACCATGTCAAACATACTGTGTTATGTGTATATTCGGAATAATTTAGCATTGTTTCACAAACGTCATTTATTATTCGGCAGATATGACTGAAACAGGTGTATGATCGTATGATCACATTTTCGCCAGCTCATCAACATGGCAAATTATTAAATGTGTGCACTATCATATGCGTTTATAAAATATTTGTTGTTAGCATAGATCTAACAATAATTTGTACATGTTTGCAATGCAGCTGTGAATTTCAGTCATACAGAATTGTGAACAAATTAAGGACATCTATGATTTATTCGAAGGTATGTAATATTTTTTTTTTAACAAGTCTGAATGCAACAAATAATATTTTTATTTTAACTATCTGGACACCAGGGTTTATACTTCATTTTTAAAACCTACCATTTATTTTCTTCTTAGAATACGATATAGCTGAAATATTGCTAAATTTGGTCTTAAACACCAATCAATCAATCTTAGAATTAAGAATAGAAAGACTTATTTTAGTCATGATGTTGAAATGATAAATTAAAGTGGGTGTGAAGTTGTGACACAATATACGTATAGAATATGTGTTTATCAGCTTTCATATTCTGCGTTACAGTCATCAAAGTCGGTGATTTAATGATTAATACAGGGGCGGATCCAGGGGGGAGCACCCGGCGCCCCCCCCCCCCCCTAAAATTGAAAAAAATATGATTTTTTTGCGTAAAATCGTGATTTTTCACAAGAAATACCCCAAAAATTTTCGCGCCTCCCTCCTCTCGGCGCAATTTTTTTAAGTGCGCCCCCCCCCCCCCCCCCAACTTGAAATCCTGGAACCTCCCCTGTAATAGACCATTACATGTATATAGATTCTGTTGTGATCTTTTTCTTATGAATATCGTTAATTGGTTGATTATCAGTTTACTAATTTCTACTCATTTATGGTTTTTTTTATCAAATCTTTTGTTTAAGTGCCAAAAAGGTGATATAATTATATCAATTAGATTCGAAAGGAATAACCTTTTTTCTTGTCCGCAAACAAGCTTCCTGGTCGATTCAGTTAAAAAAAATATTTTCTCCATGCACCCTGAATTGTGCTGTCATGGGTAAGCATAAAAGTATTCTTCTAATAACAAGTTACTCGGTTTATTGTGGCTGTGTGGTAGTTTTTCTCTGTACATGGGTTCCTTCGTTAATCTGCACAAAACTGGAACACTCTTTTGCATTACCCACAACGACCGAAATCTATCTTCTTAGCTAGTAGTCAGTAAGTTCAAAATGTAGGTATGTATATATAACTCGTATGTTCAATGCGGAAAAAAATCGTTGCAATACAGTGGACTTACTAGTTCAACAATCATCGTATATATATATGGTAGCAACTAAAACTTGTCATAACGATTTAACCCCTGACAACATATATAATTATTTGCATATATTTTTCAAAGATATACCGCTAGCCGTTTATGGTGCTTACCACCATTTTCAATATTATTTCAGAAATATAGTAGAGGTCAGTTTTATTGGTGGAGGAAATCCGTGTACCCGTAGAAAACCACCGACCTGTCGCAAGTCACTGACAAACTTTATCACGTAATGTTGTATCGAGTTCACCTCGCCTGAGCTGGGTTCGAACTCACAATATTAGTGGTGATAGGCATTGCTTGCATACGTAGTTATAAATCCAACTACCATACGATCACGACCACGACGGCCCCTCAAAGATAAGTCTCTAAACGTCGTATACTTATACCCGGTATTAGGGACTATGTAAACTTGATATTTTACTTACCACATCAAGTTAAGAAACATCAATTTGAGCCATTATTTGGTAGTTTTATATAGTAGCATGAATTTAATCCAACAATGGAAGGAGATTCCATATTTCCGTGGGTAATTCTCTGACAACTTTTCCAATTGTGATGCAAAAGACTGCAATTGTGTCCCATTAATATTACAGAAAAGCAACAAACTTAAATTACAATAAAATTTGATATGTCGTTTGTTCACGTAAAATTGTTTTTATTTTATTAAAAGATTCATAAAATACATTAAGGGATACGCCAAATAATGGATTTATAAATTTATTTTTTACCGTCACATATAGAATAATACACGTGACGGTAATGTCCCATCATAACAGGGATGATTATTGAAAAAGAGAATTAAAACTTCAAAAAACTGTGTTTCATTATGTTTTAAAGGTTTAATCATTACAATAACCATTAAATAATAATATGCTTAAAGATTTATATATTTTTATGTAAAATATTTCCTTTGTTTACACTGAAATGTTGTCCTATGAATTTCTATCTTTAGCGTCACGAAAATTTAACGTTGCAGAACGTCTAATACACAAGTGACTCTGAGATCGTAGTCACGTTGGTGCTTTCCTTTTTACTTCTTCGATGTAAAGAAACAGTATCGTGGATCGACTCTCAGTGGGATTCAAAGAACCAAACCAGTATCTCCATTAAAATGTAGTAGTACCTTTATTCAACGTCTTTACCAAACATAATAGAAGTTCATCGGTTCATCTGCTACAACATTTTAAACGTCATGTAAAAATAAAACGTTGTTCCCGATAGCAATGCCCATATTTCATCTTTAGAAATGTTTTCTGTAATACACGGAATCAGTACCGAAATGCGCCGGAATTGTCTCTACCGTAACAGTATTTGCTGTCACAATTTCCTATTACAATCGTGACGGTAAAGACAACCACACTTTTAATCACCTTTAAGTTAGCATCGGGAATGACTTTGAGCACGGTTAAAGGTGCTATATTCGACCTCGTGCATTTGATCATTTACGTTGGTACAAGGATTTATATAATGCAAATCCTTGGTTGGTAGTTGTTATTATAAACCAAAATCATATCTTTGCCGTCACACACGTTTTATTTACCGTCACAAATTTTACTTTCCGTCACGAACTCAAAAATGTTTTATGTATATTATATTTGTAATTATGCAACATATGCAACCTTAAACGATGCTGTAGTAGCACATTTATAACCCAGGTTAGTTAAATTTGTTTACCATTGAGCATTGAATTAAAGAATATAGCAAAATTATATATACATTCCGGATCTCAACTTTGAAATTATGACACACAAACCTTTTCAATACTTCGTAGATATAAGAAAAATTATATATGTAATTCCACATATATCAACAGAACAATGTATTCGTTTATATTCATATCGGTTTTATGGTTTATGTTGAAGAAAAAGTAAGAAAATATGCGTTTTTAGGTATTGTGACGGTAAAGACAAATATTTCCACCACACGAGAATAAAAGACGTAGAACAAATATTTTTGATAAAACAGCTTGCCAAGCACTTATTTCTGTCTCAAGGATAATTAATTAAACGAACTGTGTCAAGTGAAACGTTTGCGACATACTCTCCCTGTCCTTTCATATTGACATGTCTTGGTATTTGGAAAAGTTGTCGGAGAATGACCCCCTATTGGAAATTCAACAATTTGATGAAAAGCTGTTTACCAAAGCAATTGTTGATGGCATAAATCATGTGATCACAATTCTAATTACAACACTATCTATTTATTTTAGAATATTAACAGCTGTTTGAGAAATTGATTGCCGATTGTAGAAGGGTCTGCGCTGTGTCTTTTTAGTTTCTGGTAAGCATACATATTTAATTATAAATGGGAGATAACTAGGTCTATTTTCTAATGATCGAAAACATGGGTGGCTTCAATTTTCAAAATGTGAACACCAGTTCGTTGCACAGCTCTGGACCACGTGAAAGAAAACGTCAAATAAGTTTTGTTGAAGAGGTTAAGGATATATCTTTAGTTATATACATGAAAACCACTGTCACATTTTCCCATGTGTACTGCGACGTTGATGTGACATCGGCCGTCATCCGACTAATAAATTAAAATTAAAAGGTCGTTGATCAGGGGTCCCCCGACGTCAAGGTTATTTTGTAAGTTCAAATATTGAAATTGTTCTGTAATAACTTCAGGAAAAAATATCGAATGGGCAGGGTCTCTGCACTCTCACTAATTTAGTAATTAGCGATAAGAAGCGTCAACAAGCGTCAAGCCGACAAGAACTTGAAGAAGGGGGTTACACTAATGTCCTGAAAATGTCCGGAAAAGTACATAAAGGCTTATATCTTTTTTATTATCCAATGGATTGAGTTCAAATTTGAAAATCTTAAATACATTAGCATATATGTAACAATCATTTTAAAAAAAAATAAAAAAAGATAATTTTAGGTGGAAATAATTTGACCTGAAAATTGTCATGAAATGTCCTGAAAATGTCATGAAAAGTACATAAAGGCCTATATATTTTTTTATTATCCAATGGATTGAGTTCAAATTTGAAAATGTTAAATACATTAGCATATGTTTAACGAATATTTAAAAATTAAAAAAAAAAAAGTAATTTTAGGTGGAAATAATTTGACCTGAAAATTGTCATGAAATGTCCTGAAAAGTACATTAAGGCCTATATCATTTTTTTTAATTAACCAACGGTTTGAGTTCATATTTGAAAATGTTAAATACATTAGCATATGTTTAACAAATATTTAAAAAAAAATAAAAAAATAATAATTTTAGGTGGAAATAATTTGACCTGAAAATTGTCATGAAATGTCATGAAAATGTCCTGAAAAGTACATTAAGGCCTATATCATTTTTTTTTGTGATGAACATCGTGACTGTTGATTCTGCTACATGTATTGATACTTCAATTGTATCATTTTTAAATGAATGACATGTTGATGTTTAGAATTTTTAATTTTCTGTTTTATGTATTTTTACTGAACTTGGGTCGTTTTTACATGTGAAATTAAGTAAAAAAGTTTTTATTATGTTTTCACATGTTTTATATGTTTGTACATTGATTTTTTATGACTTATAAATGTATTATGTTTATTTATTAATGTAATTGTAACCATTCATTAAAAATAAAAACTGCCCAGCCCACCTGTCACTGTGTCTAGCCATGCCAGTCTAATTAAGGTAAAATGAAATTTGAAAAAAGAGACCAATAAACAAACAGTGAATATGTGTTGACAGTAATTACTAGCCAATTTAAGAGGGGTATGGTTTTAAAATCCTTCATAAGTCCATTTTTTCTTTCCATCATTTTTTGGCCTTTCTATTCTTCTGTTTTGTTCATTTTTATGTTCTCTAGCTATCTTTTAAGTTGTATTTTTATTGGGATATATTTTTCCAAACTTCTTTAGGTAAGTCTGTTTCCTTTTTCAGGTCAAATTATTTCCACCTAAAAAATAGTTTTTTTATATATTTTTTTTAATATTCTTTAAATATATGCTAAGGTATAAAACATTTTCAAATTTGCACTCAATTCATTGGAAAATAAAAAAGATATAAGCCTGAATGTACTTTTCAGGACAATTTTCAGGTCAAATTATTTCCACCTAAAAAAAAAAAAAAACATATTTTTTAAAATATTCTTAAATAAATTAAGCTAATGTATTTAACGTTTTCAAAGTTGAACTCAATCCATTGGTTAATAATAATAATAAAAAAAATGTACTTTTCAGGACATTTCATAACAATTTTCAGGTCAAATTATATCCACCTAAAATTTTTTTTTTTTAATTTCTATTTTATTATTCGTTAAATATATGCTAATGTATTTAACATTTTCAAATTTGAACTCAATCCATTGGTTAATAAAAAAAAAAAAAATGTACTTTTCAGGACATTTTCAGGACATTTCATGACAATTTTCAGGTCAAATTATTTCCACCTAAAATTATCTTTTTTTAATTTTTTTTTTAAATATTCGTTACATATATGCTAATGTATTTAAGATTTTCAAATTTGAACTCAATCCATTGGATAATAAAAAAGATATAGGCCTTTATGTACTTTTCAGGACATTTTCTGGACATTTCATGACAATTTTCAGGTCAAGTTATTTCCACTTAAAAAATGTTTTTTTAGTTTTATTTTTCAATATTCGTTAAATATATGCTAATGTATTTAAGATTTTCAAATTTGAACTCAATCCATTGGAAAATAAAAAAGATATAAGCCTTTATGTACTTTTCAGGACATTTTCAGGACATTCCAGGTCAATTTTCAGGACATTAGTGTAACCCTTGAAGAAGTCATAAATTCTGACAAAAACTAATAAAAATGTTAAAAAAAAAAAGGATAAAATTTTATTTTTAAGTGTTGTGTGTGTATATTTTGTATCGTCACGGTATGTGTTTTCGTGTGTCATCTGTTTTCGTTTTATCCATTTTATTTTGATTTCCACAGCGCACGCATTATTCTTGACGTGTCTTCCGGTTTCTATTTATGGAACGTAAACAGGACTACAATGTGACATCTGTAAAAAATGTTAAAGTTTGCTTTTAAAGACGTAAGTACCAAGAACAGTGAACCTACCTACTGAACCATACTTTTTGTAATGCTAAAAATTGACTTCATTTATAAAGTAGATGGAAAAAAATCCAGAAGGGCTATATAAAATTTAACTATGTCATCTGCCTCTCAGACACCGGCTCTTCCTGTCATGTAGCTGTCATGGGGTCACTGATCGTACTTGTAAACAAAAGAGCTGACTGAAATGTGCCTGTTTCTTATATAAAATACATGTCACTTTGCAGTGCATTGTGGTTTCAGCACTAAAAATAACATCAAAAGTAAACACAATTTTGAAAGTGGTCATTTTCAAACATTCTGTTATTTTATTTAGATGTAGCATGATTTGGTAGATGGCCAGAACCATGAAATTTTAATACCAGCAACTTCCGGATTATATATTCGTTTCCATCCTGTATATCGGCCTTGTTTTTACTTCACACGAAAACAGATGACGCCATTTTACTGACAACAAAAGTTGCCAGATAATCGAGAGTATATTAAAATACAAGAATGGCTTTAAAAACAATCTTATGTACAAAGAAATATTTAACTAGCTATTCTTTGAAAATTCCAATCGTCATATGAATGAAAGGGTTAACACTGTTAATCGCTATATCTGAAAATCGATAATAGCACGAAAACCGATAACACGATGCTATATATTAAGATATTACTTTGTGTAAATATAGGCCTGACAGGTAAGATTGAGGAAAAAATATCTAAAAAAATAATTCAAATTTGAATGCATTGTGTACAATATGATCACATTTGGCTGCATTTGCTTAAGGACTTGAACTTGAATTTTTATGATCATATTTGTAACCTCTTCTGTTTGCCAATATGGACCTATCATAGCTTGGTATTTGCTTTCTATGATTATCATATTTTCTTGTCACTAACAAATTGAATAAACTATATTAAGTAGATCTATACTATTTGAATGCATATTCTTTATTTTATACAACTTTTTTAATATTCTGTCACTATTTTATTGTTCTTGTCACTTTTTTTTACTGTTCTTGTCACTTTTTCTACTTCTTGTCGGCTCTTGTCGCTAATTAGTGAGACCGAAAGGGCATACCACACATCTGATTTCTCGCTCACAAGTTATCATCTAGACACCAAAAAAATAGCAAATACATAAAGGGGCATAACTCTGGTAAAATTGTCGAAAAAATGTCACTATCAAACTTGACCTAGATATTCATAATATATACTTACATACCACTGCCACACCTAGTTTCAATCTGACTTCGTTCAAAGGTTATCATCAGGAAACCAAAAATTTAGCAAATTCGAAGTACATAAAAGGGGCATAACTCTAGTAAGAATTGTCGAAATACAGGGGTTAAAAAATCTGCTGGTCCGAGGTCCGGGACCGGCAATTTGTGGGCTCGGACCTAACATTTTCTAATTCTATAAAGACCGACAGACCAGTTGAAACTGTCTAATTACGGACTTGAATAAAATGGGAGGTTAAAAGTCTGAGTGACACTCAGACAGATGTATTGCATAATTTTAATCTAACATTGATTGCCTCTTTTAATATTGTTAACATTGGATAGCGTAATCTGAAATAATTCAAGATCGTTTTAGTGCTTTACCAAGTGTGTTTTGTTCTGTATGAACCTCCGGTGGTAATTAACGGAGCACACACACCCGGGATGGTTGTAACAGAATAGCTTATGATCAGTTTTGCGCTTTACGTAAATGGTAATTCTTTCGATAATACTTAAGTGTATTAGTGAAGCAGTTCAAACATAAAAATGGCCCGAGTCATTGACCAGTTTTTTTTAGGTTAACGGAGCGACTCGTGACACTGACACTGACAACAATAAATTACATAATGAAAAAATGATAGGCTTAAGCGGAAGAGAACATTTCAAACATCGTGGAAGAATAACATTCCTTGGGTTGAGGCCAGTGGTAGGCTGATTACCTCGGCGATCTAATCTCGTTGAAATTAAACTTCCAAAGACATTTTTTGCTCTGTATCACCAGAGATTAGACTTCCTAAGACATTTTCTGCTCTGTATCTTTGGAAGTCTAATCTCAACGAGATTACCGGCGATCATGCTAATGAGAATTATGAAGTAAATATGCGGGGTAAATACTGTAGAATATATCCAGAATTTGCAACAACAAAAAACGGTGCTCTATTTAAAGGTACAACCAATATACGAAAATTTACTGTTTGATAACCCAAGACAAAATGAAAAACGGGTTTTATAAAATTAAATGTACAGCAGCATCTGATCAGGTATTAAATTGCCAACCTAAAATAGTCATTTTAAATAATATATCTCACTCAGTTACTGCTACCGCCGTACAGGAGGTAAGTTAATTTTGTGTTCAACAAATTTTATTTCCTCCATTCCGATATTCAGGACCAATAGAAAATTGTTTAGGACCAGTAAATTCCTAGTGCTCAATGGTCCTGGACCAGTGAACTTTTGGGAAATTTTTTAACTCCTGAAATATCATCATTATTAAACATGACCTAGATATCAATAAGACCCACATACATACCAAACCTAGTTGTAATCTGAAATTTTTTTCACAAGTTATCCAGAAACAAAATCGGCACGGACAATACCCATTGCTATAGTCCCCCTTTGATGAAACGTCGGGGGACAAAAAGATGTGGTTCCAGTTACATCAAACACTAAAATGAAAATTAGATAGGGATTTTTTTTATGGACATACCCCACATTGTTGATTTGAATAGGCAGATCATTTAACTTTGTTGTCTTCCCCAGACTGACCAGAGCGAGAAAACAAATTTCACACAAAACGAAGATCAGACTTTTTTACATGTAACTGCAGGATCTGATTACTTATTACTTATGTATTGCTTCTTCCAGGTCAAGATATGTTTTCTATTAAAGTTAGCAACAGAAATTTAAATAACAAAAAAAAAACAATTAAATTTAATTTTGCAAGCAATTTATGTAATTATAATTATGTTTATATCCTACAATGTGAAAAAAGTTCAAACTACTGCCAATTTTTATTAAAGTGTCATTCTCTTTGTTTTCAAGGGTGTTGTCTCTCCTGTCTGTGTTATTATATGTTATTCAGGTTCTACATGTAGACAGGGTATACAGGGGTTTCAAAGTTTTTTATAATAGGAGGTACTTCTTAAATTTTAGGAGGTACCTAAAAAATTAGGCTGGGGGAAGTAAGGGGTCCAGGGGGTGGAAGCTCCTGAAATCTAGCATTTTGTGGACCAAAAAATGTACTTCAGAGACTGCAAAACATTAAGTGCTTTTGAAAAAAAAATCCCATTAACTTTCTCTTTAGAGTTCAGATTTCACCAAGAGTGAAGACCATGCATAATGACTGGATTTTGTCTCCCAATTGCTTTATTGAATATTTCAGTTTACAGACTTCAGCCAAGATTATTCATAGATAGTCCGCCATATCTTAAAAAAAACCCAAAAGGACCATAAAGAGCTACAGTTCCGCAGCTAGGCTTGACCAAGCCATTGTTATCAAAGCTTAAACTTCTCAAAATTCTTTTGTTGGCTTTGTCCTTTTCTTTTTCACAATACCTTGGCTTGTGTGTTTTTTTCTACTTCATTACCAGTAATTAAACTCATTAAAGACCATTGGCACGGATCAAGACATATAAGTGTCATAATTAATGAAACATATAAATTTAATTTGCAATCATCAATCTTTAATAAAATTTATAATTTTAATAGATCAATACAAATATAATTAAACAAAAACAATATATATTGTTACTTTCACGACTTATGTGCAAAAAAAATATTCGAACAAAAACGATTCGCGAGAAGACATGTATTAACATTTGAATCACAAAAGTTAAATTATTTTGGAAAAAAATGTGGGGCCGGCGTTTTGACATTACAATGTAATTCGTATTTGAGCCATGTTAGGTCCTTTTTCAAGATATCTAGTAATTTTCTATCCCTTATCTCCTCGTACCCTCTTTTAAAAATGTTTTTCAGCACACTTTTATTTCTGTGAACAACCGCGGTAGGGCCCCGTCAAAATATGTAAATAAATTAGCCATAGGTTTTTATTTTTTTACACCGGAAGTTAAACAATATGGACGGAGTTAAGCAACAAGACAGTACGCCCCAAAATGATTCGACCCTGGGTTTTAAATGGATAACAAAAATCGCACAAAATTTTGTGTAGTCATATATTCATAATACATAATGATCATACTTATATTACTGAAGATTACTCTAAATTGTGTTTGAACATAATTTGTAATCGGTCATTTTTTATTTTGAAATGATGCCAGCTTTGTTTCGAACCGAGTTTTACACAACGATGAAAAGATATTGGGGCGAAAATATATCTATTTACTGCATGCGCAAACTGCTATTTACGATTCTAAGATAAAGTTATTTTTAAAACAGGGAATATCCCGTCAACTTTGTCGTGACGTAGTTGTTCGATTTGAATGCGAGAATTCAGCAATTGACGTGATCATTAATTTTTTATGAAAAATATTCCACAAACCTATCGTACTTGTGGTTTTGACCACCGCTAATTTTGGGGGGTTCAGTAATTTCTGCCGGTACTATACACGATCTCAGACGGGTAAAAGTACCGGGTACCGGCCCACTTTGAAACCCCTGGGTATATAAATCAGAAGCCGGGAATGTGGCATTATATATCCTGTCTAGCACTGGAATAACTATTATATTATGATACATGGCTTTGAATTAAAAAAAATCACAGATTTTCATACCGTTTTTAACATTACGGAAAAACTGTTTCTGTACTGGACATCATATTTTGTATGGCAGAATACCTTAAAACCGTCAACATCCGTTACGTCATAGCAATGACATTTCAGCTCCCTTCTAAATTTCTAAATTACCCACCAGCACAGTGAAATGACATAGTAAGGCCATGGAAAATTGATTGTTGGTTTCCCCTAACATGGGAAAATTTGCATAGCCCGGCAGGCAGGCTTTTTTTTTTTTTTTTTTTTTTTTTTTTTTCATTTCTTTAGTAGAATAATACAATAGCTCCTAATAATGTTCTGTTATTCCTCTTTGGAAGGTAAATAACTCAGTTTTATTCTTGTATCCATGGAAAGAAGGGAAAAAAAATTCTAAGTCGTGTTGAAAAAAGTGACATGGCCGGCTTCAAGAATATTTTTATGCCCCGGCCACTAAGGCCGGGACATATACTGTTACCCATTTCCATAATTCCGAAATAAAACAGTTGTCACTATACTTTGAGATATTGACTTGATTTTTGGTATGTGAGTGTATAGTGATGAGATACCGATCAAGTTTGAATTTTGTTCTGATTGAATGATTTTGGGCTAATTTACGCACCTTGGACTTTTAACTTTGGCCAAATATTTAGTTGTCACCACTTTCAGAAAAAAATTCAATGACTATTAAAAGGTAATGTTTTATAGGTATAGAACTTCTTATTCATTTGCAAGTGTTGTAGATTCCTGATCATATCAAGATTTGTTCAGGCAATATTGTTTCCTTGAATTAATCTTGTGAATTTAAGGAGTCTTGAGGATACAGATCTTAAACACTTAGCCTATTACTGAGGGAATTTAAAAAGGTGAAACATTTGTGAGCCTCCTTAATATTCAAGGCGGGGACATTCGTGTCATTCCGACACATCTAGTTTTCTACTAAAAATGCCAATAAAATTAATTGACCAGGCAGGATAAAACTGACCCGGCAGGGTTAGGGGAAACCAACAATCTTTTTTCTTTGGCCTAAGCCTTAATAGGATAGAATACCAATACTAGAACTAGCGGGTGAGTGACATTTTTTAATCATTTGATCATGAATGTGATATACAATATATACAATAATCTACGGCTCCAGCTGTATACATACCCAGCCCAATGTCCAATGAAAATACAGCATTTTTCTACAAACATAATACAAAAAATTGTATACTGTTATTGATTTTTTCCAACTCACTCTACCATAATCATGTACCAGGTTGTTGTTTTTTGTGTGTACTAGAGTATTTAATTAATAAAGCAACAACAAAAAATTAAGTGGATGGGGGGTTAAAATTAGGGTTGTTCAGGTAAATAAAACTACACCTAATATGTTTATTTGGCTTCATAATAGTTTGGATCTGAAACACAGATGTATTGTTTTACTTTTTACCAGTATCTAATTTTAAGACCAATAAAATATGTAATCAAAATTATTAATAAGTTATAAATATTTTTCATGATTATCTTCTTGCAGATTACGATTGTAAGTCGTTAAAACTTTAAGCAAAATGAGTTTATTTGAAATCAAATTCAACATATATCATTTAGAAACAAATTCCAGCTTCTTGATTGTATGGTAGTTGGATTTACAACTACATGTGCAATCACTGCCTATCACCACTAAAGTTGTGAGTTCAAATCCCACTCATGGTCAGGTGTGTACGATGCAACATTATCATTATGTGATAAAGTTGTTAGTGACTTGTGGCAGGTCAGTGGTTTTCTCCGGGTACTCCAGTTTCCTCCACCAATAAAACTGACCTCCATGATATAGCTGAAATAGTGTGGAAAGTGGCATTAAACACCATGACCCCATAAGCAGATAAATAAAAATATATACAGCAATAAAGAAATTATCATTATGATCATAATTCAATGACATTTAAAAATAGAATTCAAATCGTTTATTAAAAAATTGACAGGTAAATATGTCAGATATAGACATGTAACATTAAATACAAGAGTTCTGACAATATGGGGATAAACTGTGTGCACTAAAGAAAAAATAACAGTCTGTGCCAATAACCACTAGCCCTATGCCCCAGTCTTGTAAAAATTGGTTCTGGCTAGTAAAAAAATGCATAAAATTTGCAGTCAAATAGAAAAAATTCTTCTAAAATGCTGTTTGGGCTAGTTTGTTCAAATGTTTTTGGCACAGACTAAAATAATGGTTTTCCTTACATTAGGACCATACATTTATGTTGTTATTATCTTCTTAAGGCCATGGAAAATTGATTGTTGGTTTCCCCTAACATGGAAAAATATTCATAGCCCGGCAGGCAGGTTTTTTTTTTTTTTTTTTTCATTTCTTTAGTAGAATAATACATGTATGCTCCTAATAATCATGTTTGTTCTGTTATACCTCTTTGGAGGGTAAATAACTAAGTTTTATTCTTGTATCCATGGAAAGAAGGGAACAAAATAAAAATTTCTAATTCGTGTTGAAAAAAGTGACATGACTGGCTTCAAAAATATTTTTTTCTACTAAAAATGCAAATAAAATTAATTGACCAGGCAGGGTTAGGGGAAACCAACAATCTTTTTTCTTTGGCCTAAGCCAAATGAGCAGTAATTTTGATGTATTCCTGACAAAAAAAATTAATTGGATGAAAGGTGGCATTAGAATCGACTTGTGATGTGTTGATTGCCACATTAAAAAAGGGGAGATAATTGAACATTTTGTACTAGGAACATGGTATTTTTCAAATATGATGTACACATTTGCATCTTGTCCTGAAGGCAAGTTACAGTATGTTTGTGGATTGTATCGCACAACCGCTGTATGCCTTTCTATAAAGGTTGTTCCGGCATCTGAGAAACTAGGTCCTATTTTAGATATGATGATAACAGATTTAGCAGGATTTAGTTTGTTTTATACAAAATATGTTAAATTAAATTAAATATGCAGTTTACAACAAAGATTTTGAAATAAAATTCTTAGAAAAAATTAAATGTTAACTAGAATTTAGGCAATAGATGAGCAATGTTGGCTCAATTTAGGCAATAGTTGAGTGATGCTGGCTACATAATGGAGGTTGTCTAACTTTAAAATATGTTGTTTCTTTGTAACCTCATGTAGTTGAGATCTGAAATATGTAATTGAATATTGAAGGACTTGCAGTAACATTTGGTCAGAATTTTTATCATGAAAACTATAATATATATTAACTCTTTCACTTCTATAACAGATAAACAAGGAACACAAATGGAACTGTGAATGTAACATTGATGATGAGGAGATGTTGGAGCTTAATGCCCAAACACCATTGACAGAGAAGGACGCCATTAAATTAGATTCCTCGACAGAGACCGATGAAAGTAGTTACAAGAGAGCTACATGGAGTAGTAATGCTGACTTTATCTTATCTATTGTTGGTTACTCTGTTGGTGTATCAAATATACTTAGATTTCCGTACTTGTGTGTACGGAATGGGGGAGGTAAGATACTGTATAGAAGAAGTGCTCTATATTTGACTAATTATGATTTTTCCTTTACTATTAATGCATTCTGATTAAGATAACATCTCACACTTGCTCCCCTTGACTGACATGTCGCGGCGTGTGAGATCTGAAGAAAGCACATTACAGGTTACATGCAAGTGACCCCTTATCATGAATATTAAATGATTTTGATAAATATGGATTATGACCTTTTTAGCTCGCCTGACCCGAAGGGTCAGGTGAGTTATTGCCATCACTTGGCGTCCGTCGTAAACTTTTTAAAAAATCTTCTCCTCTGAAAGTACTAGACCAATGGAAACCAAACCTGGTCTGAATCATCACTAGGGTGTCTAGTCTCAAAATTGTGTCCGGTGATGCTGTGCACCAACCATCATGGCCGCTGTTACTAAAAATAGAACATATAATAAAATTGCAGGTTTTGGGTAATAACTCAAAAACCGTTAATAATATCAAAAATCTGGCAGGGGTAAAAATGATCAGCACAGCAGGATCTACCTACCCTGCAATATTGAAGTAAATCTGATTACCCATCTTGGAGTTATTGCCTTTTTTTCATTAAATTTGTAAAATTTTAATACTTTTCGTCTCATATTTCAAAAACTATAAGAGATAAAGGTTAAGTTTAAATTGCAAAAATGTGCAGCATTTCAAGATATACTCACCCTGCAATTTTGAAGTAAATCCCATTACCCATTTTGGAGTTATTTCCCTTTTTTCATCAAATTTTCTAAATTTTAATACTTTTCGTCCTTTATTTCAAAAACTATAAGAGACAGATGGTAAGTTGAAACTGCAAACATGTTCAGCATGTCAAGATCTACCTACCCTGCAATTTTGAAGTAAATTTGATTACCCATCATGGAGTTATTGCCCTTTTTTCATAATTTTTTTTTATAATTTTAATACTTTTCGTCTTATATTACAAAAACTATAAGAGATAGATGTTAAGTTTAAATTGCAAAAATGTCAAGATCTACATACCCTGCAATTTTGAAGTAAATCCCATTACCCATTTTGGAGTTATTGCCTTTTTTTCATCAAATTTTCAAAATTTTAATACTTTTCGTCCTTTATTTCAAAAACTATAAGAGATAGATGTTAAGTTTAAATTGCAAAAATGTGCATCATCTCGAGATCTAGCTGCGGAACCATAGCCCTTATGGTCCTTGGGTAGTTTTTCTGGTATTTGCAGACCATAGGGCTACAGATTTCACCCTATCAAAAACTTTCGAAAGTGTGCGGTGAAAATCCTGCGCACCTTTTTTGCAAATTATTGTCATGAAAAAAGGGTCAGAGAACGATCAAACATATATGTATCGTTTCGTTAGATATTTATCTACATTCTTCTATACTTGCTTACCTATTATTATAACAAATGTCTCATTTGTGACAAGTCCCGCCTACTTCGTCAGCCATCTTGCTACTCCGGTAGTCTCGTTCCTGAGGTCACGTGATTTTTCCAATTATAACCCTATTTATTTATAAACCGCAAATACACGTGTTCGGTTTGATTACATTTTACCGAAGATGTTTTTCACCGGTTTTAGAAGGAAATGTTAATACAACACTGGGGTAAAGCTGATGACCGTAACTGCAATTACGGTCATCCCAAGATGGCAGACGTGGAATCAGGTAAGAATGTTTTTTGTCGATTAAATTGTTTCTATAATGTATTTTAAATGACACATGCATTAGTACGATAGTAATCTATGAACTTTCCACAAGGAAATCACAAATTACGACTGAAAAATGTACATGAAAGAGAAAATCCGATTTTAAAAATTCGCTAAGATGACCGTAACTGATCATAATTGTTTTGAAAGATGACCGTAATCTCAGTTTTCAGTTACGGTCATCTTAGCGATTTTTTTAAATCGGATTTTCTCTTTCATATACATTTTTCAGTCGTAGTTTGTGATTTCCTTGTGATAAGTTCATAGATTACTATCGTACCAATGCATGTGCCATTTAGAATACATTATAGAAACAATTTAATCGACAAAAAAGATTCTTACCCGATTCCACGTCCGCCATCTTGGGATGACCGTAATTGCAGTTACGGTCATCAGCTTTACCTCAGTGATACAAGCTATTCTTCTGTCAAAGCTCAAGCTTCACGCAGAAATGATAATGTCTCCATATAGCCATACCAGCATCATGACAACTGCAATAGTTAAACACAAGTAAAATTTGTCATCATTATGCAGATAACAGGAAACTTATTGTTTTTCATTTTCGTTTGACAACACTCCAATAATTGTGAGATATAGTATTATTTTGATCTCAACATTTTCACCCTGAATAAACGAAGTACATATACTTGGTACTCCTACCAGCCACCCCCCCCCCCCCCACTCCCCCAAAATGAAAATTGAATAATCTATTGTATTATTTTGTAGGTGCATTTCTGATACCCTTTTTCTTCTTCATCATATTTTGTGGATTGCCACTATTTTACTTGGAAATATGCTTAGGACAATTCTCAGGAGTTAGTTCCCTTTTTGTGTGGAATATGTGCCCTTTATTTAAAGGTATGTATGTTTGTATACCATATAGACTATCAGTTTTTATTTATACCATAAGTATAAATTAAAGTGACAATAAACAAAAGCATTTCATCTCTGTACTGACTGTAGGTTATAGGTATTTATTATGACTTTCTACAATATTTCCATTGTTGGAGAAAGATAAATCTGATATAAAGGTGGCACTAGGATGGGGCTATCTTGATTGCCAAATCTAAAAGGGGATTTTGCTGCCATTCAATGACCCATGAAAGATAACTCTTGCTTTCTTGGAGCTGCTTCAAGTTGTCTTTTAGTTTAAATATATTTTATTAATTGATAAATAATGTACAACAAGATAAATTTCAATATGATATAATACACGATTGTTGTCTTTTGAATCATGTACATGCAAAGAGTATGGCATTTTTTAAGAAAAGGCATTTGTTTTCATGCCATCATTACAGCAAGTTGTATGTTTTATTTAGCATGCACGACCATCTGGTGCCCCTTTTAGGGAGGTTGAACACCTTTTTTCAGGTGAATTTTTCAAGATAAAAAATATATGTATTTGTTAAATATTTACAGTTGATATATGTCATCTCGAATTATAGAATTAAAAATGAGACATTCTTGTGATGTTATATTAAAACCAAGACTCTTCAAAATGGTCTTCACAATCTATAATAGTCAAAATCAGAAAAATACTATTCATATTTGACAGGTTTTTTTTATCGAGTCAGAAATATTAAAAGTACATATGCACAGCACTACAGATTTATTCTATCGTAGACATGGCCTGTTTAATATTGATTGACCTTGTCAAGTCATAAACAATATTTTACGTCATTGTAATGATTACGCTGCCACCTGTTCACAACTCATTATCGTCCATGTAATACATATATTTTGTGTATAATTCTCTCACCTCATTTCCACTTTTCTCTCATTTCTAAAGAAAATATTAGCCATAATTGTGTTATTATATACATGTACATTCATCTATATAATATACAAATTTCTCTTTAAAGTCTTCACCAGATTTTGTTACCGGTACTTTTTATAACAATCTGAAATGCAATTTTGTTCAATATGATTGGTAAATATGCATACATTTGTAGTTTATGTTGTACTGAAAATAAAATAAATCGAAGTTCTATCAAATACTGTTATATAGGTAAAAAATGCATTAAACATGAAAGGAAGTAATTACATTTACAGTGAAACCACATCTAAGCTGAAACTCTTTGGGACCAATTTTGTGTTCGGTATAATCAGGCTGTTGACATTTCACTGTATTTAAAGTTCTGTTTGTGCAGGATTCCAGTTTATTCAGGGTTCGGTTTAGACGTGTTTCACTATAATGTAAAAATGTTTACAATGTTATATTATAAATGATCGTGTCTCTTTTTTTTTCATATCAGGTCTAGGATATTTAATGGTAACCGTGTCGGCATTGATGAGTTGGTACTATATAACGATGTTGTGTTGGATAATCTATTATTTCTTCAGCTCGTTCAAGAGTCCCTTGCCGTGGTCTCTCTGTGATCAGGACTGGAATGTGGCGGGCTGTATACAGAGTAGAAGAAGTTCACATAATGAGACAGTAAGTCATTATTTATTAGAGGTCATTCACACTACACCTTTATTTGACCTGTATCATTGAACATGTGTAAAGGATATTCATTATATTTAAAGAAGTGTCACATTGTCACTATTATGAAAAGATAGTTTAAAGAGTGATATCAAAAATGCAAAAAATCACCTCTCATCTAAACTAATTGAAAATACACATATATTTTTATATATATACAGTAGAGTTCATTTATAGCGAACAGGCTTGTAACGAAATCAGGCTTATAGCGAAGTAAAGATAAATCCCTGGTCCCATCGCTATTTAAACAATGTACAGTGCTCCCTCGGTCTATCCCCCCCCCCCCCCCCCCCCCCCCCCGTTTTATCGCCAACCTCGCCTATCGCCAAAATTCTCGTCTGTCCCGATTTCCTCCATTAAAAATACCCCGTTATACTGCCAAACTCAGCTGCCACCATCCGCCACAGGTTTTCAGACACAAAAGTCGTATAACCAATTTAAATTCCCCCGTTAGTATCACCTACAACTACCTTTTGACAGCTGTGCAATTATAAGTTATGCAAAGGAAAATCCAAAATTAACATAACAACAAATTGCCGATAATTTGACAATTAAATGGGACCTTCCAATAACCCCACAAATGAAGATGAACTGCTGCTGTCACGTGTTTATAATGACCTTGATGTCCCGAGCTACAAATGACGGTTCAAGAATTTGTCAACATTGACAAAGATCTGCAAACTGTACAGGACATTTCCGATGTGAATATAATTATTCTAATTTATTTATTTATTAAACATGTATTATTTATACTTATGTATTTGTACAAGTGCAAAATGCATGTCAGTCAAGTTGAAAGTTTATCTTTTCATATGATCACATAACTTCCAGTTTTCAATGTCCCTCAGTTTATTGCCAAACTCGTTTTACCACCAAACTACCGACTGCACAGAAGGTGGCGGTTTATTGAGGGAGCACTATGTTTGTGAAGGCCTATTACAAATTGTTTATAACGAAGAGAATTTTAAACCCAAACCGTTTTTGTTACTCAAAATTGACATGATATAACAAAGAAAATTGCTGAACAAACAAATCGTTTACCTGTCTTCCGTTACGCACGGACGATCACATATTAGAATGGTCAAGTGCAGTTGACACTTCTGTTATTGATAATTGAAAAATCAATAATCCCACCTTTGATGTTATTAATGATGTCAATCAAGACTTTTCTTTAAAATATTCAAACAATAAAATGGGTATTAATGATGTGATTAACAAGTTGTCAATTAATAACACACTGCTAATTTATTGCATTAAAAATTAATAAAACGTAATCTAAATTTTAATGAATGGATGCACAAGCTAAAGAAATTAAAAACAAAGTCATGTGTGAGATTAATTCATTCGCTATTGTTTATTTTTTCTTTGATGATAGACTTTAATTAAACAACAAACTGCATGGTCTCAAGGTTCATCTAAATACCAAAGACAAAAGAAATGTACTCGTTCTGAAATTTCAATTAACCTGAGTTTTTATGTGTATATAATACCAAAAAGAAACAATTATTCTTCAAATTCAAATAAAAAAAAAGGAAAATGGCTACAATCTTAAAATTGGCCATTAAAAATATATATCTGAATTATCAACATTATAATTTATACTGATATCGATCCAAGTGTTTTTACCCGACCTCATATTTCCTGTTTATAAAATAGATCGTGAACAAAGTTGAAAAAAAAATTCTAAGGAACATTTGAAGATACCAAAGAGGTATTCAGAAGCCGTAGTCTTTGAGAACTGTCTAAAAGATTAAATATTTTTTTACGATAAAAACCCACTTTACTGTGCATCAGTTATCATAGCATAATGAAACTGCCCTGGTCAGAACCAGATTTTTTTCTCTCTAAAATTACGTGACCTCGGTGGCTCGAACTACCGATAGTTAGAACAGATTTTGACAGTCCCTTCGAGTTTGAGCCAGCGAAGTTCTACTGTACGATTTTCAAAAGGGGAGGTAATTCTACATTGTTTCTCTTATAACGAACGATGCCTATAACGAACTAAGATCGAGAGTCCCCTGGACTTCGTTATAAACGAACTCTACTGTATACTAGAAATAATTTTTACCCAAATTTATGATAACAAAAGATTTATGTTTATTCCTAAACATTCTAGAACATTATCAATTCAGTAATGAAAATTTGCCAAAAATAATGGAGGGAGTTATTGAGTGATTGTTGTTTAATGCCTACTCAAGAATTTTTCAGCTATTACATGACCATGGGGTCCGCTGGATTTTTATTATAGTTTTAGCTCACTGAAACAACAGTCTGCAGATAGACATGTCACCACACTCGGACACATTATCAAGATTCCATGCCAACCAGTCTTTGCTTTTTCTCTTTAATGCTGTGTGCATAGCAGAGAAGCAACAAATACCAATTTTATAGTCTTTTGTTTGACGCGATTGAGAAACGAACCCATGATCTACCGCATTTGAGGTGAGCATGCTAATTATTACACTACCGATGTGGTTTCCAAAATGATTAACTTCTATTGCCCGAAACTATCAATTGCTCAAGCAGATTTCATCAGTCCCTGTGATTCGTTCTACTATGGATGGATTTTATTGTTAATATTTTCTAAAAATAAAAGTTTTTCATGTAAAAATGATGATTGTATTAAATAAATGTACTTCATATTCGATTTTTTTTTAAACTATTCAAGATAAAAATTTATACCGGAACATTTGATTGTTTTAAAAAATTGTGTAGATTATTATATTTTTTAATAACAAACTAGCCATTATATTATTACATTCTTTTGTTGCTCATAAATGCTTTGATTTTTTTTTTCAATTTCAGATGTTAAACTGTTCCGAGGTTTTCATGGGTCATAATTACGTACATGATAACAGTACAGATTTATGTAATGTAACGAATATTGTATTACAAACAGCTCCTAAACAATTCTGGCAGTAAGTAGAACATTGATAGAATATTGGTATTTACAATGTTGACAATATGATATAGGTGTTAAACAGTCCTGTTAAAAATTGAAAATATTTTTTTGATAAAGATTACAGACATTCCATTATTGTTTTCACAGAAGAGTGGGAATATTTCTTTGTGAGCTATGACTCGCAATGTCTGTCTTTGAAAGTGAAATAGGGGGTCCTCGTGGTTGTGATCGTATGGTAGTTGGGTTTACAACTACCTATGCAATTTGTGCCTATCACCACTAACATTGTGAGTTCGAATCCCGCTCATGGCGAAGTGGAGTCGATGCAATTTTATGTGATTAAGTTTGTCAGTGACTTGCAACAGGTCAGTGGTTTTCGCAGGGTACTCCAGTTTCCTCCACCAATAAAACTGACCGCCACGATTTAGCTAAAATGTTGTTAAAGGTGGCGTTAAGCACCATAAAACCAACCAAATCAACTAAAGAACAGGAAAGGGGATTATGGGTGAATCAGTAATATATTAGTGTAAAGTATAACAGGTTAACAAGTTGCCTCCCCTTTTGTCTTTTACATGTTTGAAATCAATTGTAGTTTTTAAGTAAGAAGGTTTATTGCTATCAAATTTTATTTCAACTGAAAAAGTTTACAAGATGATGAAAATTTACAAGATATTGGGTAGTTCTTATGTAAATTAGCCATACTGGAAAATAAGCCTACATAGTAGAGTATGTTGTCATCACTTAATATTGCGTGATACCTACTTAGAACAGTGTTTCTTATTTAAAGTACAGAGGGATTGTAAAGCCATTTTCGATTTAGACATATGGAGATTTTTACAGTTGCTAGTAGTCAAAGGCAATTGTTCTTTTGCATTGACTTTGGAAACATAAAGCCACTTGATGACTTTTAGGCTGCATGGCCACATCATTTCACTAAAAGGGGCCAATGAAACTAGCTCAGCCACATCAATTTTTATTGAAGTGCCTGTACCAAGCCAGGAAAGTGAGTGGTCATGCAGGGCATTTCACGCGTTTTCAAGTAGGAGGTGATAATCCCAAAGTTGAAGGGGAAATCCTGCAAAACCAGTATGCAAAACAAAGCCATATTTTACTTTCACTTTGACATTTTCATTTTTTTTTTTTTTAAAATAGCTGTGGAAAGAATGCAATTAGGCGGGCAATTTGTCGAGTGACTGGCTGCTGTGGAATGCCATGTCATGTATATGTGTGTTAGAGGTATTGATTTGGTCTTTCTACATTTTAGAACTGGTCTGACAGTGTGGTATTTTTCGTTTTGCATTTTATTTCAAATAGAATTCTTGAGAACCTGTTTTATATAGTCATTTATATTGTAATTCAAGTCAAGGGAAAAAATTGTTAACTAACAAATACATTTTTTTACAGAAACAACGTTCTACATATATCCAGTGGTATTGAGCATTCTGGAACTGTACAGTGGCACTTAGTAATTTGTTTACTGGTAGCTTGGATATTAGTTTTTCTATGTTTGTCAAAAGGAGTAAAATCAGTTGGCAAGGTAAGACATTTTACAATCTCTTTAAATTAAAAAAAAACAAATATTAACAATTACTCAAATCAGCTTTTTCACAAGTCTGATTTCTCTGACACAATTCAATGTAAATATTGATGCAATCTATTTCTATAAAGCGTGGATGTATCACTACTCTTTTAATCGGTATTCAGTCTGTTGTATGAACTATATATCACTACAACTCTCCCAATGATGTGCTGTGATGAGATTCATGTTATAGATAAGTCCAGAAACCAAACTCTGTACATTAATATCTTTGTAAGGATCATGCTAGCCTTTGACAATGTCACATTTGTCGTTTTTTTATTTTAATTCTGGTGTCAAAATATTGTTCATGATAATTTTTCTTTATGTTCTACATAAAAAAAACAAATGGGTGCTTCTATAAAAAAAATAAAGTGAAATCACTTTTATTCGTGGGTGCCAATTTTCGTGGTTTTCGTGGGTAGGCTGATCCACAATGAAACTTGGGTTCAGCAGTTTGACATCAATATATAGCCATATGCTGTCCTCAAGTGACCTCGACTTTCTGTACCAGCTGTATAGGGTACAATTGACAATTTTGATGACGAAATAAGTACGAACATGCCTTTTAATTTATAATCCATGTGAACATGTTTGTGAATGATTTGATTTTGTATGCATGTGTAAAATTAAAGTGACAGAAATGCTTATTTGTGAAAAGATTTTAACAACTTCCAGTTATAGAAATAAAATTTACTTCAAAACTCTACATTAACTTCTCAGTGTGGTATTAACATTTCTCTATTAAATTATAACAACCTTCAAGAAATCTATTTTATCACCTTTCAACACCTTTCTTTAAACAATTCAATTATGCATAAGGCAACTGTACATTTACTCCGGGGTCAGGATTAATCGTGTGACATGACTACAAGTGGCTTCAATTTGAGATAAAGGATAATAAATGATTGAAAATTTTGAAGTATAATCTAATTAGAATAAAAATAATGAGAAAAAACTTTATTGTTCTTTTTTTAGTTGTAAAGAACAAAAATTGAAAATAAAATGGAGAGCAAATATTTGAATAACATAATAACAAATTTAAAGGGATATTGGCTACCAGCTGTGTAATTTTTTCATACCCAAAATTATTGTCGATTTCCGTACTGACCTTCATAAAATGAAGATTAATACCGAGTTATGTTGCAAAAGATACGATTTTTTGACAAAAAAGACCCAAAACTATCGTTATCATAATTATTGTCCGGATGACAATATTCAAATCTATTCATATGGCCTTCTATGCGAACACGTCTTGAGCATGCGCACTGTTTAGAAACAATAAACAACATGTGGTTCTTGGGCAAAAGAGAAACTGTCAACGCATGGAAGAAAGCGGACTTTGACGGATTCAGATATAAAGAGGAATAGAAGTGAAGTATCTTCCAAATGGAACAAATGCAGGATATATGTAGGGAATCAGTTGGACCGTTGCCGTTGGATGGAGCGAACTCGAGGAAGTGCTTGATTATTGTTGATAGGTAAGCCGAGCATGTTGCCTTCTTTTCTCAATCGTTTTTCATATTTTATGAATTTATGATGATGCCTATGATCATTTTCGGTAGATATTAATCAATATATGTAATTTTGCACCTGGCAACAGCAAATTATTGTCAATGAGTAGCATAAAACGGCCGTATTTGCTAGGTAAACAAACACAAATTTTAAGAGGCCAGCAAAGGGGAAATGGGAGTGCAAAAATGATATCAATGACAATGCAGTTTATTATTATCAAATTAAAAAAAAATATCGAATCAATTCATTTTTAATGCAAGAATTAAAACTGTACATGGCTTAATGAAAACCCTATAAAGTTCTTTTTATTCAAGCAAATTTATTTCTTTGATATACAACATATAATTAAGCTTTTAATTTTATCAAATTTCAACAACTTGGACATGAAACTTAGTTTTGGGAACCAAAAGTATATACCTTACTTTCTGCGAATTATCACTATAATGGAAAATCAGTATGTATTTTTCAAATAAAAGCTTTTTATTTAAAGAAGCTTCATTTCAATTGCACTTTTAGTTTGGATCCTGTAAGTATAATATATAATTATAAACAAGGTTTTGAAGAAATGATATGAATATCCATTGAAATTTTCAAGTTTCAGAACTTTTTTTTATATATGACTACACAATTTTACTGAAAATTTCAGAAATGTCCTAAAATGCATATTTTAGACCATGGCTAAATGAAAATCATTTTCAATTCCTTTATGCAAACAAGTTTATATCTTGGGTACTGGAAATACATTACATAAATAAGGTTAAAAGTACTTTTCAACAAGTTTGAACATAAAACTTTGTTATGGGAGCCAAAATTATATCTTCCTGTCTGTGAATTATCACCATAGTGGAAAATCAGTATGTATCTTTTATATAAAAAGCTTTCCATTTAAATAAGTGTCATTTCAGTAGCAGTTTTAGTTTGGATCCTGTAAGTATGATACATAAACAAGGTTTTTAAAAAATAATATGAAGATCCATAGAAATTTGCAAGTTTCAGAAACTTTTCTATATATGTGACTATAAAATTTTACTGAAATGTCCTGAACTGCATATTTTAGACTATGACTAAATGAAAATCATTTTCAATTTCCTTATGCAAACCAAGTTTATTTCTTGACTATTCTAAAAACATTACATTAACTAGTTTTTTACTGCATTTCAACAATTTTGGACATAATTTTTAGTTCAGGGAGCCAAAATTATACTTTACTATCTTAGAATTATCAACATAGACATGATAGAGGGAAATCAATATGTATTTTTCATATAAAGGCTTTCTATTTAAAGAATTGTCATTTGAACTGCTTTTTATCCCCTCGCCAACGAAGTTGCGAAGGGATATAGTAACGCTACTGTCCGTCCGTCACATCCTTGTGAACACTCTAGAATCAACATCCTTCAATGGATTTTGACCAAACTTGGTACATACTTAGTCCTTAAGAGAATTTGAAACCCTATTGATTTTCAAGGTCAAAGGTCAAGGTCACAGGGTCAAATTTTTACTGCATAACATCCTTGTGAACACTCTAGAATCAACATCCTTCAATGGATTTTGACCAAACTTGGTACATACTTAGTCCTTAAGAGAATCTGGAACCCTATTGATTTTCAAGGTCGTATGTCAAAGATCAAGGTCACAGGCTAACATTTTTACCGCATAACATCCTTGTGAACACTAGAATCAACATCCTTCAATGGATTTTTGACAAAACTTGGTACATACTTAGTCCTTAAGATAACCGAAACCCTATTGATTTTCAAGGGCAAAGGTCAAGATAACCGGGTCAAAATTTTACCGTGTAACATCCTTGTGAACACTCTAGAATCAACATCCTTCAATGGATTTTGACCCTTGTTTAGTTTGGATCTTGTAAGTATAATTTATAAACAAGATTTTTAAGAAATAATGTGAAGATCCATAGCAATTTGCATGTTTCACAGTGTGTGAATTTAACAGTAGACCGATGGCCCATGTCTGTGTTAAAATCATGCAGGTTTTTGTAAAATTATCTAAATTTTTTAGGCAAATTACTACAAAAACTGGTAATTTCAGACAAATGTGATTTTGTAGTGATTGATATTTGTACTTTTGATTTAGATATTCTGACCAAGGTAATTCTAGAGTAGAAGAAATGAGCAGCCATCACATTTCAACGAAACGGATGAAACTGGAGAAATCGAGTTCATTTGTGAACCCATTTGAGTATGTTCATTTTGTTAAAGATTAGACATATTCTACATTATGTTTATAGGTAACATTGTCAATATTGTTCAACACAGTCACTTGTATAACAGTTTCCTATTAATTATTGTGGCTTGCATAGTGATACTACTAGTAGCATATTATATAGGGATCATGTTGGCTTCTGCGTCATCGTTACATTTTCATCAATCCACAAGCTGAAATGGCCAGTCCTCCTTAGCTACTTACGGGAATGAAACCAAACTGGGACAGAATTGACGCACGTCTGGCGCACCAAATTTTTTCCTGGAACTTTGATGTAATTTTGTCTCTTTATATTGGGTTGTGTAGGTGTGTGCTGGATACATGTATATAGATTTAATATTATTTTGAAAAGTTTTTTCGTTATACAGCTGCACATCAGAACCATATAACAAAATTTGTTTCGATATTATACACATACACTGTAATAAACAATTATTTTTTATTCTTACAGTCTCTCAATAGATATTACTGAAGAGGGCAGTGATGTTGGTGATGATTCTGACGATGGAGATTTTGAACCTAGCCTCAACTTCACTCTAAGATTTGTCATGTTAATTTCATATGTTTCAGTTGTAACTTACATACTTGAAATTTTGTCCTAATAACAGAACCATGCATGATCATATGTCATAGGAGCTTTATTATACCCCCGCTCCACTGGAAAGGGGGTGGGGGGTATACTGTTTTACCTCTGTCTGTCCGTTCGTCCCAAGATGTTCATAACATTTTTCTCAGTAATTATTTATGGCAGTAGTCTGATATTTGATCATAGGCTTCAGAAGGGTCAATCGAAAGTCGCAAACCTGCTGCGTTGTCCATGGTCAAGTCCGGTAGAAGTCCCATCCGATGAAGGGAAAGACATCAACAACAAATGAAGATCAGGTCTGATTTGGGTAACAGACACCCTGTAACTATTGACCAGCTCGTGATGCCTGCCGTAGAACTTCTTGAGGGATGACCACAACCTAAAATCTGTCTACAAATCACTCAAATCCTTCATAAAGTGGACTTGTAATGATATGTTTAGTTTGTCATTCACTATACATTCGAGATATTCATCTTGAATTGAAAGTTAGGGCTCCATAGATCATAATCTCAATTCTATTGTTTTATTCTTGTGAATTACATTGTATGTATTTTTCTACTTCAGGTGGCAGAGAAGTTACAACAAAAAGACAGCTAGATGGTCTGTGCAGCCTGTTAAAGCTGACAAGTCATATTCCTATGTTCCAAGACTATTAAGGGTCATCATTTGTATGAGACTGCAAGATAAGGAAGGAATGAATTAACGTGTGCAGTTGGAAGTAGATGATCTCAGAAGAATCTCGGTCCATCTTGCACCAATTCCACAACCTCCAACTCGGGATGATATTGTAGCATCTCAGAAATCCAGATTTGAAGACCAAGACAAATCAATTGACTATATTGTCGCATAAAATAAATTTAGATTGTCACTCTTTGTTTTTCCTGGTCTAACAGAAGTTCTGCACATTTAGAGCAGAAAAGTACCCAAGTCAGGATAATGGGCATTACAAATTGTCCAATGCACAATAATGATAGCACTCAGTGTGTTGGTCTAGTTAGTACAAACCAGGACAACTTTTTAGGACCTCACAAGAAACATCTCTGCCAAGTTTGGTTAAATTCTGTTGGGCTGTTCTCAAGAAGAAGATGAAAATGTTGTTTCCCATAGGGTTTCAATGCAAACTTTGACCTCCGCTGGTGGCCATTTTGAATTTTCAAATGGCGCAAACAGTAACAACACATGTTAAAGACATTCATAGGAACATATATACCAGATTTCAATTCAATCCCTTCAGCGGTTCTTGAGAAGAAGTTTCTTGAAAATCGACCAATCAGAATTTTCTAAGTCACATGGTGGCCATGTTTTTTGACGAATCTGCACAAAAATAACAACTCTTGTGTAGGACCTCATAGAAAACATCTCTGCCAAGTTTGGTTTTGAATTATATAAAAGACTGTCAGTCCATTTTAGAAGAAGTTGTCAGTGCTGATAGAACAAAAAATAATAATAAGATGGCAAAACTTTCAAATTAAATTTACAATTCCAACTGACCAACTTGTGAAATTAACAACTCATTAAGGTTGATTTATTTTTTATTTTTGGTGTTTTAACGCCACTTTCAGCAATATTTCAGCTATATCATGGCGACCAGTTTTAGTGGTGGAGGAAGCCAGAGTACCCGGACAACCACCGACCATAGGGAAGCAAGTGGTAAACTTTATCATTAGGGTATATGGGATAAAATACAAAATATTTCATGAACAAGTTTTAATTAAATCGTCTAGGAATGAAACCCTTGTATTGTCCATATAGATCAGGATATTTGTCCCTAATTTTCCAAGTACAACAGCTTGGGATCACACGTCTGACCCCAGCTCCAAGTCGGCCATGTGGCCAAATGGTATACTGGCGGTAGGCTGCATACCTATTGGATCTGTTGTAATCCTCGTCATGGGGCATTACTACAAGTTCCTCTCGAAACATTCTAACAACCCCCAACACTGCCTCATCAAGGACAATCCGATCAAAGTCCTGTAATAAAGACAAAAGATTTAATACAAACAGAGTAAAGACAGATGGTTATACATTCATCTAGAAAAATGAGCTTTATTTAGAAAAGAAATATAATTCATTATAAGTGAAATAGTTTGCACAAATTCAGTTTAGAGAAATAAAAAAAAGTCTTATTTTGGAAGGAAAGATTTTCTCGTGGGACTTTCTTATGACCACAGTTTTATTTCGTTTTTTTGTTGGTATATGGGAGAACCATTTTGGTCTTGCAAATTTTATTTATCAATTTACCCCTCAAGCTATTCAATTTTAATTTTATGTTTTTTTTCCTAAAAATTATTTTGATTCTGAATCTTGAAGAAAAAAATTTGGCTGGACAGGAGAAAAAAATATATTCCAACTTGACATTTTCACAGTATAATCATATACTTGCCATTTTCACAGTATAATCATATACAAAATTTTGAAGAAAAAAAATTATTCCAGCACTTCGCCAATCTAATTAAAATTAGATCTACGCACTTGCTCCCTATTTTAGGTCTAATTATACCCCCTCTCCCCGAAGGGGGAGGGGGTTATACTGTTTTACCTCTGTCCGTCCGTCCTTCCAAAATATTTTTCGTCACATTTTTCTCAGCAACTATTGATGGCAGAAATCTGATATTTGGTCACAAGCTTCACATAGGTATGCCATAACGTGGGAAGCGTTTTTGGAACCATCAGATTCCTACTTCCTGTTTGCCGACTTAGTTGGTTTTTATCCACATTGAATATATATGCACATTTTTCTCAACAACTATTGACGGCAGAAATCTGATATTTGGTCACAAGCTTCATATAGGTACCCCATATCATGGGAAGTGGCAGGGGTATCATAAGTGAGCATTAGATCACAGTTCACCTTGTTTTAATTAGATTGGAACTTCGCCGGAAAATAAGAAAATATGATTTCTGTGGCGTCTGAAAAAAACATTTCTACGGCGAAAAAATGTGACATAGCCCCCTTCAAGGTAAATGGTCAGTCCCATATTATTTTGCAGCAACTGTCTTGTGGAACTAGAAGTAAGGTCTCTTTTGTTTCTAATCCAGCCCAAATTTCTCTGAAACATTCCAGTCAATTAACAAATAAAACAACACTGGCTACGTCATTCGTTTTCATCAGACATGTATTTTACTGTGTTCTACATGTATGTCTCTGTTTTTATATTGTCGGTAAACTGGCTAAAATAAATTAATTTAACACGTGTATCAAAATCTCGATTTTAACGCCGGCAAAAATTTCCGATCGAAAATACGTAGTTGAGCTTGTCCCCATAGGGTGCCTCCTGGCATGTTTTCAATGGTTATCGTGGAAATATCGGCTGAATCTGTTAAGGCCTGTAGTTTTCATCAAAGAAAATCTATTCCTGATACAGAAATTATTTATTCTACGTCTTTTAGACACAATCGGTTCGCAAATAGCTTTTTTCCTCAACTTTTATAGAAACTTACCTCAATATCCATGCTGCAGCATCCGGGCTACTGACATAAAAATAGATAAATAAATAGAGTTGGCCTCGCCCAGGTCAGTGCATAATTAATTAGCTTCTGGTAACGATGGTCAGCTTTTTTAGTCGAAAAAACAACGTTTTGGAGCGTATTCATCAATAATTCGGTGTTTAATCTTCATTTTATGAAGGTCAGTACGGAAATCGACAATAATTTTGGGTATGAAAAAATTACGCAGCTGGTAGACAATATCCCTTTAATATATATTGAAATAATTTAATTTGATTTGAATACTACAATCTAATCTGCCTGGAGAAAATTTTGGTTATACTCGATAACCTGGCTTGGTATTGTGACGTCACCAACATGATCATCCGCCAACGACAAATTCAAATATATCACACGAAATAATCGTAATTAAAATCGAGGAATCATTACATTTTGTTGTAAAAATTAAATTATAAGGAATATTTGAAATTGTTGAACAGGTTATACTTGTATAACCTTGTTTGGGTCAGTTTACGCTTTTCATAAACAGCTTCGCGGTTTGTTAAGCATAAACTGACCCAAACCAGGTTATATCGTATTACCTGTTCAACAATTTCAAATATTCCTTAAGGTAATTGCTAATAATTGCAGTTGATTTTTTTTTAATTTTCAAATTCGATAAAATTAATTCTGCTAAATTTACAAATGTGGAAATTTTCTACAACTGTCAAAATAAACACTTTAATATCCACGTTCCTCTTCCGATTACATAATTCTACGGCTCATTTGTCTAATGTATTGAAGCTTTCTCGAAGATTCGCTACCCAATGAAACTATAAAATCGACAAATTTTATTTTGGGTACAAACAGCAAAATCCATGAATTTACGAATCCACGAACTTGTAATTTTTAACCAAACCACGGAAATTGATACCCACGAAGAAAAGTACTTTCACAGTAGTAAAAAGGTATAAAGGTTGATTAAACCAGCTTTAGTTCCAATGATGTTCATGAACAATTTTGATAGTTAGTGTCCATTGTTTGTACTTAACAGATTCAGTACCTGTGACATTGATGAATTGTATGTTTTTGATAGGTAGTGTACTTAACAGCTATAGTACCTTATGTGTTACTGACAGTTATATTTGTTCGAGGATTGATGATGCCTGGAGCTGTAGATGGAATTATTTTCTACCTCAAACCAGATTTTGTCAGACTGTTGGATATACAGGTATTCTAGTAACAATTTATTCACCAAAAAATTTATCATAAAACCAAAAATAAGTTGAAAAAAACCTGAATCTTATGCTAAAAAATCTTGAAATTATCCAGATGGAAGGAAAAGGTTCATGAAGAAAACACACAGGTAAGATGTTCAGAATTCTTGTTCTCCATATAAGAGAAAATTAAATGAATTGACCTTTTGCACATTTCCCACTTTGATTCTAAAGTTATACATTTTACATAAGTTATTTCTCTTTAAGGTGGACAAAAGGGTCACTTTTATGGAAAATTCAATGAAAAAAACATATGGTTTTTTTCCCCATATTCTGTTCCAAATTTTAATGTAACAACTATTTGCTTTAAAATAATCCTCTGATTTTTCACACTTCTAGGTTAAAATATCTACAAATTATGAGAAGATTATACTCAAATTTGTTGTCCCCTTCTATTGCTCTTTGGAAAAACAGAGTACCATTTTATCTCTCTTAAGGGAAATAACTCTGATAAAAATATTTAATTTTAGAAACAAATCGGGAATGGGCAAAAGATTTATTAATCTTATTGAAGTGTCTATGACCTGTGTGTTTCAGATTTTAAGATAAATATATTCATTTGATGAAGTACAATGTACACATGTAATCATCTTAAAGGTTGTTATGTTTCAGATTGGTTAGAACCACATAGGTGGTGTAATGGTTAGCATGTTCGTCTGGAGTGTGGTAGATCCTGGGTTAGAGTCCTGATCGGGTCAAACCAAAGACTATCAAATTAGTATTTGTTGCTTCTCCGCTAAGCATGCAGCATTAAGGAGAAAGAGTAAAGATTGGTTGGCTCGGAATCGGGATAATGTGTCTATAGATCCGTGTACTAGCACTATAAAAATCCAACTAAGCCCGTTGGTCTAGTACAAAGCTGATCTCATCATCATCTCATTGAAAATTAACTTGTTCTGGCCATGATTTAGCTGAAAAATTGCTGAGTTGGCATTAAACAACAATCACTCACTCAGATTGGTTAGAAGGAGGGTTACATCTATAGAACCTTTATTTTTTTAGGTTTGGTTAGAAGCAAGGTTGATTGCTATGTTTCAGATTGGTTAGAAGCAGGGTTACATCTATAGAACCTTTATTTTTTTTAGGTTTAGTTAGAAGCAAGGTTGATTGCTGTGTTTCAGATTGGTTAGAAGCAGGGTTACATCTATAGAACCTTTATTTTTTTAGGTTTGATTAGAATCAAGGTTGATTGCTATGTTTCAGATTGGTTAGAAGCAGGGTTACATCTATAGAACCTTTATTCTTTTTAGGTTTGGTTAGAAGCAGGATTACAAGTTTGCTATTCACTGGGACCAGCATGGGGAGGATTGATTACAATGGCAAGCTACAACAAGTTTGAAAATAATTGTTTAAGGTATACATAATGGCAACCCTGTTTCTCTATTGTCATGGTCATGATCGTTTGGTAGTTGGATTTACAACTACCTGTGCAGTCAGTGCCTGTGACCACTAAAGTTGTGAGTTCGAACCTCATTCATGGGAAAGCGTACTCGATACAACATTATGTGATAAAGTTTGTCAGTGACTTGCGACTGGTCAGTGGCTTTCTCTGGGTACTCCTGTTTCCTCCATCAATATAACTGACCACCACGATATAACTGAAATATTGTTGGAAGTGGCGTTAAACACCATTATTTACTTCATGCAAAAATCTATTAATTTCATTGGATAATAGGCATTTGACATTTCTCAATAGCTTGTTTTGGTGTAGGAATCAGATCGTAATAACACCCTCTGCCGTAATATCACCCTCTGCAATAATACCCTCCCGAGCCGAACTTTGCTGAACCGGAAAATAACACCCGCTCCGTCCGAGTTTTGCCGATTAGTCATTTCCGGTAAATTTGTTGTTTTTTAGTTTGTTAAGAGCAAGAAACCGTAATGTTATGACAATGCCGCAAATTTCTAACAGTAACTGTTCTGTGAATATTCACTTTCACATGAAATAGAAAATTAGCAATATCTAAATTCTTTACCCATCTTTGTTTTTTCTTGTTATTGTTCAAATGAACATTTGTTTTTTGTTATCATTTATCTATATATTTATTGTTGACATTTTTTTCCTGTCATTGTTAATGAAAATATTACTTGTTGAAATGATAGTAGTTGTTGCTTTATTTAGGTAGTAATATGTACATAGTGTGTCCCATTGGTTAACTGACTCCAATAAAAATTCAAAGTCCTCTTTACTACTGGCATTCAGTATAATAAAAAAACATACTGCCTTTAGTTGAGGGTGTTATGGTAGATGACCACACTCTGGAAAAAATATCACACTCTGGAAAAAGAATATCACCCGAGACTTTCGTATCGGGTGATATTCTTTTTCCAGAGTGTGATATTTTTTCCCTTGTGTGGTAATCTACCATAACGCCCTCAACTAAAGGCAGTATGTTTATATTACTTGTTGAAATGTAATAAAATGAAAAACAAAAAAATACCACACTGTCAGAACAATGCTAAAATACCACACTGTCAGAACAATTCTAAAATACCACACTGTCAGAACAATTCTAAAATACCACACTGTCAGAACAATTCTAAAATACCACACTGTCAAAACAATTCTAAAATACCACACTGTCAAAACAATTCTAAAATACCACACTGTCAAAACAATTCTAAAATACCACACTGTCAGAACAATTCTAAAATACCACACTGTCAGAACAATTCTAAAATACCACACTGTCAGAACAATTCTAAAATATCACACTGTCAGAACAATTCTAAAATACCACACTGTCAAAACAATTCTAAAATACCACACTGTCAGAACAGTTCTAAAATACCACACTGTCAAAACAATTCTAAAATACCATACTGTCAAAACAATTCTAAAATACCACACTGTCAGAACAATTCTAAAATACCACACTGTCAGAACAATTCTAAAATACCACACTGTCAAAACAATTCTAAAATACCATACTGTCAAAACAATTCTAAAATACCACACTGTCGGAACAATTCTAAAATACCACACTGTCAGAACAGTTCTAAAATACCACACTGTCAGAACAGTTCTAAAATACCACACTGTCGGAACAGTTCCAAAATACAATAGAAAAACAAAAATACCACACTGTCAACAATTCTAAAATACCACACTGTCAGAACAATTCTAAAATACCACACTGTCAAAACAATTCTAAAATACCACACTGTCAAAACAATTCTAAAATACCACACTGTCAGAACAATTCTAAAATACCACACTGTCAGAACAATTCTAAAATACCACACTGTCAAAACAATTCTAAAATACCACACTGTCAGAACAATTCTAAAATACCACACTGTCAAAACAATTCTAAAATACCACACTGTCAGAACAATTCTAAAATACCACACTGTCAAAACAATTCTAAAATACCACACTGTCAGAACAATTCTAAAATACCACACTGTCAAAACAATTCTAAAATACCACACTGTCAAAACAATTCTAAAATACCACACTGTCAGAACAATTCTAAAATACCACACTGTCAAAACAATTCTAAAATACCACACTGTCAGAACAATTCTAAAATACCACACTGTCAAAACAATTCTAAAATACCACACTGTCAGAACAATTCTAAAATACCACACTGTCAAAACAATTCTAAAATACCACACTGTCAGAACAATTCTAAAATACCACACTGTCAAAACAATTCTAAAATACCACACTGTCAGAACAATTCTAAAATACCACACTGTCAGAACAATTCTAAAATACCACACTGTCAGAACAATTCTAAAATATCACACTGTCAGAACAATTCTAAAATACCACACTGTCAGAACAATTCTAAAATACCACACTGTCAGAACAATTCTAAAATATCACACTGTCAGAACAATTCTAAAATACCACACTGTCAGAACAATTCTAAAATACCACACTGTCAGAACAATTCTAAAATACCACACTGTCAGAACAATTCTAAAATATCACACTGTCAGAACAATTCTAAAATACCACACTGTCAGAACAATTCTAAAATACCACACTGTCAAAACAATTCTAAAATACCACACTGTCAGAACAATTCTAAAATACCACACTGTCAAAACAATTCTAAAATACCACACTGTCAGAACAATTCTAAAATACCACACTGTCAGAACAATTCTAAAATACCACACTGTCAGAACAATTCTAAAATATCACACTGTCAGAACAATTCTAAAATACCACACTGTCAGAACAATTCTAAAATACTACACTGTCAGAACAATTCTAAAATACCACACTGTCAGAACAATTCTAAAATACCACACTGTCAGAACAATTCTAAAATACCACACTGTCAGAACAATTCTAAAATATCACACTGTCAGAACAATTCTAAAATACCACACTGTCTGAACAGTTCTAAAATACCACACTGTCTGAACAATTCTAAAATACCACACTGTCAGAACAATTCTAAAATATCACACTGTCAGAACAATTCTAAAATACCACACTGTCTGAACAGTTCTAAAATACCACACTGTCTGAACAATTCTAAAATTAAATATCAAAATCAAAGGTAGAGGCAAAATCTATAACACAAAAATACTTGACAGCTCTCTTGACAGGCACTTCAATGAAAAGTGGCAGGGTTAAACTGGCTTTATGGACCAAACCTTACCCTCTTATGGAAATGATACGGTGATACAAGTGTCTTCCACATGTGATTAAAATGTCAACCCTCATAACAGGTCGAACCGTGTTATTATAGTGCAAATGTAGAATTAGGTTGTTGTATAACAAAATTTGTCACAAATATATGGATCGTGATATAATGATATTTTATGTTATTAATTAAAGAAGTGGACGTCGTGATCATGATCGTATGGTAGTTGGATTAACAACTACCTATGCAATCTGTGTCTATCACCACTAATGTTGTGAGTTTGAACCCTGCTCAGGCGAGGTATACTCGATACAACATTTTGTGATAAAGTGACTTGCATCAGGTCTGTGGTTTTCTCCGGGTACTCCGGTTTCCTCCAATAAAATTGACCGCCACGATATAACTGAAATATTGTTGAAAATGGCATTACACACCATAAGCCAACCAAACCAACCTAATAAAAGAAGTATTAACTTTAAAAACATGAAAGAGTAATACATGTACACGATCAGAATTTTTTTTGGATTAAGTCAGTATGTTTATATGTTTACCATCTTTAGGTGTGCATAGAATGCATTAATGTATTGTATGCACCCCTCTCTACTCCTACAAATCTGGGGAAAGTTTTAGTTTGTGTATATTAATTTGACACACCTTTTTATTTAATCACGGGGAAACTTGTTGCTTGGATAGCCAAAATACGATTTAATCCCAAGTGAAGTATAATAGTTAATATATTTGATATCATCAACTAATTCAGGCAAACTGAATGCTTAAGTTGCTCGTTAAAATGGTTTTCATTGTCATATTTTTCATTTAACCAACATGAATATTGTCTGCTTGTTGACATTTTTATTTTGTTTTTATAGAGATGCTGTCATTGGAACGTTAGCTGACACCGTGACAAGTTTTTATGGTGGTTTTGTTATTTTTGCAATTCTTGGTGCTATGTCATATGAAGCTAAACTACCCATAACAGAAGTTGCTACTTCAGGTAACAAACTTATATACACTTACACAGGCTGTTGTGGTCGTTATCATATGGGAGTTGGATTTACAACTACCTGTTTAATGAGTGCCTATCACCACTAAAGACGTGAGTTCGTATCCAGCTCATGCAGAGGTGTACTTTATACAACATTATGTGATAAAGTTTGTCAGTGACTTGCGACAGGTCGATGGTTTTCTCCGTGTACTCCGGTTTCCTCCAACAATAAAACCGTTGCCTGATTATTGATTATTTTCTAAACAGAAATTCAATCTGACTTGTCTAAAGTAAGAAATGTTTGAAGATACCAAATAATCTGAAGGTAATAATCTGAAACTGTAAATTTGAAGAAGGACAGACAATTCGATGGCCAAAAGAAAAAGGGCAAAATGACAAGCAATGATCTACAAAACACTACACGGAAAACTAAAGATTTAGCAACATGAACCCCACAAAAACTGGGGGAGAAGTTAGGTGCTCTGGAAGGGTAAGCTGTTCCTGCTCCATTCATTTGATTTACCTCTATCCTTGCAATCAGTGCCTTTCATCACTGAAGTTTGTGAATGTGATTCCTGGACATGATGAGGTGTACTTGATAAAACATTTTATTTGTTATTTACATGTCAAGGGTGTTCTATTGATTCTCTGGCTTTTTCTTAACCAATAATACTGACTGCCATGATATTACTGAAATATTGTTGAAAGTGGCAAGTGTGATAAAAATTGAGTGCCAAACTGTAATATCTTACCTATTTGTAGTTGACATAGTATGTAAATAGCATTTTCAATGTTTCTTTGTTTTGTCAGGTCCAGGATTAGGTTTGGTGGCCTATCCAGAGGCTATAAACAAGTTACCAATGCCACAAGTCTGGGCTATAATATTTTTTCTGATGTTGTTATTTCTGGGAATTGACAGTCAGGTATGTACAGTTTATCGTTGACATCAAGCAATAAACGGGGAATGGAAATATTTTAAAACTATAAGTCTATGACATCCCCTTATTCGTTTTCACCATTTTTATACACCCGCCGCAAGTCTGTAGACTTGACTTATTATGGTATCATGTTGTCCATCAGTCTGTTAACCTGTCCATTCAGTATAACATGTCACATTCTGACTCTAGTTTGCATTGACCAATTTTCTTCAAACTTTACAAGATCATTAGAAATGGTGGTTTAAGGCTCTATAGATGATAATTTTCACTTCAGTGTTTTTCCTTAAAAAACCATTTGTCAAAATTTTGTATGATTGTCTATGACACGATTTTGTCCTGCCAATTTTATACAGTAGTTTAATTCTGTTTGTCATTTTTCTGTTTCAGTTTGGAACATTTGAGACTGTTTGTAGTGGATTAGTGGATGCCTTTCCACAAAAGTTAGGAAAGAAGAGACTTTTAGTGACAGGCTGTCTGTCAATAATTCTGTTTCTATTTGGACTGCCATTTACAACAAATGTAGGTATATCTTAGGTTTAGAAAAAAATAAATGTTTGAAAATTGATACCGGTTTGGAATTAAAAATGTTTATTTAAAAGTTTGGTTTATAGGAAAATAATATATGTTAGTCAGATTTTTTATTTTCTACAACTTAAATACTTTTTATCGTATGAATTTGAAAATAACATTGGATCATTATTTTTTAAATATATCTTACACCATTGAATTCCAGGCAAAATATATAATTTATTCCCCAGGCCTCAACTCTCTTGTCAAAGTACTGCTATATGGATCGATTTATATTATCCATTTTGAAGACTAACTATTTTATTTGCTCTAATTTGGAAATATATACAAATGTAGAGATGTAACGATACACTTTTTCCACAAGCGATACGTATCGCGATATTTGATATGTATTATGATACGTTTTATAGGAAACTGTAACTATTCCTTGAAGTCCATGCTGGTCGACATGGGCGCTGCCATGGTTTTTTTTTTATATGAGGTCGCTTAAGTACTAGCGGAAATTATAAATATTTGATTAATTAATTTTAAAAGCGTAAATTAATCGATTCACTTTTCTCAAAATATTAATTAAATGATCACCAAAAGAAGAAAACGGAAGTTCAACACTACCTTTTTTCAAAAAATGATCATCATATCGTTTGTATCGTAAGCGGCCTCCACGTATCGTGAACCGAACTGTCCCCAAAATAATTGCGATTTCGGTACATACGGTGAATCGTTTCCCCCTTATACAAATGTATGCATTTTCATTATAAAAGCAATATTCAGATGGACAGGTTTAGAGAAGACTCTCTGTATTTTGTTTATCTTTGCAGGGTGGTATGTACCTATATCAGATTGTAGACTGGTATGCTGCTTCTTTATGTGTGATGTTGACATCATTCTTAGAGTGTATAGTCGTGGGCTGGATTTATGGTAAATAAACATTTATTTATTTAAATATTGAAAAAGTTTGTTACATTTTATTTTGATAAGTGAAATTTTAAAATAATAAGTCTTCTTGAAGCATGCATAAGGCAACGATTATATTGTAACGGAATTCAGTCTGGTTAAAATCGCATCTTTCATTTGCTCCCCTTTACTGACACGAGTACAAAAATCATACTCGTAAGTTTCATGTCCGTAAAGACTGTTATACTTTTGTTTAAATTTATTATTTTTAATGGAGACTGTTTATATATGTATATATTATATTTATTTTAGGGGCAGAAAGGTTTAGCCGAGATATTCAGTTGATGCAAGGCCGACCAGCTCCAATAATATTTAGGATTTGTTGGTGTATAATTACTCCTTCTATTATGTTGGTAAGTCTTACAATATATCATGCAGCTGTCCATTTTATTATAATAAGTTCCTAGAGAAACTTTTAATAGTATCACAATTACTTATCAGTCAAAATAATCATATTTCAATGGCAGATTATTTTAAATCCTGTTATATCCAGAATTTATTTGTATTTTTCTAGATATCTAACACTTAAGTCGTATGCTTAACACATTTTTCAATGCTTACAGTTGCAGCCAAATTTAGCAAACCACATCTGTGGTGACGGGCATGCTTGCCTTGAGTGTGATAAGTCGTAGTTTCAAGCCTGGTCCAGTCAAACTAAAGACTATAAAACTGCCCATTGTTGCTTGACCACTAATCACACAGCATGAAGGAGTATGAGCAAGGACTTGTCTCGGAATCAGGATAATGTGTCTGAGTGGAGCAACATGTCTACCTGCAGACAGTGAGCTAGCACTATAAATATCCAACTAAGCATGTTGATCTAGAACAATGTGGACATCATCATCATCTCATTGATATGCAACTTGTTCTCTCCATGATATAAATGAAAAATTTCTCATTTGGCATTAAACAACAGTCACTCACTCAAAGATAGCTTTGCTTATGATTGTCTTGGGTCAAGGTCACTGACAAGAAATCCAACATTGTATTATTTAGATGTATTATATGTGTTTTCAGATAGCTTTTGTAATGACTTTGATTCAGTATCAACCACCTACATATGAAGGATATGAATATCCTGTGTTTGCTAGAGCTTTAGGCCTCTTGTTAGCTGTCATTCCAATAATACCACTTCCTGTTTTAATGGTCATACAATTAGTGCAGACTCCTGGAACGATATGTGAGGTGAGTTTATTATATGATTTTTAAAATAAAATTAAATAAGAATGATTTTGTTAGCTCACCTTGCCAAAGGCAATGTGAGCTTTTGCCATCACTTGGCGTCCGTCGTCCGTTAACCTTTCACATTTTAATCTTCTCCTCTGAAACCACAAAGCCAATTGATCTGAAACTTGGTAGGAAGCATCTATGGAAGGTCCTCTATAAAGATTACTCATTTCGTCCCGATCCATTAACAAACATGGCCACCACAGGCAATTCTTGTTTCTGATTGGCCGATTTTTTTCAAATCTTCTCCTCTGAAACCGCTTGGCCAAATGAACCGAAACTTGGTAGGAAGCATCTATGGAAGGTCCTCTATAAAATTGCTCATTTTGTCCCGATCCGTTGTCAAACATGGCTGCCACAGGCAATTTTTGTTTCTGATTGGTTGATTTCTAAAAAATCTTTTCCTCTGTTAAAAGAAAGATAACTCTTGCTTAAACTGTTAAAAGAAAGATAACTCTTGCCTAAACTGTTAAAAGAAAGATAACTCTCGCCATTATCTCTCTTAGAAATTAACTAATGCTGATATAGTGTACATGTTTATTCTATACATTACAAGTAGGTATTCACATTTTAATATTCTTTTTAGCAAACCTTGCCAAAGGCAATATGAGCTTTTGCCATCACTTGGTGTCCGTCGTCTGTCATCCGTTTACTTTTCACATTTTAATCTTCTCCTCTGAAACCACAAAGCCAAATGAACTGAAACTTGGTAGGAAGCATCTATGGAAGGTCCTCTCTAAAGAGTGCACATTTTGTTATGATCCATTACCAAACATTGCCACCACAGGCAATTCTTGTTTCTGATTGGCCGATTTTTTTCAAATCTTCTCCTCTGAAACCGCTTGGCCAAATGAACCGAAACTTGGTAGGAAGCATCTATGGAAGGTCCTCTATAAAATTGCTCATTTTGTCCCGATCCGTTGTCAAACATGGCTGCCACAGGCAATTTTTGTTTCTGATTGGTTGATTTCTAAAAAATCTTTTCCTCTGTTAAAAGAAAGATAACTCTTGCTTAAACTGTTAAAAGAAAGATAACTCTTGCCTAAACTGTTAAAAGAAAGATAACTCTCGCCATTATCTCTCTTAGAAATTAACTAATGCTGATATAGTGTAACATGTTTATTCTATACATTACAAGTAGGTATTCACATTTTAATATTCTTTTTAGCAAACCTTGCCAAAGGCAATATGAGCTTTTGCCATCACTTGGTGTCCGTCGTCTGTCATCCGTTTACTTTTCACATTTTAATCTTCTCCTCTGAAAACACTCAGCCAAATGAACTGAAACTTGGTAGGAAGCATCTATGGAAGGTCCTCTCTAAAGAGTGCACATTTTGTTATGATCCATTACCAAACATTACCACCACAGGCAATTCTTGTTTCTGATTGGCCGATTTTTTTAAATCTTCTCCTCTGAAACCGCTTGGCCAAATGAACCGAAACTTGGTAGGAAGCATCTATGGAATGTCATCTATGCAGATTGCTCATTTCGTCCCAATCGGTTGACAAACATGGCTACCACCGAAACTTGGTAGGAATCATCTATGGAATGTCCTCTATGAAGATTGCTCATTTCGTCTCAATCGGTTAATAAACATGGCTACCACCGAAACTTGGTAGGAAGCATCAATGGAATGTCCTCTATGAAGATTGCTCATTTCGTCTCGATCGGTTAGCAAACATGGCCACCACATGCAATTCTTGTTTCTGATTTCTAAAAAAATCTTCTCCTTTGAAACTGCTTAGCCATATGAACCGAAACTTGGTTGGAAGGTTCTGTATTAAGTTTCCTCAAAGCAGAATGAAAGGTGAGCGACACAGGCTCAGCCCACTGAGCCTCTAGTTTATTGTTTGCATAGACAGATGCTATTTTTATTGTGATAAGTAATTGAATGTTGTGTAATGTGTATTTCAGCCATATTTTCACGAGATCAAGCTTGCAATTGATAAATCAGCATGTATGCATAAAAAAATGGAATTTCTGTGGTTGTGAATTGAAACATCTGAAGATTATTTTGATAATTTTGATAAATTATTTGTGTAATGGGTAGCATCCTTGCCTGAAGTCTGATAGATCATGAGTTTGAGCCCCAGTCAGGTCAAACCAAAACTATAAAATTGGTATTTGTTGCTCCTCTGCTAAACATGCAGCATGAAGGAGTAAGAGCAAAGCACGACTGGCTCTGAATCAGAATAAGGTGTCTGAGAGGGGAGACATGTCTACCCACAGACTGTTGTTTAATTGAGCTAGCACTATAAAAATCCAACTAGGCATGTTGGTCTAGTACAAAGCAGACATGATCATCATCTCATCAAATGTAACTTGTTAATTGCTCATTTTGCATTAAATAACAATCACTCACTCACTCAATTCAGAATTCTTTGCAAGTAAATTTGTGATTTTTTTTCAGAGAATTCGGAAATTAACAAGACCGGCAAAGGAATGGGGGCCACATCCAGAGCACCTGAAAGAAACGTATAACAATACTTTTCTACACAAACATAACAGTGTATGGGATTATGTTAATACTAATCTGATTGGTTCACCAACATATCAGTTGTAATTATTCTGGGAAAAATCTATTTTTGTCTTAAGTCAAGAAGTATTTTTTTAGTATACAGATGTTGTTTTTTATATAGTTTTGATTGTTGATTTAAATTGTAACAATAAAATCTACAGGGAGCTTTAGGAGAGTGGAGATCAGTGCTTCAGAGTAACAGTTATGGGATGTCATATCGTTTCATATATTATCATTTAATGTGAATGAATGAAAATGTCTCTTGATTTATATCTTTAGGTCAAATTTCCCCCCCCCCCCCCCTTAATTCGCATATGAAATAGTCAAATGTTATTTGTATATTTTAAACCTGTGTACATCCAGGTAATGTATGGGTTTCCTATGTAAATTTCTGACTTGAAAAAAGAAAAGAAAAAAAAAGAATTATTTAATATTATTTTTGTTCCTTAATTCACATACGAAATAGCCAAATGATATTTGTATATTTTAGACCTGTGTACATCCATGTCAAGTGATATTGTATGGGTTTCTTATGTAAATTTCTGATTATTGAAATAAAAAGAATTATTTGCCAATATTGCTGAGCCATGTTCCATTTAAGTTGACTAAAATTTATTAGAGATTTCAAGGTTATTTTGCTATAATATTCTGTAAGGAGTTGTTAGTATTTACCTTGTAGTAGCATGTCCAAGAATTTTTCAAGCTTGCCAAGCATGTATACAGGCACAGATTTGATGTTAAGGGGGTACATTTTGTGGGCGAGGAGTCTTAATGTTCCCCAACAGTTCCTGAGCAGCAATGAGAGGGCCTATTATCCTGAGACTCAAACATTAGAGGATGTCAACGGTAATAATGGAAACAGTATTGTCTGATTCAACAACAGACGATCGGCAGCTGATCCCATGCCTTTCTTCACGAGGTCATGCATCGGATGCATCCCTTTTTTAATCTGAATTTCATTTTCTAAGATTAGTTTAGTTTAATATTATTTTATTGCAAAAAAAACAGCAATGGGATTGGACAAATAGTTATCACAACTTATGGACTGTCCTCTCCCTACAAATAATATCCTCGTGTATTGTAAAGTCGAAACCCTAAGACTATTTGGTCTCAAAACATTTTTAAAATAACTGCAACTATTCTATAAATAACATAATCAAGAATAAACATACATGTAGTCTCTTTTGGTACCGATTACATTATTTTTGCATCCTTAGCAAGTGATTAAAAATCCATCTGAAACTTGGAGGGTATTTCCACCATGTTTTGTAGAGTGTATTGTAAAGTCGAGACTCCATATTTGCATACGGTTGTGAATAAATGAAAGATGATACCAATTCAATTTTTTCAACTATAATTAAGATAGCAATTTGTAATAACAATCACAGCTAAAAACATCTTTTTTCAGTGTCATATAATATAAAAAAAACCTGGCATTACACCAAAATTGTCTAATTTGTCTCAGCAGAAAAAAATATTTTTCACATAAAGTTTTTTCAGCTGTTCATTTTAGTTCATTTTAGTTCACTATTTCACACGGGCCCTTTCAAACAGCAAATAACAACAATGTGGGTCAATACATTATAACTATATTAAACACAATATACATTCTTTCTTTTATCCATATGTTAAAGTCACATGACCAAGTGTTTTGAAAGGCTACAAGTTGTTATTTTGTTTCACTCATTGTCAGACTTTTTACATTTTACAGGTTAGATAAATAAGAAATCACATGTTTTGTGAGACATTTTTCTCAATTGATTAAACCCACGAGTCCAAATTCAGTCATATAACCTTTAACCCAAGTTTGTAAACAAAGCAGCCGACCGTGTCTTCCGTGACCCTGGTGACCCAAGGCTCTAAAAACGGCACAGAAATTGTTTTTTAAAAATGGGCATTAGCAAAAATGGCAGAAATTGGCATCTTGAGGCTTTCTTATGTTATTTTACCTGTTTGAATCTCATTTTTGTTAAGATACTTGGTAATTTCCAACTAGGTCATCACTATTATTGTTTGACAGTCACAGGGCACGTGCTCGCTATGACGTCATCTAATGAATATGCAAAATAGTTGACCCTCGACTTTACAATACACGAAGATACACATATAATAATGTCAACAAAAACAAAAAAAGATTTATTTCGTGTTTCATCATTCAAGAGGTAATATTTTCCAGAAGTTTAAATTAAATTCTTCTATCTCAAAAAGCAATAATATTACAACTGTAATACAATTATTTTTATTTTTAATAAAATACAGTTCATAAGTTTGAAAAATGATCATGGCAGTGTCAGCAATGGCATTGACACTTTTAATGAGAATACCTTTCCACAATCTTTACCACTTTCTCTATATTGAGATTCAACTTAAACAGAAAATGGAACAAATTGCTAGATAATGGGATATAACAAAATTCCAAACTTTTACATTGATGTGCAGAACTGAAACTCTCATGTTTGTGTAAATACTGTTGTTTTCCATTCAGTGTTTATGTATAATGTTTAAAGTTGGTTTTAAGTAATGTATCATTGTAGGTATTGTCATGTGTATTAGTATCATATGACTCTGTGTCATATCTGTTGTCATGTGTATTAGTATCATATGACTCTGTGTCATATCTGTTGTCATGTGTATTAGTATCATATGACTCTGTGTCATATCTGTTGTCATGTGTATTAGTATCATATGACTCTGTGTCATATCTGTTGTCATGTGTATTAGTATCATATGACTCTGTGTCATATCTGTTGTCATGTGTATTAGTATCATATGACTGTGTCATATCTGTTGTCATGTGTATTAGTATCATATGACTCTGTGTCATATCTGTTGTCATGTGTATTAGTATCATATGACTCTGTCATATCTGTTGTCATGTGTATTAGTATCATATGACTCTGTGTCATATCTGTTGTCATGTGTATTAGTATCATATGACTCTGTGTCATATCTGTTGTCATGTCTGATTGTTGTGTAAAATAGCACATTTCAATGCATGTAAATAGTTGGAAAATTTACATTACTGGTACAGCTGAAAATATTTAATTGTATATAACATGAATTTCATTATGAGCACTTTTTACAAGTGAATTTCACATGAATTGGGATTTAACAGGAATTTTATATGAGCAGACTTGTTCCATGTACAAGACAGAACAAGGACATTACTTTTTAAGAATGACTTGTTATACAGTTAAACCAGCATAAGCCGAACTTTGAACTTTGAATAAAGTCCCAATACAGAAAATCTTTGTTGATTTTACCTCTATAAATAGAACACCTGTCTATTGTGAGCACAAATAAGTTGGTTCCCATGTATTTGGGTTTGACTGTATCTACTTGCTGTCAAGTCAGACAAATTGTTGATTTCTAAGTTGTTATTACAGTCTAACCTGTCTAAGACCAGGGGGTCGCTAAATACAGGTCTAATAGAAATACACTGTGAATGGAAATTGAAATTAAGATACAAGCAATTGCTTAACAGAAGTGGTCACTAAAGCAGGTTTGATTGTAACTTAACAGAAGTGGTCACTAAAGCAGGTTTAACTGTAATTATATTAAGACCAAATGTACAATGTACTTGTTTTATTGGTGGAGGACCGCATGTTCCCCTACCTTTCACAAAAACGAATGTGCTGCACTATGATCTTAAATAGGATGCAATTAACGAGTTTGGAATAAAATATTGAACATCAAACCCTGTATGGGTCACATTTCAGGAACATGGGTGCTCCTTTTATGTGAATATTGAAGAAAAAGTATGATTATTGGTGGGGAAAAAACGGACTTGGAAAGACTTGACAGGGCGACTAAAACGTCGCCCACTTCGCCTGGTTTGGTGAGCCCTGTGGAGGAGATCGGAGTGACCGGAGAAAACCACTTGCGACAGGTCTGTGATTTTCTCTGGGCACTCCAGCTTCCTCTACCAATAAAACTGACTGCCATGATATAACTGAAATAGTGTTGAAAGAGGCGTTAAACACCATGACCCTGACCCTGTATTATCATTTTTGCTATTTGTTTAAATACAGAATGATAGAGTTTATTTATATCATTTTATCATTTGTTGCTTGCCATATTGTTTAATGTTGTGATATATTTTTTTTTCAAGTTTCTGTTCTTTTGTGATTAGTATCAATTTCAAGATGAATTACTGCTGTTCATTCCAGGGGGGAAAAGTTCAGTGAAGAAATTGCTACTTGTCATTTACCAATAAACATCCAGCACAATTTCATAGATAATACTATTTAAGACAATTATATTTGCAAGGTAAAAAAAAACAAAGTACAACATTTTTATATAATTGGTGTTGCATAATTAGACTTAAAAAAAATGTTTGTTTGATTGTGCAAATAAGGCCAATTTTGATAAAAAATCATTGACAAAATCAAAAACCAATTTAAACCAAAGATAGTAAACAAGGCCATGTAAGACATAATACGGTATTCTTATTGTGTATTATATATTTATTATACAGCTATAATTTTAATCCAATCAAAAAGACCCATTTAAGACATGTGACCGTACATTATTTTTCCCGTATTGTACAAACGGAAGCCGTATATTTTCCGTATTGGACATCCAATACAGAAAAAATACGACTTCCGGTTGTACAATACAGGAAAAATTAACTTGTTCGATATTTAACAGTTTGAGGGAAAAAAAAGAAAGTTTTTTAGAATAATTGTTGATCAGTTATTTTGCTGCTTTTAATTCATTTTTAGAGTTTACGGGATCTGTGATACAGATTCTGTATTGATACAGAACATTTTACTAATGTAACGAAATACTGTTGTGCAGTTGTTCTATTTAGACTGTATTAAAAGTTAAACATAAAATTGTTGTTATAGTATTGATCATTTCAGCTGTATAATAAATAGGTCATTATACAGCGTTATGTACAATATGGAAATATATTGTACTCGTCCGTATTGTATTGAAAACCCGTATTGGACGAGATGCCGCAGGCGTCGAGTCCAATACAGGTTTTCAATACAATACTAACTCGTACAATATATTTCCATATTGTACATAACACTGTATAATAACCTATTATTATTGTCTCTTTCATGAATGTTTATTTTTAAGTGGAATTCATGCATAATATGGTAGTTTCTTGAAATTCTGAAAAATATTGGACATTTTTTTTATCAATAAAATATTGGTAATAATTACAGGACATTCATTAAAGCGGGTCATGCTTTAAAGTGCTATTTTTTTTTGATGAATAAAACATTGGATTTACAATATCATTAATATTCTATTGACTGTGCTATTACAAATAACTACAAAAATCTTGGGGCCGTCGTGGTCGTGATGGTATGGTAGTTGGATTTACAACTACCTGTGCAATCAGTGCCATTCACCGCTAAAGTTGAGTTCGAATCCCATTCATGACGAGATGTACTCGATACAAAATTATGTGATAAAGTTTGAAAATGACTTGCGACGGGTTGGTGGTTTTATCTGAGTACTCCGGTTTCCTCCACCAATAAAACTGACCGCCACGATATAACAGAAATATTGTTGAAAGTGGTGTTAAACACCGTAAACCAACTATTACAAATAACTACAAAATTTCTGACAAGAACCTCAAAAATGTGGGCAACTAATTTAAAATGCTAACTACACAGGGATATTTGTTGAAATTATTTTTTGTATTAAATTTACAATTTTTACACTGCCTAAAGTTTGTCAATGCATAATTAATTATACATTATACTTGTATACAGAAAACAATTTTAAAACACATGTTTTGTTAAGAATAATTGTCGATGCATAATTATATACATGTATACAAAATATAAGTTTAAACAAACATGTTTTGTTAAGAATAAATTTTACTTAATCTTCATTACCAAAGAGTTTTTATGACAATATATTATTTTTGATCAATTTTAAATTATTTATATGCTTGTTTTATACCTAATTTTATGATGATTTTAAACGAGAATTACTCTAGTGTATGTTTTATGTAAATGGTACATTCCACTAAATATTATTGATTGATTGATCGATTGTTGTTTATTATCAGGTGAGCTGTATTTCAGACATATTCATGACGAGAACAAGCAATAAATCATGTAGGTAGAAAAAAAAATCTTTAGGATGGGCATGTGAGTGCAAGATTACTTTGCCATGGGGGAAAATAGGATACATTGGTCCACCAACAACTATTTTAAATATTTTTAAACCTGCTGCAGTAAAACGTAGATATCAAATTTTGTTTGCACGATGCGTTTCTGGAATAACCTTCATCAGGTATGCTCAATGCCAAAAAATTGGAAAACCAAATTGTTTTTTGCTTGCAAAGAGCATGGTATTCTCCATACATACATGCTTGATCTTTAGTTTTCTGTGTGGTGTTTTGTAGATCATTGTTTGTTCTTTTGTCATTTTTATTTTGGACATTGTATTGTCTGTCTTTCTTTGATTAATGCTTCTAATCATTAGAGGTATTGCTACCAATCAATCTCTGACACTAGCCATTGTCATTGTGGATTCGGTTGTTCATGGTTGTTAACTAAACTGGTCCAAATGAAATCATACTTGGAAGAGATGGTCATTTCAATTTTTTTTAATCTGGCTCCATGGCTCCAAACTTGTATCTAGTTTTTAGAATGAGAGAGTGGTTGTTGTTAAATGCCAACTCAGCAAGTTTTCAGCTATATCATGGCGAGAGCAAGTTAATTTTCAATGAGATGATGATGAGGTCCACTTTTTACTAGACCATCACGCTTTGTTGGATTTTTTTATAGTGCTAGCTCATTGAAACAACAGTCCGTGGATAGCCATGTCACCCCACTCAGAAAAATTATCCCGATTCAGAGCCAACCAATCTTTGCTCTTTCTCCTTAATGCTGCATGCTTAGTGGAGAAGCAACAAATACCAATTTTATAGTCTTTGATTTGACCCGACTGGGGCTCGAACCCATGATCAACCGTACATGAGGCGAGCTCGTTGACCATTACACTGCCGATGTGGTCTAGTTAATAGATGAATTTAATGTTGAAATTAAGTATCGGTTTTATAGCCTTGCCAAACGACAAAGTAATAATATTTTCCACCTCAAACATACAATAGAATGGAATTTATAAATAATAATTAACATAGGAAATATTACACGATTACATGTATCTCCCTAAGGATTTATTTTCAGCTTTGTTTAAAATTTTTAAGGTTTATATTATAATCATTGTGGTTTAACGTTAAGTGAGCAATATTACAGCTATGTTCATGAAGAGAACAAGCTTACAACTTGGGACATTCTTACAGAATCGGTGATTCAATTACGGATGGCCACCCACAAATAAAAGGGGAGATATTTCCTTACGGCAGGTCAACAACAACAATGACCACTTTTAACATGTAAAAAAAATGTTAATAATAAAAGTGTTTCTGCATGTCATTTTACAAACACCTAGAATTCATTGATAACTCGTCATAAGAGCTGTTTGTGTAAGGATTACATTCTGGTAATCCAGTATTACCAGTGGATCTCGTTTTGAAGGGGTTGTACCCACACAAGAGAATCTATACCAAACGATTGGCTCAGTGCAAATATTGCTCCAGTACTTAAACTAGAGGCTCAGTGGGCTGAGCCTGTGTCGCTCACCTTTCATTCTGCTTTGAGGAATTAATACAGAACCTTCCATAGGTGCTTCCCACCAAAGGAGTGGGTATGATAAGGGTAGATTTTGGCCCAATCTCAGAAACTGTTTATATAGATATAATATTAAACACAATCATTGAAAGGTAAGGAAATTTTTTTTTTTATGATTTCACTTTGTCCTTTGTTGCTTAGCAACGTAAATGGAGGAGGGTCCAATTAATCATTGGAAATTCAAATGTGATTTTATTTTACATATCTTGCATAGTCTTTTCGACAAAATGTTATATTCTGTGTATGTACACTCTAAAAATAATATTCCAATTCTCTATGGTAGCATATAGTATTCTTGTGTAGTTTTGACACCCTAGCAACGGTTTTGTAAACATTAAATTAGCATATAGCTATATTATTGCAATCAATGGTTGAATTTTGACATCTACGATCTTTTGACTTGATATTTGATTAAGCGGTACATTTTTGTCAAGCTATACACACTACAAATGTCATTTCATATTTCAAAAATACATTTTGATATTTTTATTCATAGTTATGCCCCGTCCATAGCAACAGGTTTCCCTATACACAGTATTTTCCTGTAGATCTCATGGACCTTTTATTTAATCAAGAAAAAAATTCTACAATAGCACGATAGCAGATCTAGAGACATCTTATTATTTACTAACCAGTATATATTATAAGAATTCCTTAAACCTTACAATGTCCCTAGTAACCAAATATTATCCCTAGCAACCGTAGAAATTCGTCAATGCTGAGCTCTGTAAATTGCTTTTTTTAAATCTTTTAATAACCGAATGTTGATCTTTTTATTTTTTAAATCATGAGAGGAAATTATTCTAAGTAATTAGAATGTCAAAGGAACCAAGTCAACTGCATAACATGGTAAAGCAGCACTACAGCAGCAGGAGAGGATATAATCCATATTGAATAATTAAAAAATAAATCATGGAAGCCAGAATGTGTTGGGAGTTTTAACATGGATTGGCGGATATTATACGTTATTAGTCTCGAGATGTTATATATCCCATCTTAAAGGGCAGTGGTTTTGTTAAAAGGTTCGGCTGACGCCTCACCTTTTAGCAAAACCACTGCCCTTTAAAACGGGATATATAACATCTAGAGACTGATAACATTTTTATCTGAATGTTCTAACATTAATAAGTATGTCCTTATTATAGGAAAAACATAAATACGTGTATCTTTGGACAAAGATCACAGAGAGCGATTATTGATTTTCTGTCATCTTGTGAAATGTGTGTCGTCTGCTGTGCACAATGTAAATGGACAGCACATAGGTGAGAGCGATTATTGATTTTCTGTCACCGCACGGCTTCCCTGAAGGTTTAAAAGTACCTTTTTAGCCAATGAAAATTCTACTTGCCACGAGAACATCAGAGAATAGTATTTTATCCCGAGCCAGAAGCGGGGGATAAAATTTATTAATATCCGCCAATCCATGTTAAAACTCAAAACACATTCTGGCTTCCATGATTTATTTCGATTCTGATATGTCTAAGAGTACAAATACGGTAGTATACTTTGATTGGAAGACGGTAATTTATATTCACGGTATCTTCAAACTTTTTTTGTTGAGAAAAGTAAAACGTGATAGATTATATAAATAGAATGCTTGGTAATACTGTATTATCGGTCACGGCCCATTAAAGTAAAATCATACCACTATAATTCCAAGTAATACTATACATTTAGCACTGACTCATAAATGATAGACTATATCAATGACATTCTTAGTAAGGATAACAAAAGGACCATTATAAACAAAACACCGAATATGTAAATCAAACCTGACATCCGTGTACTATGTTAAAACATGCACGTTATATCGTTATATGTACTGTATTAGATGAATTATGAATTATCAAATATATTGTTTGTTTTTCCATACTTAATTGAAATAAGTAAGAATAAAATATTGATCTCACGATGTTGTTATCGGCAGTCATGTGTGCTAAACCATTATGCCACCGTAACGTTAATATTAAGCTATATATAAATCAAATTTACGTTAATACAATTATTCATCGGGAATTCACTTTGCGAAAGAGCTAAATAAAATATATTTGTTAAAGAAAAAGAAAAAAAAGAAAAAGTAAAGAGACTACTAAAAATAGAAAGTTCTGATGTGTTTACATGTCCAATGAATTAATTTCTAAGATAATCTGACGTACTAATTTTCTTTTTGGTTGCTTGTTTTGTTTTCTGTAGTTTTTCTGAATTGTGGGGATAATAATAAAGTATACTTTAGTATAGTAACACATGAAATTCCACTGAGGGTTAGAACAAAAGCACGTCGGACTCAATGCACAATCAGGTCGGCAGTAAATCACCTCCAAAATTTATTTAACGTCAAAACTGTTTCATAAAAATTGTTCAAGTTTTACTCCCGTGGCAAAACAACTACGATAACCAACTTTATTTTGGATGAGATTAAAAGGTCGATTTCTATTTCTGTCTATTACGGATGAAAACGGTCAATAAAAAATGGCGGCTGACGAGAAATCGACCTTAAAATAATTTTTTGATTGCAGATTTCATACTCTCCACACTCGGGTACCAACACAAAAATTAAATGAGATATGTGTTTGTATATTAAACATCATACTAAAATATGCCGTTGGTACCTGCGAGTGGTTATACTGAAAATGGACATTAAATACACATTTCTTGTTAGATTTCATATATTTTCACGAAACAATAGACTTTTCATTGACTAGTGTGACGTCATCGCACGTGCAAATATGGAAAATTGTTACCAAAATAGTAGTTGGGGTAAAGGTCTTATAAAATCAAGAAACAACGAAAGCTATACGTTTCATTTATAATTTGTCTATTTTTTAGGCCAATTTCTGCCCTTATCATACCTACTCCTTTCTGTTCATTTTGGCATTGCAGTTTCAGAGAAGAAGATTTTTAGATATTGCCCAATCTAAAACAAGAATTGCCTATGGCAGCCATGTTTGTTAATGGATCAAAACGAAATGAGCAATCTCTAAAGAGGACCTTCCATAGATGCTTCTTATCAAGTTTCATATCATTTGGCCAAGTGGCTTCAGAAGAAAAGCTGTTTTAGAAATCGACCAATAAGAAACAAAAATTGCCTATGATGGCCATGTTTGTTAACGGATCCAAACGGAATGAGCAATCCTTATAGAGAACCTTCCATAGATGCTTCCTACCAAGTTTCTGTTCATTTGGCAAAGCGGTTTCAGAGAAGAAGATTTTTAGAAATCAACCAATTAGAAACAAGAATTGCCTGTGGCAGCCATATTTGTTATTGGATTGGGACAAAATGAGCAATCTTTATAGAAGACCTCCCATAGATGCATCCTACCAAGTTTCGGTTCATTTGGCAAAGCGGTTTCAGAGGAGAAGATTTTTTTAGAAATCATCCAATCAGAAACAAGAATTGTCTATGGTAGCCATATTTGTTAACGGATAGGGACGAAATGAGCAATCACAACAGAGGACTTTCCATAGATGCTTCCTACCAAGTTTCGGTTCATTTGGCCAAATGGTTTCAGAGAAGAATCTAATTTTTTCAATAGTTTTCTATTTTTTACTGATTTTTTGAGAAGCGGCAACGGCCATGTTTGATGGCAGTCGGGGTCATCATTCATGGTCTGAAAGAGAATTATATATGCATTGTTCCTTTATAGTTTGGTAGCAACATTGCTCTTTACAATATTTAAAGAATGTTGTAACGATAGCAGCCATTTTTCATAAGCGACCAGGACTAGCAACCATAAGTCTGAAAGTGGATCATATATGCATCATTTTCATAACGTTTGGTGGCAACTGGCTTTTTACCGGATTTTAAAATATGTTTGTTGACAATAATTTTCTATTTTTTGTAACAGTGACGACCACGTTGGATGGCAGCCTGAGGTCTTCAATGAAAATTTTGAAAGAAGACCACATATGCATTCTTTCCATATGGTTTGATTGCATTTGATTCTTTACAGGATTTTAAAATAATTTTTTAATGAATTTTTTCACTAATTTTCTATTTATAGTAACGATGGTGGCCATGTTTGATGGGGGATGGGGTCCTCAACCATAATACTGAAAGAATATTACGTATATGTATCAAATTTAATTGCAATATACTCTAAAGGATTTTTCTGGATTTTTTTTAATGGATTTTTTTGCTGATTTTACCACTATGTTCTATTTATAGACATGGTGGCCAAGATGGTTGGTCGAAAGGGTCATCGGACATAACTTTATAAGGGAACCCCCTAAGGATGATTCAGGCCAAGCTTGGTTTAAATTGGCCCAGTGGTTTCAGAGGAGAAGATTTTTGAAAACGTTTATAGACAGACGACGGATGCCAATTGATGGCAATAGCTCATACAGGTGAGCTAAAAATTGCAGTGTATGTAGATCTTGACAGGCTGAACATGTTTGCAGTTTAAACTTAACATCTATCTCTTATAGTTTTTGAAATATTAATAAAGGACGAAAAGTATTAAAATTTTGAAATTTTGATGAAAAAAAGGACAATAACTCCAACATGGGTAATGGGATTTACTTAAAAATTGCAGGGTAGGTAGATCTCGACATGCTGTATGTTTTTGCAATTTAAATTTAACATCAATCTCTTATAGTTTATGAAATAAAGGACGAAAAGTATTAAAATGTTGAAAATTTGATAAAAAAGGGAAATAACTCCAAAATGGGTAATGGGATTTACTTCAAAATTGCAGGGTAGGTAGATCTTGACATGCTGCACATTTTTGCAATTAAACTTAACATCTACCTCTTATAGTTTTTGAAATATAAGACGAAAAGTATTAAAATTTAAAACATTTGATGAAAAAAGGGCAATAACTCCAATACGGGTAATCAGATTTACCTCAAAATTGCAGGGTAGGTAGATCTTGCTGTGCTGATCATTTTTATCCCATGTCAGAATTCTGTTTTTATTAACGGTTTTTGGGTTATTACCCAAAAACTGCAATTTTACCACTATGTTCTATTTATAGACATGGCGGCCATGATGGTTGGTCGGCAGAGTCAGCGGACATACCTTGTAAAGGGAACCCCCCAAGGATGATTCACGCCAAGTTTGGTTTAAATTGGCCCAGTGGTTTCAGAGGAGAAGATTTTTGAAAAAGTTTACAGACGGACGACGGACGCCAAGTGATGGCAATAGCTCACATGACCCTTTGGGTCAGGTGAGCTAAAAAGGTGATGTCCATGCAGCGGAAAATTATAGACCAATATCTTTAACTTGTGTATCCTGTAAGATAATCGAACACATAATTTGTAAGCACATGCTCAAACATTTGGAAAACCACAAAATATTGACCAACCTTAACCACAGATTTAGATCTGGTTACTCATGTACAACACAGCTCTTAAGTTACGACAGAAGACCTACTACGAAGTTTCGATAACAACATTCAACTAGATATGGCAATACTAGATTTCGCAAAGGCCTTTGACACAGTACCACACAAAGAACTCTTAAATAAACTACACAGCTATGGAATTGAAGGAAATATACATCAGTGGCTATCATCATTCCTACAAAACCGCAAAATGAGAGTAGTAGTTGAAGGCGAACACTCAGATAATGCCCATGTAGACTCAGGCGTACCACAAGGCACAGTATTGGGACCACTACTATTCTTATGCCACATAAATGACCTTCCTTAATGTGTCAAATCCCAAGTCAGACTCTTTGCCGACGACTGCCTCTTATACAGAGAAATAAAATCACAACAAGACCATCAAACTCTCCAAGAAGACCTCAAATCACTAGAACTTTGGGCCTACAAATGGGGCATGAAATTCAACGCAAAGAAATGTTACATAATGAGCATGAGACAGAAATCGAACTACTTCTACCAACTAGATCAGCACATTCTCGAACAAGTAAAGACAAATCCATACTTAAGACTTAACATCTCCGACGACTTGAAATGGAGTAGCCACATTAGTAAAATCACTAGTAAAGCCAGCTGTACACTTGGTTTCCTTCGAAGGAATCTACGTCAATGTCCCCAAGAGTGCAAATTTTTTAGCTTACTTGGCCAATGGTTAGATCTACTCTCGAGTATGGATGCTTAATATGGGATCCGTATACCAACAAGAATATAGATAAATTAGAAAGCATACAAAAGAGAGCCGCACGTTTCATCAAACATGATTATAAGTCCAGGGAAAGCGGCTGCGTTACCAACATGCTGAAAGATCTAGAATTTAAACCACTACAGAAAAGAAGGAAACATATACGATTAACTATGTTTTACAAAGTGGTTGAGGGACTGGTGCCCGCCATCGCATCAGAAGACTATTTGAAAGAAATAAGGAACAAAAGAAAGAGAAAAGCCAAACAATACGAAGGATTTGAAACATCAAATATAAACAGTGAACAACTCTAGATCCTTCGAACTCATCCAATTTAAGACAGACATCAGGAAAAATTCATTCTTTTCAAAGACTATAGTTGATTGGAACCACCTTGAGGACAGCGTAGTGTGCACAAAGACAGTAGAGGGCTTTAGTAGTGCCCTCCAACAGTTGGATTAATCCAACCGCTCTCCTTCGGTACCGGGTCGTTTCGCCCCGATTCCCCCTCATTTATTAATAGTGCTTTAAAAAAAGAAATATGGAAAATACCATTGCAAATATTCGTAATTTGGATGTTGTAAGGCTTGTTCATCAGGGGCGTAGCTGAGGCTTAATAAAGTGCACGCCATAATTTTGAACGGGAATGGGTCTGGGTCTGCCCCCCGCCTGAATTTTTTTTTTCGAGGAGATGCAAAATGATGCGATCTGGGGCCATTTCAGGGTTTCATATAACATAGAATCAAGCACAATTTTAATGACTGATAGACAAGAATTTCTTAAACTTTTTCAAAATCTGTTCTTCGTGTTCAAAATCTCAGTGAATATGCATCAATCCAAGGGAAGATATAGCCTGTCATTCTTCATAGTCGACGTAACATAAGTTTTCATACATCTCACTACACTCAATGACCTTTCAGCAGTCAGGCTTGCTGCTAGCATGATTAACAAAACACATACACTTGTATCTGTAGAAGGATTGATTTAAACATATTTTTTATTGATGAATTACATATTACATTTTTTTCACAATACAATATAACATAGGATTCAGAAACAAGCGTAACGCTTATATTAATCCGTAGAAGGATTGAGTGGATTTATAGAATTAGGTATGTTACAAAGTGTTGTTGGCAAATCATCCCTCTAATGACAAATCAATGTCAGTCTGGTATGCCTCGTATATTGTAGCGACATGATTATCAGTTATTTTGTTTTACCGCACGGGGTAGTAGATGCTGTGCATGGAAGCGGTTTTCCGATTTTACGTAACGTTTGCTAGTCTGTATCTTAGCATACATAGTTACTAGTGCATGTACAGGCGCGTAGCTCCCTATACGCCAACACGCAGTTGCGTGCACATCGGCGTGATGAAAAAAAAATAAAGAGCAAAAAAAAAAAAAATAAGGAATAATAAAAATTAAAAAAAAAAGTGGAAAACAAAGTCTATGGCGAACACGCTGGAGTATATAACACCTCGCGATCAGATGCCAACTTCACTTTGTGAGACACTTGATGCGGTAAACCCCGGTACTATATCCTTCTATAGATACCATCTTGTGTATCATGTTGACAATGCCGGTAACAAGTGCTACCGCAGAGTGATCGTTCAGAGTACAACGTCGGTTGAAGACATATGTACGATCAACAATGAATAACGATAGGTTGTCATCGCTAGCATTAATACATATCCATGGCGATTTCAGTGTGGATTTAGACAAAGTTATGGAGAAGTTCGTGTGTGCTAAGACACGAATAACAGATTTTGGGCAATTCTAAGTAAATTCTGTCTAACAAAATCATGAAATCAATGTGTTGCTTATGTATTCAATTTACCCATGAAAACACCCCAGAACGCACCATTTTGCATCTAGTAAAAAAAAAAAATTCGGGGAGGGGGAAACCAGGTTTGGTTGCTTGCACTGCAAAAAAGGCTAGCTACGCCCCTGATGTATGTCTTATTAGCGATATATTAATTATACTGATTTAATTAGACTGTTAAAGTAGCAATAAAAATAGTGGTTTTTTTAAATGTTATTTCCCAATTATTTTTAAACTGCCGATGTGCACGCCATGGCGTGACAGCGTACATACAGCCACAGGGGCTAGGTGCGTCCGAAAAAAAAAAAAAAAAAAAAAAAATACTATATAATACTACAAGGGGGCGAACTCACTTGCTTCCATTTTTTTAAGTCGTCGTGTTAAATTGATCGTAACTTCGGAACGCCTTAATATTTTCAAAAAATGTTTCCACCAGTCGAAAGTCAAGTAATTTTCCTTTCCAAAGAGACCCCAATTGTTAGTGTAGGCCTCCGAACTGCTGAGGTATCATACACGAACCAAAACAAAACGGCGTGAAAATCCGAAGTCGTACAAACGTTGGGTTGACCACTTCCCATCTGTGTACAGACTTTCCCATGCGTAAACGAGTCATTTTGACTAGCTAAATACTTTCATCCATTCAAATTATGATAAAATTTCTTACCTTACGTCAATTTATATGTCCTTTAAGTCTGTTTTTGAAAGAAATCCCATTTGCATCCTTGACAAACGCCATAGACGTGAAAATTGAGAGAGTTCTAACGGGCTTTTTGATTGGCTGAAACAGAGTGTTTCAGCCAATCAAGAGTGTTTCAGCCAATCAAAAAGCCCGTTAGAACTCTCTCTCAATTTTCACGTCTATGGCGTTTGTCAAGGATGCAAATGGGATTTCTTTCAAAAACAGACTTAAAGGACAAATAAATTGACGTAAGGTAAGAAATTTTATCATAATTTGAATGGATGAAAGTATTTAGCTAGTCAAAATGACTCGTTTACGCATGGGAAAGTCTGTACACAGATGGGAAGTGGTCAACCCAACGTGTGTACGACTTCGGATTTTCACGCCGTTTTGTTTTGGTTCGTGTATGATACCTCAGCAGTTCGGAGGCCTACATTAACAATTGGGGTCTCTTTGGAAAGGAAAATTACTTGACTTTCGACTGGTGGAAACATTTTTTGAAAATATTAAGGCGTTCCGAAGTTACGATCAATTTAACACGACGACTTAAAAAAATGGAAGCAAGTGAGTTCGCCCCCTTGTAGTATTTATATAGTATTTTTTATTTTATTTTTTTTTCGGACGCACCTAGCCCCTGTGCATACAGCTACGTCTCTGTTCATGGGTACGTTATTTTTGTCTTCCTCATAATTAACATGCTTTCTTGACGTGTTTAATATTCACTCTTTGTTAGACACCTGATTAAATGTGTAAAATTTCTTTGTTTACTTTCATTGTTTGACACCTGATTAAATGTGTAAAATTTCTTTGTTCACTTTCATTGTTTGACACCTGATTAAATGTGTAAGATTTCTTTGAACAATACACACTGTATGGTGAGAGGTTATTTGCGCACTTGTACAGCATCTTAGTCATTTCATGCACTTTTGCGTTGGTACAAAAAAAACCCAACCTTTTGGCTTTTTACTGTTCTTGTGTGGTTTTTTGTAAATTTTGCAAGAAAAGTTTCGCTTGAGATATTTGACAAAAGTAGACCAAAATGAATGAATCATTATTTTTTTTGTATACAACTAATACATAAATAATTAAAGTAGACCAAAATGAATGAATTATTACTTTTTTTTTGCATACAACTGATAAATAAATAATACCAAAAAAATTGTCGAAAAAGACTTCATCTATTATAATATAATAGCGATTAAGTGGGGCGAATCGACTCACTTTCCGGGGCGAACAGGTAATCGGGGCGAAACTACGGAAAGCGAGAGGTATCTTCAGACTTCAGACTTCGGACTTCCACATCTCTGATAGGAGTGTCAAAGTGTCGTTTCCTTAAATTCATGCTCTTCATCAGGGCCCGGTTGTTCAACTTGTTGTTAAATTAACCATATGGTTATATTTAACCATTGGTTAAAGATTTAACCATGGGTTAGTAAACCAAGGGTTAAAAATTAGTTTTTCAACTTCATTTAACCACTTGGTTAAATAACCATTTGGTTAAAATTTAACCAACCAATAACTGCAGGTTTAATATTTAACCAAGACCAATGTATACCACAATTCCTTGTTTTATCCTAGCAGCAGATAAATAACAAAATGAATATGGCCGACTCAATCCCCCCAATCGGCAAACCTCGGGATTGATGAAGGTACGAAATCAGCCGAAGTTGCGACGAGTGTCAATCCCCCCTTCAATCTCCCATACAGAGTTGTCGGTCCTTGCAGGCTCTCTATCTCTGTAAACGTCTCGATTTTACAAGATTCTTGTAAAATATTAATATACCCTAGATTTCGCTTCTAAGACGCTATTCGTCTTTTTTGCATATATCTTTAGTTTTGACGTGAACTATGATTTTATTTGAGGCGAAATACCATTCTAAAAAAGCTATATTCATAGGGACTATATTTTTGTGAAACGTTTTCCTATTCTGAGTAATTTGGTTTACTTATTCATCCGATAAAATGTCAACATTAGATACAATTGTTAAAGATTATGACAAGAACATCGTGTTGAGGGACTGTCAAAGGCAAGCTTTTGAATATCTACCTCAAAAATTGTCACATGATCGTTCGTTACACGATCACGTGTTTTGGGACTACTTTTGAGACGCTTACAGAGATAGAGAGCCTGCAAGGACCGACAACTGCGTATGGGAGATTGAAATTGTCACATGATCGTTCGTTACATGATCACGTGTTTTGCGACTACTTTTGAGACGTTTACAGAGATAGAGAGCCTACAAGGACCTAGTCTGGTACCCGTGACCCCTCGGATTTTTTTGTTTGATATCAAACAAATCCGAGGGGTCACGGGTACCAGACTAACAAGGACCGACAACTCTGTGTGGGAGATTGTCCCCCCTTCTCAGGACAAAAAGCAATACAGTTATTAAAAAAAAAGAAAAACAAGTGAAATCTTACTTGAGGAATATAACTTACGTCATTGTCTAAGGTTATTTGTTCAATAATATGAAATCGGCACGGCCATGAATGCTCGCTCATCTGAAAATTATCTGACAATTTCATCAAAAAGTGTCGAGATTTTTTGGGCCGAGATATATTAGGGACGACTTTCTTTAGGGCCGAATCTAGTCTCATTCAATCGAGCTGTCGTTCCTTTATTCGAGTTATCGTTCCTTACGAAATCTCAAAAGTTAACTTCCGCGTAGAAACAAAAATTCTTGTCAGTATGTCAGAAGAGATTTAATAAATTAAAAAATATCAATATAAGTAAAACAAGCTGGCAAAATGACTTTTATTACACACGGGTTCCAGGTTTCAGTGGTATCGGACGTACGAGAGAGGGTACGAGACTTCAGGATCACATTTACGCTTTATGTTAAGAAGATCTTCATTAGTTGAGTGTGTTAGTGTGTTACCCGGAAACCGGTGTTTACAAAACGTAGAATTTTTTTTTCTTCGACAATATGTTCAACCATGTTTGTTAAAAATTCCTAAGTACACATTCTATACCATAAAGAGCTCGCTTAAGCTCGCATAATATGAAACCGGCACGGCCTTGAATGCTCGCGCATCTGAAAATTATCTGGCAATTTCATCAAAAAGTGTCGAGATTTTTTGGGCCGAGATATATTGGGGACGACTTTTTTTAGGGCCGAATCTAGTCTCATTCAATCGAGCTGTCGTTCCTTTATTCGAGTTATCGTTCCTTACGAAATCTCAAAAGTTAACTTCCGCGTAGAAACAAAAATTCTTGTCAGTATGTCAGAAGAGATTTAATAAATTAAAAAATATCAATATAAGTAAAACAAGTTAGCAAAATGACTTTTATTACACACGGGTTTCGGGTTTCAGTGGTATCGGACGTACGAGAGAGGGTACGAGACTTCAGGATCACCTTTGCGCTTTATGTTAAGAAGATCTTCATTAGTTGAGTGTGTTAGTGTGTTACCCGGAAACCGGTGTTTACAAAACGTAGAATTTTTTTTTCTTCGACAATATGTTCAGCCATGTTTGTTAAAAAATCCTAAGTACACATTTTATACCATAAAGAGCTCGCTTAAGCTCGCATAATATGAAACCGGCACGGCCTTGAATGCTCGCGCATCTGAAAATTATCTGGCAATTTCATCAAAAAGTGTCGAGATTTTTTGGGCCGAGATATATTGGGGACGACTTTTTTTTAGGGCCGAATCTAGTCTCATTCAATCGAGCTGTCGTTCCTTTATTCGAGTTATCGTTCCTTACGAAATCTCAAAAGTTAACTTCCGCGTAGAAACAAAAATTCTTGTCAGTATGTCAGAAGAGATTTAATAAATTAAAAAATATCAATATAAGTAAAACAAGCTAGCAAAATGACTTTTATTACACACGGGTTCCAGGTTTAAGTGGTATCGGACGTACGAGAGAGGGTACGAGACTTCAGGATCACATTTGCGCTTTATGTTAAGAAGATCTTCATTAGTTGAGTGTGTTAGTGTGTTACCCGGAAACCGGTGTTTACAAAACGTAGAATTTTTTTTTCTTCGACAATATGTTCAACCATGTTTGTTAAAAAATCCTAAGTACACATTTTATACCATAAAGAGCTCGCTTAAGCTCGCATATTAAAAGTATTTTGTACAAGTTAGTACGGAAGAGTATATGGACCTCGTCTTAGTTGCTTAATAACATTAAAAGAAATGTTAGTAAGACGTGTTTAGTGCAAGGGTGTGTTATATAGGTGACGATAACTTCTTATAACTCGTTAAACTACTTTTAATTAAATCTTTTTATTGTCTTACAATTTCAAGGACAGTTAATTTCCATTATGTAAGTTAGCCGTAGAATATTTTCTTTAGTTTCCAACATCTCATTAAAATTGGGTCCATGCATGTATGTCAAAAGTCTGTTTTTCTCTCTGATTTTAATGTGTGAATTTCTTTTTATTTCAATTAACATGCACAAAGTTTTTCATGAATAACAATTAAGAAAAAATATAACCCCCTTTTCAGTATGAAATGATTGGTTGGTGTCTCATATGTAAATTATCCAATTTCTCCAATTCCATCAATTGATGAGGAATGTCCATGATGTCATAGAGGTACCTCATGCTATTTTTGAAGTTTTATAATTTTGTTTTTCCAACGCAATTGTACAACCAGCGTATTTTCTGATTGACTTAGATTTTTGGTCGATATTGATTTCTGACATTATTACTAAAAAGGGGGAATGATATGACTATTTTAACCCCGTCACATTCATATGTGCCTTTCCTATGCAAAGAGCCTTTGTAAAAGTCCTTATTTTTCACTATGGTTTTTGTCTTGAAAGGGGTCTTTTACTTCGCATTTCTCGGTCTGTTGTTAATTTACTCTACTTAGCTTTTATCTAGTCTGTGGCCATATCGTCTTGTAGTGTGGGCATATGTTCGTTGTTGTAGACTGCTAGGCGTTCCCTATTTGAGATTTATTATTTAGGTCTTTTCTGGAAGGTTGTCTCATGAACATTTATTCCACGTCCCAGTAATTCGTCCTTTCCGTACTATTTGACTAATTACACTGACTCAAATTTCGAGTAAGGGGCAAGAATCAAAAAAAAAACGAGAAAAGCAACAACAAAAACTGCCCCCGTTTCCGCTGCCTATGCACCGACTATTCATGGGAAATACATGCAATTTCTCTCACCATAAACAGCGAAGGATATATCAATTTATCATAACTTGAAACACAAGAAACATCCCTGTAAACCCGCGATCGCTAACGATTTTAAATTACCGTATATGAAACAAATAGAGGGAAGGAGTCGACTAACGGAACTGGTGCAATACTACTTTATAAACATTGTTCTTAGTGTAAATTTGAAAAAAAACGAATTGAAAATTCGTAAGTAATTTCACTATTTTCATCTGAATTTACCTTGATTTACCTGTATATACCTTGAAAAAATAAGTGCAAATGTAATGGTGTTATGCGCGCAAATGTAGGATTTTCCCGCGCAAATGTAATGGTAATGCGCGCAAATGTAATGCACTGTTTTGAACAATGTAAATGGTTAATTTCATTGGAAATGGCATCCACCTCAGAAACTTCTATTTAAAGCAAATTTGCACGGAGCTCAATTCCCCGAAACACTCTGAGTTTCCTGTTTTGTACGGGAGGCATCATAGAAAGAACATGTCTGGCAGCCATTTTGAATTGATAACAAATCACAGTGAATGGTTAAATATTTTAACAGAGCCCCTATACCGTGGTTAAATATTAATCAGTTTAACCATGTTTTAACCAGTAGTTAAATTTAACTATAAGTTGAACAACACATTGCATGCTTTGGTTAAATTTTAACCATAGGTCATCATTTTTAACCATTGGTTAAAATTTAACTACAAGTTGAACAACCGGGCCCAGGCGTTTCAAATGAACAAGGCTCATTATGACGACACATCAATATATTCCGGATTTCTTTCTGAGTTAATCCTTTGGTAAAATAGTCTTTTATAAGACCATTTCTTTCCTCTGTGGACAACTCCATCTTACAAATGTAGCAATACCGGTCTAAATAAAATGCCGTGTTTTCAATGGCTGATAATAGCGCTTATATCATAAAGCGCTCAAGTCTGAAGTGTGAAGTCCGAAGTAGAAAGAGTGAAATATAACATCTAAAGTCTGAAGTCTGAAGTCCGAAGTCTGACGTCAGAAGTCCGAAGTCTGATGTCTGAAGATACCTCTCGCTTTCCGTACGAAACGACCCTGATTCCTCTCCTTCCCGTTCATCTATAACCGTGATCGGTTCCTGCACTGTAAATATACAGATACAGATACATATACCACTGGGTTCCCCCAGAGTGGTTAGTTTTAAACAAATTGTGACTAGCACTTCTAATTACGTCCCTTTATGTATTAGTTACTGTAATTTAATGTTTAACTATCTTTGATTGTGTCCAGACAGCTTGCATATAAAACAACAGAACTTGAGACAGTATCACAATCCCTTTTCATTTTTAAGTCATCTGTATACAGTTTTTGCACATTAATTCCTTTGAGAAATTCCTGACTGAAGTATTTCATCAGATTTGTTGTAGCTTTTACTGTTTCACAGATATTAGTGGGCCAACTCACCATTCTTTTACTTTTTATTTTAAGTCCGATTTTAATTGGGGTTTTTTTTTCTCTAAATTCCTTATGAAATTTATTTTTGCACTTTTCAAAAAAAAATTCTAAATGATGACTTTTACTGGACAATAATCACTGTCAGTAATACTGATGCAGAAGGCAAGCCTTTGTTCCTATTTAGCCATTAATTTGCCAGTTTATAAAAAATTGTCATAAGGAGAGCGAGACAGACTCTTGTGAGCTTCTGGTTTCATATTTATGCACACTGTTGTGGTAGATTTTTTTCTCCAATACAACAAAACTTGCATTGTTGATGAGGCAAGTCGTATATTCACAGGACAGTAGTAGCTCATACTAGTGAAGGTAGATTACCAATTACCATTACAATAAAAACTTAGATATCAAATTTAGTGCCCATGATGTGTTTCTGGAATAACCTTCATCGGGTACGCTCAAAATAACCTTCATCAGGTACGCTCAAAATAACCTTCATCAGGTACGCTCAAAATAACCTTCACCAGGTACGCTCAAAATAACCTTCATCGGGTACGCTCAAAATCGAAAGATATATCCAAATGTGGAAGTATACAAATAAATCGATATTAATACTTCAATTTGTTTATTAGTATTTCATCTTATGTACATGCTCCTAAAGTATTATTTAAGTATGTTATATTATGTATTGTTTCATTAAACGGAGGGCATTGTCTATCACTTATTGATGTTTTACCATCCAAATATATTCTTACAGTTACACCAGCTATCAGAATAAATAGAAATGAGGTAAGAAGCATAGCTCGTTGAATTACAACTGATCTGTAAAGCGACTTTGAAGTTTCGTCTGTATTATAAAATAATGCTTGATAGTCATCTATGTCCTCATCCACATTATAGTCTGTAGGTATTCCTGTAGCAATATTTTCACCTAAAAAAATTTGGAAAAGGGAGTAAAGTTCATGGGTTTTTTTAAGAATAGGAGTATCCCATATCCTATATTGAGGCATTATGTGAAAAAAAAACATTACCTCAACTATGATATTAATTCAATAGTGACTTGTGTATTTTATAAACATATCTCAAGACAATTATAATATACAATTATATCCTGTTAGTGAGGGTTATTTGCGAAAAATACAGGTTGAGAGGAGAGGCAAGCAAATATCCTGAGCCGCATTAGCGGCGAGGGACATTTGACTGTCCTCGAAACTGGTATTTTTCGCGAATAACCCTCACTAACAGGATATATTTGTTTAATTCCGCCGAATATTTAACAGCAAGTAAAACAGTGGCATGCAAGCAGGTTCAGAACTTCAGACCATGCACCTCGTTCATTTGATTTTCAAGACTTTTATCAATCTACGAAAACAGGAAAAATCTTTTCAAAGAAGTGTATTTCTGGAACAAAATCAAAAATAGAATAAAAAATCACGGTTTTGTTTTAGAAATGGGACTTGTTTTTTTCCTGTGCAATATGTGGATGGACCAAGCCATGAAAGTGACAAAATATTTCCTCATTACATAACAAATATTAAAGCATTCCATACAGCACTTTTACTATTGTTAGGGGTCGTCGTGGTTGTGATCGTAGGTAGCTGGATTTATAACTACCTATGGAATCGGTCCCTATCACCACTAACGTTGTGAACTTTTCAGTGACTTGCGGCAGGTCAATGATTCCGGTTTCCTCCACCAATAAAACTGACATCCATGATATAACTGAAATATTGTTGAAAGTGGCGTTAAACACAAAAAACCCTAACCCTAACCCCTATTACTAATTTTCCGAAAATAAATGACTCTTCATGTGGGTAGTAAATCAAATATACATGATAATCGGACAATTTTTATGATGATTCTTCATAATCTAAAAAATCATTTATGATTTAATAACTACAAATATTTAATAGTCTTGATGAGAAAATATTAAAATAAAATCAGTACGACATGTGGAAACTTGAACATTCTCTTGTGAGCAACGGCTTACCATTGCTATATTCTCATTACCAAACATTTTTTAGCGAATTTGCAATTGATTCTACAGAATAATTCGTAGTAGCATAAATTATACTTTTGGACGTACCGCCTGCCATCGAGTTGTAATCTTTTTTCACACCGGCTCTAACTTTCGCCTGTAATAGAAGAACAAAGAAATATAATTACTCTTATAGGGCCATTCCCTTTCCGGAAAATGTTTTTTATTTTTCACTTACCTTAGCTTGACAGATGAAGTCACATGCGACTTCTATCCATGTCTTTTTACAATAAATATCCTTCCGGAAATCGAGATGGCTACAACCACAAGTAAAACAGGATCTTATCAGAAAATATTTTAAAATTATTCTCTGAAGACATTCGAGCATTTGAAACCAAACTTAGCTAGACTATTTCATTGATACTCCTCTACAAGCTGTCTGTTTTTGTGTCAATTGCATGGCAGCCACTCAGTACATGACATGGTGTAACAGAACGTTTTTCGCAAAACAATACACTTTTCATTGAACCCAAACACAAATTAGGTTAAAGTATAAATTATATAAGACATTAATGCCATAAATAGAAACTTCTCATTCGGAATTTTATATATCTAATTATCATACCTTTTCACATTCGTCATCCCAACTGATTGTCAAAATTCTCAAGATAAATATTACACACTGGAACAGAAAACAGACCAAAAATCCTATCCATGTTCCTATTAAATCAAACAAATTCGCAAAGTTATTTTAACATATTAAATAAAAAATGTTGTATAATCAATATGCATAATATATCTCGTATAATATTTCGGGGATGGGGTATGGCTATATGGTGTTTAACGCCACTTTCAACAATATTTCCGTTATATCGTGGCGGTCAGTTTTATTGGCAGAGGAGAAAACCACCGACCTGCTACAAACTTTATCACATATTGTTGTATCGAGTTCATCTCACAATGAGCGGAATTCGAACTCACAACCTTAGTGGTGGTAGGCACTGACTGCATCAGTAGTTGTAAATCTAACTACCATACAATGAGATGGTCCCTAAAGAATATATAGGTAATCTCAAATATACTTCATTACATCATGTACACATAATTACTTACATAATATCAGCTCGATTTGGCCTATATATAAACACAATTTAGAAAGAGAAATCCAAGGGTTGTCTTCCTTAATCAAGAATAGCATTAATAGCTGATTTTGTTTGAGGGTTCGGACATCTTGGTTTGCTTTTTCAACAATCGTGATTTGTATATAAATCTATGTTCCATCTGTACCGGTTCAAGCACCAATACAGGGGTTCAATACAGAAGCAATAAATAGCCATGGGCGTCGTGGTTTATTGGCAGCAGAACAGGTTTTAATTCAGCCAGTAGTATTGTTTTTTGCATAAACTAAGTCTTGCAATATACTTAATATCTGTTGAGAAATGCATGGGGAAATGTGGGGATATTCTTGGGTAAACTCTTGATATTGAAACTTGCTTGGCATCTGTAGAAAATTGAATCAGGTACCTACACTCAAGTCAGAAACACACTTGCAGATCCAGTAATCAAGAGGGGCATGTTGCGATCCAATTAACCTGTGTAAACCTTCCACATTTTAGGTACCTGTCCCAAACCAGCACCTGGATTTCCAAAGTCATATGTCATGGTCTTTGTTGTGTCCAGTCATTTAAGACGTCCCGGGTCGTTTGTTTTGTTGATATTGGTGGACCATCACTGTTTAAACTTTATTTTTATAATTGATATATGGATTTTGGAACTGTTCCGATGGTGTGTAATTTTTGACATATCTGCTACATTTGTTGATTGGTTGATTGTTGTTTAACGCCATCTTTCTCTCGCAATATTTCAGCCATGCCGTGGCGTGGAATGTTTATAGAAGTGCAATGTTGGATAGTCTCTCATGTTCATTTAACATCCATATCATTTCTTACTAATATTATAAATGTAAAACTATAAAATTCTGTCTACAAAGGTTACATCAAAGAATACAATAATTTCAATAGTTCAGAAATTTATTTTTTTTTTTAAAAAACATGTAATGTTGTGGCCAGCGACCTAAGTTAATAATTCATTAAAAGGTCCATCTATATAAAACGTTTGTCAAAAATCTGAAACATTTTTACAGCCAGCTCACACGTGTCTTGTCTTATAATTATCGTATACAAGTTAACGTACCTTCCGAACGTAGGGAGGTGTATAATGTAAGTAGAATACCCAATGGTAAACATATAACGTAGTATCCCAGCAATGTAATAATAGCACCAAAAGTCTGATGTCCTACTGCTCGAATTATTCCACCGAGTGCTACCTGGTTTACAAAATTCAAACAAATTATCAAAATATAATTATATTGCATAGATATACGGCTATTGATAAAAAAAAATATGAAAACAGAGATACAAATGTATATACAAACGAAAAGGTTAAATATCGTTGAAATGTATTTGTATTTAAGTGTAAATTTGATACTAGCAGAAAATAGAAAATGCATTTGCATAAGTTGAAGTTTTAAGGTCTCCACCATGACTTGATTAACCGTTACGGAGTATCTGTGTCACACATGAATACGGATATCTTCCGTTTGTCGTAATCACAATCCCATCCTTCCTTCAGTCATGACTTATCACCGGCTGTGTAACAAGAGCAGGTGCCACTAGTAGAGAAGGATCTGCTGCCCTTCCGAAGCACCTGAGTTCACCCCAGGTTTTTAGTTTGGATCTGTTCATCGAACTTAAGTTGTCTGTGTAATGTTTTGTAGATCATTGTTTGTCTTTTTCTTCTACCTATTGTATTGTCTGTCCTTCTATTTACGGCTTCTGATTACCCCATTGGTACCTTCAAATTTTTCTTTTTCCCCCCAACTTACCTGTATATAATCAACGAACGTGATAGCAGCTAACAATGGCATCATTGTTGAGGTTATATTTAAAATATTCCTGAAAATAAACATATCAAATTAGTTTCTTTTACACTTTATTACAGTGTAGATTATCTGTTATATTGCTCAATAAAGGGACGGCCAAAGTATCTACAGACAGTGGACAAAAGTTATTCGGACGCTTCCAGTTTTCTCTATATATTTCATATTAATCTACAATTAATTTTTTTTTATTCTGAAGTCAATTCATGTCCGATTTTGATAATTTGTTAATTGACACAAGCAAAATAGAAAGCAGTTAAACTGTATATTATCAACATTGTTTTACAAGACAAACATTTTGAGAAAACACAAGTGAAACACAAAACTTCATTTATTTCATCGGAAACACAATACAATGATGGTACTTTTGTAAACAAATTATTAAGTCTTGTTCAAATTATGGTGATTTAAAATACATGCTTCTAAAAATTCTTTGAAAATAACTATAAACTACATACTTTTCTGCTTTTGTTGATAAAACAAGTATCAAAATTGACGTGAATAGACCTCAGGATAATTATTTTGAAAATTCGTAGTTTTATATGAAATATATATGGAAAATCAGAAGCGTTCGAATACTTTTGTCCATTGTCTGTATTTCATACTGACGACATAATACTCCTAACAATTAAATGAAAAGCAAACAAAAAATCCCACACTGTCGAAATATTTCCAAAATCCAATAGAAAAATCGTAGAAAGAGGTAAATCTGATTCCCCTAACACACAAATACATGACCGCTCACTTTCCTGGATTGGTACAGACACTTTTAATAAACAGTGGTGGGGTTAAACCAGTTTTATAGGCCCTAACCTAAACTGTAAATATCACAGTAAAATATTTTTGAAGAATTTGGGAAGACGTTATAATAATAATAATTTTAGTGTATAAAGGATATGCTTTTATTCTCAATTTATTTTCAATATTTATATTTCCTTTTTCCTCTGTAAATTTATACCAATCTGTATCATTGTCAAATATGTTGGTTAGTGATTTTTAAGCTTCCGGTTTGGTGTTAAATCGAGAAAATTTACACTTCATTTTGCCAATTTAGCATGTGAATTGTTCTTTGCATCGTCAGTAACCCAAACTTGATCACGCTTCGATTACTCCCCATTCTTCACGATGAGAGGAGAGTTTTAATCGAAGAGTTATCAGCTGTTAGTTACTGACAATACATGTCTTCCTCGTGAATCGTATTTCATTAGGAAGCTTAAACATTTAAGAATACATGATTAGTATAAAAGCAGTAAGAAATCAAGATAATGTGTGTGGGTGGCACGACATGTCTCCCTGCATACTGTTATTTCCGTAAGCTAGCAATATAAAATTCCAACTAAGCATGCTGGTCTAGTACAAAGTGGATATCATCACCATTTCATTGAATATTACTTGTTCACGCCATAATATAGCTGAAAACTTGCTCATTGAGCGCCGCTAAACAACAATCACTCACTCACTCAATGCATTTAATTTGAAGTGTACTATCCGCCAATCATGTTGCTTTATACACTATATGGTATTATTAAATTTTTAACTTACGTATCGCTTGTAAACAATCTCGGGAATACATCTTTTAAGCCAATCAGAAGTGTGCTAGCTAAAATACCAATAATGCCTAAAATACAAATGGAGAATGATGTTACTGAAGTGGGCGGCTCACAACATGTGATATCTGTTATCATTTAAATTCTTCGCTACTTTTCATGTTGCTTTGTTATTATTTTGCTTTACCTCATGTCCGTTTGAGATTGTTTAATATGATTGGCATATTCTGCATGTTACAAATAAAACAAATGCACTACTACTTCAGCTTTATAAGCATGGTATATCAAATAGAGGCTAATAGGGCCCGAAATCGCTTACCAGGATTACAAACATTTAAGCATGATTTTTTCCCTAATAAGCGATTGTAGGCCGTATTATATATACATATATATACGTCAAAACAGTTTTCAATGATCACACTTAAAACCATACACATTTCATAGAAAAGATATGCCTTTTCCAATATGTTGATAACAAATTCAGAGTGGTCGACATTCTTAGTAATTTCCGCCAAATTTAATGTGTTTCGTAATAGTCATATCAGATGCTAAATAACAAAGTGGTAACTTTATTGACGATCTTTCATATATCATTGACAAAGCTACTTACATATCATTGTGGTTGCCACTCTAGACGAAGTTATTGCCCCTTCCACGTTACCAGCGCCAACATGATTTCCTACTTTGATACAAACGGCAACAGATAATCCAAATGGAACCTATTTAAAACCCCAAAAGAAGTACATGACAAATCAAACATCGCCCAGTATGAAAAGGTTTGATCTAATAGCATCATGGACAGGTTTCCGGGAGTCAATACCTACAACAAACCTGTTTTGGACTTCAAAATGTAGATGGCCGACAAGCTAGAGCATATTATTGGTCTTCATACAGGCAGAGTAGTGTAATTATTAAAGTTAAGATCAAGTCAATAAATATAATGAATACTAACATACTTTCCAGACAATAGTGCAACACATAACACAACACGTTTTCAAGATTGAGTAGGAAATGTTGTATTGTATAACTAGTAAAACAGGTGATGAATGCGACACTTGAAAAATAAATGACATAGAACAAATATGGCATACACTCTCGTAAATGTCTGCTAGTGTGTAATTCTTTGTTAATACAGTACATAACACGATATGGTCGTATAAAATGTATCACTTTTTATGCTGCCGATACATAATATTTACAATATACATTAAAAAATAGTGGACAGAAAATATTTTACAAACAAATCAAAGAGAGCGAGTAAAAATGATTTAACTCTACATATTGATGATATGCCTCTGTTTCATGTTTCAGAACGGTAACGTTAGTGGTGATAGAAACTGATTGCATAGGTAGTAGGTGTAAATCCAACTACCATACAATCAGGACCACGACTACCCCCATCGTGAATGGGAAATACAGAGAGACAAATATGTAAATATAGATTCATTTTCAGCCTTATTTTTATCAAATATTTTTTATTAAATATTTTAATATCACTTCTGCACTTACCATAAAGAATAATGAAGATATATTAAAAGTGATGACGTAAGCCGCAAGTTCGTCCTTCCCAAGGAGACCTAAGCAAAAAATGAATTTTCCATTGTTTAATTAAGACAGCACATTGTACGAGCGTCCTTATATAAACTTCATTTTGGATAAAGTACCTGCTCTCAAATATTTTGAAATTTTGTTATTGGCTTGACCCATAGTGAATTCCATTTCTCGTGCTTAAAAGTTTGATTGCAGATGTGGTATTTACATCCAAAGATCATTTAACACAATCTATTCCTATGGGAGATACTTCTTATTCTTAGATCACTATTGTCAGAGCGTTTGGTTCTTCCGTGTTGGTATACTTTTGTTTTGGTTTTTTGTAGGGTTGTTGTTCATATATCAGGATTGTCAATTTGCTTGAAAGTTTCTTCTGACTTGTATATTATATGTTTCATCTATGATTAGTCCATGGATACTTTAAACGGGAATGTTTTCTTGTGAAATATTAGATCTGAAAATTAACAAAATAAAAACTCTAGCAATAAACAATAAAATGCAATAAACATAAACTATTGCATATATTTAGCAAAAACTAACATACCACAAATAAAGACAAAAATTTCAAAACACCACCATTCAAGAGATAACATAACCATCCCTGGTACTGCTAGATTCAGGAATATGTTCCATTCTGTTAAACATTCCCGACTAAAACCTGCAAATTGAACATAGAATGGAAAAAAAAACAAAAAAACACACCGTTCATAAATCTAATGGGAAAAAATAAATACAGAGCAACATCGATATCCCCCCCCCCCTCCCAGAACATCTTAAATATCTTTGAATGTCAGATCAGTTGTTTTATCATCTGTATTTTTTTTGTATTTTTCTTTGATAAGTTAATGTATTAATTAATTAATTAATCACTTAAGTTAAATTATCTTAATGTCATTTCAACAGATGTAGTATGAACAATTGCAGGCAATTACGCCCCTCGTTTCCTTCCCGATAACTGTGTAATTTGAAAAATATACAAAACATTACTCCTTAATGACGCATTTCGAATATCATTAAATCTATTTATATATGTTCCGTTTATCGTAATCACAATCCGGTCCTTTCCTCATTCATAACTTATCACTGGGTTTGTAACACGAATAATATGATGGGTGCCACATGTGGAACAGGAACTGCTTACCCTTCCTGAGCATCTGAGTTCACCCACGGTTTTTAATTTGATTCGTGTTGCTCGATCTTTAGTTTGTTTTTGCTTGTAATGTTTTGTAGATAGCTGTTTTTCCTTTTGTCCTTTTTCTTTTGGCCATTGTGTTGTCTGTCCTTCTTCGATTTACGGCTTCTGATTATCTCCCTTTGGTATCTTCTAACATTTCTTGTATACATTGTATAATTATAAAGATTGCAACACGTTGGTTCCCCGACATATAACTAATATAACAGCGTTGACAAATTGGTGGTACAGAATTATACAGACCATTCATGAGCCAATATAGAAGTCCCTAATTAGATATCTCTTTATTCATGTCACTTTATGTGTTACTTATGGTTCAAATGTTTTAACTTCTTGTCAGCACTTTATTATTAACATACATGTATATTATAATTTAAACACTAATTACCTGTCCATGTATTTACATAAATTCCACTCACTCTTATATACAGAAGATAAAACAAAACGTCGGTCCAAAAGGTGGTACTTACAGCTATCCCTGCTCCCCTAGAAAACAATTAAAAACATTCAGTCTAGTATATAATACGTATTATCAGATTTCTTATCAATTAAGCAATATTTCAGTCTTTTATCAATTTGGTACTGACTGGTTTAGCCTAAATGTTGATGACACTGCCGACGATAATGACGATGACGACAGACAGTAAAACCGCTATGTCTCGGTTTCAACTACTTTCATTTCAGGAGAGACAAAACGATATCAAAACCAACATGGAGTTAAAGACAAACACAATATATCATATATGTCGCCATATAATCCTTTTTGGATGCCATTTGAACCCCACACTAAAAACATAATTTCAAAAATGATATTGTATAGAGACATAAGTAGCAATTTTAATCCAAAACAATATAAGAGTTCAAGTCACAAGAAAGTGTAACGGACGGACGGGCGGACGGAAGGACGAGATTATAACATCCATGGACTTTCATTCGAGAGTGTGTGGACAACAACACTGACAAAAATATACAGTTGAGACCCCTTGTGCTGAACTTTAGGGAAAATATCTGACTTACTTTAAAATATCAAATTATTCGAGTTTTCCGGATAAAGTAGGCTGAAAACTATATATCCATGGAATCGATTTATCCAAATTCGATGTAACGCTGCTGAACTGTATATCATTTCATATGTGTATACAAAATATACCACACTGTCAGAACAGTTCCAAAATGCAATAGAAATATCATAGAAAGAGAGGTGAAATTCATAGCATCAAGACACATATACATGACCACTTTCCTGACTAGGTAGGGACACTTCATTTAAATAAATTATAAACATTTTATATCCACAGTCCATATTCATTATTAATAGTCATCTATTTCACTAATAAATAAATTAAAGTTTGAATTGAGCAATATAATAAGTAACAGAAGGATAGACAAAAGGACAATAAAGAATATTTACATACAGTGTAATTATGTAAAAAAGAAAGAATACATTCCTACTTACATTACACCCATGTCCAGTGTAAATATAAATATCCAATGATAAGCCACGTTTATAATGTTTACAAACACCTGCATTATAACACCAGGTATTACTATGCTCTGCAACAAAACATAAATCTAAATTGCACATCAATTAAATTTTAAAACGCAGTGTAATTAATAACACATTCTACTCACATGTGGGCACTTTTAACATTTAACCCCGTCACATTTTATTGAAGTGGCTGTACCGAGCTAGGAAAATGGGCGGTCATGTATTAGGTGTATTGATTTTGCCTCTTTCCACGATTTTACTTTGTATTTTGGAACTATTCAGACAGATTTGTATTTTTCGTTTTTCATTTTATTCTGATGGTTAAAAATAGAATATAGGAGGGTGGCTCAATGAGTTAGGTAGTTGTAGGGCCCGCGTGGCTCAATGAGTTAGGTAGTTGGATTAGCTAACAACTCATACAAGCCTATCACCAATACGGCGTGGGTTCACGCCCGGCTTTGTAAATTACAAAAAGGGTGCACTCGACTCGCAGCCGCAAGTGATAAAGCTTACCAATTGCTTGCCATGTTCGATGGTTCTCTCTGGGTATTCTGGCTTCTTCCACCATTAAAACTCTGGTCGCCATGATATAGCTGAAATATTGCTGAAAATGGCGTTAAACACACAAAAATGGAATATAGGAGAAACATAAACGCTATCATATAAACTTAGTAGATGATAATAAACCAATTCTATTGTATCAACGAGTGAGTGAGTGGTTGTTGTTAAACTCCAAGTGAGAATTGTCAGCTACACCATTGAGAGAGAACAAGTTTGTCCTTGATGAGATGATGATGATGTCTCTTTTGTACTACATCAATACCCAGAGTAGCTTGCTGCTAGCTCACTGACTTTTTTATGTCAGAAGCTATATACCAGTATATCTGGATTTACATGCTTACATCAAAATATCATTTCTGAATCCTATGTTCTATTGTATTATCGCTATTTTGTTTATTTTCCCTTTGATGTTTAAAACCGATATATTTCATATCATGCGGGCGCATGAGATGATTCCAATTATCGCTAATCGCTAAGCGTTGTCAAGGACGCACGTAGTATTATCTTGTTTTCTAATATGACGTTATAATGACGTCACATTACCAAATTCTTGATAATCAAGTGATTAACGATATAAAATATTAATTGTGTTTAAAAAAATGTCAGTATCTCAACAAAAATTATTTAATTATGAATACAAAATAGCGATAAAATAATTAAAGATGCTTTTTAAAACTCGAGGACGTTTCTCAGTCATCTCGTTTTAAACTAGAGGCTCCCAGGAGCCTGTAATCGCTCACCTGGTTTTCAATTTGACATCTAAAGTTGATAGAAAATGGGGGTGTTACACATAATTTTGAAAGTGGGCCACCCAAAAATCATTTCAACTCAAATTTCTGAGCAAAAGATTTTGATGTGATTTTTATCTCATAATATTCCTAAACGGAATAAACTGGCTGAAAAAATCTCACAGAAAAACCCAGAATATATGTTAAACTACTCATTGCCATATAGCTGCAGTTAAAATTTGAGTTCATTTTGATTTGTAATAAAGTGGAAATTGACAACTAAAGAAATTTCTATTTTTAGTAACAGCAGCCATTTTGAATGGAGGGCGGGGCTGTCGGACCCAATATTGAAAGGGGACCACCCAAGGACCATCCCAGCCAAATTTGCTTTAATTTGGTTCAGCGGTTTCAGAGGAGAAGATTTAAATGTGATCTTTTATCAAAATATGTCTAATTTGTATAATCAGTATAAATCGGTTGAAAGAAAAAATTCACAGAAAAACCCAGAATACATGTTAATCTACTCATTGTCATGTAGCTGCAGTTAAAATTTGAGCTCATTTTGATTTATAATAAAGCAGCAATGGACAATTGAAGAAATTTCTATTTTTAGTAACAGCAGCCATCTTGAATGGAGGGTGGAGCTGTCGAACACAATATTGAAATGGGACTACCCAAGGACTATCCCTGCCAGGTTTGGTTTAATTTGGTTCAGCGGTTTCAGAGGAAAAGATTTAAATGTGATCTTTTATCAAAATATGCCTAATTTGCATAATCGGTATATATCGGCTGAAAGAAAAATTTCACAGAAAAACCCGGAATATATGTTAAACTACTCCTTGCCATGTGGCTGCAGGTAAAATTTGAGCTCATTTTGACTTATACTAAAGCAGCAATGAACAATCAAAATTTCATCCCCCCCCTTTTTTCTATTTTTAGCTTGGCGGCCATCTTGGTTAGAAGTCGGGATCACCGGACACAATTTTGGAAGGGGGCCATCCAAGGACCATTCCACCAAAGTTTGGTTCAAATTGGCCCAGTGGCTTCAGAGGAGTTGATTAAAATGTGAAAAGTTAACGGACGGACGACGGACAACAGACGACGGACGACAGACGCTCAGTGGTGACAATAGCTAAAAACATCGTTAATCACTTATTAATATTAATTTGGTGCATAAAGTTTCTTTCAGACATATTTCAGTTTCTTGGTCATCAGTTGTCTTGGTAGAGACATCCGGAGTACCAATGGCTAAGTTCATCAGTAAGGCTATATCGCCTTTGGCGGAAGTCGAACTTATAATAATTTCTTTAGATAAATCATTAGAGAATTCCCCTTACTTGTGATTGTAGATATTTCTGTAGTATCATTGTAAACACAGATGCCTGTAAGAAGTAGAAAATATATTACAGTAAACATTATTTACTAACTGTAAATTAAAAGCATGATTCTAACAAACAGTTATCCTCAACTAACATTATCACAATGCCTGAGTTTTGATTGACAACATATTTGTTATATATGGTGGACATGTTTTTCGACTGACAGCCGGCATTTCTATGAGTACCAATTGTGTTCTCCCATCTCGTCGACTTATCATTTATTCGTATAAGCAAACTACATTCAGGGACATCTCAAGAACAATGAAACGATTCGCTTAATAATTATGGTGATCGTATCTATCCCATTGAACTTGCAATATGGATTACTATAGTTACAGCTAGATCTGCTTCATCTTTTGACCTATACCTAGTGATTGACCTTGAGGACCAGTTGAGAGAAAAAAAACTCTATCACAGTGGAGAAGATTTCGATTTTCCATTTCTGAACCCCTTCTATTTACATGTAGTATAGTAGTAAATATTTTCTCCGATTTTACTGTGGTTCGCCGTTGCTCAGTCTTAAGTTTTTTGTGTATTGTTATGTCCACTATATTATTTGTCTTTTTGTCCTGTTTCTATTAGCCATTGTTTTTCGTCTTATAAAAACGATCTTATTTTCCCATGTATTCCAATTTGATTTTTTTTTCTATACCAATGCACAATGCTACTAAAACGGTACCATTTACCATTGAATATTAAAGAAAACTAAAATTATGAATTGTCTTGCATTGTTGTAAGGATATTATTGAAAAATAAGTATTATATATACCATTGATCTTACGAATTAACTTATTTAAACCAACGAATCCGAAGGATGAGTTGGTTTAAATAAGTTCATGAGTAAGATCCATGGTATATATATGGTTTGTAACAGAAATTACATGATTGACAGATCTATGACGTCAAAATCATGGAATAACAGATCCTATGACGTCAAAATCATGGAATAACAGACCTATGACATCAAAATCATGGAATAACATCAAGATCTTCATGTTAGACCATGGTTGGTAAAAGTTCACTAATTTTAAGTTGATTATTGCATAAAAACATCAAAGGAAAAATGCGTATTTATGTTACAATCTTAGATAAGTAGGTATTGATTTTACTTATTCTAAATAATGGTTCATCATCAATATTATCAGTGAGCCGATTATTTTTTAATTTTTTTTTTTATTTTATTGCTCTTTTAAACTATGATTGTCAACAAAAAATCACATCTCACACTTTTAACTGTAAACGATATCTTCCCAAATCATTCGAAATGCAAAATTTCATTTGAAACTGAGTAAAATATTAGTGTATATTCAAGGCTCATTGTGAAGAATAATTGGTACAAAACTTACGGGAAAACCTGCTATGAAGACTGTAGCATATTCCCCTCCATATCTATGGAAAAAATAATATATAAGGTATAAAATTTTCAAAAATAAACAAAACTATCATATTTATTTTTTGTTTTAAAAAAGTAACTAATTGGATGAAATATTTTTGGCTTTATTTTGGATATTTTGATTTTTTTTTCATTTCCTTTTAATATACTCTATTTATTTTTCCGTTACTGTCTTCTTTGTGGCATTCATCTAAAAGCACTTTTGTCAATCTGATAAGTACAAAATATGCACACAAAAATCCGAAATCAAATCTGATGAATACTCAAACAAGACACAGTTATGATAAAATATCAAGAGATATCCTAACTTGCATCATAAAATGAAAAACAAAGCATACCACAATGTCGGACAATTTCCAAAGTTCAATCAAATAATCGTATAAGCAGAGGCAAAATCGATAACTCCAAGCACAAATACATGACCGTTTACTTTCCTGGCTTGGTACATGCAGTCAACAAAAGGTGGTGGAGTTACACTAGTTTTATGGATGGGTTCATTGGATGTAAATACAGCAAAACCTGTCTTATGTGACCTTCCAATGGAACCGTGAAATATGGTCACTTAATACAGGTTTAATTGAAATAAAATGCACTGTGAATGGTAATGAAAATGAGGTCACATAATACAAGTTATTGCTTAATAGAGGTGGTCACTAAAGCAGGTTTGACTGTAATATACATAACCAATACATATTGTTCCAATTGCACTTTGTTTGCATCAACTGTGATCCATAGCTAAAATGCTATTTATTTACTTTTAAACAAGTTGTAGACATACCATTCATAAAAGTTACATTGTACCTGGCTACTGTATGATTCTGACCCAGCAGTCTTAAAATATATTCTGTGTTGAGTAATACAGTACATATTGGTAAGCATGAGAGGAACGTTATCAAGGTACCTATATTAAACAACGAGAATATGACAAAGTTAAATCAACAAGAAACAGAAAATACCACACTGTCGGAACAAGTATCTACTTTAGAGCACCAATAAACAATGAAATTTAACTATTTACCCACTTTTTTCTTGCATAAACATTTTAATTGTGTATTGACTCAGATTATTTTTTTATAATTTAAATACGCGAAAACAATGATTCATATCTGAAACTCCCGTGGAAACTAATATAATTTTGATTGGCTTACAGTCAGAAAATTACCCAATGTTTCTTTATATCAGACGATATTTCCCATTATCACCTAATTTCAATGTCCAAAAAGCACAAACAGCAAGTATTTATAAGAGATCCAACGCCCGTACAATACTACTAAGTGGACATTCAGAAACGGGCGGCAATAAGCAATTCCGCATATTTTCTTTTCAAATGATGTAAGGAGGTGGGATAAAACGGTCACTAGAAGACTTAATTGCTCTCATCTTATCTATTTTGCATTTATCTTATTGTATTTCATTACATATATTAATAAACCGTATCGGCGGTATAATGGTTAGCGTGCTCACCTCGGGTGCGGTAAATCGTGGGTTCGAGCCCCGATCGGGTCAAACTATGACTATGAAATTGGCATTTGTTGAACTTGCTTCTCCACTAAGTACGCAGCATTAAGGAGAAAGAGCAAAAACCGGTTGGCTCGGATTCAGGACAATGATATAAATTACATACCTCGTTGGAGAATCAATCCTATATGTTGTTTATTAGCACTGCCATATGTCTGCAATGAAAAGAAATCATTTAGGGATCTTCAACAGTACCAATTTCCTTTAAAAGAAATATGTTAATTTAAGAAATAGTGTGTTGCCTTTAAGATGTATTGTCTAGTGTAGTCTTATCACTGTTTTATATTCAACATGTTAAAAACCGACACCCGAACATGTAATTCGGGTAAACAAGAGGCTCACTTTAGTCAGTATTGCTTAGCCTGGATAATACTGATCCCATTATTACAGTATTGCACGTAAAATTTTACAGATTTCTTTATTGAAATATGTCGTTTGACTACAATCTCCAGTTTTCTACTAAATGGCTTCCTTCCGTGAAGAGACGATATACATAAAACTACTTAATATGTATTAATTTGACGGTAGGAATATTTTGGTACATGATATTGTTAATCTAGAATTTTCGCCTTCCAACTGTTTTTGCTTGTAATTGTTTTTTTCCGGATTGTTCCATAATTACGGTAAATTACCACAAGCAATATATCAATAAAGATGTGAAATAAAACGTAGATATCTATTTTAGTGCGCACGATACGTAAAAGATGGAATTGACATAATGATCATTGTATTTGTGTTGATCTCAACGGAAGAAGCTAAACATAGGTATATGCACTTGATGCATTACTTGATGTTGGGAATGTCCCTCATGGTCAAGCGATCATCCCTCTTTTTTCACAAACGTTGGTATCATATGAACCAGAAATGTGTGTCCTGATTCCTCAAATCCGGTTTTCGGGATACCGTTAGTGTCAAATTGAAAGAAAATGTTACGTTGTTTTGAGCAAACATTTACCGTGACTCGTTGTATATGGTACCTCATTACCGTCCTCTTAATTGATATTCGTAATTTGAAATGTTTATTCTAAGATTTTTTTTCTAAATGACAACCTGTATTAAACTATATCTTCCGATGGCAGTCATCTTGCATTTCCGAAACTCAAAGACCATCTTCTGATCATTTATACACTAAGATGACTATCTGTCATATTTTCCGGTGGATGATTGATTAAACTATCAAAAGTGATGTTCATGTTGAATTTACAATCAAAGCTAGAAAAAAAACGTCAACTTTCCAATGATCGTAAATATAGTGATTTATATCAGTACAGTACTTTTTTGGAAGTGTTTGGAATGAAATAATGAAATATACCTTTTTATCAAGAAATATAGTCTTACTTGTGCAAATAAAGTGTCAAAAGCTGTACACATCCCAGTTATCATTGACACACCCGTTACATTTATAACCTGAAGTAAGTAAACCAATTAAAAGTAAGACAATATAGTGCTAACATTATGGCTATGGGAAAAAAATCATTTGGTGTTTAGCATCACTAATAACTTATATATTAAATACACTGCGGGCGATATTGTATCTATTGAATCTTAATAAGAAGTGAGTAGATATCAGTGTTAGAGTTACGATGTTTAACACCACTATAAACAATAGTTCAGCTATATCGTGGCCGGAAGACCCGGAGAAAACCAGCGACCTGTCGCAAGTCAATGATAAACTTTATCACATAATGTTGTATCGAGTACATCTCGCCAGAAGTAGAAATACAGCCTTATTGGTGCAATGTGTATCTGTAGAAAACGACCACAATATGATAACAACATTGTAAAGACAAAAGAATGACAAGCAGTGATAATATAATGCAAAATAAAACATACAGAACATTTAATTTTTCAATATCCCTATTTTCTATCTGTACACTGGGTGTATGCATTATAATAATAATCATTTGTGGTTTTTTTTCTAAACGATCTCACAACCTAATGATACGTTTGCATCATACACGATTTTATTAAATAACCATGAATTGGTACATTAAAATAAAATTATAGATGTCAAATTAAATGAGCACGATGCGTTTTTGGAATAACGTTCGTCAATAATTAGACCTCCACGATGAATGATAATTTTACAGTATGTCTTGCAATATGCCTTTTCTGGATAAATTGTTCCCCATAAAGGTTTTATTTAATAGCTGAAATTGATAGGTGATTAAGGTGTGTTTCTACTCCGGGTGCGACAGCCATGCGACGGATTTGCGATGTCGCTTTCAACATTGCTACCCCTTCGCAGCGACAACGCACGTCATCGCTAGCGAAAATTTTCGTCGCAAGGATCATCGCTAGCTGTTGCAGCAGAGTTGAAATTATTTTAACTTTCTAGCGATATCGCTACCGTTGCTGAGTAATTACCATCTGAAATCATAAAAAAAATATTATCAAAATCACTAGGCGACGCGACAAAAAAGCAATGATTTTGCAATAGTATCGCTTCTCCATCGCAACAATTGTATTGCTCGTCGCATCGCTGTCGCACCCGGAGTATAAATCCACATTTATTTTACTTAGTGAAAGCTATATTAATATGTTTTGAAAGATATTTATGAAATATATATCTGGTCAGATTTTGGGAGAATTTCATATGACAAACATAAATATTACAAACCACCTACCGTCATTGCCAATGCCACTCCATCCAAAGCTTCTTTTCCTATATGTCCACAAAATACTGAACTCGCAAACAGTATTGTATACTGAAAAACAGTTTCTAACGTCTGTAAAAAAAACAATTGAGAGTACTTTGAAAATGCATACGACACCAAATTCAATTAGAAAACACAACATTAAAGATGTATATTCCCTTCACTGTCTCTGATGAATAACGATTACGGTATTTCGCAAATTTAAAATCTATGGTTTTTTTCTGTTTTAAATTGTGTCACACAGTACTGGAAGAGATATGTTTAAAGGTTTGATCTTTTGTTTGCTGTTAAAACGTTCATCGCATTTTCAATTTGAATATGTGCACTTTTCAGCAAATTTTTATTTCATATGAGAATATGAAAGTGTATTAACATAGATAGAACAGATATCCAATTCTTTGTAGAAATTAGAAATATTCTTTTCGCTTAGACCGAACTTAGGGGCCGTCGTGGCCGTTATCGTATGGTAGTTGGATTTACAACTACCTATGCAATCAGTGCCTATCACCACTGATGTTGTGAGTTCGAATATCCGTCAGGGTGAGGTGTACAACATTATGTGATAATGTTTGTCAGTGACTTGTGACAGGTTGGTGGTTTTGTCCGGATCCTCCGGTTTCCTCCACCAATAAAATTGACCACAACGATGTAACTGAAATATTGTTGAAAGTGGCGTTAAACACCACCAAACAAACAAACATAGACCGAACCTCTCTTCTACACTGTACCTGTACTTACAATAGGTAAGGCTAGGTAAAGTAACTCTCTGAATTCTGTTTTGCATCCATATGGGAACAGCTTATTATATACTTTCTTAGGTATGGACTGGCAGATGTTTTGTAATGTTCTTATGCAACCCATTTCAATGCGACCAAAACTACTGGAGACTTGATACTGGAGAAGTCATGCGGATCAGTGGACACTATAGAAAAAATGCAATAAAAAGACATGTACGAGGGCTGTCCGTAAAGTTCGTGGACAGGTCCCAATTTTCCTAAAAAAACAACGTGTTTTTCAAAATGTTTAGTGATACCTGTATTCCTTAATTAAATGCGATGTTAGATATAAAAAATCTGTATCAGATTTTAATTTCCTAACTTAATTAAATCGATTTTGCAATGTCTGTCATAGGGCACCTGGAGCACAGTATAAATTACGTGTAACTTCTGTGTAGTTACTTGTGGTTGGCCATGATTTTTTTTTCATTTTATCGCGCAAATTTGAATGAAACTTGTATTGTGACGTTGATAGTGCTCTCGACGTCACATCTGTAAAATTTGAATCGGAAGTATTCTCAGATGGTTGCAGAGTCCAGTTTTCAAACCTTGAAGATGAAACCTTCTTCATCGGAAAAAAATACGTTTTCAAATAAGGTGGAGCAGAGGCCCGTTATACAATTTTGTGTTGACATAGGAAAAACGCCAATTGAAACGCATAAATTCATCAAACAGACAGTAACACATTCCAATGTTAGTCGCTCGTTAGTGTTTAGCCCGGTGTTCCATTGTATCGTGGTACATATTGGTTTTCAATGAATAAATATTAGTAATATCTTACTTGTCGGTAATTGTTTTCCATGGATGTTAAAACAGCCTTCTTCTCTCATTTCATACCAAACTCAACCTTAATTGTTTGTTTTTTTACGATTTTTTAAGATTTGAAATGTCCGCCATATTGAAATGGCATCAAGAAGTGTTTCCCATTGTATCGTGGTAAAAATAGAAATACATCTATGGAGCACTTGTTTGACTAATTATTGTCAGGATTCACATGGACTCTTCCAAAATGTGACCATCGTTAATCATTATTTGTCATTTAATTTTAATGTGATCTTGACATGACTGCAAATGTATGAATGTCCATATTATGTATTTTTATTCTTATTTGTTAAACTGGCTTTCCATAGTTTTTTTTTCTCTGATAAAGGGTCAAGGCTACAAGATCACATGGTCTTAGGGAATTATGGGATACAGGTTATCAGACGACAATATGTAAACATTGACACTTGTGGTTAATAATAATTTTTGGGTAGTTTTTGGAAGGATGGTATCAGCGGTTTTATCCACAGGGGCTAGGTGCGTCCGAAAAAAAAAATGAAAAAAAAATACTATATAATACTACAAGGGGGGGAACTCACTTGCTTCCATTTTTTTAAGTCGTCGTGTTAAATTGATCGTAACTTCGGAATGCCTTAATATTTTCAAAAAATGTTTCCACCAGTCGAAAGTCAAGTAATTTTCCTTTCCAAAGAGACCCCAATTGTTAGTGTAGGCCTCCGAACTGCTGAGGTATCATACACGAACCAAAACAAAACGGCGTGAAAATCCGAAGTCGTACAAACGTTGGGTTGACCACTTCCCATCTGTGTACAGACTTTCCCATGCGTAAACGAGTCATTTTGACTAACTAAATACTTTCATCCATTCAAATTGGCTGAACAATCTGTTTCAGCCAATCAAAAAGCCCGTTAGAACTCTCTCAATTTTCACGTCTATGGCGTTTGTCAAGGATGCAAATGGGATTTCTTTCAAAAACAGACTTAAAGGACATATAAATTGGCGTAAGGTAAGAAATTTTATCATAATTTTAATGGATGAAAGTATTTAGTTAGTCAAAATGACTCGTTTACGCATGGGAAAGTCTGTACACAGATGGGAAGTGGTCAACCCAACGTTTGTACGACTTCGGATTTTCACGCCGTTTTGTTTTGGTTCGTGTATGATACCTCAGCAGTTCGGAGGCCTACACTAACAATTGGGGTCTCTTTGGAAAGGAAAATTACTTGACTTTCGACTGGTGGAAACATTTTTTGAAAATATTAAGCCATTCCGAAGTTACGATCAATTTAACACGACGACTTAAAAAAATGGAAGCAAGTGAGTTCCCCCCCTTGTAGTATTATATAGTATTTTTTTTTATTTTTTTTTTTTCGGACCCACCTAGCCCCTGTGGTTTTATCAATATCAGCCATTTTGTTGAAATTTTATAAAAGTATTCCGTACTTACCATAAACTTGGCCATTTTCAGGATAAGCGGTCTCCTGACAAGCGACGTGACTTCAGTGTTTATGTTCTAAAAATAAACGCCCAGGAATGACGTCATGTACGAGGAATCCTCGAGTATGCAAATACCACGATACAATGGAACCCACGATACAATGAGAAGGGAGTATAAGTGGCATAAGAGATTTTCTGACGGTAGATGTAGTTTAATGGACGATAAGCGTGAGGGGAGACCGTCTTTTAAGACTTCAGATGTTGTGAAAAATGAAGTACGCGAAGTTATTGACGGTGACAGACGTTTAACTGTACGTGAAGTTGCGGACAAGTGCGTTATATCAAAGACAACGGTACATGATATACTGTTTCAACACGTATTAATAAATATTATTGATCGATTTTCAGAATTGCGATTAATTATTTCTGGCATTTGTATTGAATATTTTGTTAGTACTACAGATGTATTGTAAAAAAATGCTGCAACTTAACCAAGACAGAAGGTGGCGTTTAAAATAAACGTGTCACTTATTGTGACGTTGAGATGCTCTCTTGTATCATTTTCACTAAAGAAAAAACGGTGAGAAAAAAGATTAAAGATACTAAAGAAATAACCATCGTCGATAATCCACAGCTGATCACGATTCGATTATTACATAGCCAGAAATGATGGGTACTTTGCTCATTTGCATATCTAAGATGGCGACGCCGGGACTTCTGCAATTTTCAGATGATCTATACAGACGATATCATTCATAATTGCATGTGTGTCATTTTCTGAACTTGAAAATGATACATTGAATCAAGCTGAATTAAATGAAATAAAAATTAATGAAAACAATTAAATATTCGAGGTTCCTGGACTAAATGAAAATCCGAGGCGACGAACCCTTTTTTGGTCTTAAGAGTCTATGCAAAAATGTCTGAAATACATGAAACTGGTGGCGTGTGACACAAAATTTAACAATGAATGACATTTGATTTGGCGACATATTTTCTGAAATTAATTTAGATTCCTCAATAATATATGTAATTATATTGACTAACCTTATATTTCCTGCTTCTAAACTCGGGGTTCCCACATTAAATATAATATGATCATTTTTGCATGATCGCGATATCAAAGACATGTCTAAAATCGTTACAAAACAAAAATATTTGAATTTTGACAGAAGAAAAACTTTGCGGAAATAAACAATAACTTTTAATTTTCGAATCATTGACGGACTCATTGAATTTCCGTACTGTAGGCTATTTTTTGACAAATCTAATAAACGATCCATCAAGCTTGAAACTGCAGTCACGTGATCAAAATCTAATTTAAATATGATGAATATTTATGAGGAAAGTACCATCAATTTCTGGATACGATCCACTCATAATGGGTAATCAGAAGCCGTCAATCGAAGAAGAACAGACAATCTCGAGACCAAAAGGAAAAGGACAAAGGAGCAAACAATGGTCGACAGAACTCTACACAGAAAACTAAATATTTAGCTACATGAACACCAATCACAACCGGGTGAACTCTTATGTTCCAGAAGTGTAAGCAGTTCCTACTCCACTAGTGTCACCCGTCATGCTACAAATATTAATATGTGTTCCAATATATATGTCATCTTGTGTTGTAATTGTTAGCGCGTTCGCCTCGAGTGCGATAGATCCAGAATCCGGGCCCAGTAAGGCTTTCAACACATACTATAATAATAGTGTTCGCTGCTTATCTGCTAAGCACACTGTTTATTGAGTAAGAGCAAATACTGTTTGGCTCGGAGTCCGCCGGATAATAAGTCCAAGTGGAGCGACATGTCTACACGCGGATTGTTGTTTCAGTGAGCTAGCACTATAACGATACAATTATGCGTGTTGGTCTAGTACAATGCGGACATCATCATCATTTCAATGAATACAGCTTATTCGTGTCATGATATATAGCTAACAAATTGCTCATTTGTCAGTTAAAAAATAACCACTCACTCGCTGTATGTCATCTTATACAGCTATATAAGTCACATAGACGTTCAAGAACATTTCACATGAGTGTGTATATCGATGGCACTCGAGTGTTTCAATACCATCAAATTTTTAATAAGCTCTTAGTTCATTTATTTGTACCAACAGTCAGTAATTGGCTATAATGTATTACAATTGAGAGATTGATCAGATCGGTTTTAAAACTTTAAGACTATGAATATTGTTATAAAGAAATATACATTGTCACACATTTTCTATAAAGCTGTCATCAATTCACTGAAAAGGGTGATTGGTGCCTATGAAAATGCACAGGCACTTGGGTCCAGGATATTTGTTTTGTTCAATTTTATCAATAAAATGTGCATCTACAACGTATATGAACACGTTTGACATGCTTCGTTGTGAAATAAACGCCTTTATGAATTATGCCCCATTTTCCCAATATCTTCCTAATACAATGTATCTACTCTATTCCCGATTTGCGATAACTATCGTTCTTGAATCGAGTTATCTTTTCCTGACAGAGGGTATGTACACATCCGGTTACATAACATAGGAACGTCACAAAAAGTTTTTAAAAAAAAATGAAAAACCTATGTATTCTTATTCAAATAAAATCCGATTTATTGGAATTATTTTATTTAGCTTTTTATATCGGTAGATTCTATGAGATTTGAATTTTTATTTCATATCCTGAATGACCGTAATAATTAATAAATTCAGTGTTTTATATTCAAAGATGTAGCATTTTCTCGAAAATCGGCTTTGCTGTTAAAATTACGGACGTTAATAGCGATGTATGCAAAATTCATTCCGATTTACGCAGTGGAATCATTTGTTTTATTTCCTTTTACAGGGGATTATTTTAATCTTGAAATGTTCAAGATATTTTATCTGCTCGGAGTCTATTAAAAAGATGTCTATTTTTGCATGATATTTAGTTTTTGTTTTCTTTTTTTCAAGAGATCAATGCAGATTCCCATAAAAATTCCAACAGGCTCCATTCAGGATAAAGAAATTGAATATTTTACCTTTAGTTATATACATGGTTCATGACTATTCATTCTTTGGTTCCACTGCGGATTTTGTAATAAAAAAGGAACATTTATGGTTTTTACCGGATTTGGCCATCTCCAAACGTCAGAGACGTCAGGTAGAAATATGACCGTAGAGTTAGACACATCCGCTCCTTCCAAAAACTGGATGGGGAAAAATGAAGATTTGACTGATTTTAAGGGGGGAAAAATGGAAAATTTTGCAGATACAAGTGCTTTCAATGCTGGTGTAAAGGAGAAAAACACGAAATCAAAAACTTGCAACACAAAACTTCCCTTTTAACATGCATATAAATTTTCCCTTTGGTAACATATAAAGACTTTCCCTTTTATGGAATATGCTTAAATATGATTTTATGAAATATAGGCATCGTCTGCTTTATTATAGAGTTACACCAATTTACATCAGGTACACCTTATATACCACAAAAAAGAAAACAAAACTTACAAATGTGATCATTGTACCATAGCCGTGATCGCATAGTCGCTGCTTCACGACCTCTGCAGATTTACACTGGGAGTACGAATCCTATCGGAGCAGTTTTGTCTTGTTTTTTTTTTTTATTTTTTTTGTTTTCGGTTAAAGTGATAAAAATGGAGGCTATATTTATATTAATTTTTTTTTTTTTTTTTTATACATATTATAAGAATTGTGATTGTACAGTAAATTTGTATTGATTTTTCGAAAGCCGTACAACGAATATTTCCTTACATATGAAATCATAATACGATTGCAAGCTGTTAATTTCATATTTTTCTTTATCAATATTATCTATTCTGCCGGGCTTTTTTCAAGCATAACGTAAACTGTCATAATCAATAAAAATAAAGCAATTTAGCACATGTCGTTTTTGTCGTAAGTAAACCATCAGAGATTTTTTTTTATTTTTTTTTTTTTTTTGTTGGTAGTTACTTTCTTAAATCTGCAGTTGAGAAATCAAATCGTCTGATATGTCTACTAATTCGCATTTTACCCCATCACTACTGTATTAAGTAATAAATTTACTTGACTAAATGCGGGAGCACAGTAGTCATGATCGCATTGGCGCTGCCTTGTGATGGAATGGATAGTTCTAGAAGGTGGTTCGAATCCCATCAGTCCTTTTGTTTGTTTGTCTACATTGTTAAGCTTAGCTTCAGAACGGCATTTTTGGCTGTAGGATTATGAGACTGTAAATGCATTTATTGCAAAATAACCTATTTGTCGTCAGTACTTAGACGGTATCCGAATTCATGGTTAGCGGTCGAGAAGTGCATATGTTTAAAAATACATCTTTAATATGACAGATAAGTTTCAATGGACAGATATGCAATCTCCAAATACACCATTGTTTTTTAAACGATAAACCGATTGCTTGTTCTTGATATATTAAAAACAGAAAAAAAGCCGCGTTCGTGATCGTTTTATTTCCTATTCAAAATATTCCAGACGAGGGACATTATTCATACAGAAAAAAGTGGGATCTGCTCTCACGGAAACCGAAAATTGGGATTTGCTTGTTGACTGTACAAGTCGAGATGGTCGGCAAATGTTAGATGCAGGTGTTCACTTATCTGATAAGCACACATTGCTAATGAAGACGCACATACCGTTTCAAAAACAGTACAAAATATTCTACCAAATCCGCTTCTGCTTTTACAAATGGTGAAGAAACAACAGATTCTATTATTTCTAAAATGCTTTCAAATTTATCTTGCCCTGTCTTTGACCGCTCGAGTGTAATGAAAAAAATCAAATACGCTTTTTAATGAAAGGAGAGAAAATGTTTTAAAAAAAAAATATTCCCGCTTTCAGTGTACAAGAAAAATCGTGCAGTACATGTATTTCCGTTTTGCAGAAAAATCTGGTGATAATCATCCAAAACATTTCAGAAAGTTAATTATGTAACATGTTCAGTGGTATGAAAATACAAACTTGGAGGTATTTGTACAAAAATGTTACAAATCCAGAGAAAAATATGTTTTAAAGTAAATAACTTTTTTTATAGAAGTTTAAAAAAAGGGAATGTCGTGTATATGATTTTATTTATAAAAGTTAAAGACTCTAATGAACTGTCTATAGCAGCTCATTTTTTTCATTGTCATCTGACCGGCTTTTTAAAAGATACGTCTCTACATCTTTGTCGGAGCGTAAGCTCATTCTTGATACCACTGATTTTTTCATTACATTTTCGTAGAAACTGTACAAGTTCAGTCTTATTTTTTAAAGTTAGGAAGTCTTCAAGTGTTGCCTTGGAATCTACGTTAATTAATTTCATATTTTTTCGCACTTATTATTTATTCAATCAATTTATTAAAAACCCTCAGGAAAACTTTTGCAACCGGAAATGCTATATACCCACTGCCAAGGACGATAATTCAAATTACGAACGATAACTCCATTTTCCGCAAAGAGGGAATACAAGGCAAGAATGTCGAGTTTGTTCTAAAAATAGCAACAAATGAACTTGCCGGTATCCCGTTGTTATCCGCTAGAAAAAATCGTTTCTGATGACTCGTGGCATATTCCCGGTTTCCTTTCAACCTTATCTAACTGTTGAACACAAAAGTCTCTTGTGGCGGAGCACTTAAACGGTTACAGTCGGGTTTGTTTCTCTCAAGCGAGCTGAATTTCTAATCGGGACGGAAGTGCTTTCAATTTTCCAAGGGACGCAACTCTTCTCACAATCTGAGGATTTCCGAGTGGACTGAAACAAGGTAAAATCTTAATGAGTTACGAACATCAATTATTGGCGCAAAAAACGAAAACTTGGAAAACTGAAAAAAATACTTTTTTATCCGAACAGAAGAAGAAAAGCATTTAGCCACGGATGAAAAACATGGAAAAAGATAAAATAACTGATAATGGAAACATTATTTCATGGTACAAATGTCATTTTAATTGCTCTGGTGAATTATTATAAAAAAAAAAAGATGAGGGAGAGGAGTGGTGGGTGGGGTGGGGCTTTAATAGGCAGAATTTCAGAGATGTGTTCAATTAGAATCATATAATGCAAGATGTCATTTGATTTAAGCCTACAAATAAAAAAAAAATGATTAAAATTTCACACTTATGGATCCAGGGCTTTTGAAATGTTTGGAAAGGGGGGCTGACTGGCTAATTATTAATAAGAGTAGCTCAATTCTTTCATATACAGTGATTTCCTATTATTTCAATGTTTTTTCTTCCGAAAACGGGGTGGTACTCATGATGACCTTGCTTAATTAAAATCCGCCACTCTCAGTCTTCGAAATTAGACACACCCTGGCGCAGGCCAGTAAAAATATCCAATAAACAGTATTTAAAAGCCCTAAAATTGTATATAAATTCAATGAAAAATTGATTTTCGGGTAAGTAAGCCAAAAAGTGAAGGTGTCTATTGCAAAATGAGGACCCGACCCATGTTTCCTAATTTTACAAGTACATGTATTTAAGTTTCAAGTTTCAAGTTTTTATTTCTCAAAGACCCCAACAGGGGTATGTGAATAGTAACAAACAAATTACAAATATAACAAAGGAATGCAGTGAACATTATAAACATTCATAACATATATACAAGTAAAAATATGTGTTATTAAGGAAGACAACCAAATACGTTGATACATTGTAAACCAATATTACATGTACATATTAGTTAACTACTGATAATACAATTTTACAGTAAATATTATAGGATTCAGAATTAAACAATTCTTTAAATTTGTCAATATTAGGCTTGGTAGTAAGATTGTGTGGTAACAATGACTTTCTTTCATTATTGAAAAAAGAACATTCAAACAGATAATGATACTCATCGCCCTTAGCGTTACTAGTACAAATGTCACAAATTCTATCATCACGTTCAACACCCCAAAAACGACCCCTTTCAATAGGGAGTCTGTGATTCAGGCATCTGAAACTACATAGTGCTTTTCTTAAATCATCTCGCAAATCCAGTAAATATTTTTCTAAACCATGATTACATTTAAAAATTCTGTAGTTAAGACACTTTGGTGAATTGAAAACAACTGTAGACCATTTTTGTTTAAATTGATCACATAATCTCAGTTTAACATTTAGAATTTTAATAAAATCTAGAGAATGGGAGGACGGAGGGGGGCAACCTAGTCCCTATTAGATCTGCCCCTGCGTATGTTACTGTATATTCAGAATACTAGTTACTTCAAATAAGTATGTCTCCAATAAAATTGGAAAGTTATAGGGATCGACCATTTAACTTGCAGGAGGGAGGGCTATGGTTTTTCATTAAAAAAAATTGATTTCCAAAGTTATAGAAAAAAATACGGCTGGAATATTCAACAGGGTACCAATTTTGATGCATTATATATGCATATTACGAATAATAAATTATCGTCAGACTTGAAGTGGAAAGAGGGAACAAATAATCTGATCTGATAATACAATTTAACGCCTAAAATCATATAGGGTCAGCACAGTTCTGTTTCTGAGCAGCTGCATTTGTAACAATTCAGCGGTCTTTGGCTGGAGAGGTCTTCATTAATTTATTAGTTTGCTAATAACACAAGAACATATTAAACTTGTTTGTCTCACTCTTCTTCATGTCAGTAAGATTAGGGGATTTTATATGTATAAAATGTGACCAATAAACACTAAAATCTGTGATCTTCCACCAATAAACGAAGATAAAACATAAATTTGTTGCGCAACTAAAAAGGCACTTCGACTATTTTTCAGAAATAAGTTTTTTTCGTGACTCATTAAAATTTTACCTTGTTTCAGTCCACTCGGAAATCCTCAGATTGCGAGAAGAGTTGCGTCCCTTGGAAAATTGAAAGCACTTCCGTCCCGATTAGAAATTCAGCTCGCTTCAGATAAACAAACCCGACTGTAACCGTTTAAGCGCTCCGCCACAAGAGACTTTTGTGTTCAACAGTTAGATAAGGTTGAAAGGAAACCGGGAATATGCCACGAGTCATCAGAAACGATTTTTTTCTAGCGGATAACAGCGGGGATACCGGCAAGTTCATTTGTTGCTATTTTTAGAGCAAACTCGACATTCTTGCCTTGTATAAAGTAGATATATTGTATTAGGAAGATATTACGCCAAAAAAAAATATATGTGTGTTTACTGTCACATGTCATAAAAATCTAGGGTCGGTCGGTCAGGATCAAATTTTTTATTTTTATTTTTATTATCGGCAAAACCGGAAATAGTCGTTCCCGGTTCCGGAATCCGATTCTGGTATTTCATTTTCGAAATTTCCGGTAAAATGATGAATTATGCAGTTTGTCTACCTTCTTTGCTCTCAATTTCGACAAAAAGCTAACAGTTGAATAAATAAAACATTGCTGCTGGTTAAAGAACAAAAATGGTTATCCGAATTCTGTGTAAAAATTCATAGGGTCGCTAGCAAAAATTAGGGTCGGTCGGGGAAAATGGGGCATAGTTCATAAAGGCGTTTATTTCACAACGAAGCATGTCAAACGGGTTCATATACGTTGTAGATACACATTTTATTGATAAAATCGAGAAAAAAAAAATCCTGGACCCAAGTGCCTGTGTGAAAATGGTTTAACCCCGCCAATTTATATTGAAGTTCCTGAACTAAGCCAGGAAAATGAGCGGTTATGTATGATTTTGCCTCTCTTTCAATTATTTTTCAGTTTTATTTTTGTACTCTTTCTACAGTATGGTATTTTGTTTTGGTTTTCTGTTCTATTGCTTCATGTATGTATTTTTACGATGGCCTTGTGTACTATATTATTTAAATGATATATTGAAGCATTCTTTATTATTATTATTATTATTATATAATATTTATATAGCGCATTATATAACAATTATTCTAAGCGCTTCACATTATAAAACCATAAAAATTATATAAGACAACCAATTGATATGAAGTAAAAGTTCAAACAAAACAAAAATAATATATATATATATATATAAGCAGGCATATACAAGACAGTATAAAAAATCATAAAATCAAATTTAAAAGCTTTAGAAAAGAGCACTATCATTAAAAGCTTTAGAAAAGAGCACTATCGGTTAAAAATACTAAATACTCTTGAAAACTACTAAAAGAAACTAAAATCATATGTTTTAGAAAAGAGCACTGTCAGTTAAAAAAATAAATAAAAAAATAAAAAAATCTAATATTCTGAAGACTACTAAAAATCTATAAGAAATTCTTAAAAGCAATTCTAAAAAAGTGAGTTTTAAGTTCTCTTTTAAAATCGTCCAAAGAATTCACATTCCGCAATGACAAGGGTAAACTGTTCCAGAGCGTAGGTGCGGCTTTGTCAAAACGCCTCTCTCGGTAGCTTTTCGTTCGGACATCGTTTGGAGGATGTAAAAGCATACTGTTTTCCGACCTAAGGACTCTGTTAGGTTTATACGGCGTTATCAGTTCTTGAAGATAGCTAGGAGCCTTGCCATGCTGTGCTTTGTACACATATATAAGAAGTTTGTATTGGCAACGGTAATGAACGGGCAGCCAGTGTAGCGAGATAAGAACTGGCGTGATAGAGTCATATTTCCTTTTTCGGGTGATAAGACGTGCTGCAGTGTTTTGTACACGTTGTAGCTTACTAATGATCTTGTTGTTAGTACCGTACAATAATGCGTTGCCATAGTCTAGCCTTGATATTACAAGGGAACTCACTAGTGTCCTACATGCATCAACTGAAATTAGCGATCGAATTCGACCAATGTTACGAATCTGCTGAAAACACGATCTTGTGATCGCACTGGCTTGCTGTTCCATACTGATGGTTTTATCAAAGTACATTCCTAGATTTTTCACACAAGACACATCGCTTAACACAGTTCCATCGAATTTCAATCGGAAATCGGAAAAATGCTTCACTTGATGTTTAGGTGCAAAGATAATCAATTCTGTTTTTTCTTGATTAAGCTTAAGCATATTTGCACTCATTCAATCAACAATGTCCGACAAACATCTTTCTAAACGTTCAGAAAGATCGGACCAATCTCCTTGCGGTTTTATGACTTGATAAACTTGCGTATCATCTGCGTACGAATAGTATGACATTCCATGGCGCCTGCAAATTTCACCGACTGGTTTTGCGAAAATACAATACAGTTTTGGTCCTAATACCGAGCCCTGTGGTACACCAAAACGGAGTTTGATATCATCCGATTGTACTGATCCTATAGCAACACTTTGAGTCCTGTCCATGAGATACGATTTAAACCACAGCAGAGCATCTTTGGTAACGCCGGTGGAATATTCCAAACGATTGAAAAGTATCTGATGGTCAATGGTATCAAACGCTGCCGATAAATCGAGCATGAGCAAGACGGCACAGCAGTTACTATCTAGTGCATAGGCGATATCGTGATGAACCCGTAAGAGAGCAGTTTCTGTGGAATGATATGCGCGGTAGGCTGACTGAACGTCGTCATGGAGAGAATGTGAATTGATATGATTTTCCAATTGATTGTTAACAACCTTTTCCAGTATCTTTGAAATGAAAGGTAAGTTGGAAACCGGTCGGTAGTTTTTGAGCATCTCTTTATCAAGATTTGGTTTCTTAAGCAACGGTCGTACGATAGCTTGTTTGAAAGACACTGGTACACATTGTTCAGATAGCGATTTATTGACTATATCTGTAATCGATGGCAACACAGGATCCAAACAAGGTTTAAGAAGTTTTGTTGGTAACGGATCAAGTTCGCAAGACTTTGTTGGAGCAGCCAAGATAATTTTACGAAGTTCATCATTTGAAACCAGTGAGAATGATGTTAATGGTTCACCTTCGAATTTTATATCAGCTCTCATGGTATCACAGTTGTCACTGGATGAATTATTCGTAGCCGCTAAATTGTCCTAGATGGTACTTATTTTTCCAACAAAAAATTCACAAAACTTGTCAGCCAGAGCTTTTTCATCATGGTGCGAAGGAAGAATGACGTCTCGCTTATTGCCCATCAAGTTATTTGTCAAACGATGCAGTTGCTTCTGATCATGTTCGATTTCGGATATCTTTTTTGAAAAGTAGTCCTTCTTGCATTTCAGGAGAAGTGTGTTTGTTGTTAAACAAGTATCTCGAAACATTTCACGATGAACTGTCAAATTTGATTTACGCATACGTCGTTCGGCTTTACGACGGTCTCTTTTAGCTGCATGTAGTTCGTCTGAATACCATTCAGTGTTTGGACGCAGTATAATGTTCTTCGATTTTAATGGTGCATGCTTATCGATGATGGAACTAAGCTCAGAGTTGTACAGTTTCACAACATTTACAACCGATCCTTCACGATTTTGAACAATTTTACTATTGTTCAGATCTTGAATCAAGTCAGTTGTGTTGATTTCACTAAATTTGCGGTAAGACACGGTGTTGCGTTGTTTCGGAGGCTTTGAGATCTCCAACGATGTAAATAAAGCGAAGTGATCACCAGAGGGATTACCATTTTGATCGAACAGACAAGGGTTCCTAACTGATGGCGTTGTTTGCATGATAGTGCTGTTGTCTCTTGTGATAACGACGTCAAGTGTGTGACCCTTATTGTGCGTTGCTCCTTGGACATGTTGTACGAGTCCATGGTCACTAAGAGTTTCATCAAATTTCCGAGTATCGCTCAAATTCACATTATCAAGGTGAAAGTTAAGATCGCCCGTGATAAGTAACTCATCTGGTATGACAACAAGATGATCTAGGAACTCTGACCATTCCTCAAAGAATGTGGTGTTTTTCAATTTGTTTTACCGAGATGGAGGAGGACGGTAGATCACGCAAAGTCGGAAATGATGTGATTTGACGACAACATCGCATTCTAATAGTTCAAAATGTGAGAAGGTCTGTGAGTGTTTAGACCGTTTCACTTCAATATTTGATTTGTGAATAACGGCTACACCACCACCTGTCTTTCCATTTCTCACAATTTGGTGAATACTGTATCTGTTCGGTGTAATTTCGGAGATCACAGGTTTGTCTACTGAAGTTCCCAGCCATGTTTCAGTCAGTGCCAATATGTCAGCATTATTCGATAGCATAAGATCACAGATCGACGTCTATTTGTTCTTCACGGATCTGGCATTGAGTGAAATGAGAGAAATTCTGTCAATGGCTTGACCGATACTTATTCGCGGAATCTTTCGAAGATTTGATGAAACACGGATAAATGTTTCTTGGGTGTTATCTTTTGGTCTCGGTTGAATAAGAGTCTTGATAGGAAGTGTATCGATACTATCAACAGTAACTTTGGATGAACATTGTAGTGTTATAAGTATCAAATTGCTATGAGTACTAGTCCTTCCAGAAGACTGATAAGCACACAATGCCCTGTTTGTTGTCACAACAGTGCGAATCGATCGGAAAACATATGATTTTAATAATTTGAAGTAGAGGCAAGCTGAATATTTCTTTTTTATTGAAATTTTGACTTCAGTTCTAACCATTCAATCATCTATTTCTCAGTTTGAATTTCTTTTTGAACAGTTATTTACCATCAAATTATTTCAATGTTTCCATATTCAGATGGTCGTTGTGCCATTTTTACGAAATATTCCGTCTGCTGTTATGTTTTTTCAGTGGTTTATATTTCCCGCCAAAACATTCCGGGGAAAAATATTCGGAGCGCATCTGGGTTTTTCATTGCAGGTAATCCATTCGTAAAAAACCCAGGGTTCCCGTTCTTGCACTTCGGTCTTATATGATGTAGTTTGACCTAGAAACGAAGCTGCTTCGCTATTCTCGGCGAGATTTCTTGGAAAAGATCGACGTACCGACTGAAATTCGAACATGGGCAATTAGGTAAGTGTCTTAGAAACAGTTTGATACGACAGTGCCATATGTAAAAGGTAAAAAGTGTAAAAAACACGGGGGTTTCCCAACCGAGGTGAGCGATATGGCGCGAAATATGAAAATGGAGTTGCTTACCTTCTCTCTTATACTGTATCAGTCGAAAAACTGTGGACACAGAATACACGTATTATTCATGATGTATGACGTCTACTGATATTGTCAAATGAAGAAAAAACGAATGATTATGAAAATTTTGAAAAAGGAATGATTTATATGAAAATTTTGAAAAAAGGGGGGGGTAGTAGAGAAAATGGGGGAGGAGGAAACGAAATCCATGCCCCATGCGCCTGTGATTTTGTTGACTATGGACACATACGTGGCAGCAAAAGGGAAAGTAGGTCACGTGACATCTTCCACCTTTCGATCGTTCTCGGGTTTTATCATATATAAATACTAAACGCTAGAAATTCGAAATTCAAATTACAAGGCGCCAAAATATGAACTACTCATATATATTTCGTAAGGGAATGATAAAACCCGAGAACGACCGAAAGGCGGAAGATGTCACGTGACCTACTTTCCCTTTTGCTGCCACGTAGGTGTCCATAGTCAACAAAATTGGAGGATTATCTGTCAGTATGGGGGTGTAGATGGTAGGAAGATATAAAAAACGGGTTTTCCTTGAAGAAAAATCATTTCACTACGCAAATTAGTAAGCGATATGTGTCCTATCGCCATTTTGACAGAGGAAATAGCGGTTGAAGTGACAGGTAGTAGGAGTGAGTCCGGCCTTGTGGTATTTTAGGTACATAGCGAGCATAGTTTGAATTTGGTAAATGTTTATCCAGGCGCGTAGCAACCCGTACGCAAAAACGCAGTTGTGTACACATCGAAAATTTTGACAAAAATGATAACATGGTAAATCTAGGATATATGGTAGAATAAAACTGAATTAATAAACTAAATCAAATTCAAACAAATACAAACATGTTAATAATTACTTAATATACCTATATTCAATTCCGGAAACTACGCTTATCATTTACGGAATCAGCATAGAACGGTGTGTGTTATATAAGTGCAATGCCGATCGATGGTCGTGCACGTGTTTTAGGAATGGAGTTTGAGGTGGGGGATTTGTTTTGCTTGAACAAACAAACTAATCGTATTTCTTTTTAAAGAAAAACCACAACGCACACCCAAAAACAAAGAGCACATGGGATCGTTAACGTTATTGGAAGCATATTGATATTAGTTTACTTTTAGTAAACGTTTAAAATCTTCTGGTAACCTGGATACGTATCATATGAAACGAACCGGAATAAGAAAAAAAGTATTGATTTAACGCGGATGGAATTTGCATTTTCCAGTCTGTACAGCCGGTGCACATCGACATCGTTTCCAATTGATTGAGATTACAGTTTATCATGTTTATACATTATCATACCATTGACAGAGAGTATAAATTATTTCTATTCGAGAAATGTTCCTTTGAAATAAAATTTGCGTAAAAATAGTGAAGACAAGCTAATATTTTGTTCAGGGTAGTCTCCAATTTTACAAGGAGAGCAAAGGCTAAATGGTTTCTTGAACACACTTGGAGGAAATATTCAAAAACTCAAGATAGTGTCTACTGTCCACCGTGTAGATTCTTTGGCCCATATGTTAATTGCATTCGATTCCAAATCAAGCTTATTTTTAACCCAATACACATTTGACAAAATAAAATTTCTAAGTCAACTACATATTTGTATTATATTGCTCTACTTAATATTTTATTTCTCAAAATGTATGTTCAAAAGTTGACTTGTTGCTCATGAAAATTAGGTTTCCGTGGGATCATTTTTAGTGCCAGGAAATTGCAAGAGTGCAGGATTTTGCACCATTTACCCCAGACCCCCTACCGTAAGGCCACCTCTGCGAGGTGAGGGATGGTCACTTCGTGACCCTCCACCAGAATTTTAAGCAAATTTGAGTACACTTCATTTTGGGGTAGCTACGCCCCTGTTATCTACTTAACTGTGGACAAGAGAGGAGGAATTTCATATGTAATAGCATAAATATTGACCGACAGAAACTAAATTGCGTGGCGGGTGATTTTAATTGTACGCTCTTGAAACATTTAGATAGAAATCCCATACCCATCCGCGACGATGTTGGAACTCATGAATTCAGAGTTTATTGAAAAATACGACCTACTTGATATTTGGAGAGCTCGTAATCTTAATAATAAAAGATACACGTTTCAGAGGGGTAACTCACAATCACGAATCGATTTTATATTTATTACTGACGAATACACCGTGTCCCCCGTCACATTTAGGGACATGGCTTTGTGAAGGTGGGGGACACGGATCTAAAGCGGCGGTTTCATGTAAGCTGGTGTGAAATCATAAATTATAGCATTATTACAATTATTTAAAATATATGACTTATTTAGCGAAACACCAGGTTCATTTCGGGAAATGTTGATCCCATTTTACCTACGTTATTCGTCCGGTATATAGGTGAACAGTTCTGCAATGTATGACGAGAGAGGTCAAAATTGAAAATTATCACAAGTCTCCGTCAGATTTTAGCTAATTTAAGGCTCGATGCACATACTTTCAATGACATATGTTATCTAAAAAGTCGTCCGCGTTAAATGCAATCATTATTTCAAACCATCAACGCAATATAAGACGCATACGATGGAATTGTCTCTCGCGTTAAATTGTGGCGCATGGGTGTAAAATATTTGTGACGCCAGGGGATAGGGCTCACATTTTAAAAACAATGAGATCACAGAATTGAGGGGGAAGATTCAAGGGTTTTATGAAAAAAAGGCCGAGGCAGCAAGAATACGTTAAACTGGTATGAAAAGGGAGAAAAATCATCGCAATATTTTTTTAATTTGGTAAAGAAAAGGGCTCATGACAAATTGTGGACAAAAATTAAAACTTCTGATGGGAATTATAAGGAAGATATTAGCTCTATTTTAGAAGAGCAGATTAAGTATTATCAAAATTTATTTACATCCGATGGGTGGGACAGGGACTCTGCCGAATATCTCGCCAATAATCTAGAAACCAAAGTAAATGAGACGGATAAGGAAATGTGTGATAAAGAGGTAAGCATAGACGAAATTTTTAATGCAGCTAAGTTACAAAAACCAGATAAGTCGCCGGGAGACGATGGAATATCAAGTGAGTTCTATCAATTATTTTGGTACCTTATTGGAGACGATTTTGTATCTGTGGTAAAGGATATCTTTCGCAATAAACGCTTGTGTGAATCTCAATACCGGGGTATGATTACACTTTTGTTTAAAAAGGGAGAACGGGAAGATATTCGGAACTGGCGACCTATCACTTTACTAAATGTAGATTATAAAATCATATCAAAAATACTTGGAGAATGACTGAATGATTAAAAAAGGTGTTACCAAAAATTATAAATACTGATCAAAAAGGGTTCGCTAAGGGGAGAACTATATTTGATGGAAACAGATTAGTACAAGACATTATAGATTATACCGAAATAGAAGATGAAGAAGGCGCGATTATATTTTTGGATCAACAGAAAGCATTCGATAGGGCCGAATGGGAATGGATAGATTTTTGTTTGGAAAAATTTGGCTTTGGTACTGTTTTTAGGGAATGGGTTCAAATGTTGTTCAAAGAGGCAAAAAGCTGCATTCACACAAATGGTTTTACATCACGTTACGTAAGTATAACTAGATCAAGCTGTCAAGGGTGTCCAATTGCACCTATGTTATACATATTGCAGGCGGAACCCTTGGCGGCATCCATTCGGCAGAATCCGTGTATAAAAGGGATTGAGCTACCACACAGAAGTGGTCATACAGGAAGGGAGGCTAAGTTGAATATGTTTGCTGATGATACTCAGATTATTAATAAAACAGAAAAATCTATAGAGGAATCGCTTAAAGAATATTGAATATTTATGAAAAAGCATCTGGCGCCACGATGAACTTAGATAAAACAGTAGGAATGTATTTGGGTAAATGGCGAAATAAAAATCCACGGTTCCGTAATATTAAATGGTCAAAAAAACCTATAAAAGCTCTTGGTGTATTACATGGATATAATGTCGATATTGATTCTATTTGGCTAGAAAAGATAAAGAAAATAAAAAGCTGCATGGAAGTTTGGAAATCCAGAGATCTCACGTATGAGGGAAATATTTTGATTCTAAAATCGCTTGTTCTATCCTTGATTGGGTACGAAATCGAAATGAGGGGTATTCCCGAAAAATACGAGCGTGAAATTAATAATTTACTCTGGGCCTTTATTTGGGATGGGAAAACAAACCAAATTAAGAGAAATATATGTTGTCTACCAAAAGAAAAAGGGGGAATGGGAATGGTCAATATTAAAAAATTTATAAAGTCGAAGCGAGTTAAAAGTATGCATAAAATTATCACTTCAGACCTCGATAATTGGAATGCAATAGGGAAATTTTGGCTATTCACTAGATGACAAATTCGCGTCAGACTTTTTTTGTGTGTAAATGTTCTGACGTAAATAATATCGGAAACTTGAAGATATCTAACTATTACAAGAGACTTTTAGATTCATGGTCCTTCTTTTTAGCATCACAAACATTGTATGTAAAGGAAGATATTTTGGATCAAAACATTTTTGGAAATGCAAAATTTAGCTATAACGGTAATGCCTTATTTTTTAGTTCATTTAGCTTAAGTGATATACAAAAAAATTGAAGATATATGGGATGACAACACAAATTGTTTTAAGAGTTCTACCGAAATATTCAACAGTCTTTATGATAGAAGAAATTGGATTTCAGAATATAGCCGAATAAAGAAAGCCATACCGCAAGAACTAATAAGAATGCTTAACCGAACCAGTCGAACTAAATGCAAAGGCAAATCTTCCATTTCGAATTAAAAACTCGTATCAGTTTTATAAAAATAACAAAATATTAGAAAACAGTAAATTATGTTTGAAAGAAATTCAGGGTTATTTTGTGGCGAATTGTGTTCCTATATGTCAAAACAAATGGGATACGCACTTCGACACACAGATGCGATAACGTAACCCTCAGTCCGCTTTTGCTCCCAGAGAGGGTTACGAATCGATCCCATTCAACGTATGGGAGCAGCGCCCGGGGTGATTCACACCGGGCGGTTTTTTGTCCTAATTCCGTTGTAAGTGGTTGAAAAAATTAAAGGGGGTGAAAGATAAATATATTTAGGTAAACCTTGAGGTGTTAAAGAAACGCTGCATCAATCCATGGTAGACTTATATCCATCTGAAAATTTGAATGCATGAAATCTTCTTTCTGTCCGACATTTTGTTTACAAGTTGCTATTTCACGTGCACTTGCCTCGTTTTGGAGATATCCTTATTTGGATCAATCGTAGTAAAACAAAAACAAAAACATCGTAGTAAGTTTTTCATATTTGGCATTCAGATCCATATATGGATAGGCTCCGCCCATCACGATAGTATACGTAAGGTGCAATGGCGGACAAGAAACAATTTTCTAATACTAAATCGATCGTGAAGGTAGAAACAGGTATTGTAACACTTATTTCGTATCGCCATTACTTAGATATTGTAGGGAATAATAAGTTATGACCAGATATACAAAAAGAAAGTTGAAATATTCACTTAACGAAAATTTTAATTTGCTCCCATACGTTGAATGGGACCGATTCGTAACCCTAACTGGAGCACAAGCGGAATGAGGGTTACGTTATCGTATCTATTCGACACAGAACTACCCTGGAAATCTATCTGGGCTATAATTTATTCAAACCGGGCTAATAGAAAAGCTAAACAACTGCAATTCAAACTTTTACATAATATAGTGTATACCGAGGGAAGACTGCAACGTATGGGTTTATCATTAAATGGATCTTGTCATTTTTGTAAAGAAAAGAAACTTTATTACATTTATTTGTACATTGTAAATTTGTTGACAGTGTCTGGATAGAAGTTTTTGATAAGTTCAATGACTTTTTTCTTAGAAAATTTAATATATTGGCGGAAAAATTTGAAAAAAATATATGTTTAGGAATTTTTTATAAAGACTTGAAGAAAATTGCAAAGTTTGTTAACACTATTTTGTTGTCTACAAAATATTTTATTTGGAAAGAAAGAAATGTTGTTAAATATCAGAAAAAGGCTGGGAGTAAAATTAGAATTATTACTCTGTTAAAAAATGAATTGTCGTTTCTATCTGCCATTTATGATGATGAACATTCATAGGTACCCGATTTGTGGATCCCCCCCCCCCCTTTTTTTTTATTTTTTAATTCATCACTTAAGTTTTAAGACTAATTGTCCCAACTGTTTTTTTGTTTGTTGGTAAGATGGATGTCAGTTTTGAAGATATTTCCTCAAAATCTAGGTATTCAGAACCATCACCTTTTACAATATTTTCCATCAACCATGTGGCTAACGGTTTTTCCTGTGATTCAGTCATATTTTTCCTTATTTCAATCTTTTTCAGTTTGAAAACGGCGCGTTTTCTAAGATCAATAAACTGGTACTGGTAATTTGTATTTCAGAACGACAGATAGAGAGAAGAGGATCGGGTAAGTACAGAGTTATCTTTTCTTGATAACGTTGGCGATAATTGAAAATGAAAACCTCGCCGATTGCGCAAAAGACGACCGATTTGTATATAGTTTTTGTATAGACATCGAGATGAGTGATTGAGGAAGGCGTACATGCATGGATATTGCTGGTAATTGGATTTTTATATTTTTAATTTTTTTTTTCGCCAAATATTCAACTTTCGCTGCTCCAGAGTTGTTTACCTTTAATATAATAGAGTAGAGGATCGAGGGTTTTTGTGTTTTTAGAAATGAGCTTATATCGATCTCGGATTGAGTTTTTGGTGATGTTTGAAGTTGTTCAACACTGTTTATAATGAAAACGTCCCACAAAAGTGATGAATTAAAAAAAAAGGGGGGGGGGTCCACAAATCGGGTATAAAATAGAATTGAAAAACTCATTTTGTACACGGGTATATTAAGTAGACACTCCCACAAACTGAAGCTTCTGTAACATGTGCAAATTGTTTATATATTTTAGTTTCCAACTACCAGGCTAACAATTGTATCAACTTCCTATTGTTCTTATCGATAATTAACTGTACTTACATTATTACTGTCTGCATACAAAAGTAATTCCATCTTTTTAATATACACCATAATTATCCTATTCAACACATCAAAACCATGCTGCTGTGACTGTTACGTATTGTAGTGAATCGTGGGGGATGGGGGCCGAGGGGTTCCGAAGAGCACCCATGATGCAACAGAAACTGACCACGCTGACCAGAACTGAACTGAACCCGAAAACGACAAGACGTGTAAAAACTTAGAGAATCAACAGACCAGTAAAAGCTAGCAGTAGTAAATAGTAAGTGCTAATTACTATATTGGCGCTGCGACTACAAGTCGAAAATACGCGAGACAGGTTATTAAATTAACCAGAAGCGATTTTTTTAGTAAAATCGCCACTCCGCCATTTAATTTTTTTTTTCTTTTCTGAAGGGGACAATTTTTTTTGATAGGTTTCGGTTTTGCCTGGCTGATAGGACCTGGTATTTTCAGGGGAAATTGTCCGTGTGGAAATTTCAAGGGAAAATACGCAGGTAGGATTGGCAGACAAGATTGGAAATCTTTGAATTTTGTGCCCGTTCAGAGAAGTACCCCTTTCCCACCCAAGTGTAAACCCCACCACGGGCGAATTTTTTTTTTTAGTTGTTTTGTTCTAAAGTTGTCTGGCTGATAGGACCTGGTATTTTCAGGGGAAATTGTCCGTTTGGAGGTTTCAAGGGAAGATACGCAGGTAGGATTGGCAGACAGAATTGGAAATCTTTTAATTTTTTTTCCCGTGATTGAGAAAGTGCCCCTTTCACACTCACGTGTAAACCCCACCACGTGTTTCAGAAATCACGTGTAAACCCCAAACCGGAAGCAGCTTGTTTATAGAAGCCATCTTAAACAAGAGCTGGTTTAAAATAAGTTGTAAGTCCGGTGCCTCCAACAAATTTAAATTTTGTTTGTGTTTTGTTTGACATTATCGATTTTAAACAAAGTAGACAAAAGCGGCCCAGTGTAAAAATCTGGTACGCTAAAAAATTGTACATACACGCATACACCACAGAATAAAAAGCACGTGTTTTTTGTTGTTTGTTATTATTAACAATGCCGCGTATTTTTATTAACAATTGTTCCATCGAGGAGCTGATGTCAGTACCAGGTATAGGGGCAAAGGTAGCCGATAAGATTTTGGAATTAAGGGAGGCAAAGGGTGATCTGGAATTGGATGACCTAAAACAGGTTCCATACCTGAGGATAACACAACGGTTATTGGACTGTCTGGATTTTACCTCTTTTGAAAGTAAAGAAGGAAACGGATCCCTGTACGATCTACATAGGGAAAGGGTTAGGAGTGTGGACAAGTTAATAGGGAAGTGGGATGGGACAGGACAGGGCCAAGTTAAAGAAAGGGGGAAGGATATGGGTACATTTGATAAAGTCCCATCAACAGGAGGAAAATCATATTATAATAAGCGGGAAAGGGATTGGTGGCAACAGGCCAATTTACCCGAGAAATTAGATTATGATTATAGTGAGATGGAAAGTACTTTCATGGAAAGAAAAAACCCAGGGGGAGTTAAAAATACATCAGCTCCGGGACAATATCCGCCGCCATCATTTCGTCGAACGCGACGGGACGATTTGGATTGGGATTCGAGCAGCGAGGAGAGGGATCGTTCGTATATGCAAAACGTGCATATACGAGACTCTGATATTCGTGCGGGGTATGCGTTCCCGAGAGAACCAGGCCTTTATCATAGTGAGGGGGCTGAGGTAAGAGTGCCAAACATACGAACTGTAGCCCCGGCTAATAGGGAAAGTGTTTGGAAAGACAGAGGGGGCCGCTATTCTCCTCCGAGGAATACTGGAGGGGGGTGGAATAGGGAAAATGATAATCCCTTGTTGAGGGAAAGTAGAGGTAGAACAAGACATACCCTAGCAGGGGAAAATCATGTCCCTAGAATAGTTCAACGTAGAGATGAGTATGAAAGGGAAAGGGGACATTACCGCCCAAGTGGGGAAGACATGGAAGGCCCAGGAGGAACAAACCCAACTATTCCGAGGTTACCGAGTAGCGGGAACAGGCCTGGGTGTCCCCCCAGAAGAGACCCCGAAAATCCTAGCGGGTATGTAAGAAGGGAGGAGTATGAAGGGGAGAGAGGTCAAAGGGGAAGAGGGAAGAGTGTTAGTTTGCCTATGTCCCTAAAGTTTGATGGGAAATCAAATTGGAAAGCATTCTACGCCAAATTTTCCCGATACGCGGAAGTTAGTGAGTGGACGGAAGGAGAATGTAGGGACCAGTTATGCTGGTGCCTGGACGGGAAGGCAAGTGAATATTATGCCCTCCTGATTGAGCGGAATCAGGAAATGGTATATATGGACCTAATACAGAAATTGGAGAAACGGTTTGGTTTCCGTGAGCTCCCCGAAACAGCCCAGGTCCAATTTAATAATGCCCGTCAGACTCCGGATGAACTCCTGGAGGACTGGGCGGATCGGGTTTTGTCCCTAGCCACAAGGGCATTTAGAGATTTGCCCGAAACTCATATGTATAAACAAGCAGTAGTGAGGCTATGCCAAGGGGCAACAGACAAAGAGGCCGGGAGTTATGCCTCCAATATCCGGCCTAAAAACATAGAGGAGGCTATTGATCAAATGAGGTGGTTCCAACATAATAATCAGGCCATATTTGGAAACACCCTTGGGCGCAATCCTCGAAGGGAGGTGAAACAAGTATCTCCAGGGCCTCACTGCGAGGGAGGGGCCAGGGTGTGCGCAATAGGGACTGATCGGGTTACAGATAAGAATTTGGGGGAAGTACTGTCGGCACAAGGGAAAGAAATGAGAGAGATAAGGTCCAATATAGCAGCACTCTCCACTCAAATGGCGGCCATTATGGAGGAGGTGAAAAGAAATCGATTAGATAGGTATCGAGCACAATCACTAAGTCCATCCCCCAGAAAGGGGGACAAACAAGGATGCTTCCACTGTGGGGCCATGGGACATTTCAAGAGGGAGTGCCCAAAGTTGGGGTCGCCAACAGGGGAGAAACGAGTAACATTTTTGGGAAATAAGGAGGCTTTAAACTCCAAAGGGGCAACTCGCGAGACTTGAGCCAACCCCTTATCGCCAATATACATAGTCTCAAAGAAGTAAGAATGAAGGAGAAGAATCAGCAGGATAGGTTTCTAGGGGTAGATAGGGAATGGGGAGACGATCCGGAGGGACGAGTAAAAGTTGAAGGGGCGAGTCAGGAATACGAGTTCTCAAGTGAGGAGTCGGAGGGGGAGGAAAACAATAGGGAAGCAGAGCACGACCCTCCGGATTCTAGAAGTCCGGAGGGACGGGTCAAAGGTGAAGGTGAGAGTAGGGGGTATGAGTTCCCCAGCGAAGAGTCGGAAGGGGAAGAAGACAATAGGGAAGTCAAGGACGACCCTCTGAATTCTAGTAGTCCGGAGGGACGAGTTAAAGGTAAAAATGAGAATCGAGAGTATGAGTCCTCATGTGAAGAGTCGGTAGGGGAGAAAAACAAAATGGATAAGAGGGACACGGGCGAGTCCATAGAAGAGGAGGAAAAGGGGGTAGAGGTTAATATAGGGAATTGTGTTACAGAGGAGGAAGAGGACGGAACAGTAACGGTGCTCAAACTGTCCAATGGGGTAATGTTTAGGGTCCCGGTAGAGGTACAAGGCATGCAGTTACAAGCTGTAGTAGATACAGCAGCACAGGTAACACTAGTGTCTGAGGAATTCTACAAATCATTGGACCCTACCCCACCAATCCGTAAGGAAGTGGTTATGAACACCGCAGGGAAGGGAATGCAGATGAATGGGTATATTGCTGGCCCTTTTCAGGTAGTCCTAGGGACACATCTATTCACAGTAGAAATTTACGTGGCCCCAATAGAGGAGGATATGTTACTGGGTTTAGACTTTTTAGAGGCTAATGGGGTATCCCTACATCTCAAAGAAAAGGAACTACAGATCGCAGGGGATGTTATACCCATGAGTTTGGGAACAGGAAGCCCTTTAGTCAATGAGAAAGAGGCGGGGGTGTTCCTAGCCAAGGGGTGTAAGGTGCCCCCTAATTCAGTCATGAGAGTGGGGGCACAGCTGAGTGAGTCTATGGCAGGGGAGTATATAGTAAAGGCAACCACCAAGGGTGAGCTATTAATACCTCGAACATTGCACAATGGGGGTGATAACCCAGTGCTTTGTCTGATTAACATATCTGATCACTATATAGAAGTAGAGAAGGGGGAAGTTTTGGCCTATGCAGAAGAGGTGTGTTCGAACGTAGAGACTATCGGAGTACAAAAGGTAGAGGTTGCGGAAAAGGGGGGTCCAGAGAATGGAAAAAGGGAAATTCCCGAACATTTGACTAATCTCTTTGATAAATCCAAAGGGGAGTTGAATGAGCAGGAGCAGACACAGCTTAGTGAGTTATTATGCGAGTTTGAAGATGTGTTTGCTAAAAGTGAGTTTGACTTGGGGAAATTTAATACAATCCAGCATGGGATTGATACTGGGACCAATCGCCCGGTTAAGCAGAGAATCAGGCGTACCCCATTAGGGTTTGCAGGAGAAGAAGAGGCCCAATTAAAGAAAATGTTGAGTGCGGGGGTGATCCGGCCATCAGTGTCTGAGTGGGCATCGGCTCCGGTTCTTATCCGGAAACGATGTGGGTCAGTACGGTGGTGTGTGGATTATAGGGCCTTAAATGCTCTCACCATTAAGGATGTGTTCCCATTGCCCCTAGTGGACGAGTGTCTTGACACATTAGCTGGGAATGTATGGTATTCCAAATTGGATGCCAATTCAGCATATTGGCAGGTGAAAATCAAACCTGAAGACTGCTCCAAAACGGCCTTTATTACTAAATACGGGTTGTTTGAGTTCGCTAGAATGGCCTTTGGGTTATGTAATTCACCAGCCACTTATACGAGAGTTATCAACCTGGTGCTGAGGGGTTTAAATTGGAAAGTGGTTCTGGCTTTCCTGGACGATATCCTGGTCTTGGGGAAGGATTTCGAGGGGCACTTGGCCAACCTAAGGGCTGTATTGGTTAGGTTTAGGGAGTATGGGCTAAAATTGAAGCCCAAAAAATGTGAACTGTTTCAAAAAGAAGTAGAGTTCCTGGGTAGAGTAGTGGGACCTAGAGGAATATACATTGGGCCAGGATATATCAAAGATATACAAAACTGGCCAAGGCCTAAGAATAAAAAAGAGGTGGAGAGGTTTTTGGGGTTCACCAATTACCATAGGGCTTTTATTGAAGAATATACTCAAATGGCGTTTCCCCTTCAGGCCCTAACAGGGAAACGGACATATCAATGGGGAGATGAACAAGAAAAGGCGTTTCATGAGTTGAGGAATGCAATGGTGAGAGCACCAGTTCTGGCCCTGCCTAATGCGACTGACCCCTTTATACTGGATACGGATGCATCCGATAAATCGGTGGGGGCTGAATTGATTCAAATACAAGAGGGTGAAGAGAGGGCAGTAGCGTACGGGAGTCTTACCTTGACTCCGGAGCAACAAAAATACTGCACCACTCGAAAGGAATTATTAGCAATAATTAGGTTCTCTCGACAGTTTAGGCATTACTTGTTGGGTAGGCATTTTACGGTCAGGACAGACCATAATAGTCTGATCTGGCTGATGAATTTTAAGGAGCCACAGGGGCAACTGGCGAGATGGTTAGAAGAACTGAGTCAGTTCAATATGGAAATCCAGCATAGACCTGGGAAGAAGCATGCGAATGCAGATGCCTTGTCAAGGATCCCTGGGGGGGAACCATGTTCAGACTTCAATCTAAGAGTGAAATTACAGGATTTGCCATGTGGGGGGTGTCCCTACTGTACTAGGGCCCATACAAACTGGTCCGGTTTTGACCAGGATGTAGATGACGTGGTCCCCTTGGCAAATAGACCTTGGGGTCAACCCGTGAGAAAGGGTCAAAATCAGGAGGAAGAAGAAATGGGACCTAGGGTGGCGGAGATCTGGGTCTCTACGGGGGAAGCGGGACATAGACTTAGATGGGAAAGTATCAAGGGAGTCCAAATAGTTAGGCAGGCAGAGGGCATCAGTTTTCAAGGCCCAGGGGAAGACGAAATGAAAAAACAGCAACGAATAGACCCCGAATTAGCCTGGGTGGTCAGGTGGAGGGAGACAGGGGAAGAGCCCACTGAAGGAGAATTGTTTTTAGGGGACTCTAGAAGCAAATATTATTGGATAAACAGGGAAGTTTTTGTCTTGGAAAAAGGGGTCCTGTGGAGAGAAGGGGATGAGGAGAAGTCAGCAAGGAGGGTGGTCCCAAAGATGTATAGGGAACAAATTGTGAAGCTTTGTCACGATCCCCCCTTAGCTGGACATCAGGGTATAGAGAGGACAATCGAGAAAGTGAAGTCTAGGTATTATTGGAGGGGGATAAGTAAAGATGTGTCGGCTTACGTGAAAGGGTGTATGGAGTGTAACCAAAATAAGAAGGCAACGGTCTCAACTAGACACCCAATGTTATCCTATCATTCAGGATCGCCAATGGAACGGGTCCATTTAGACTTCATTGGGCCCCTACCTCGCACTGAGAGAGGAAATGAACACATCTTGATGATGGTTGACCAATTTACCAAGTGGGTAGAGTGCATCCCCTTGCCTTCCCAAAGTGCAGAGGAAACGGCAAGAGCAGCGGTGAATCAGTTCTTTTCTAGATTTGGGTGCCCATTCCAAGTATTCACTGATCAGGGGAGGAATTTTGAGTCCTCTTTGTTCAGGGAAATGTGTGAATTGCTTCATATACATAAATCAAGAACTACCCCTTATCGTCCCTCGGCGAACGGACAGGTAGAGCGATGCAATCGTACACTGATGGCGGCGGTGCGGTGTTTTATTGGAAAAAATCAGCGGAGCTGGGATAAATACTTACCGCAGTTGGCAGGGGCACTAAGGTCCTCTGTAAATAGAAGCACAGGGTACACACCCAATATGATGATGTTGGGTAGGGAGATTGGGCTGCCTGCGGAACTAATGTTTGGGAGTCCGGGGAACATCGGACATCCCGAAGGGGACCAATACGTAGGGGAGTTGCAGACAGCTATTGAAGGGGCCCACAGGGTAGCTAGGGAAACTCTCAAACAATCCCAAAAACGAATGAAGAGAGATTATGATGTCAAGGTGAGGGTCAAGGAGTTAAAACTAGGGGATTTGGTGTATCAGTTGGATACGGCTACAGTTAAGGGGAAAACTCGAAAATTGAGTCCCTCGTGGAAAGGCCCCGGAGTCGTAATCGAAAAATTGACCCCCTATCTCTATAAAATAAAGTTAAAACGGGTGATGATCACCGCTAACCACGATAGATTGAAGTTATGTCAAGACCGGGAAGTTCCAGAGTGGGCTCAAAAACTGAGTCAACAAATCATTAAGGGGACAGGATATAACCCGGAGAAGGGGGGCATCAAAGATCAACGTGGGTATAGGGATAAGCTTTATTGTGTTTGTCGGAAACCAGACAGGGGGAGTTCATGATCAGGTGTGACGAGTGCAAAGAATGGTATCATGGCGAATGTGTAAGGGTAACACGGGAAGAGGCAGAGGCCATGGGAGATTTTGTCTGCTCGGGTTGCCACAGGCATCCCCGGGAAGAAGTAGTATAGTGGGGGAAGCATTAGAGACTCTGGGGGGATAGTAACAGGGCTTGGGGAAAGAGGAGAAGACCCCTATACCAATAGGACATAGAATTCTGACCTGCCTGGCGCAGGGTGGATATAACCCCCTGTGTCAGGTGGATTATTTAATCTCTTTCAGATGACACAACAGGAAGAAGACGTGCTGTCACTGGAGGACAGTGAGAGCGAATACTTTGATACGGCGGAGGCGGGTTCATCAGCTGATGAAATGGAAGACTGCCTGTCCGCCGTATCAGAGGGGGTGGCGGTAGTAGAGGTCACGGGCCCACCTAGTAGGAAGGTACCGGCAGGGGCGGAGGCCCCGGGTAGTGAGGGGATGATTGATTCTCCGGACCATACGGTCCGGAGAAAGAAGAACAAAGGAAAGAGTCGATATGGGCCTGGCCGGCTAGAGCGTCGCAAGCGGCAGGCCCTAAGTCGTCAGTCCCAAGGGGGGTCTGTTAAAGGGGAAACCGGAGGGGAACCAGAGTCATCAGGGAGCTCCTCCGGTGAGAGGTGTCCAATGGAGGGGTGTGGGGAGTGCGTCACTGACCTAAGGGGGCACTGTGTACAGACACATATTCCTGGGGTTTTTCGGGATTTGGGGTGTACGGGGGAGGATATTGGGAGGGTCAGGGCGTCTGCGTTGCAGACGATCCTGAGAGTCCTTGGGGGATCAGGGGGGGACCTATTTGGTTATGTAGCAGGGCTACTGAATACCATCGGGTGCCTAGAAGGCCATAGTGTGGAGCCGGTGGAGGTGGCGGCTATGAGGGAAGTGTGTAGGGTAAGGGGATGGGAGATTCCTGTAGGATTCTCCTTGAACCCCCCTAACTCTCCAGCTGTTTTGATACACTGGAGAGCCCTCATAGAGCTGTTGGGGCTCATGCCTGCCCCAAGGAGGGAAGCATTATGTAGCCTCCGGTTCCCGGTGGTCAGTAGCCAGTCTGGGAGTTCAAGGGAACCTCCGGCTGTAAAGCCGGAGGAACCCATGGACTGGTCCCATGAGGGGAGGGGCACGGGAGGTTCGGTCGGGAGAGGACCATCACGGGTCTCGGCGACGAGGCCTGGTGGGTTTCCTGCACCTCGGCCGGTGCCTCTTTTTAGTCTGAAACCAGTGCCGTCTCCCCATCTGGTCAGTTGGAGTAGGGGTGCCCATCAGCCAGTGGCTGAGGGGTGTAGGGAAGAGGATAGCCAGGTCAGGAGAGAGTCTCCGGTCCTGATTCCGGATGCTATGGATTCCCATATGCATCTGGACAGGTCTCTCCGGAGGCTGAGAATGGACCCCCGTATGGGGATCCAGGAACTCCTGGCTAGGCGTCCAAGGCCAGCCCCTAAGCAGGAGATCAACGTGGTGGGGGGTGTGTTGGTCTACTGTGACCCTAAGACGTGGCCTGAGAACCCAGAGAAGCTAAATCTTCCCGAGGGATGGTTTGTAGCAGTGGGAGTTCATCCCAAGCACGCTTTGGATTTTGGCGATTTTTATTTTGATCGCCTATCCAGGCTGTTGGATTCCCCGGCTGTAGCCGCCTTGGGGGAGGTGGGGATTGACTGTAGTGAAGGAGCAAAGTCCTTCGGAATACAGTCAAGTACTTTGAAGTGGGTGTTGGAGCTGGCTCGGCCGTATATGCCTCTGGTGTTTCACATCCGGGCCTCGGGGGACAACCCTCAGGCAACGGATGCGTTATACCGGGAGGTATTGGGCCTGACGCTGGACAAAGTCCCCAATACCCTGCAAAGTATCCACCTCCATTGTTTCAATGGGGATGAGGCCACAGTCAAACTCTGGTCGGACGCCTACCCTGGAACCCACTTTGGGTTCTCGAGTATGGTAAAAGGGTTTGGCGATCGACCAAAGAGGGGGCTCAGAGCTGTTCCAGGGAATAGACTCCTCTTGGAGTCTGACTCTCCTCATCTCCCTGATGTGGCCGGTTCCATCAACCACCCGGCTCATTTGTTCAGGGTGGCGGAGGAGGTCGCTCAGGTGAGGGGTCAGTCTCCTTTGGATATCCTCCGGGCAGGTATTGCCAATGGGCAGGCTTTGTACCGGAGGAAGTAGTGAGATTGGCCCAAATGGGAGAGTTTCAGACGACAGAGAGTTGTATTCAAGTATTCAGGGGAGACAGGTAGTGCATGAGGCATCATGGCTAAATAGATTTGGGGACTCCTTGGGGATAATGGTTGTATTCAAGTATTCGGGGGAGACAGGTAGTGCATGAGGGACCATGACTACAGATTTGTGAGGACTCCTTGGGGTTAACAGTTGTATTCAAGTATTCAGGGGAGACAGGTAGTGCAGGAGGCATCATGGCTACATATTTTTAGGGGACTCCTGTGGGATAAGGGTTGTTTTGACAATGCTTGAGGGGGAGGATATTATGGATAATGACGATAAGGGGGTTTTTAATCAGAATAGATAGTTGGTGCATTGTGGGTGTAGGGGGTGACACAGAGTCTGGTGACTCCTAGAAACGCTGTCCCATGGATATCGGAAGCTTAGGGCTTGTGGAGGCTTTATCCGCCTCTTGTGAGCCCTAGGGTAAGGATGGCCCCTTGTTTCTGGGGGTTTCTCAGTGGCTGCGGTCCGGGGTCCTTTAAAATAAAACGGGGAAGAGTGTAGTGAATCGTGGGGGATGGGGGCCGAGGGGTTCCGAAGAGCACCCATGATGCAACAGAAACTGACCACGCTGACCAGAACTGAACTGAACCCGAAAACGACAAGACGTGTAAAAACTTAGAGAATCAACAGACCAGTAAAAGCTAGCAGTAGTAAATAGTAAGTGCTAATTACTATAGTATTTAATAAATAGGGCGACACATACACTGAAGGGTAAGAAATCATAGGTAAAAAAATTTGATCGGATTGGTCGCAATTATTAATTTAAGTATTGATAATCCAAACTCTTTTGTGAGAAGACAAAATGATGATATATATTATGTTGTTAAATTAAATGTACATGTATGTTTGTAAATTTCATTTTGTGAATGAAAGGGAGTGTATTTTATTTTACTCATTATGATATTTTCCCTGGTCAAATGAGTTATGTAATCCACAGGGTAACTCCCCTTGGCTACATAGGATAATTATATAGCAGGGTTTTTGAATAAAATGATCTGAAATTTAAAAAAAAAAAAAAAAAAACAACCTATGTTTTCTATTTCATAGCCATACCCCTGAATACTTCCGGTGCACCTCAGTTCACCCCTGGTTTTTAGTGGGGTTCGTGTTACTCGATCTTTAGTTTTATGTGTATGTTTTGTAGATCGTTGTTTGTCCTTTTGTTGTTTTTTTTTTATCTTTTGGCCATTGTGTTGTCTGTTCGTCTTCGATATACGGATTCTGATTACCCACTTTGGTATCTTCAAACTCTCCTTCTAAAGAATATAAAATATATTTTTGATAAAGCTGTCTTCAAATGGTTATGGTGTTTAACGCCACTTTCAACAATATTTCAGCTATATCGTGGAGATAAGCTTTATTAATGGAGGAAACCGGAGTGCCTGGAGAAAACCATTGACCTGTCGCAAGTCACTGACAAACTTTATCACAGTGTTGTATCGAGTACACCTCGCCATGGGCGGGATTCGAACTCACAACTTTAGTGGTGATATTCACTGATTGCACAGGTAGTTGTATTTACAACTACCATACGATCACGACAACGACAGTCCCTGAGAAAAACGAAAGTGCTTTATTCTTCTTCAATAAATCCCTATATTTTAGATCTAAAATGAATGGGTTGATGCCGAAATAATTAATAACGAAAGCGACTACATTCCAGACAATTGAATGATTATAAATAATTATTTGAAATTTTATATTTGGATATTTCTTTTATAAAGCAATGAAAATATAAATTTGGATATCTGTTATAATGCACACTGAAGACATAAATATAAACAGGAACAAATTCCACATATTACTGTCATTTTCATATTTATTACATTTATTATAGGAATTAATATATTTAATTCATCTGAGCCGACGCCTCATGCTAGTTATTGTCATCACTTTGCGTCCGTCGTCCTCTGTCTGCGTCGTCTGTTAACTTTTCACATTTAAATATTCTTCACCGAAACAACTTGGACCTTTAGAATCAAACTTGAAAGTAATGTTCATTAAGTGGTACTTTACACAGCTTGAGCTTTGGAATGCTGATTGGAAATTCAAAATGGCTGCCAAGGTAAAAAAAAAAAGAAGAAAAACGTGATCTGATCGGTTGAAAATTAAAAAAAATCTCCTTATCAGAAAACACTGGGGAGATTTGAGTATGTTATTGTAGGAGTGTTCATGGTCTGGTCTTGTACTGGTTATGAGTTTTTAGTAACGATCGAAAAAGCAAATGATCTTATGGGAAAATGAATAAAAACTATTTTCTTAGTAACTACAAAACAAATTGTCGGTTTATATGAGTGATATTCAGGTGAGCGATACAGTCCCTTGTGGGCCTCTGGTTTCTTTTTACATCATTCAACATTGTTTTTTAATTTAAAGTTTAATGTGAGTTTTAGATTTCATACTTAAAGTTTATTTATTTTTTGTTATAATGAAATAAATTGGTAAGTTCATGGATGATTAAATGGGAAAATATTTGCTTCATCACAGGCATATCTATCAAATTTAGTAATTATATTTTTATGTAGATTATAATCATTAAAAAAGAGAAAGAATTATATTTTAACCAGGGTCATATATTAGGTTATCTATGTTCCCTTTATGTACCATCAGATACTATAGTTAATCTGCAACTTTCAGCAGGGAGATCAATTAATGCCCAATGCCGAAAAAAAGCACAAAGAAGCAAGATGCCGTCAACATTTCGTGACCCTGTGCACGAGCATAACAAACATTTATACAATCGTCTAGGATCTATGTCACAACTACGTGTGTTTGGAGTTACCAATAGAATAAATAAAATGAAAAACAAAACATACCACACAACCGGAACAGTTCCAAAATCTAATAGAACAACCGTCGAAAGAGAGGCAACATCTAATAGAACAACCGTCGAAAGAGAGGCAAAATCTAATACAACAACCGTCGAAAGAGAGGCAACATCTAATAGAACAACCGTCGAAAGAGAGGCAACATCTAATAGAACAACCGTCGAAAGAGAGGCAAAATCTAATAGAGCAACCGTCGAAAGAGAGGCAAAATCTAATAGAACAACCGTCGAAAGAGAGGCAAAATCTAATAGAACAACAGTCAAGGAAATTGGCACCGGACCGACGGACCGCGTCCGATAAATTTCCCGGCGGTCCGGTAGTTTTCGTTAACTCACCGGACCGACTGTCCGGTAAATTGTTTTGTCAGCCGCTGCCTTTAAGAATAGATAAATCGAGGTTCTCGGTAAATTTAACTTAAAAATATTTCTAATTCTCTTTTATTTGTTATTTTTAGATCAAGAAAAATCTAAAATAAATAATACATATGATAATCACGAGTTTTGGCAAAGACACTAACTATTTACGACAGTTATTGTCGTAAAATTTTGATGTCGTAAAATATTTCGGGTGACTAGTCAGACACAGGGGCTAGGTGCGTCCGAAAAAAAAATAAAAAAATACTATATAATACTACAAGGGGGCGAACTCACTTGCTCCCATTTTTTTAAGTCGTCGTGTTAAATTGATCGTAACTTCGGAACGCCTTAATATTTTCAAAAAATGTTTCCACCAGTCGAAAGTCAAGTAATTTTCCTTTCCAAAGAGACCCCAATTGTTAGTGTAGGCCTTCGAACTGCTGAGGTATCATACACGAACCAAAACAAAACGGCGTGAAAATCCGATGTCGTACAAACGCTGGGATGACCACTTCCCATCTGTGTACAGACTTTCCCATGCGTAAATGAGTCATTTTGACTAGCTAAATACTTTCATCCATTCAAATTATGATAAAATTTCTTACCTTACGTCAATTTATATGTCCTTTAAGTCTGTTTTTGAAAGAAATCCCATTTGAATCCTTGACAAACGCCATAGACGTGAAAATTGAGAGAGTTCTAACGGGCTTTTTGATTGGCTGAAACACTCTTGATTGGCTGAAGCACTCTGTTTCAGCCAATCAAAAAACAAAACAAGCAACCAAAAAGAAAATTAATACGTCAGATTATCTTAGAAATTAATTCATTGGACATGTAAACACGTCATCGGAACTTTCTATATTTTTAGTAGTCCCTTTATTTTTATTTTTTTTCTTTAAAGTAATATGAAACGAGTTTTTGGTGAAATAAACATCTTCAAAGATATTCTTGATATGTTTACATTCCCTAAAAACTAAACCATTCGTGCATATTTGAGGACGAAAATCGCGATCATCTGTGATTAAAGAACAGAAAATCATTCCATCTCGTACGTTTTTTGTCAAGACAATGGCGGCTAATTAACTTTCGGATGTACCGTTCCGATGATTGCCGATCATGAAATTTCATCACCAACGTAAACAGGCGAGCACATGTATCATTTTGAAAGAAGTTAAATTTCTTGCATTTCTTGCCTTGCAAAGAAATTAGTTCATGTATGTTTTACCTTGAAGATTATCAACTGCAATGAATTTCATTCTGACTTAATCAGTTTATTCGAAAAACTGGACAAAAACATTGAAATCGGTAATAATGAATGACACGGGGACCCATTTGGGGAAATCGAAACAGAACCAAGAAATCTCAGAATTTGGCAGTTTTTGTAAATAAAATAAATAATCTGGACACCGAAAGTTTGGAAAAAATTCTGGCCTTTGTTTCATAGAAAATAAAAAAAAATCTGGCCTGAACTGAGTAAACAATGTTATAACCTGTCCTGCACTATGTGTCGAATGAATTTTCTGTCAAATATTCTAACCTGACTAATCTTGCCAGGCCCCCTTAGAATCAAATTATTTGCCTATATATTATTATGAGATCAAGAATGTGTGCTTTCTTTCACATTCTTGTCTCTTAGGCCAAATAAATTTTAAATAGATTTGAAACAAAGTAGTATTCATTTTTAATATAAAAAAAAAATAATGTTTTAACATAATTACAAGTTGCGTATGCAGTGTTCCCTTACTGGGCCCAGTGAAATTTGCTGAATTATACCAAGGACGTATATAAGATTCTATATACGTCCTTGATTATACACAAAAGACATTTACGGCGGTTTAGATCATAGATGGTGATATATATTTATTTTCCAGGTAAAGAGATCCTTGTTTAACGTTTCGATAAGGGAAAATTATTTTTAATCGTGGATTGAATGGAAAATAATGGAATGTAAATCCAAACGAAAATGATGTTACCTGTCAAGACTATAACGGAGCATGCGCACAATCTCTACCGAATGAGTTCAAATCTGAGGTCAATAGCATATGATTTGCATTATTGTCCGGGTAGCAAGAATTATCGAAGACAGAATAAAATGACGTTTTTTCCTGAATTATACATCGTAGGTCTCAAAAAGTGAATGGTTTACGTTCTTTATATATTTAATCTTTACATATATCAGAAATTTTTAGAAAACTGAAAATAATGATTTTGGCATTTCATATTACTTTAACAAATATATTTTATTTAGCTCTTTCGCAAAGTGAATTGCAGATGAATAATTGTATTAACGTAAATTTGATTTATATATAGCTTAATATTAACGTTGCGATGGCATAATGGTCGAGTGCCTGTGCTCGTGTCTGCTTGAGATATATGATGATATATTTACTATTGTAAATGTTATCTGAGCAATTGCCTTCTTATATGTATCTATGATGTACATTGAAATAATATAAGTAAAATTATATTTATTATTGATTATTATTAGATATTGTCAGATATTATATATTAAGGTTACTTACCTTTCTACAGTTATTTTTCACCCTTCGGTTTAATCCAAAAACAATTAACAAAGAATATATTCCTTCACTACTAAATATGTTGTTACAACAGAATACAGATACAAGAAATCACTTTATCTCACTACACTTTGCAAGACTTGTACTCTTATAGTGTAAGCATACGCTAACATTTAATATTCAGACACACTGACCTAGTTAATTGTGTTTATTTTCGGTGTGTTTGATATACAATTTAACACAAATCGTGGAAATACGTACACGTAACTGACAACAGTGACAAGATTGCGCATGACCCTCTATCTCTCTCGTCTAATGATGAATTGGTATCCATTTGAAATATTATGGTTCGTTTATAAGAGAAACAGATAGAGATGCAGTAAAACAAAGTAAGCGATCCATGTTTATTTTTATTTTTCACATAGGAGAAAACACTGATTCCTTATAGACTAAAATTCATATTTATACGAGTATAAATTATCTATACATAGCTTCCTGAACCGATTTGTTAAATAATCTACATGTAACATACTATGAAAAAAAAATCATTCAAAATCAACCAGCTATAAACTTGACCAGTTTCATCTGGCAAAGGAATTACTGAGTTACTATGTAATATGTGTTCCCTGCATGTACAAGAGTGATAGGTAATATATAAATATCCGTACAATCTGATACAATATGGCACTAAGTTGCCTTTTCAACTACATTATCCTTATTATAAAATGTTTTCTTACATTTGATTTTCACATTACATGTATAGTTTGTTTTGTACATATTTTACATTCTTCATTTTACAGTCCTATTCCCTTCCTTAAATTATACCCCCCTTATTTTCTTGTAGACCAGATCGTACTAACTTATTCCAAAACCTATCGACTGACTATCATGTACATTTATTATTTGTTATATGACAATGGGTAGTGATATTACAGCACACAGAATGTCGATAGGTATGTTTTATGCAAGAGCCTACTCATCGTTGCTTAAAAGATATTCCATATTTTTTCGTTTTGGCATCATTGACTTCCTTAGTTTAGTGAGTCTTATCTCAAATTTTAGTCGATTTATAGCATGTAAATGTTATTCACCATTTACTATTAATATCCAATTCACCCTATTTTTACTACTTTTATTAGTTCTTGGTAACGACGTCCACCCAAACCCCGGCCCACAAGATTATGAGCTCTCTATATTTCACCTCAATGCTCGAAGTGTTCGAAATAAATTATCTTACGTGGAAGATATTGCCTCCGAGTCCTCTATAATATGTGTTACAGAAAGCCACTTAGATACAAATATAATTGATAATGATATATTAATTGATGGGTTTTTTGATCAAATATTAAGGAAAGATAGAAATTGTTTTGGGGGAGGTGTTCTCGTATACACATCACAGGATATTTGTGTGAAACCTAGATACGATTTAAACAAATTAGCTAGGAGAAATCAATCTAATCAATCTCTGCAAAAATATAAATCGCAACGAAATAAAGTTAATAATATGATTAAGTATGCCCGCGAACAATTCTTCCTGAGTGCAAACGAACTAGTAAATTCTCTTCAGAGCAAAAACTCAAAATCTTACTGGACATTTGTCAAACGACTGATGAAAGGAACAGGAAATAACTACACTATACCCCCTTTGTACATTGGATCAACAGGTGAATTAGTATATGAAGACAAGGCAAAGGCCAATCTTCTTAACCAATATTTTTGCTCTATTACATCTATTAATGATTCTAATAGAGAGCCCCCAAATGTAGTTCCACGAACACACGCTATATTATCAAATATAGATGTGAACATTCAAGATGTGAAAGACATTCTTCAAACTCTTCAAATTGGCAAAGCCTGTGGAGATGATGGTATTAGCCACCAAATGCTGAAGGCAACTTCTGAAACTATATGTTTACCCCTGAGTATTCTGTTTACGTATTCTTTACGAACCTGTAAATTTCCATCTGACTGGAAATTAGCTAGAGTCATGCCTTCTTTTAAAAAGGATGACAAAAGCAGTCCCTCAAATTATAGGCCCATCTCACTTCTTAGCTGGGTTGGGAAAGTGATGGAACGTGTAGTATATAAATATATCTACAATTATATTATTGAACATTCATTATTATATTCATATCAGTCTGGATTTTTACCTGGACATTCTACCGTTTACCAGTTACTTGAAATTTACCATAATATTTGCAAAAATATCGATAATAGATTATCATCTATTATTGTATTTTGTGATATATCAAAGGCATTTGATAGGGTTTGGCATAAAGCCTTATTAAAAAAACTGCAATCCTATGGTATCACTGGTGATCTTCTACTCTGGCTAGATGACTATGTTAGTGATAGAGAGCAAAAGGTAGTTGTTAATAATGAATGTTCAAACTTCAATACTGTCAAAGCTGGTGTTCCCCAGGGATCGGTACTTGGTCCTCTTCTTTTTTTACTCTACATAAACGATATAACAGACAACTTGGGTAATCTAGCACGCTTATTTGCTGATGACACTTCACTATCTTACTTCGGTAGAAACTATGATATTATGGAATCTGATATTAATAATGATTTATCAAAATTAAACGAATGGGCAAAACTGTGGTTAGTAGATTTTAATCCTAAAAAGACTAAAGCCCTAGTTATCTCAACTAGTGCTGTACCACATTTAGACCTACGATTTAATGGGGAACCGGTCGAAATTGTAAAAACCCATAAACATTTGGGATTAACTTTTGCATCAGATGGAAATTGGACAAACCATATTGATAACATTGTAAATGCCGCTTTCAAACAGGTTAATGTACTCAGAAAACTAAAATTTACTCTTTCCAAACAAATTCTATCAAATATATATCTTACCCTCATAAGGCCAAAATTAGAATATGCTTGCGAGGTATGGGATGGGTGTTTTGAACGAGAAGTAGCAAAACTCGAAAAAGTGCAATTAGAATCAGCTAGAATAGTTACAGGACTACCAAAATTTGCAAGTAGAGACTCTCTTTACTATGAAACGGGATGGGAACCTTTGTCTTGTAGACGTAAATCTCGCAAACTGACAACATTTTACAAAATGCATAATAAAGTATGTCCTCAATACTTGTGTAATTGTCTACCTCCTACAGTATCTAGTATCAGTGATCATAATCTCTGAAGCAATGAAAACTATACAACACCAAGAAGTAGACTCAGAATGTCTTTGACATCCTTTATACCATCTACTGTTTCATTATGGAACAATTTAGATCTAAATGTTAGAAATAGCCCAAATATATCATGTTTTAAATCTAGAATTAAAGAAAAAACTGCTAAATCTCCGGAGTATTATGGTGAAGGGTCCAGAAAATTAAGCATACTCCATGCTAGACTACGACATCAATGTAGCTCATTGAATTCCGATTTATATCGCATAAACATTACAAATGACCCCAAATGTCAATGTGGTGCACCGTATGAAGATTCAATTCATTATCTAATGGAATGTCCATTATACCAAAACGAGAGATATTGTCTTTTTAGAAACTTAAGAGAAACCAACAAAAATATAGAAACATTACTCTTTGGAAACGATGAAATTAGTATAAACGAAAATTCTAATATCTTCAATAAAGTTCGAGCATATATTAGACAAACAAAAAGATTCTAATCAGTGGTCGGTCATCTGGTCTACAGCAACATCAATTTATTTCCCATGTTTCACTATATTGTGTTAAATATTATTTATATTTGTGTATGTGTTATTTTTGTTGACATTATTATATGTGTATTATTTGTAGGGAGAGGACAGTCCATAAGTTGTGATAACTTTTTGTCCAATCCCATTGCTGTTTTATTTGCAATAAAATAATATTAAACTAATGGTTTAGCACACATGACTGCCGATAACAACATCGTGAGATCAATATTTTATTCTTACTTATTTCAATAAAGTATGGAAAAACAAACAATATATTTGATAATTCATAATTCATCTAATACAGTACATATAACGATATAACATGCATGTTTTAACATAGTACACGGATGTCAGGTTTTATTTACATATTCGGTGTTTTGTTTATAATGGTCCTTTTGTTATCCTTACTAAGAATGTCATCGATATAGTCTATCGTTTATGAGTCAGTGCTAAATGTGTAGTATTACTTGGAATTTTAGTGGTATGATTTTACCTTAATGGGTCATGACCGATAATACAGTATTACCAAGCATTCTATTTATATAATCTATCACGTTTTACTTTTCTCAACAAAAAAAGTTTGAAGATACAGTAAATATAAATTACCGTCTTCCAATCAAAGTATACTACCGTATTTGTACTCTAAGACATATCAGAATCGAAATAAATCATGGAAGCCAGAATGTGTTTTGAGTTTTAACATGGATTGGCGGATATTAGTAAATTTTATCCCTCGCTTCTGGCTCGGGATAAAATACTATTCTCTGATGTTCTCGTGGCAAGTAGAATTTTGATTGGCTAAAAAGGTACTTTTAAAACTTCTGGGAAGCCTTGCGGTGACAGAAAATCAATAATCGCTCTCACCTATGTGCTGTCCATTTACATTGTGCACAGCAGACGAAACACATTTCACAAGATGACAGAAAATCAATAATCGCTCTCTGTGATCTTTGTCCAAAGATACACGTATTTATGTTTTTCCTATAATAAGGACATACTTATTAATGTTGGAACATTCAGATAAAAATGTTATCAGTCTCTAGATGTTATATATCCCGTTTTAAAGGGCAGTGGTTTTGTTAAAAGGTTCGGCTAACGCCTCACCTTTTAGCAAAAACACTGCCCTTTAAAACGGGATATATAACATCTCGAGACTATTATATCCGCCAATCCATGTTAAAACTCCCAACACATTCTGGCTTCCATGATTTATTTCTTAATTATTCAACATGGATTATATCCTCTCCTGCCGCTGTTGCGCTGCTTTACCATGTTATGCAGTTGACTTGGTTCCTTTGACATTCTAATTACTGAGAATAATTTCCTCTCATGATTTAAAAAATAAAAAGATCAATATTCGGTTATAAAAAGATTTAAAAAAAAGCAATTTACAGAGCTCAGCATTGACGAGTTTCTGCGGTTGCTAGGGATAATATTTGGTTACTAGGGACATTGTAAGGTTTAAGGAATTCTTATAATATATACTGGTTAGTAAATGATAAGATGTCTCTAGATCTGCTAAGGTGCTGTTGTAGAATTTTTTTTCTTGATTAAATAAAAGGTCCATGAGATCTACAGGAAAATACTGTGCATAGGGAAACCTGTTGCTATGGATGGGGCATAACTATGAATACAAATATCAAAATGTATTTTTGAAATATGAAATGACATTTGTAGTGTGTATAACTTGACAAAAATGTACCGCTTAATCAAATATCAAGTCAAAAGATCGTAGATGTCAAAATTCAACCATTAATTGCAATAATATAGACTAATTTAATGTTTACAAAACCGTTGCTAGGGTGACAAAACTACACAAAAATACTATATGCTACCATAGAGAATTGGAATATTATTTCTAGAGTGTACATACACAGAATATAACATTTTGTCGAAAAGACTATGCAAGATATGTAAAATAAAACCACCATATTTGAATTTCCAATGATTAATTGGACCCTCCTCCATTTACGTTGCTAAGCAACAAAGGACAAAGTGAAATCATCAAAAAAAAATTTTCTTACCTTTCAATGATTGTGTTTAATATTATATCTATATAAACAGTTTCTGAGATTGGGCCAAAATCTACCCTTATCATACTCGCTCCTTTATTGATTCTTGGAAGCAGGACCGACCCTTGCTTCATCACAACGTTGAACAAAAATGTTATGGTCTGCAACTGGTGCATCGATGCCAATGGACCAAAAGAGCTATATATATATTCTTTTGTAATTCTAAATTCTGGTTTCTAATTATACTTTTTCTGGTAGCATAGAGCTATTATTTTATTCTATTTTTTTTTTACATATAAGGATTCGTTTGTTTAGATATTTCATTTAGTAATTTTTAATGTCACAAATAGTTTTGTAATTTTAGAGTGGAAATATACTTTAATGAATATGATCATGCTGTATACAATAATATATTTATGGACATATTGTCATCCCACTTGGACACATTATACTGATTCTGAGCCAACCAGTCCTTGCTCTTTCTCCTTAATGCTGCGTACTTAACAGAGAAGCAAAACATACCAATTGTATAGTCTTTGGTTTGACCCGACCGGAGCACGAACCCATGAGCACTCGCACGCTAACCTTTATGCTGCTGTCTAATTGTAGATATTGCTGTTTGTGATTGTAAGTTTAACGCAATCAATATGTGACACTTAAATAAAATTAATTTATTATTTAAAAAAAAAATCATTATTTTATTGTTGGTCCTGTAAAATCTAGTTCGGTCCTGTAATTCCTCACAGTTCACACGACCGAATGTCCTGTGGATTCAAATTCCTAATTTCCTTGACTGGAACAACCGTCGAAAGAGAGGCAAAATCTAATAGAACAACCGTTGAAAGAGAGGCAAAATCTAATAGAACAACCGTCGAAAGAGAGGCAAAATCTAATAGAACAACCGTCGAAAGAGAGGCAACATCTAATAGAACAACCGTCGAAAGAGAGGCAAAATCTAATAGAACAACCGTCGAAAGAGAGGCAAAATCTAATAGAACAACCGTCGAAAGAGAGGCAAAATCTAATAGAACAACCGTTGAAAGAGAGGCAAAATCTAATAGAACAACCGTCGAAAGAGAGGCAAAATCTAATAGAACAACCGTCGAAAGAGAGGCAAAATCTAATAGAACAATCGTCGAAAGAGAGGCAAAATCTAATAGAACAACCGTCGAAAGAGAGGCAAAATCTAATAGAACAACCGTCGAAAGAGAGGCAAAATCTAATAGAACAACCGTCGAAAGAGAGGCAAAATCTAATAGAACAACCGTCGAAAGAGAGGCAAAATCTAATAGAACAACCGTCGAAAGAGAGGCAAAATCTAATAGAACAACCGTCGAAAGAGAGGCAAAATCTAATAGAACAACCGTCGAAAGAGAGGCAAAATCTAATAGAACAACCGTCGAAAGAGAGGCAAAATCTAATAGAACAACCGTCGAAAGAGAGGCAAAATCTAATAGAACAACCGTCGAAAGAGAGGCAAAATCTAATAGAACAACCGTCGAAAGAGAGGCAAAATCGAAACATCTAGCAAAACACAATACATAACCACTCACTTTCATGGCGTGTACGGACGGAGATTTCAATACAAAGTGGCCTGACTCCAATAGTTTTTATGTGCCCACAAACCTTCTCTCTGAGTGGTAAGATGCGGTCATGCAATGCCTGTAGGGTTTTCGGTGAATTATTTGTTATTCAGAAAGCGACAAGTAGGAAACTTTTTAATTTGCTTAAAGATCATGTTACTTATATAACTATAGATATTAAATGTCGGTAGCTAGGTCTCTACATTAACATTCCATTTATATACAAATGACAGATGACAAGCCTGTCTTGGTTACTAAAAAAGCAATACACTACTCTATCACTTAATAATTTAGATTATTCTCTTTCAGAAGTACCAGGAATACATGTTTGTGTTAGGGTTTAACGCCACATTCAACAATATTTCAATTATATCGTGGTGGTCAGTTTTATTGGTGGAGGAAACCGGAGTACCAGGGAAAAAACCACCGACCTACCGTAAGTCACTGACAAACTCTATCACGTAATGTTGTATCGAGTACATCTCGTCTGTGCTTCGATAAAACATCATTGATGAAGTTTTCCAAAATTGAACGAACAAATAAATACAATAAATAAACTTACGAAATAAAGCAAATGTATCAATCAATAAAACTATATGTCTTCATAGATAACTCTATATTGTTTCTGTTTATCCATTTATATTCAGGATGCTTGTCACACGAATATATAAATCAGGTAACAAATATAGTACATATAAATGTGTTTACAATAGTTAAAGACAAGTGATAAATAAAGTACCCATATCATGTTGCGAAAAGTTTTTAATGTCAATTTCATGCACGACTGGTGATTGTATACTAGTATATGCATTTGAATAAGCCAGCTACGTGGAAAACCAATATTGTAAGATACCTGTATTTACATTGATGGAATCGTTTCTAAATATCATGTACAATACGAACATATTATTAATTTACAACTTTATTTTAAAACTGTGATTGAAAACTATTTCATTCAGACATCTTGTTGGTGTCTTTATTTTTTCTCCTATAAATTTTCATCACAAAAGAAGGCAACGGTAACAAGCACAATCAAAATTAAAAAAAAGTTATATCTGATTACGAATTTATTTTCTTCTTTTTTTTTTTTCCAAATCCTTCACTCAACTTTAGTCAGTTTCGTTCAATCATTACAATATTTACTACTACACATATTGTTCCAATTTTTCAGATAATATGTTTGCTAGGTTTATATTCTCATTGTTTATTTTAATGTGATTGTATCCTTTGATAATTACATACGTGTAAGCCACCATTAAGTGGATTAGACTATTGGCTACTTTATGTTCTGGTAGAAGAAGAGTTTCAACATACCAAAGGGGTAATCAGAATCCGTAAATCGAAGAAGGACAGACAACACAATGACCAAATGAAAAAGGACAAACAACGATCTACAGAACATTACATATAAAACTAAAGATCGATTAACACAAACCCCACTAAAAACCGGGTGTGAACTCAGGTGCTCCGGAAAGGTAAGCAGTTCCTGCTCCACTAGAAATTTGTATAAAATGTCAAATAAGATAAGATAGAGAAAATAATGCTATGACTAAATTACATATCATGAACATTAAATTGTATAACATACACGATACAAAAAATTTTCAATATTGAGAAAACGAAACACAAATCCAAACCAATATATCATTTCCCTTTAATGTGCTATCTGTGATCTCCAATATGCATGAGAACCTGAACAAACCCTGTATGAATGGTCATGACTGGTGTCAAATGTAAACCCGACATTACTCTAAGCTAAAAATTTCCTTTATGAGATTGCAAGAACAACCAATGAATTTCAAGTTGCCATCATTGATCAAACTCTGACAAAGATGACCAATACAGACAGCAAGGGAATGTTTTTTTTATTTTTTTTTAATAATACTTTGGCTTCAATGGGACTCGATAGAAAATAAACAAACACGGAGGAAACAGAATAAAAGCTTCGATAAGAATAAGCGAAAAAATCTAGGATGCAACTGTTCCTATTAAACAATCAAATACTGATGCTACGAGAGGGCTCAATGAACAAGGTACTGTTATCACTGTCAAGTTAATTTAGTTGAAATTTTATCTGTAATTATACTTATCTCTATAACTATATTCCTTGTTACATCTTTTTGGGGGCCGTCATGTGGTCGTATGGTAGTTGGATTTACAATTGCCTGTGTAATCAGTGCATATCACCACTAAAGTTGTGAGTTCGGACCCCGTTCATGGCGAGGTGTACTTGATACAACATTGTGTGATCAGTTTGTCAGTGACTTGCGACAGGTCGGTGGTTTTCTCCGGGTACTCCGATTTCCTCCACTAATAAAACTGACCGCCAGGATATAGCTGAAATATTGTTGAAAGTGGCGTTAAACACCATAAACAAAGCAGGTTACATCTTTTTATGATATAGCAAATCTATGATACAAACGTAGATATCTAATTTAGTGCGCTCGACGCGATTTTGAAATAACTTTCACCATGTACGCTCAAATTCCTAAAAGATTGGAAAGCCAAATAATTTAAAAGTCTTTAAAGGGATATTAAAACTCATTTTGGTAATTTTTTGTATCTCATGAAAACTTGCAATTGGTTCAATAAATGATATTTATGAAACATTGACCCGGTTTTTATCAATGAAACTTTGTAAAAGTGACATAATTCGTTGATAATTCTGTCATATCTTGCGGTTTTCTCGGGGTTTTTCCAAAAATTTTCAATAATTTTTGCTTCCTGGACAAAAATTCATTTCGACCCTTTTAAGTGATATTTTAACGATATTAGGGATTATATGGGCGTGCAATGTATTTTTGGATTGTTTTTACAATTAAATTGAAAAGAAACAACCTTCGCCAAGAGTTGAAAAAATATATGTTAAAACGAGCTTTAATATCCCTTTAAGAGCAAGTAGACAACACGGCATGAGAAGGAGAGCCAACATCTGTTTATGTTACCTATGCCTGAGAGGAGATTGACCTTAGATTTTTATAAATTACATTGTTTAAGAACAGTAAACTTCAAACATAAAAATAACTATCAAACAATGTCAACTATTTGCCGAGTTGAGTTGATTGTTGTTTAACGCCAACTCAGCAATTTTTCAGCAATATCATGACGAGAGCAAGTTAACCATTACACCACCGAATAACCTTCATTTGGTGTTTAACGCCACTTTCAGCAATATCATGACGACCAGTTTTAGTGGTGGAAGAAGCCAGAGTACCCGGAGAGAACCATCGACCATGGGCAAGCAACTGGTAAACTTTCACTTGTGAACCCACGCCGTATTGGTGATAGGCTTGTACGAGTTGCTAGGTAATCCAACAACCTAACTCATTGAGCCACCCGGATTGGAAAGTCAAAACAGATATATATGATTGTTTTTTTCGTTGTACATTTTTAATTACGGTATCCATAATGGACGCTTTTTGTTTTAAATAATTAAAAATTGTATAAGCAATTTATATCTTTTGTTATATTGTAAGTATTTTATCTTACCTTTGTTATTTTCTTCACATTATTTCACATAATCAGTGGAGCGACGACGAGAATGGTATGATAATTATTTAGCAAAAACATCAACATTTTCCAATAATAAAGTAACATGTAATATGAGTTTCAGGGTGACTTTATAATGCTCTCGGCAAAACGAAACTGTTACCTGTCTATTTCATGCTGGTTCCCCATCCAACCACTAATTCGATGGATCCTTCATCATTAAAACAAAGTAATATAAAATATTTAATACAGCCCTGTATCCATTCGGGATACGCGGTTAAGAAGATACATTGTATGGTTATTACTTGCTCAAGGCGATTGTAATATTTTTGTGTATGAAAAATGATCATGTACCATATCCAATTTAAAACGTTGAGTTAGAACGTCGTATTTAAATACGCCTGGCATATAGTTCACTTTTATTTGCTGTATAATGAAGGCATTATCTGTTTATGAAGCTATGTTTTTATATAATGGATTTGGCAGTTTGAACTAAATGACTTGTTATGCTGAGCGAATCGGTGCTGTAGTGTACCAAGTTAACAACGGGGTACGTGGGTTCACATCCCGTTGAGGGAAGAACGAAACTAGAACTGTGAGTGACCTTACTGAGTGATACCCCCCACTTGCAATACTATGATGTTCAAACTTTGGAATACAGGTATATTAACAAGTTACCTATGAAAAATGAACAGATATGGAGTTATATCAAGGAGACAACATCCCATCTCCAAAATAAACTAACCAAGAACATACATCTAGGGGTCGCCACAAGTACACGACCCCCCTTTTCGTGAAAGTATAAGTTGAATTATCTCCCCTTCTAAATTTTAGACAGCAACGGTATTCCTTCATGCACATCTTCAGGTTGTGTACTACAACTGTGTAAAGTTTCATAAAAATGCAATCAGCAGTTTGGTAGGAGTTGCACTTACAAGGTACATGCCCCCCCCCCCCTTTTCGTGAAAGTATAAGTTGAATTGTCTCCCCTTTTAAATTTTGGACAGCAACCATATTCCTTCATGCACATCTGCAGGTAGTGTACTACAAATGTGTAAAGTTTCATAAATATCCAATAAGCCGTTTAGGAGGAGTTGCGCTTACAAGGTACACGATCCCCCTTTTCGTGAAAGTACAAGTTGAATTATCTCCCCTTCTAAATTTTAGACAGCAACAGTATTCCCTCATACACATCTGCAGGTTGTGTAAAGTTTCATAAAAATTCAATAAGCAGTTTAGTAGGAGTTGCACTTACAAGGTACATGCCCCCCCCTTTTCGCGAAAGGATAAGTTGAATTATCTCCCCTTTTAAATTTTGGACAGCAACCATATTCCTTCATGCACATCTGCAGGTAGTGTACTACAAATGTGTAAAGTTTCATAAAAATCCAATAAGCGGTTTAGGAGGAGTTGCACTTACAAGGTACATGGACGGACGGACAGGGTGATTCCTATATACCCCCCCAAACTTTGTTTGCAGGGGGTATAAATAAAAATAAAAATAGCAGCTAATAAAATGAAAACAAAAAAAATAACACGTCAGAACAGTTCCCAAATCAAAGTAAAAAAAGTTGGAGATACCCCAAACACAAATACATGGCCGCCCACTCTCCTGTCTTAGTACATAATACAGGCACTGAAATAAAAAGTGGCAGGGTAAAACTAGTTGATGGACCTAAATCTAAATGTAGCACTGCTGGGTTGTATGTTCAAATAGTTTTATAAAAAGTATTTAATACAGCCCAGTATTTCGGCATCCAGTGGGGTAAGATAGTTCTTATATCCTCAGGGTATATCACAATCTAATCCACATGAATCATACACCTTTTTTGTGAGAAAATTCCACGACTTTTCAAGGATTTTTTCAGTTTTTCCAGGACCAACTTTAAGCAAACCGTCAATGACTATATAAGTAAAATCTTGAGTAATCACACTATTTATCATAATCTAACCTTTGTATACGAGTATATAAGAAATTATCCATCATGATCAGCACACTTGTTAGCCATTTATGCCAAAGTGACCTGAACTACCATCAAAATGGAAGTGGCCCTTTGGATAATGAGACATTACAACCCTTTCAGTTTTCTATTTAAATTTAACTTTATTCTAGTATAGCTTGGATGTCCAGCTGTTTTTTTTAAGTTGTTGAATTAGAGATTCATCAAATAAGAGAACATATCTATCTTCTTTCTTTTAATTGATTCCATCAAATATGGAGATTCCAAAGACTGCCAAAAAACATTCATTCGGTTCTCCAAGGGCTATCATATGGACTGGGAACATACTTCGAAAATCATGTACAATATTTGTACAACTTTAATATATGAAAGAAAAGTGTTTTTTTACCATGTTTAATGTCAAAATTATATCTCCACTTTTATGACATCTGTTGTTGCCAGACTCCTCCAAAAAAAGATTTTGCAGGCTGGTTCCACTTGCTTATTAACCCACCCCGACAGCCTCAAACGGCTTGCTGTTTTTTTTTTTATATGTTCAGTGGTTTGTTGACTAAATGTGACTTTTAAGTGCACTCTCTCCTATATTACTTATGTCAATATTCTTTATACACACATTACATGTGGCTTTAAATTTGTTCTGTATTTGAGATACACTTATATTCTGACTTTTCAAAGGAAGTTACCAGCCATTTTGTGGTAAAAAACTACAACATGTGGTATTTGTATGTGGAAGCTGTCATTTTTAAAATTGGAAGATGATTTTTTTTTTTTTTTTAGGAAAATCAGAATGTTTAGTGCTCTTCTAGTAAATTTTAAGGACAGTTAAGCCAGTTTCACCCATATTCGAAATATCACTCTTTTTGACCAAATGAGCATTTTCCTTTGTTCTCACTACTTCCCATATCCAACCATCTTTTTATAGTCAGGATTATCTAACTACTTTATCTAAAAGCAGTCTATGCATCCAGTTGCATATTTTTACAAAAATTTTTAAAGAAACGAAATTAAAATCCTTGTCTTATTTAAAGTACGTCTAAAGGAAACAGTAACGACAGAAATCGAAAAAATCTCTTAATTTTAGATGTTTGAATACATTTAATAAAGATTACAGCTCAAATAATAATTTTCCAAGACTATTCAAGGACTTTTTGAAAAATATACAGTTTTCCATGACTTTTTAAAGGCCTTTATTTTACAAAATAAAAGTCCATGACCCATACGAACTCTGAATCCAACATCTGTAGGCTGTCTCCCGAGTTACTTAGTAGCTGGTCTGATATATCATGTTGGTCAGTTAATTTCCTTTGGTGTAGGCCAACTTGGAGGTTCCGATCAACACAAAAAATGAAAACTTTGTAAGGGACCATATTAATGTACCTTTTTGAATTGATAAAGTTTCCAATATCTGGGAATGTTAATTTTTCCATAGGGTGTATGTTTGTCATATGATGGATGCTATCCTGTATTTTTTCAAAATAAAAATCCACGACTTTTCCAGGATCCGTACGAACCCTGAATCAAACATCTATGATCTGTAGGCTGTCTCCCGAGTTACTTAGTAGCTGGTCTGTTATTTCATGTCGGTCAGTTAATTTTTCTTTGGTGTAGGCCAACTTAGAAGTTCTGATCAACACATAAAATGAAAACTTTGTAAGGGGTAAGGGGCCATATTAATGTACCTTTTTGAATTGATATAGTTTCCAGTATTTGGGAATATTCTATTATAAAACTCATAAATGTGGCTACAAGTACCATCAAAGCTATGTTTGTTATCAAATGATATAGAGATTTCAGAAAAGAATAATTTCAAATTGGTTCCTTTGTAAACGTGTGCAACTGTGGTGGCAATCTTGAGCGAGTGATTGCTGTTCAATGCCCACTCCGCAATATCATGACGAGAACAAGGCTAACTGAGGAGTTCCGATCAATACTGATGCAGCTTCAGTGAGTTCAGTTAAGACGAGACGATTGTTCATTTTGTATTGGTGGAATTGATGACCATCACTGTTTAAACTTCCTTTTCATAATAGTTCAGAAGTAAAAAAAAATATGTCTAGGCCAATTAGAGTTCAGGGCACCTATCTTGGATTTCCGTTTATGACACTATAATAATGACAGACAGCTAGATTCATTTAGCCACAGAAAAAAATGCTACAAGTCAAATGTCCCTTATTCCAAACAAGAGCAATAATTATGGATAAGTGCATGAACACACTACAAAATTTTCCCACTAGGTTGTAATACAATGGGATGCAGGTATGACAAACAAAAGCAATTTCAAATATATTTTTTATGTTTATTATCTGTACGAAAGTGACAACTTGTCCTTCATAAAAGAAACTTGTGATAAATGACAGTAAAATGAATGAAATGTACATGATAAAAAAATGATCTTTCTCGTAACCCTCATCTTCATTATATTAATCCTTTCTTCAACAACACAGTTCTTAAAATTGGTTCAACTTTACACATTAATTTGTCAACTTAAAAAGTTGCCAACAGCAAATAGGATTAGCTATTTCACTTGCACATTATTTTTACAACAAATGTTTTTAAAGTTCAACAATCTAGCTGTTTTTCAATGAAGAGGTTATCGACGACCCCTTGGTGGTCCTCTACCACGTCCTCTCATTCCTCCACCTCTGCCTCCTCGGCCACCAAATCCACCCCGACTGCCTCTTCCTCCCCTACCACCTGGAATAAGAATCAACATTTTAAATTTTAAAACATTTCTATGGATTATATTTACTATTCTTATATACATGTACTCACATTACTCAAATGGGCGAGTCAGTGATTGTTGTTTAAGGCCAACTCAGCGATTTTTCAGCTATATCATGGTGAGAACAAGTTAATATTCAATGAAATGATGATGAGGTCCGCTTTGTACTAGACCAACACGCCTTGTTGGATTTTTAGTGTTAGCTCACTGAAACAACAGTCTGTGGATAGACATGTTATACTGATTCAAAGCCAACCAGTCTTTGCTTTCTCCTCAATTCTGTGTGCTTAACGGAGAAGCAACAAATACCAATTTTAATTTTTATAGTCTTTGGCTTGACAAGAGCGAAGTTCGAACCAACGATCTACTGCACTCGGGTGAGCACGCTAACCATTACACCACCAATTTTCATTACTCAAATAGTCTGACTACTCTAATTGACTAATTTAAATTCATATGTGAAAAAAAGCAGTCAATAAGTATAGTCCACTTGACTTCCATAAATGTTCAGGAAAAAATTCTTAAAAATCCAGTTTTCAAATCAACAATTTTATTTCTAGATGTATATTTATAAGTTATACGAACTCTTGACAATTAGGTCCATTATTTAAAAATAATGTAAGAGTCAAACATCAAAACAATATAACAAACACATGCTTTCAATGTCTATTTCATTGTACCATGTGACACAGGACATTTAAATATTTAAGGACACCAATAACTATTGAGACCAAAAAAATATATAATATATGTGTGTTTACGGTCACCCGACCGACCCTAATTTTTGCTAGCGACCCTATGAATTTTTACACAGAATTCGGATAACCATTTTTGTTGTTTAACCAGCAGCAATGTTTTATTTATTCAACTGCTAGCTTTTTGTCGAAATTGAGAGCAAAGAAGGTAGAAAAACTGCATAATTCATCATTTTACCGGAAATTTCGAAAATGAAATACCGGAATCGGATTCCGGACACGACTATTTCCGGTTTTGCCGATAATAATAATAAAAAAAAATGAATCCCGACCGACCCTAGATTTTTTTGACATGTGAGTTAAACACACATTATTTTTTTGGGCCTGATTATGAATTACTAATTGTTTTTTTTTTTTTATAAACATAGAAACCGTGGCATCTGTATGCGCTCTTGATTAAAACAAGATCCCTCACTTGCTCCCCTCTACTGATATGAAGAAATCCCAAATAAGGGTCACTTGCAAGTGACCTATTTCATGAATACATAATGTTATGATACAAATGTAAATGTGGTCAGGACATTTTTCGGCCAATTCAGATTGTTCGTAGCATGCAAAGCAGTTTAGTAACACTTTCTCAATCGACATTTAAATTGGATGGTACATAGGATCACCTTAATGGTGTTCCTTCAGATCTCCAATGCCATGACATATCAGTAAAAGGGGAGCAAGTGAGTGAGTGATTGTTGTTTAACTTGAATACACTGATTTTATAGTCTTTGGTTTGACCCGACCTGGGATCGAACCCACGATCTACCGCACTCGAGGCAAGCATGCTAACCATTACGCCACCAAAGCGGTTTGGGGAGCAAGTGAGATTTTTAATCAGATTGATGTATAAGAATTACCATTTTTGTTGAGTCAGTCTCTTTCAATGGTTTAAATTTGAGTCTGCATATCACAATATTCATATGGTGTCATAAACAGATCTATGTTTATAAAATGTTACAAATTAAATCACCTATATACAACATTAAATAGAATTGGGCAAACCCTCTGACTTCTGATCAATTAATTACATAAACATTACTCAGCCACGATATAACTAAAATATTGTATAAAGTGGCATTAAACACCATAAACCCAACCCCCCCATTACTCAGTTTTTTGGTTGGATGGCAGTAATACAATAAACCCACTGATTTAATGTACCTGTATATCAATAAGTGAACATGCTAACATCACAGGGCATAAAATCTAGAAAGCTGAACTTTATTTCAGAGGATATATTTACCTCCACGATCTCTACCACCTCTGAAGCTTCCTCTACCTTTCGGTGTATCATCAATCAATAATGTGTCAAGGGGCAGACTGTCTGGTAAGATGTAATATCTTATGTTGTTACCACGGATACTTAGCGTGTCCAGCTGAACTGGATCTTTGTTCTTCACTGTCATCTTGACAGATTTTAAGTGGGTATTCATACTAACATCAACACCTAGAAAATACATAACAAAATTACTAAATATCTGACATCAACACCTAGAAAATACACAAAGAAAATTACTAAATATCTGACATCAACACCTAGAAAATACATAAACAAAATTACTAAATATCTGAAATAACACCTACTTAATACTAATGATGATAATACCAGGGTTTCAGATTGCCATCGGTCATTGGCCGAAAATAAATCAAAATGACCAAATATATTTTTGTTTAGCTGACATTATGACCGGTTATTTTTGCTGACTTGTGACAAATTAACCGATGGAATTTTAATACAATCAGACCAGCAGCGATGTTCTTAGTCTGGATAGTGTTTATGGCGGCAGCTAAAGTTATTACTTCCCGTGGTAATTGTATTTTGTCTGTTTTTAGTCCGGTTATTCCCAATACTATAAATAAAATTTCCTTCTGTTTTCAACAATTACGTCCAATTTCATTGGTTACAGTACAAAGTGCAAGGCCAATCGTAGCACATGTTACAAATGTATGTTGACTGGTTCCCTAAATTTCCCCCCCCCCCCCTCAACTGCAAAATACATCAATACAGAATAGAGTACAATAATATAATAACATATAAAACATCATACAATCTATATAGTAAAGTACAATTAAATCTTCTTACAATCTTTTCCAATATATAATCATATGTATATTGCAGTGGAGATTTTTTTTTTTTAGAATATAAAAGATGAGAAAAGAGGTATTTTGCAGAGTTTAAAATTGGTTACTATTTTTTTGTATAATTAGGAAAAAAAGTAGATAAGAATTTAATGTATTTTTAAAAAGAAGAAGAAGAAAAAAAAAGAAGACATTGAGAAGATGAGATTGTACTTTATATTGGCATTTATATATAAAACTTTTATGGTCTGGCCTGGTGCAAACAATCAATTGGACTATACAAAAGTATTATTTGGATGGATCAAACATTCATATTGTTTTAATTATCCCATAATGAGTATACTATAAAGTATACTATAGTATAGTAAATATAAACAAGAAAAGTATATTTAGATAGACTATATCAGTTAGTATTTAGTGGTGTCTCTATGGAAAGGGAATTTACATAAGAATAAAAACTATGTCAACAATCCTCAAACAGTTTTTCAAAAGTACTAAATAAATTTAACGTGTGTTAGCAAGTACCGATATTGAAGGGAACAAGTTGTATTTGAAGGCCAGCGGTCATGTCCATAAACAAAAAAAGAACTCTTCAGAGGACAGAAAACGCTCCGACTGTTTTAAAGTGAACAAGGTGACAGATGCTGATATTTCTGATAAAGAACAGGGAAATGAAAATGAGATTGGGTCTGACGAACCTAAAGAAAAGGTTACGAGAAGGTTTCAAGAAAAGTGGTTATCCCTGTATAAATGGTTGAAGTATGCAGAATGCAGGATTTGGGGTCTAATTTTTCTAAATTTTCTTAGGTTCTGATCACTTCGTGATCCTCAATTTGTCTGTCTGACAACACAAAATTACTTAGGACAAATTGTCTTCTACTGGACAGTTGTCCTGTGCTTGTAAAATTGTAGCAGAAACCCTGATAATACATAACAAAATTACTAAATATCTGAAATCAAGTCACACATGACATGTATATTTACAGTTATCTTAAAACTACAAATATGAGTTGTAATCAAGGGGGAAAATGTGTTTCTGATGCTATGGTTTTCAAAATTAGGGTTGGCAGGTAAGGATTTTTCTCCATCATCCCACAGGGCAGGCCTCTACATTAACATTTTTTCTAACTTGTCCCTTCGGACAACTAACTAAAACTAGAGGCTCAGACCACTGAGCCTGTGTCGCTCACCTTTCATTCTGCTTTGAGGAAACTTAATACAGAACCTTCCATAGGTGCTTCCCACCAAATTTCTGTTCATTTTGGCATAGCAGTTTCAGAGAAGAAGATTTTTAGAAATTGATCAATCTAAAACAAGAATTGCCAGTGGCAGCCATGTTTGTTAATGGATCAAAACGGAATGAGCAATTCCCATAGATGCTTCCTACCATGTTTCAGTCCATTTGGCCAAGCTGCTTCAGAGTAGAAGATTTTTTTTTAGAAATTGACCATCAAAAACAATAATTGCCTGTGGCGGCCATGTTTGGTACTGATCGGGACAAAATGAGCAATCCTTATAGAGAACCTTCCATAGATGCTTCCTACCAAGTTTCGGTTCATTTGGCCAAACGGTTTCAGAGGAGAAGAATCTAATTTTTTCAATAGTTTTCTTTTTTTTTACTGATTTTTTTCCACTAATTTTCAAGTTTGAGAAGTGGCAACGGCCATGTTTGATGGAAGTCGAGGTCATCATTCATGGTCTGAAAGAGAATTATATATGCATTGTTCCTTTATAGTTTGGTAGCAGCATTGGCTCTTTACAATATTTAAAGAATTTAAAAAATATTAAAAAAATATATTTTTAGTAACGATAGCAGCCATTTTTCATAAGCGACCAGGGTTAGCAACCATGTCTGAAAGTGGATCATATATTGGTGATTTTCAAAAAAATGAAGACTTCATTTTCAGAGAATAATTTGAATATTAAATGATATGAAAGAAAGGTAAATATCTTAAAACAAGCACAATGGTAACAGTTATCTTCATGCAAAGTGTCATGGAGATTGCTCTTCCGCTTAAAAAGTTATCCTCTAAAAACTGGTCAAATTTGTCAAGAGTGTGACGTTTTAGCGTGACAAACTTTAAATTGCCTCAACTTACCTTGATGATAAAAAAAATAAAATAAAAAATATATTAAAGAAAGATGGTATTCTATAATTTCGTACCATTTTACTTCAAATATCTAGATGTTTTGTGACCCTATGATTATGGGACAAAAAATTATTCTATTTCTTAAATTGGTGTACGTGAATAAATTTAACTTGGAAAATTGTACAAATGTCAAATTAAACCTTAATAGTTTTTCATTGTTGAGACTAATTAGTTCAGAAAAGTCAAAATATATTGTAAAAAAACATTAGTTATAATAATTTAGTAGTATTAGACTGGATGAATATGATAGTTGTAAAATTGGTCTTGCATAAGGAGAGACACAAAAAATGTCAGGAGTGTGACATTTTATCTTAGTTGTATAGTACTATGTTGAATGCTTTAATAGTTCAGTTTTCTTTATTTTCTAAAGGCTCCAGACCCAATCAAAGAAAAAAGTTGGAAATAGCTGTGATATATGACATATTGTAGCTAGGAAATAAAAATAACTAATGTCAGGAGTGTGACACTTTTAATAGGCATATCTTTTAAATAAAAATAAAATAAAAACATGCTTCTACAAACTTCCACAATGTTTTCAATTTAATCACATACAAACAATAAGTAATAATTATAGTATTTTTGTATATTGCATGACACCTTTCTCATAATAAGTGATGATAAAGGGTTATATTTTCTTAAAACATGGATTTTTTCTAAATGAAAAATTGATGTATGTTGCTTTAGATAAACAGAATACTTACGTTAATATATCTTGCCTTTCATAAAACATTTTCATTCTTTTGATACACATGTATAGCATTTTTGAAAATTTATCCTGACATAAAAACATTAAATGTCATTGCAATTGCAGTAGGAAGTTTTTTTGCAGAGTAAATTATTGAGAAACATGGGGAAACTAATTTGAAAACCACTAAAAAGTAATTTTATACTAAGAAAAGATGATCTATTGCTAGTTTTAATAAATTTCAAATCCATTTTAACCATTTTTGATGAGATAAATTCCTAAAGGGCAAATAATTTTGAATCTTCTTTTAATATTTACTGTTAACTGTAAGAAATATAACTTTTAGTTTGGAAAGAATAAGTTAGTTATATTATTTTCAGCTCGACAGGTTTATTTTCGAGAGGCAGTCAGGAGTATGACAATTTTATCTAAGAAATTTTGTAAGCATATAGCCTCCATAAAACTGCTTGTAATTGTCTTGGGGAATTATTTAATTCTCAATAAGCACTATACTCTTGGCAAAAATGAAATATATTCAAGGGAAACCTTTTTTCAGTCAAAATAGATTATGTACTACTACTATTTAAAAAAGTTATTGTGACCAACAATGATTGCATTTAGCTTGATATTTGGTGTATTTGTCTTTTAGAAAAATGTGTCAGGAGTATGACAAAACATCAACAAATGGACAGTATTTTCATTTGGTTACCTCTAGTTTATACCACCAATGATCAACTTAACTTATCTTTTGTTATATTTATTAGGCATATATAAATAATTGATTTATAACTATTAAGCCTCATTAGATCATATTTTTTATACCAGATTTCTTGAAATATACAGTAAAATAGTGTTTCTTTGATATACTGAAACTGTTTTCTCATGATATATACAAAGTTTGGTACCAAAATGTGCCTTTTTCATATCATTATCAAATGGAAATACATTTAGGTCTTTTACCATACCCAAAAGAAAATGATACCTCTGAGGAAGTAATTTGTATTTGTTATCGTTTTAACACTTTGTTGCCAATAAAAGTTGAAAAAAAATTTGTTGTCTTCATATATTGAACTGAGCAACTGAATCTGAAAAATATATCATATTGACATTATTTTATGACCAAATTTATGTCAATTTGTCCAAATTGAAATTTCACCCTCTATGTCACACAGTCTTCATTTTTTTGAAAATCACCCATATGCATCATTTCCATAAAGTTTGGTGGCAACTGGCCCTTTACAGGATTTTAAAATATGTTTTGTGACAATAATTTTCTATTTTTTGTAACAGTGATGGCCACGTTGGATGACAGCCGGAGGTCTTCAATCAAAATTTTGAAAGAAGACCACATATGCATTCTTTCCATATGGTTTAATTGCATTTGACTCTTTACAGGATTCTAAAATAATTTTTTAATGAATTTTTTCACTAATTTTCTATTTATAGTAACGACGGTGGCCATGTTTGATGGGGTCCTCAACCATAATTCTGAAAGAATATTACATATGCAGGGATTAACAAATCCCCTAGCCCGATGCTAGTAATTTCCACATTTGGGCTAGCTGAAATAATCAGCTGTATGCCCGACGGCTAGTAAAAATATATATCGGACATTGACAAACTTGTCAATATTCGCGTATCTACTTATATTCATATATGTTATTTAATCAGCAGCAATGTTTTATTTATTCAACCGCTAGCTTTTTGTCGAAATTGAGAGCAAAGAAGGTAGAAAAACCTGTGTATTCTCGTCATAAAACAGATTCAACAAACGACGGCTTACCGGAAATTTCAAAAAAGAAATACCGGAATAGGATTCCGGAAACGACTATTTTCCGGTTTTGCCGATAGTAAAAGATTTTTTTTTTTTTTTTTTAAATATTTAGATTTTTTTGACATGTGACCATAAACACACATATTTTTTGTTTTGGTCTTACAGTGACCTGAACTGTGGAAAATAAGTGAAAATAAAACGCAATACCAGATCTGAAAAGAAAGATAGTTAAACTAATATACATTGTACATGTTGTACAAGGGTTCAAGTCTGCAGTCGGATTCATGAAATCACGGTATTGACCAGGACTAGCGGTTCATAGATTCGGGCTTGTAATATTTGGGAGTATGCTAGCCCTGGGCTAGTGAGGTGGTCCAAGATTTTTTAACCCCTGATTTTACCCCTATGTTCTATTTATAGACATGGTGGCCATGATGGTTGGTCGGCAGGGTCATCAGACATAACTTTTAAAGGGAAACCCCTAAGGACGATTCAGGCCAAGTTTGGTTTAAATTGGCCCAGTGGTTTTAGAGAAGATTTTTTAAAAAGTTTAGACGGACGACGGATGCCAATAGCTCATACAGGTGAGCTAAAAATTGCAGTGTAGGTAGATCTTGACAGGCTGAACATGTTTGCAGTTTAAACTTAACATCTATCTCTTATAGTTTTTGAAATAAAGGACGAAAAGTATTAACATTTTGAAAATTTGATGAAAAAAGGGCAATAACTCCAAAATGGGTAATGGGATTTACCTCAAAATTGCAGGGTAGGTAGATCTTGACATGCTGAACATGTTTGCAGTTTAAACTTAACATCTAAATAAAGGACGAAAAGTATCAAAATGTTGAAAATTTGATGAAAAAAAGAGAAATAACTCCAAAATGGGTAATGGGATTTACTTCAAAATTGCAAGGTACATGTATGTAGATCTTGACATGCTGGACATTTTTGCAATTTAAACTTAACATCTATCTCTTATAGTTTTTGAAATATAAGACGAAAAGTATTAAAATTAAAGTTTGTTTTTGCCTGCAAAAACGTACGTCTCCCCCGTCCCACAAACTGTAGTCATAGGTAAAAAATCTATTTGGGTAACAAATAAAATTAACCTTCAATGAATAACAAAAAAAACATTTTTAATCCATGAAACACAAAAAAAATTTGATCAAAAGTGCTAAAGCAAGGGTTAAAGGTACTATTCCATATTGTCATGGCAAAGTTCCCCATTCCAGAAAATTTTTCGGCCTATGTTCCAATGATTTTAAAGGAGTTTTGTTCTTCTTCTAAAATCAATGGATTGGTGATGAAAACTTTTTCAGGGAAATAGTGACATTATGATAGACTCTTGTATATATATATATATACAAGTTTCAGTAAGGGATATTACACTAGAGTGTTTGGAAATAACTCCCACAAAATTTAGGGGATCAACATTTCCTGGTAATATGCACAACTACATATGGTGTCCTTACTACCTACCAAGTTTCATGAAATTCTTTTCAGTAGTTTCAGAGGAGTTGTGCTGACAAGGTGCTTCAGAAGTATACAATGCCTGAAATTTGACTGGCCCGAAAAAAATTTAGTCACTGGTCCAAATGGCATCCCAAACATTTTGTGACATTTTTTTTATGAAATTGAAAAAAAGACATCAGATGTCAATATATAAACAGTTTTCAAATTAATTGTTTTTTTTATCAATAACATTAAAATTCATTCTTTCACTAGTCTCACAGGGTTGGGGGAGCGACTCTTCAAGGTAATTTTGGTAGGTACAGGTGTGCAGCTGAAATTGCGAAAACACCCCAATGCATATATTGCTATCAAATGAAACCTGAATTTGCTTGTTATAAACTTTTTGACAACCTTGACGCCATTGGCTAGGGTGGTCTTAAGAAACGATGCTAGTCCATCGGATGGGGGACAATAAAAGGCTGGTTTGTGTAAGGGGAGATCAATGCCATGATCACATTAAAGACATCCGGAAAAGAGTAGACTAATGCCACTACAAGGACCACTCTTGCACTCCCCAGAGTGAAGAGTGACATCACTTGTTTCAATCCAATATGAAGAAGTGATTTTAAAGTAAAATAACCTCTCAGTTCGGGGTAACGTCAGTTGGTTATTCATTCCAAACAAGTTTCTCACTTTGTTGAAATAACAAACGGTGCTGTCATTTTCTGTTATATAAACAACTGTTAACTTATCCTGTTATTTTTTAATTTGTAAACAAAAGTTCTGGTTCCAAAAAAGAAAACCACTCCCAATTGTCATTAAAATGTAGCCGTGTAAAAGAAGTGACAGGCCAGATCGTTTCCGTAGTTACTGTAAACGATTTTCTCTCCGTTGTTGGGGAAAAGTTTTTCAATGATTACCTAAGGATTGACACAAAAAGGTTTCCGATTTCTGTAAAATGAAATTCGTACATGTACATTTTGCAGCAGATTGAATGAATAAATTCCGAACCGTGGAAGATACCAGATCACAAACATTATAAGTTGACAGAATTCTCTTTATTGCTCACAACTTTCCACTTCGTCCGTGATTTTTAACAATTTGAATGATTAAATCATAAAGAAACAAAAAACACGTTTCTTTTCTAATATTTAGTGAATACTTGTTTATTACATGAAAATGTGTATTGATTGGCTCGATAAAAATACATAATTGGGGAGAACAGTAAATTACATTAGCTGTGTATTCATTGGCTACAAAAATGTATTTGGACCAATCACTGTGCGAAACAAACCGTTTTCGACTAGAACAGAAGTTACATGTATCTACCGTTGAAGTTACAGTCCGGTTTCGGTAAAACAACAATTTTTAACGGTCTTTTAGGCAATCGCCTAAACGTTTTTTGTTGGGCTAGTGACCACCTAATTTGGAGCAGCTTTTGGTTGCCCGAATAAGATATTAGTCGCCATAGTCACATTTGGCGACCGTCCATTTCAGGCACTAAGTATATTTTGGAAAGTTCAAAGGGGCATAACTCCCACAAAATTTAGGGGATCAACATTTCCTGGTAATATGCACAACTACATATGGTGTCCTTACTACCTACCAAGTTTCATGAAATTCTGTTCAGTAGTTGCACTGACAAGCTGCTTCAGTAGTAAATTTCTGGAAATTTCTAAGTTCAAAGGGGCATAACTCCCACAGAATTCAGGTCCAAATTTCCTGGTAATATGCACAACTACATATGGTGTCCTTACTACCTACCAAGTTTCATGAAATTCTGTTCAGTAGTTGCACTGACAAGCTGCTTCAGTAGTAAATTTCTGGAAATTTCTAAGTTCAAAGGGGCATAACTCCCACAGAATTCAGGTCCAAATTTCCTGGTAATATGCACAACTACATATGGTGTCCTTACTACCTATCGATCGATCTCGATCTCGATCTATCGAGACTTGCAAATTAACATCAGACATCTTAACATTTCTGGTTGAATTGAGCTCCGCTGCTTGTTGTAAATCTGTATTTTCTAAGATCAGGGGATAACTTAGATCCATGCCGATATAGGCAGGATATTTACGTTTCCAGGGAATTATGATATAGGGGAAGGAAACACTATAAACAAATCTATTTCTATTTCATCATTATTACTTAATGCCAGTTGTTGTTTAATCAAATCGCTGAAAAGATACAGATCAAGTATATATTTGGAAAATCTCTTGGTTTACCGTAGTAATTAGCGGTAGTGTACCTCAATGGAAACCGTTTTTTTTTTTTTTTTTTTTTATATAGCACATTAAAATAATTATTTACAAAGCTTAAGTCTGTAAAAATGAAAAAGTAACACATTTTTATCATAGAAAATAACCCTCAAAAGGTAAGACAGTCATTTTTTCACTTGTTCCGTTGGACAACCGTGATACAAGATCTACGTGTCCGACGTCAGTTTTCACTGGTACCGGACAATTGGACAAACGTTAATGTCGAGGCCTGCAGGGGTTCAAAATTATGATGGTCCGAGGTCAATACCCTTTCGCTACTGACTTTGGACATTTACATTGAATATTATCTGAGCCCTCGGATATTCCGATTTTTGTTTGAAATGTCATTACCTTTTGAAAAATTTACAAAACTTTTTAAACACCTGTTGCATTACAAATGGTAGATTTGCTAATTTCCTTAAAAATCTACATTAGAAATAATATTTAACGGCACCACCATTGTTGTTATTCACTTCCGGAAAACAAACAAAGTGGAAAATACAAAACATGCATGTTGATCTCGGTTATCCATAATTACGTCAATCATAGTATACCAGAACTAATGGCTGAAACCAGAGGCTCCCAGGAGCCTGTAATCGCTCACCTGGATCAAAGCTGCTTTCAATAACAACCCAACTGCACTGTGTTGGCCATCTTGGCGGGAGAGCGCAACTGCCGGACACAATTTTGCAAGAGGATCATCCAATGACTATTCCATCAAAGTTTGGTTTTAATTGAGCTACTGGTTCCAGACAAGATGGTTTTTATGTGAATTTCCCATAGGGCCCTATGTTAAACTAAGTACAGCTGTGCAGCCATCTTGGTCAGAGGTCGGGACCACCAGACACAAATTTGGTTCAGCGGTTTCAGAGGAGAAGATTTAAATGTGATCTTTTATCAAAATATGCCTAATTTGCATAATCGGTATAAATCGGCTGTAAGAAAAATTTCAAAAAAAAAAACCCGAACAAATGCTAAACTACTCCTTGCCATGTAGCTGCAGTTCAAATTTGAGCTCATTTTGACTTATACTAAAGCATCAATGCACAATTGAAGAAATTTTTATTTTTAGTAACAGCAGCCATCTTGAATGGAGGGCAGGGCTGTCGGACACAATTTTGAAAGGGAACCACCCAGGGACCATCCCTGCCAGGTTTGGTTTAATTTGGTTCAGCGGTTTCAGAGGAGAAGATTTAAATGCGATCTTTTATCAAAATATGCCTAATTTGCATAATCGGTATATATCGGCTGAAAGAAAAATTTAACAGAAAAACCCAGAATATATGCTAAACTACTTCTTGCCATGTAGCTGCAGTTAAAATTTCAGCTCATTTTGACTTACACTAAAGCAGCAATGGACAATTAAAATTTCATCCCCCTTTTTTCTATTTTGAGCTTGGCGACCATCTTGGTTGGAAGTCGGGATCACCGGACACAATTTTGGAAGGGAGCCATGCAAGAATCATTTCAGCAAAGTTTGGTTGAGATTGGCTCAGTAGTTTCAGAGGAGAAGATTTTTTAAAAATTTCATCCCCCCTTTTTTCTAATTTGCATAATCGGTCAAAATCGCCAAAAGTTCAAAATTCATAAAAAATTCTGTCATACATGCTGAAAAGCTCATCATTATGCTTACACAGTTCAAATTTGGGCACATTCTGGCTTAAAATAGAGCAGTTTTGGCCATTTGAAGAAATTTCTATTTTTAGTAACAGCGGCCATCTTGAATGGAGGGCGGGGCTGTCAGACACAATTTTGAAAGGGACCCACCCTGCCAGGTTTGGTTTAATTTGGTTCAGCGGTTTCAGAGGAGAAGATTTAAATGTGATCTTTTATCAAAATATGCCTAATTTGCATAATCTGTATATATCGACTGAAAGAAAAATTTTACAGAAAAATCCGGAATAATGTTAAACTATTCCTTGCCATGTAGCTGCAGTTAAAATTTCAGCTCATTTTGACTTACACTAAAGCAGCAATGGACAATTAAAATTTCATCCCCCCTTTTTTCTATTTTGAGCTTGGCGGCCATCTTGGTTGGAAGTCAGGATCAACGGACACAATTTTGGAAGGGGGCCATCCAAGAATCATTTCAGCAAAGTTTGGTTGAGATTGGCTCAGTAGTTTCCGAGGAGGAGATTTTTTTTAAATTTCATCCCCCCTTTTTTCTAATTTGCATAATCGGCAAAAGTTCAAAGTTCATAAAAAATCCTGTCATACATGCTGAAAAGCTCATCATTATGCTTACACAGTTCATATTTGGGCACATTCTGGCTTAAAATAGAGCAGTTTTGGCCATTTGAAGAAATTTCTATTTTTAGTAACAGCGGCCATCTTGAATGGAGGGCGGGGCTGTTGGACACAATTTTGAAAGGGACCCACCCTGCCATGTTTGGTTTAATTTGGTTCAGCGGTTTCAGAGGAGAAGATTTAAATGTGATCTTTTATCAAAATATGCCTAATTTGCATAATCGGTATATATCGGCTGAAAGAAAAATTTCACAGAAAAACCCGGAATATACGTTAAACTACTCCTTGCCATGTAGCTGCAGTTAAAATTTGAGCTCATTTTGACTTACACTAAAGCAGCAACGGACAATTAAAATTTCATCCCCCCTTTTTTCTATTTTTAGCTTGGCGGCCATCTTGGTTGGAAGTCGGGATCACCGGACACAATTTTGAAAGGGGGCCATCCAAGGACCATTCCACCAAAGTTTGGTTGCAATTGGTCCAGTGGTTTCTGAGGAGAAGATTAAAATGTGAAATGTTGACGGACGGACGACGAACGACAGACGAAAAGTGATGACAATAGCTCACATGGCCTAAAGGCCAGGTGAGCTAAAAAGGGGTATTAAATTTGTGAAATTGTTATGCATATTTGGCAGTGAATCTACCATGTATAACAAAACAAACACTTTACTCCCATTGCACAGGAATTTTATTCAATTACTCAATGGCTATAATTTCAGATTCCGGTGCTTCAATTCTGCTTGTAGACTGGTTCCAGAAGTCAATTCCATAGAAACGAGCCATTGTTGTTTTATGAAAAATGCACAATTTTTAAGCTATATCATGACAAGAACAAGGTGCATTTCAGCGAGATGATGGTGTTTGCTTTGTACTTTGAATTTTGATTTACTATAGCTAAATCAATGAAACAACAGTCTGCAGGAAGACATGTCACTCCACTCTGACATATTATCTCGATTCCAAGCCAATTAACAATTTTCAGATGAAATATCTGTAGTATAGAGAAGTAAACATTCCTTCACCAAATGAGAAGATTTTTATTTGAAAGGTTTACCAAGGACGTCAGGTGATGACAAAGGCTTACTTGGCAAGTGATCTATAAACTAAGGCTGTAATTACCTGTAACTGTTCCATGGACTTGAGTTCCATTTTTCAGTTCAATCGTAACAGTTTCATGAGACAATTTCATCAAAAATCTGAAGAAAAAAAATACATAAATGAAATGTTTTCCTTCAATAAAAAAGCAAAGGATCAGGGTAAATGTTAAAATAATAATTTTGAACTCCTGAAAGCATAAAATGTATTCACAATATTTAGATGTGCATTAGGGTACTTATAAGTTATAGGATAAACTATGCGACTTCAATAAAAAGGGATTATTGAAAAGATCTCCACATTAGCCGAAATACTGCATGTTGTATCATATATATTAACTTAATAACACCAAGATAAAAAATACATAGGGTAGGTAGGTAGGCAACATTGCTTTTTTAACTAGATTATACAAAACAAGGATCTTACTTCACAGTTCTTGCCCAAAAGTTACAATAAAAACTCTTGGGTGAGAACATTTTTTAAATTTTCTATAGGGCAACAATGAAACTCGACACATCTGTATGTGTTTTTCAATTTTATCATTTAATATGAAAATTGTAGTCATCACTGTTATGAAAAGAAATTTAAAAGTGATGGTCAACAATTTCACCAATTTAACAAAACCCACTGAAAAAATGGAATGTGTCCATAGAACAATGTCAAGATTTTAAATTTCCAGAAAAAAATTGTTAGGGCTTGTGACAAGATTGACAAGAGAATAACAAAAAGTAGCTTTGAGACCCAAATCTCAATGAGGTTATTTATTAGGGTAGCTAAAGGATGAATTATGCGTCAATCATTGAAAAGATCTCTGCAGAGCGAAAAGGCAGGAAATTGACTAATCATCTTTGAGATTAGGATTCTGAAGAAATTTTCTGTCTGTTCTTCATCCTAATCTCGTTTCAAGCCCTATTAAGGGTATTCTGGAAATTTTAAATTTGACCCCACACCCCCGGTGCATTCCGATGGATATTTTGGCATGGACGGATTGTCAGATCAAGTGCAGGTAAGATTTCATACATAGACATATTTTCTAGTTCAAATCTGCAAAAATATTGATATTATATTATAATTTAAAAAAATAAAAATCTGATATACACGGCTTGAAATTTTGTAATTTTGTTATAAATATTTTATCAAAACCAATCATCAGCCCATAAAGGATATGCTTGCATATACACAATAAATAATTGACATCGACCTTTCATTTAGAAACATGCTGTAGCAAAATTCGTGATGATTTTGATCACGTGGTGTAGTTCACGAGTTCAGTAAAATGGCGGTCAGCTTAAAGTGGATTTTTGATTATTTTGTCGGATATACGCTGTAAAAGCTAAGGAAATATCAATATTTTTACAGATTTGGTTCATGTTATCAACTGTTGAAAAGCATACTAAAAGTACAAGTTCATTGTGTATCATTTTATTGACATTTATAACATCGTACCAGTAATATATCACAATACTGGTACAATACTGGAACAAATTTTTATACCAGTATTGTGATCGCCAAGTACAGGAGATCCAAATATCCATCGGAATGCACCGGGGGGGGGGGGTCAAATTAAAAATTTCCAGAATACCCTTAATAGGGCTTGAAACGAGATTAGGATGAAGAACAGTCAGAAAATTTCCTCGGATTCTTAATCTCAACGAGATTAGAAATTGACAACACGTAAAAATAGAAAATGTTGAAGCGAGGGCGAGTTGGCAATAACATAATTGTGAATTTCCAGTGGGTTGCTCAACGAGTCTACACAATAAGTAGCTGGGGACAAGCACTCATGGAGACCATTGCACTGTCAAACAACAAAATACCCACCGTTGTCGACAACCCTCTCGAGGGCATCATCCGCCACCCTGGCCTTGGGACACGATGCCGATGATCTGCGGGTCAAGCCTTACGCCCATTCAAGAATTATTTTAATTTGACAAACTCGTTATAATGTACATATTGTGTCAAGCATTTAATGCGCATATATAGCAATAAATCATTATAGTAATTTAAGTAAATGATTATGGTTGTGTTGTTTATCAACAACCCAAGCGCTTCACATATTACAAAGTTTTAGGTGGACATAATGTTCAATGCGTTAAATAAGATTGTGAAACTATTTGGAATTCTTTTTTCTTTGATATTTGTCAAAATGATGAATACTATTACCTCACAAGCTTCATGATTACATGGATTTGTATACCATGTATTGGAAAAAATATAACAATGGCGGTAACCGGCACGTTAAGTCAAGGAATGAATAGTACGCTTGAACTAAGATATTAAAATATCGACTTCATAAAGCGCATAAAGGACCTAAATGAAAAACAAGAACGATAACTCCCAGAATTTTTGAAAAATTTATTATGACATGTCATACAATTTAATAAAACTTTACAGCTGAGAAAATGAAGAAATCGGATACAAACTAATCCAACAGAACTCCCAATAAAACTGTTTCTTTCAATTTCGTGCACCTTAAAAAAGTATGATTATAAACAAACCCACGTGGTTGTATGTTGCCAATATCCGGGTAGTTGTAGTATTTACGCATAATTTATGCAAAACATTAAATTTACGAATTCCATATTACGGAATTTCCTAATGATTTTTTTTCTGATGAATGATGACAATTGTTAGATATGATAACAAAATAATGCCATAAAGGAATTAAGTTTACGATAATAAAATATACAGATTGTATATTACATAAACTGCTTTCGAACAATTGTGTCTTGTTTATATGAAAATATGTTTCGTTTCGTTTAGTAATTTATAATATATAAAGATCACTGTCAGTTTACGCAAATGGCGATAGCGTCAGGATCATTGTCAAAATTTTCCGATGCATTTTTTGCTTTATTGCGAAAGTTGACAGAACATGTAGTTTAATTTCGATTGCAATTAAACCTTTGTGGTTAGCACTCCTAGAATAACGAAAGGTATTGCTTCGATGCCTTGTTATAATTCGAAAATTTGGCAGACAAATTCTTGGCTTGGATCTTTGCATCTAACATTTTTAAAGTGCCATAAAGTTCAAGTGCTTATAGCATATTCCATTGACTAGCATATGAAATACAACAGCTGGAATCCCAACAGCTAAAGCATAATTGGAAATTTACCACGTTTGAAAAATTAAGACGAAAATCTATTTTAATAAGTTGGGTTAGGTTAGGTCATCTGTGACTGTGGACGCTGGCTCTACGCCACTATATCCACCTTTCTTCTTCCTTGATACAACTTATTTCGGTGTGTTTTCCTTGTTTTGGATGCTGGCTTTGTACTCAAATTTTACATCTTGGGTGTTCCCAGTATTTATCTAGCCTTATTTCAAATTGTCTTGCATCCTTTGCATCAATTACTGATTGTGGCAGAGTTGACTAGATCTATAATATTAATAATCTTGTGCACAGTACTTCAGTAGCCAAGAAGCTAGAACCAGTTTGAAATCTTTTCCTAAATATGATACTTATTTTTAAATGCCCATTTCTTATCCTTTTTGCAATGAAAATCAAATGCTATGCTCAATCACAAGGTAAAGGGTCCATGTTTTATATTCCTTTATTAACAGTATGAATGAATGCTACAGAGATTTACCATTGCATGGTCATCCTCTGTGTTTATAATCGTTAATTTTGCCTCTACATTTTCAATAAAAGATTTCTGTTTATGTTGAGTCGCATCCAAGTTAAATGTTGTCTTGCTTCGTCTGCCAATATTTCATATTTCTTTTACCGAATGGTTGACATTAAGAAGAACACCCGATGAAATTCACCCAAGTTTCATTTCTGTATAAACAATGACCAAAACTCCTATATTAAATTATCTATGACACTCGTATAAAACCCTGTACATTCAAATTGAGGATACTTCATTGTGGAATTTAAGTTGCATAGTCCAGGAAGTAGTTTTAGTTGTTTACCGTTTCAACAAATCTGAAACTCTGTGACAGAGTATGCTCAGTTAGTAGTTTTCATAATTAGGGTTAAGTGATTGTGTGAAATGATACAATTTAGACATACTAGAAAAAATAACTGAAAGAAAACCAGTGTATATAAATATGACCTAGCTTCTATCTCTTTTGGACGATGTTGGTAGGATTTAAGGATTAGATATGTCAATGATAAAAATTGTAAAAATGATATAACCATGCAAGGTGTTGGATCACCAATAAACTTGTAGAGACAAAAATAATTCTATAAATGTATTTTTATACTTGTGCAGTAACATCAAGTAAAATTTATTAATGAAATCTTATATCACTTTAAAATGATAATGTTATTTTTGTACTCGTAGAATTTAATGTTGTTTTATCCTTTTATATGTGAGGATTGACCTTTTTACTTGCCCGACTGTATCATTTCACTAAGAGGGGAAGTTTGGCCCAAAAAAATTAGTTTAGCACATCACTTTTTATTGAAGTAACTGTACCAAGCCAGAAAAGTGAATGGTCATGTATGTGTGTGTTAGAGGTATCGACCTTGCCTTGGTGTCTACAATTTTTTTTATAAGAATTTTAAAATGTTCCGACAGCATTCGTTGATATTATCTTTATAATTTTACATCAATAATGTCATTTGAAAGTGGCGTTAAACACCATCAAACAAACAAACATCAATAGTGTCTAGCCTTTATTTTGTTAGTTCTTATTTATGACTAGCCATAAATATTTATTTTTATGCTAATACTACACCATATCAAAGTAAAATGACTTGTTTCTGAATCCCTTTGAACATTGTAAGTACATGTATATATATATTTGAATAATTGTATGTTGAACTTTCATGAAATAAATATTGTTTAAACTAAAATGGCTAAAACTTGTTTTTTAAATGAATCATATTTTTATTTTAAAGGTACATCTGCTAAATGGATGTTCCAAAAAAACCATTAACTGAAAATGGTGGTAAAGGTGACAACACTGCAGCTCTAAAATCAAAAGAGGAGGCGACATTGAAATCTGATAATTCCCCACTTCACATAAACATCGCAAACCATCAACCAATTACACGTCAGGATTCACTGCCTATATCACCAGGACCAATGTCTCCAGACCCTGTACATGATCTTCCAGTAGAGCTGTTACAAGCTGGATGGAGAAGGTTTTGGAGTAAACGAGAACAAAGACCGTATTTCTTTAACAAGTTGACTAACGAATCATTATGGGAGATGCCACAGTTGGAATCAGGAGTAATATATATTTTTTTTATTATCTGTCTTGATAAATTCTCAGTTTTATCAACAATTCATGATTACTTTCTATGATGTCTACAAAGTCACCTTATAATAGCTGTAGGTTGAAGCACAGACTCATCCGATACGAATATTATTAAGGTTGGCCAGCCTTGATACCATTCCCTTAAATATAAACAAGAAAATAATTTATCAGTCATTGAAAAACATTAGCATTCCCCAATAAATGGCAGATATGCCTATGCAAATAAACGTAGATATCAAATTTAATGAGTACAGCACGTTTCTAGAATCGCCTTAATCAGGTACGTTCAAAGTCAAAAGATTGGAAAGCCAAATAATTTAACCTATTAATAGCATAGAATTATATACCAATCCAAAGTAGTGGATATTATTTATACTCCCCTGCTTTTAATTTATTACATATTACAGTTAAAGAGATAATCCTGTTAATCCAGATTTAGTTTTTAACAGCATACATATATAGCTAGAGAAATAATTTGATGTAGCTTTTTATTATGACAATCGCATGAAAAAAAACTACCTTCTCAATTAATGACACCATGGTTGCGGTTCACGTAAATTGGATGGTAATCTCAAGATGTTTGATAGAGTGTTAAATGTATCTAGAAAAAAAATATGTAAAAGGTCATGTGATCATGAAAATGATCATATAAAATATATTTTATATATATTCATTTTGTTTTGTATTTATAATCACACTTGGCCATTCCATTAATTATGGAATTAATTTTTTTTCCTTCAGTCTCCAAATTTACTGACAGATCCTCTAGGAATTGGAGGTGATAATCCAGCACCTGTTCATAGCATTCAGGATACTCGACTTTGTAGAACGAGTACAGACATTCCACCTCCTCAAGTCGGTGAGAAGAGACAAATGAGTGGAGAGATGGGGGAAAGTCCACCCAAAAAGCCTTTTGGATACAGGTACTAAATAACCTTCATTGAGATGTTTTTCACAGTTTCTACTCTTAGAGGTCGTCGTGGTCGTGATCGTATGGTAGTTGTAAAATCCAACTACCTATGCAATCAGTGCCTATCACCACTAACGTTGTGAGTTCGAACCCCGTTCATGGCGGTGTGTACTTGATACAACATTATGTGATAAAGTTTGTCAGTGACTTGCGGCAGGTCCACCAATAAAACTGACCTCCACAATATAACTGAAATATTGTTAAAAGTGGCATTAAACACCATAGCTATAACCTGGTTTATGTAACAGTTTCTTTACTGGCTTCTGAAACTTGCAAATTGTCTGATGATGGCTTTTCTGGTCAGACTAGTACCTGAAATAAGGGAACATTCACAGAAATAAAACTTTGAAACATATATTTTTACAGGTGATCAATTTACTTTTTTGTGTCATCTGTGTAGAAGAGCCAACATGTAGGGATCACTCACTTTTTGTCGTCCATTTTGTTTTCAAAATGGAACTTATTGTTAATCTGTAACTCCTCTTAGAAGTCAGACATGATGAAATTTAGTTATGAGTCGCTTGGTTGAATACTTCAAGGCTCCTGGCTCCACTATCAAATACTAATTTATGTAAATAGTTTTAACTTTCTTTCAATTGTCATGTGCAACCTCTGATGCCATCTTCAACTTGTTTGGCTTCAAATGCCACTGATGAAACTATACTCAAATGTGTACAATATATGTAAAAAATGAATATATTTATGTTATTATTTCAATTTTTTTTTATTCCAATATACATTTGTACAATGATGATATAAAAGAGTAGAGTGAGTGAATGAGTAATTGTTGTTTAATGCCAACTCAGCAATTTTTCAGCTATATCATGGCGAGAACAAGTTAATTTTCAATGAAATGATGATGAGGTTCGCTTTGTACTAGACCAACACGGTTAGCTGGATTTTTATAGTGCAAGCTCACTGAAACAACAGTACGCAGATAGACATGTCACCCCACTCGACACATTATCCTGATTCAGAGCCAACCAGTCATTGCTCTTTCTCCTAAATGCATTCGTGGAGAAGCAACAAATACCAATTTTATAGTCTTTGGTTTGACCCGATTGGGGTTGGAACCCAAGATCTTCCGCACTCGAGACAAGCACTACCATTACAGGACTTCAAATATAAATTATATATTTATTTATGTTTCAGTCCATTTTGGAATTTTGATATCCCTACAAATGCAGTTTTATATGAAAGGAGTGCATGCATCTTGCCTCCCCCACATCCTGAAATGGAATCTCTCAGAGCCCAGCTTACTGCTAAACTCAGACAACACTACCAGGAACTGTGCCATTCTAGAGAAGGTAATAATAGTCAGACTTGGGGTCAATTACATTCAAATGTAATCGATTACATTACAATTACTTTGCAATTTTCGTGATTACATTACACTACGATTACACCAATTTTCAAATGTAATCGATTAAATTACAATTACTTTGTAAATGTAATCGATTACATTACTGATTACATTTAATGTCATGACAACCAATATATTAGTGTTTTATGTTATTTTGTCTCATGTTTATCTGTCCAATATCTCTTATTTAATGTATTTCTTACTCAGAACTATGAATTACAATTCAGTTTTAATGTGATCATTACATCCAATAACATACAGTACATTGTAAATTATAAACAGCAATTCTCATTTTCCTTTTTTCAAAAAATATGTTGTGTCTTATTACTATAACCAATATTCATTCCATCTTATACTATTAGTAAATATTATAACATACATTTGCACATTTTAATAATATACAGGTATATCAAATAATTTTAAACATCCTGTCAAAAGTTTATTGTGGATAATAAACTAGCAGTTAACCTGTGCCACAGATAAAATTTGTAATTATGGTCTTATTTATGACACCAAATTATGTAACAATCACCATTACTAAATTTCACACCATTTCAATGTGATATATAATTAAGAAGATAAAAAAACAAAAGTCATTCTGGTTCTAAAAACTTGCTTAAAAATATGCACAATTTCTCAGTCTAAATATGAAAACTAAATCCTTAATTTATGTAAATAGATTTAATAAAATATCCATTACAGGTTGCAAAGTAACCCACAACTAATGAAAATGATCATATAATCCAATATTAAAAGGAAAATCAGCACCAAAATAAAAAGCAGAAATATCACATATCTTGGAATATTTTTTTTAAAAAATCCAAAATTTTACAAATTTTACAACTTGCTATTTATCACTTAATTTGTAATATGTATGATTGAAAATATTTTGTTATTCTACTATATAATTTACATTTTGCTTTTTATATAATATCTTTATTGAAATTTAGATCTCTTTTTAAACTTGTATAAGAAATCTTCATGAGATACCTATGTTTTAATTTATATAAAATATTTCTTTATCTTATGGGAATCATAAGGACATGGCGAGTCTTTCATAGAAGCAATTTCATATATAAAATCTTGAAAGTTGTGTCATAGTAAGCCTATTATTATTTTCATTTTCATTAATTAATTAATTAATTATAGTTTTTGAATAACTCCATATATACTGTATCGATGAAATGTCCTATTTCCATTGGACATTAAAATTTTATAATGTGTTATCTGTTCACAGCCTAAGCAGCGAATGAATTGAATTTGAATTTTTGGTGTTTAACGCCACTTTCAGCAATATTTCAGCTATATCATGGCGACCAGTTTTAGTGGTGGAGGAAGCCAGAGTACCCGGAGAGAACCACCGACCCTGGGCAAGCAACTGATAAACTTTATCACTTGCGGCTGCGAGTCGAGTGCACCCTTTTTTGTAATTTACAAAGCTGAGTGCGAACCCACGCCGTATTGGTGATAGGCTTGTAGTGAGCTGTTAGATCCAACGACCTAACTCATTGAGCCACCCGGGTCCCTGCCTAAGCTGCGATAGGACCTGTTTATATTGTAATCTTAAAGTAAAAGTTTTACCAAAGTACATGTGAATGTTGTATGTTTTATTTCAAGAATAATGTAAAATACACATTTATCAACTATATTGTACATAATTCTAGAAACTGAACTCTAATCCAGAATAGCAAAAAGAATATCAATATTATCATTGTATATTTATCTAAGATTTTCTTGCCTGTCTTACACTTGATCAGGATCGTATGGTAGTTTGATTTACAACTACCTATGCAATCAGTGCTTATCACCACTAATGTTGTGAGTTGGAATCCCACTCAGGTGAGGTGTAATACAACATTAAGTGATAAAGTTTGTCAGTGACGTGCGGCAGGTTGATGGTTTGCTCCACCAATAAAACTGATCGCCACGATATGGCTGAAATATTGTTGAAAGTGGCGTTAAACACACTAACGCTCCACTTGCACTTACGCTTGAATCTGTACATCTGTTGTGTTATTCAGGTATTGATGCCCCACATGAGTCCTTTAACAGGTGGCTCTTAGAAAGGAAGGTGATAGATAAAGGGACAGATGCCATGCTACCATCTAATTGTATGCCAGAAGTGTCACAGTCTATGTATAGAGAAATTATGAATGATATACCAGTAAAACTGGTCAAACCGAAATTCTCTGGAGATGTACGAAGACAGTTATTTAAGTATGCAGAAGCTGCAAAGAAAATGATTGAAACACGGTAATTTTCTAGAAAATAATTTGCATTGTTGAAAATTTAATCAAATGAAATTCTTCTAAAGAGTTGAGATTTGATTGAAAGATTATTAAAGAAACAAAATAAATGTCCCAGTTAGCTATAACAAAAACTGCAATATGTATATCATTACAAATAGAATATTTTATTCAGCAATCATATGTGATTTTAAGTTCTAATATATATAAACTACCAAATGGAGTTGACTGTAAAAAAAATTATTAATACAGAGGGGTCAGAACACCTTTTTTTCTAATTTCGAAACCACGATCCTTGTGGTTTGAATGTTATATACACATAGATCTGTAAACAAGACAATACAATGCCATAAAGTATATTTATTATTATATTTTACAGGCATGCTACACCAGAAAGTAGAAAAATAGTCAAATGGAATGTTGAGGAAACATTTACTTGGTTGAGACGACCTGGTGGTGCTGTTTATGATGACTACTTGGTATGTTGATGTATAATGTCTTCCCCCCTCTTCTTGGGTTGGAGACATGTTGTTTTTGTCCTATTCGTCCATCACAAAAGTTTGTATGCACAACATCCTCCTGCATTTTATATTGGAATTCTTCAAAATTTGCATGCTTGCTTAATGCCATATGAAGTATATTGTTACGATAGTTTGATCGGACAATTTATGAAGGAGTTATTGCTCTTTTCATCAAAATGTTAATCACTCCTATGGGTGGGTGAGGGGGGCATTTGTTTTTGGGTAAAAAATTACCTTTTATTTCAGGGCTCACCAAACCAGGCCAAGTGGGTGAAATTCTCACCCTATATCAGCTGAAATTGGCCTCCCTCGACTCCAAAGTGAAATTAAAGTCACTTTTTTTTTCTTTTTGCAAGTCACTCCTTTCTTGCAAATAATCTGCATTTAATAAAGCCGATTAAAGGGAAACTTCGTGATTTTTTACATGTTAGCTAAATATGTTCCTGGTGATATAAAATACATATTCACAAAGTTTTATCGACATATTTCCACAAATAACGAAGCAAATTGCAAATTTTAATTTCTAATTTTTCAACCAGGCTGTGACGTTTTAACCTGATAATGCATTGTGGGATTGAAATTTAAAGTCTGGGTCGCTGATGTTAAATTCGCTTCATTTAAAGCGCTCAGAGGACTGTAATTTAAATCTCATAACCGTTGGAAAATTAAATACTGAAGTGAACAGCTACGTACCTTTTTGACAAACAACTATTTTAAATGAACAAAATGTTTCATTTCCTTTATATTTACAACGGTAAGAGTGTTTTACAACAGTCACCTATATTCACTATATGTAGGATCCTTTTTACAATTATGTTCATTTTGTTTTACTGCTAATGTGCTGAAAAATATAATGGATAATTTTGACAACGCGTAACTTGTGTATCGATCGGATTAATAAAATGGGAATTTGAATACACACTATTTGCTTTCCAAGACGAGTTGGTAGATCGTTTATTATTTATTAAAGATAAAATATTTTTAAGACATTAGAATAAATATAATGTTGTAATTATGTTTTAGATGATAAAAAAGTATACACCATCCTTGAAATTATAAGTTTTCATTATTAGAGGCGCCAAATTGGCCTAGCTATATATAACTGTCTCATCATAATTAATATGTATTCACATTTTTAACGATCGATGTTCATAAAAGATGTTTTAATTTTAATTAAAGAACTAAAAATTAAAGGTTAGGAGATCGGGTGGCAACTGAGTTTACAAAGTTAGTGTTTAAAGAAAAAAAACGTATTTGCTCAGTGATCCCCAGAAGGCACAAAACCTAAATATATGATTTTTTTCAGCTCGGAAACCTGTAAGCAAACTTGACCTATAATTTTGATATCCACTGATATTCATTCAGACAAAGTTAGGAAGAGATCATGATCATGAGCGGTATAAACAGATGTAGAGCAGTCAAAATATACAGAGATTAGGCCACACCAAATTTACTTCATGTTCTTCGGATTTTGTGCTAAAAACGTTGGAGCGAGCAAGTGATTTAAAAATGTTAATTTCTTTTCCTTTTTTTGTTTGTTTGTCATTTTTGTTGAGCGAAACGTAAAATATTATGCGGAAAATATATTTCTTATATTTTTCATGTATTTTCAGAAGCGAGAGACCATATTTTAATTTTAAATATTTTATTCTTCAATAAATTAAGGCAAATAATTCCTGAAATAAGAAGTGAAAGGCGGGATTTACTTATTTTTATTTTCATTCTGAAAACGACAGGTACATTCACACCGGTTCACTCAGCAGGGTATCTAATATTGCGTAATGAGTTTAGGTCCACACAGGAAGTCGCCAGGCAGAATATACAAGTGTCGTTTTACATCCGGTCGATGGGACTCTGACCAAATACTTGAATACATGTGTCACAATCTTTGGCAATAATCAGGAACGCAATACACATTTTGTGACCTGTTAGCACCACCCGTGACTAGAATAGGAGATGCAATACACATTTTAAAGGTTCTAATAGGTGATCAAAATACACCACCCTGATCAAGTATACATTAGGAATGGGTGCATATTAATGCACATTGGCGGATCAAGGGGGTGTTCGACAATTTAGTAAAATTTGTGTATAAATTGGGTAAAAATTGGCAAACAAGAGCCTGGGACCCCGTTTTCAAAACTGCTGGATCCGCGCCTGATGCAGCAATGATTCTGGGGCTATTTTCACAAAAAATTCTTAAAGTAAGATTAACATTGATCGTAAGTTATATTGAATTGTTCATTTTTATCTTGATTTTTTTTGTGCCTCATCAGAATGATATAGCAACAACCAAAATTATGAAGTAAAGCAGGGTGAATAGGGCAGGATAGAAAATTCTTCTTGCAAACCCCAAAAAGCAAAATAGACAAAAACCATTCGTATGCAATTTTTCCTTATAAAAACAACAACCATATTTTTTATGACTATTCTGAGATTAATCAGAAGGGTCAGCCAGTTCGAAAGACGTGATTAAAACAAACAAAACATGTTTTCTTTGCGCAGAGACATATTATATGTTACGCTTTGTTCAAATCAGAAATGGTTATGAAAACAGATTAATCTTTTTTACTGTTGGCGAATACGAATATTGTATTTCCATAAACAAATTTTTATATTATGTAAGAGATGTACCCTGAAGTTTTGTATAATAAACTTTAAAAGTATTTATGATACTCATCGTCTGTAATTGTCAAATGAAAACTATTACAAATTATATGTTTACATAATCCTCTCAATTTTATGGCTTCCTACCCTTTAACTTTCTGTGCTTTTAGTTAAGAAGTAGAGCTTATGTGTAGCTTTATTGTAGTGCATGAACGATCGATTACAAAGTGCGATCTTATAAATAATATCATTAAAACAATTTTGCCCCGTAGTATAGGCCTATTTTTATTTTTTTTTACGAATTCATAGCATTGTTCCGATGTCCGTTCTTTTTTTTTCACATAATTTCGTAGTTCTTCAATTTCGAAAAAAATCTTTTGTAAATGTGTCTCATTAAAGACGGACCGTTTTCTCCGATTCGTTTGTTTGGCCACAAGTATATAGAAACAAACGTAAATCTGCAAAAAGTGATTGTGTAATAAATTCATATATTTAGAATAATAAGAAAAATAAAAAGAATTACGCCTGACAAGCCATATCGACACTGAATGAGGACCCCGGTTTGTCACGCTTGTTTTGGGGCGTTATGGTATTTAGACATCACGTGATAATTGGTATCGAGATGCTATCAAAATGGTGACATCCATCTATCGTTGACTGAATTTTAAAATCAATTTCATTCCCTTATCCAACATAATAAAACGCTAATCTACATATAAACATCCATATTTATACATCAGGAAAAACATATAAAAAAATTTTTTTTTTGCAAAGTTTCCCTTTAACAAAGCAATTTTAATCAATGTTGAAATACATAAGAATGAGAGAAAAAGGCTTTATTCAAGTAATAAAGAAAATTTATCTAGTTGAGACAAAAGTATCACGACAAATTTCTAAATTTGTACTGACGAAATTCCAGGTGAAAAATGAAATCCCAAATCTAAAAACAATCAAACAGATGCTTCCTGTACCAAATGTATTGTTGGATTGTGTTATATGATGCAATTTTACAGATTTCAATCCGAAAAAAATCAAATCTAAAATTGACAAATATAAAATCAACAACAATAATGCAAGTACAAAACATGAATTTAAAGTTAAATATGAAGGATATTAACAAGATATTAGCACAGACACACTTCAAATGCAATTTTTTTTTAAATGATGCGAAGAAACAACACATTTTTGCGGAAACTTGTCTCTATGAAGCTGTTGGAAGTCTCTCTGTCATGTCTTCACTTCTCTCTCATGTTCTCTGTGAGGGAGAAGTCAAGTCTCTTTGTTTTTTGCAAGTGTGGTGAGCCCTGTTATTTGTGGTGATTTTAAATTGAAGATTTATCTTTTCTTAATGTATTTATTTCTATTATGAAGATACATGTATCACGAGGGAAGAGTTGAGATCCTATTCGATCACATCTGTGACATATTTTTATTAGAAAGTTTTTTGTTTTGTTTGTAGGAAAGACTAGCTCATCTTAAAAGACAATGTCAACCACACTTGACAGAAACTGCTAAAAGTTCTGTTGAAGGCATCTGTACTAAAGTGTTCAACATGAGCGTGGAGACGGTGAAGAAACTTAATGAAAAACACTGGCAAATTTTGAATGAAAATCAAATCCATGGTGGGTATCTATGTACTTACAAAAAATGGCCAAATCAAAAAACAAAAATTTCAAACATTGTACAATTGCTTGAAGTTATAGTAACGCTACCGTCTGTCTGTCCGTCCGTCCGTCACAATCCTTGTGAACACTCTAGGATCAACATCCTTCAATGGATTTTGACCAAACTTGGTACATACTTAGTCCTTAAGAGAATCTGGAACCCTATTGATTTTCCAGGTCAAAGGTTAATGTCACGGTCAAATTTTTACCGCATAACATCTTTGTGAACACTAGAATCAACATCCTTCAATGGATTTTGACCAAACTTGGTACATACTTAGTCCTTGCGAGAGTCTGGAACCCTATTGATTTTCATGGTCAAAGGTCAAGGTCACAGGGTCAAACTTTTACCGCATAACATCCTTGTGAACACTCTAGAATCAAGATCCTTCAATGGATTTTGACCAAACTTGGTACATGCGTAGTCCTTAGGAGAGTCTGGAACTCTATTGATTTTCAAGGTCATAGGTCAAAGGTCAGTGTCACCGGGTCAAATTTTTACTACGTAACATCCTTGTGAACACTAGAATCAACATCCTTCAATGGATTTTGACCAAACTTGGTACATACTTAGACCTTAAGAGAATCTGGAACCCTATTGATTTTCAAGGTCAAAGGTCAAGGTCACAGGGTCTAATTTTTAGGCGAGGGGATACGCCACGCTTTGCGTTGCCCTTGTTTAATAATATATTTTATTGTTCAAATTTGGGATAAAATACACACAGTGGTAGGATAATTTGTTATGACAATATCTAAAATACAGACTATGTTATGATGGAATACTGTTTTCTACCTCTTTCATCATTTTATATGCATATTACTATATTTCGTACAGATGTCTAAATAAAAAATCATTTAATGCATACACTGGAGATCTTTATACAAGATCAGTTTAAGCAAACACCGGATGATTTTACATTATCCTAAATAGAATTATAAGTTAAATTTATTTTTTAGAAGTACCTAAAGCACCAATACCACATAAAAGGAAAGTGATGTGTTATCCATGTCAGATGATGATTCCTACACCAAGATCACCACCAATAGAAATGACAAATGAAAACGAGATCCACACACTCAAGTTTAAAGGGGAGAACTTAAGGATAAATAGTCCTCATTTTTTCAAACTTGTAAGTGTTCTTATTATCCATTTTGCCTGGACAAGATTGTCCAATCAGACCTTATGGTCAAAACTTTTAAAAGTATGAAATTTTTGCTTGTATTAAAAAAAACAGCCAATCAGAACATTGTAACCTATCAATACAGTGTTCTGATTGGACAATTGTTGAGTACGGGTACACATTTTGTACTCAAAAAGTTTTGTGACCGTAAGACCAGTATTATTGTAACATTTCTTTCCATTGTTGATTGATTGATTGATGTTTAACGTCCAGCAAGCAATTTTTCAGCTGTATATTCAGGACGATCTTTCCATTGTAAGAATGTTGAATCAATAAAAAAAAATCCAGAAATAAAAATACTCTTGAATTATTCAGATCCAAAAATTTAGCTACGCATGTATTACTGACTTATAAGAACTTTCACGTTTGAGTAGTCATGGACTTGATTGTATGGTAATTGGATTTACATCTACCTATTCAATTAGTGCCTATTGCCATTAAAGATTTTTTCTGGTAAAATTTATTGTCATTTATGTTATACAATATCATAAAAGTTTGTTAAATATTGTGTATTACATTATATTTGCCAATGTTGTGTTTAAACATGTGACATGGACTATATATTTCAATGCATTGTAATTTGTTTGTCAGGAAATTGTGTATTTGAAATATAAGAATAGCAGAATGTATTAGTATTTTATTTATCTCAAACATATTGATATGGAAAATTTTAGCAACCTTATTTCACATATTTTAAACTATGATTTCCCAAGATGGATAAGTATAGAGAATTAAGATTTCGTTAGAGTCAGAATTCAAATGTTTACTGTCTAGGAGGGATATTAGAGGTAGAAGTGACGAACATGACCAAAACAAATCAGATTTTGTTATGTTCTTTATTTGATTCTAACAGTAGTGTTTGCAGTGTATATAATGTGTACCCTAAACTCAGTGTAAAACCATCCTGTAGATATTTAGTATAGTACACTCCTTACCTTTAGTCTTTAAATGAATGACCTGGTTAGCTTTATCATAATGTTAACTGGTGTGTAATAAATATTCCTGTATAGGAAGGGGGGGTGTCACTAACTTGCCAAAACTCTCTTGAAATATGGAGTAATCTCATCTATGTACATTGTATTTATAGGAGCAGCTTTATAGATTACATGCCAGAGATGACCCTAGATTTGATCATTATTTAGCTCGAGTTTGGTGCTTACTTAGAAGATATCATGTGAGTAAATATTGTTTTTCCTCACATGTACTGTATGTCAGGAATATTGTATTATGTTCACATAATCTTGTATAAACTCTCAAATAGAAGATACGCAAAACCACAAAGTGAAAAGAATACAGCTGAACACTCTTCTGTTCTAAACTGCAAATATGCCAATGTAGTAAATTTTGCATGCAGAATTTACCAGAAAATATAATGGGTAAATAAGATGAATATTCATGAAAATTAGTATGTAATTTGCATGATCAAATAATAAGGTACAGTAGAGTTATTTATAACGAAGTCCAGGGGACTCTCGATCTTAGTTCATTATAGGCATCGTTCGTTATAAGAGAAACAATGTAGAATTACCTCCCCTTTTGAAAATCGTACAGTAGAACTTCGCTGGCTCGAACTCGAAGGGACTGTCAAAATATATCTGTTCTAACTATCGGTAGTTCGAGCCACCGAGGTCGCGTAATTTTAGAGAGAGAAAAATCTGGTTCTGACCCGGGCAGTTTCATTACGCTATGATAACTGATGCACAGTAAAGTGGGTTTTTATCGTAAAAAAATATTTAATCCTTTAGACAGTTCTCAAAGACTACGGCTTCTGAATACGTCTTTGGTATCTTCAAATGTTCCTTAGAAATTTTTTTTCAACTTTGTTCACGATCTATTTTATAAACAGGAAATATGAGGTTGGGTATTAACACTTGGATCGATATCGGTATAAATTATAATGCTGATAATTCGGATATATATTTTTAATGGCCAATTTTAAGATTGTAGCCATTTTCCTTTTTTTTTATTTGAATTTGAAGAATAATTGTTTCTTTTTGGTATTATATACACATAAAAACTCAGGTTAATCGAAATTTCAGAACGAGTACATTGTTTTTGGTATTTAGATGAACCTTGAGACCATGCAGTTTGTTCTTTAATTAAAGTCTATCATCAAAGAAAAAATAAACAATAGCGAATGAATTAATCTCACACATGACTTTGTTTTTAATTTCTTATGCTTGTGCATCCATTCATTAAAATTTAGATTACGTTTTATTAATTTTTAATGCAATAAATTAGCATGTGTTATTAATTGACAACTTGTTAATCACATCATTAATACCCATTTTATTGTTTGAATATTTTAAAGAAAAGTCTTGATTGACATCATTAACAACATCAAAGGTGGGATTATGATTTTTCAATTATCAATAACGGAAATGTCAACTGCACTTGACCATTCTAATATGTGATCGTCCGTGCGTAACGGAAGACAGGTAAACGATTTGTTTGTTCAGCAATTTTCTTTGTTATATCATGTCAATTTTGAGTAACAAAAACGTTGTTTGGGTTTAAAATTCTCTTCGTTATAAGCCTGATTTCGTTATAAAAAATTTGTAATAGGCCTTCACAAATACATTGTTAGCTCACCTGACCCAAAGGGTCATGTGAGGTATTGCCATCACTTGGCGTCCGTCGTCCGTCCGTTAACTTTTCATATTTTAATCTACTCCTCTGAAACAACTGGACCAAATGGAACCAAACTTGGCAGAAAGCATCTATATAAGGTCCTCTATAAATTTCTTCATTTCGTCCCATTCCGCCAACAAATATGGCCACCAAGGGCAATTCTTGTTTCTGATTGGCTAATGTTAAAAAAATCTTCTCCTCTGAAACTGTTTGGCCAAATGGAGCCAAACTTGGCAGGAAGCATCTATGTAAGATCCTATATATAACCTCTTCATTTAGTTCCATTCGGCCAACAAACATGGCCGCTGTTACTAAAAATAGAACATATGGTAAAATTACACATTTTTGGTAATAACTCAAAAACCGTTAATAATATCAGAAATCTGACATGGGTAAAAATGATCAGCACAGCAAGATCTAACTACCCTGAAATTTTGAAGAAAATCTGATTACCTATCTTGGAGTTATTGCCCTTTTTTTCATCAAATTTTCAAAATTTTAATACTTTTCGTTTTTTATTTCAAAAACTATAAGAGATAGATGCTAAGTTTAAACAGCAAACATGTGCAGCATGTCAAGATCTACATGCCCTGCAATTGTGAAGTAAATCTGATTACCCGTCTAGGAGTTATTGCCCTTTTTTTTTTCTTTTTTTTTTTAATTTAAACATTTTTGTCTGATATTTCAAAAAACTATTAGAGATAAAGGTTAAGTTTAAATTACAAAAATGTGCAGCATATTAAGATCTACCTACCCTGCAATTTTAAAGTAAATCTGATTACCCATCTTGAAGTTATTGCCCTTTTTTCATCAAATTTTAAAAATGTTAATACTTTTCATCCTTTATTTCAAAAACTATAAGAGATAGATGTTAAGTTTAAACAGCAAACATGTTCAGCTTGTCAAGATCTACATGCCCTGCAATTTTGAAGTAAATCTAATTACCCGTCTAGCAGTTATTGCCCTTTTTTCATCATTTTTTAGCTTACCTAACCCAAAGGGCCATGTGAGGTATTGCCATCACTTGGCGTCCATCGTCCGTCCGTTAACTTTTTCATATTTTAATTTTCTCCTCTGAAACAACTTGGCCAAATGGAACCAAACTTGGCAGTAAGCATCTATGTAAGGTCCTCTATAAAGTTTCTCCATTTCGTTCTGTTCCACCAACAATTCTTGCTTCTGATTGGCTACTGTTTAAAAAAATCTTCTCCTCTGAGACTGCTTGGCAAAATGGAGCCAAATTTGGCAGGAAGCATCTATGTAAGATCCTCTATAAAGCTTCTTCATTTGGTTCCATTCGGCCTACAAACATGACCACCAAGATTAATTCTTTTTTCTGATTGGCTAATGTTAAAAAAATCTTCTCCTCTGAAACAGCTTGGCCAAATGGAGCCAAACTTGGCATAGATGGTCCCTGGGTGTGTCCCTTTCAAAATTGTGTCCGACAGCCCCACCCTCCATTCAAGATGGCCGCTGTTTTTTAAGGTAATGATTATCTCCCTTTGAAATTTGCTTCAGTATCATTCTATTGTCAGGTGAGCGATACAGGCTCAGTGGGCTGAGCCTCTAGTTTAAATAGCGATGGGACCGGGAATTTATCTTTACTTTGCTATAAGCCTGATTTCGTTACAAGCCTGTTCGTTATAAACGAACTGTACCGTATAAAGACTAAATAAAAAAAAAATTGTGTTTTAATATTAAATGGAAAGTTACATAATGGTTGTAAACAATCTCAACTATGAAAACAATCAGTAACAATTTGTGTGATGACCCAAAAATGATGAAAATCTTGATTCTTAGTTTGCACAAACAAACAAAAATTATGCAAGTTCAAATTTTGATGGGATCCCACCCCTCCTCTACAGATAATTAGTATTATATTAGTCAATCAATTGCAGTCAGGGTAAAAAATCTTGTTTTTTTTTCATGGACTCCAGAGACCACATGTACACTATCTGAATATTAGGGATAACAATATTTTTGCATAGTACAAGATCAGAGTTAGAAGATCCTTTCAATTGCAAAAAGGGGCCGTCCTGGTCGTGATCGTATGGTAGTTGGATTTACAACTACCTGTGCAATCAGTGCCTAACTACCTGTGCATTCAGTGCCTATCACCACTAAAGTTGTGAGTGGGAACCCCGTTCATGGCAAAGTGTACTTGATGGGTCCTGTACTCGATACAACATTATGTGATAAAGTTTGTCAGTTACTTGCGACAGGTCATTGGTTTTCTACAGGTTCTCCGCTTTTCTCCAACAATAAAACTGGCCGCCACGATATAATTGAAATATTGTTGAAAGTGGCGTTAAACACCATAAACCAAACAAATCAATTGCAAAAAGAAAACTACAATTATTTAACTGTACTATGAATGCTAATTGATTACAAATTTGACTCATATTATTTTTCAGACATTATTTGGTATACAAGCAACAGAAGGGTTTGGTTTACAAGGTGCTCTATCAACACAGATACTAGAATGTTTACATAGGATATTTGGTGTAACTTTTGAATGTTTTGCCTCACCATTGAACTGTTACTTCAAACAATATTGTTCTGCCTTTGCTGATACAGATGGATATTTTGGATCAAGAGGGTAAAAATTATTTTACTGGAAGATAATATTTTCTCCTCTTCTCAGCCTGTTTAACCAGTTAAATTTTCTTATTATATAGATAGGTGTGAATTATGGGGATTTATCCGTGAAATAAATTCCGGTATCTCACATGTGAGATATCAGTTTTTTTCCGCCGAAACTACTTTTACACAACTATAAGTGTGGTGGTTACGTCCCTTGTTGTGTTACGGTGAATACACATATGATTGCAAACTGAAAAAAATCCCCGAAATGTGATTGACGACTTTGGCACATAACGAACATGACGTCATTGACATTATATGAAGACTTCCAGTTTGAAACGTAAAGATTAGACGTTATTTGGCTTCGTGTGCACTTCAATTTTGATCAAATTTAACTAAAATAAGTTTTCAAGGTAAGCATTTTAATTATTTTTGTGTACTGATGTAAATATGAGATGTAGGATTTCACATTTTTAAGATGGCAGATCCTTCCAGCTGAACCCCTTAGTATCATTGCTCGTAGATTCATACGAGTGGAATGAAATATACAAATAAAAAAATAATATAAGAAATTTTGAAAGTCTATATGATAAACAGTATAACTAAATCATACTTTTTGAATATTAAAATAAGACCACTCGTGACCGAATGTGCATTAATGATTAAACTTGTGGGCAAGTTCCGCCCACTCGTTTAATCCTTATGCGTACTTCGGTCACTCGTGGTCTTATTTTGATATTCAAAATCTACGATTAGCTATACTATATATATTTTTTTAATTACTACAGTGGTTAGATTATTGCACGAGAATTTCTGCCAATTTTTTTTTTGGATGGTCATTTAACGAAGGAAATTAACAACTTAAAAATATTTTTGATGTTCTGGTCATAGGAGAAACAGATTCTCTACTAGTGGATTACGATATTTCTCCACTCGATAATTATTTTTTAAAGTTCTTGCTAAAGTTCGAGCTTTATAATTTTATAAGTTAGCTTAGACTGCAGTGAAGTTCTGCAGAAAATCATTACTTTAATATATAGTCTTTCTTATGAAGATAAAAGTCAAAATTTATGTACTAAATAATTTTTTTTTCAACTTTTGAATACTTTTCAGACCAATTTTAGACTTTAATCCATTGAGTGGTTCATTTGAAGCAAATCCACCATTTTGTGAGGAATTAATGGAAGCAATGGTTGATCATTTTGAGGTGGGTATCTTAATATTTGTAGAGCTAATTAAATATATAATAGATGGTTGGTAATATTTAAATTGTTAGCATTTCTCACATTTTTTTTTCAATAAACAAGAAATTAAAGATTGTAATTCTATTGAACACGAAAGCAAACCTAGGTAACTCAGGTTACGAATTGTATTTTTATTTATAATTAATCTGAAAGTCCCAGCAAAAAACAGTATCTGAATCGTTGGTGTTATGGTTAGCATGCTTGTCTAGAGTGTGGTAGATTGTTGGTTTGATTGTATTAGTTTTTGCTGCTTCTCCGCTAAGTAAGCATGCTTTTTTATGGAGTTAGAGCAAAGACTGGTTGGTACAGTCATGTAATGTGTCTGAGTGGAGCGACATGTCTACCTGCGGACCGTTGTTTTAAGAGCTAGCACTATAAAGATCCAATTAAGCGTGTTGGTGTAGTACAAATCGGACATCATCATTATTTCATTGAATTTAACTTGTTCTTGCCATAATATTGCTGAAAAAATTGTTCATTTGTCATTAAACAACAATCACTCATTCACTGTTGACAAGAGTTATCTAAAGTAGATGAATGCTTATCACAAATGAAAAATAAAATGCATTATATAGATTAATAAGAAATGTACAATGTATTATATTACATATTTCAGAATTTATTATCAGAATCAAAAGAACCTTTATCATTTATTGTGTTTATACCTGAATGGAGAGATCCACCAATAGAAGCTTTGATTAGATTAGAATCTAGCAGGTAAATGAACATTGTCACTTAAAGTATTTGATTGTACATTTTTTGTACTGAAGGTGATGTTTCATAATTATAGTAGTCCTTCTCGTACAAAGCCTCTTCCACCAAAGACCATCACTCTTATCAGGTCAGAGTTTTAGCTGTACTTGCGCATAAATAGGAAAATAGTACTAATTTGTCCACCCCAAGAGAGGCCACCCCTCTTATAAGGACGCTTTTTTCAATGCAGAATGGGTGGCTTTATAAGAGTGGACTAGTTGTTAATCATTGTTCTAAAAGGTCAAGTCTACTGTTATATATTGTAGTTGTTTAAATCTGTTATATATAGCAAATAGTTCATGGCACTGAGGGTCATATGGCAGTATATGGACCGGTCCATATACTGCCATATGACCCGAAGTAACATGAACTATTTGCTATATTATACTTTTTATCTAAAATAATAATGCAGGTACCGTTCCGGAACCGAATCGAAAATGAGGCAGTCCAGTCCCGGTCCATATAACGTTATATTGACCGGCTGCACTAACAAAGACAAATAAGGAAAAATGAAAACGTAAAGTATAATATATTGATATATTTTTCCTTCCATAAAACATGTAGTTCATATAAATATTTTTGTGACTTAACAAGTAATGTTTGCATATATACAAGTATTAGTGCAAACCCATAGGCCACAAACGATAATGCAAGTTTAAAGAAATACGATGGTTATTGTTCCCGTCAATCTTCACATTTTGTATGTTTATCCATCTCATTTATGTAAGTTACTTGTATATTTTTGTTAAGACACTGCATGAATTCTATATATAGCCATGTTTTATTTCTTATAGATTTAAGAAGAAACAAGTAACATTACCTGCCCATGATCATGAATACAGACAAGGATTTCAACACTTTTGTCCAAAGTAAGTGGAAACAAAGATGATATTAGTAACTGTATATATATACAGTGGACCTTGTGCAATCCAACACCTGAGTTTTCCGACATCCTGTGACATCCGGCAAAAAATTATGGTCCAAAATATTTTTGTTAACTAAAATAAAACCTGAGTATCCAGACACATTTCTCTGGTCCCTTGGTATGTCGGATTAGGTTCGTGTACATGTAAATAAATGTCTTATACTTTTTGTTTACTGTACCTGTAAGTAGATGATAAACAATGCTTCTTTATAAGTGTAAATGAAATCCTTACTAAGTCTTGAAATCCAAGAGAAATTAAGATGGAGAACAAGAATTGACCTTTTTGCTCCCAGAGACCTTTTTTTAATAAAATTATTTGAATCAGTCTTTTGACTTTGAGCGTAGCTGATGAAGGTTATTCTGTTGACCTTGAGAGCGTAGCTGATGAAGGTTATTCCAGAATCGTGTGGTGTACATTAATCTAGATATCTACATTTTTATTACAGTGGATGTTTTAATGTAATGGTAAATTTACACAAACTACATTTCAAAATACCATAATAGTTCACAGGTTTTTACATTAAAGCCAGGTTTAACTAGTTGTTGACTGAATTTTATATTTTATTATCAATGTAAAGTTATTAGCTTCAGCATACTTTTTATGTAGTTATAGACAAAATACTAACCAGTCATATTTTTTTTCTCAAGAAAATAACTGAGATGATGTAATGACTTTATTTGAGACTATAGAAGGGGGAATTCCTAATTAATTTTCAATCATTATGGGTTATTGGGGTGACTCAAACATAATGATAATTAAACAAAAATAATTTCAAGTAAAATGGCTTGTAATTGGATCTTGCACTACTAAACCTTAATAAGGACCTGTCTGAATAATACAGCATGACATATAATCTCTAAGGGATACAGTATTTGAATCTCGTATTAGACATTGAAATGTACAAATATCATTTTAACAAAATATATTATTATGTTACAGAGAGGAAGTGAATATGAAATCTGCTCATGGAACATTAGTTATATTTTTACAAAACGATGCTGGTTTTGCACGATGGGGACCAACACCAGAACGAGTAAAAGAACTATTATTAGCATCTAAACCTAAAGACATTGTCTGACACAAACAGGTTATTTGTGAATTATTTCTACGGCAGCTACATTAGAAGAATATGTTAATGTGTTATTATTGTATATTATTTATGACTTGGTGCTTGTTGAATGGAATAAATAAATATTGTATGATGTCCATTGTCGTCATGACGATATTGTGTAATAGAATCACAAATACAATGCAATATGTTATTAACCATATATAGCAAGGTTCTGAAAAGTTTTGTGATTATAATTTTACATAAGTCATGTCTGTATTATCAAGTCAGTTCAAAGCTACAACTTCAATGGGACTATTATCTGTTTGGTTTTGGCATTATATGGTTATTGTTTTCCAACAGAAATTTTCCTCTGACTAAATTACCCAGCAAGATAATAATAGACCATTTCCACATTTCCGACTTTGATTCTAAAATTATAAATTTTACATGAGTTATTTCCCTTTAAGGCTATAAAATTATCTTCTGATTTTTACAAGGTTCAAATATCTACAACTGATGACAGGGATGATTTTTTTTCAGTTATTTAACTGATTTCAGCTATTTTTCTGTGAAAAAGAAATTCCTAAAATTGCAAGACACCGTCAGAACAGGTCAAAAATGACCTTTTTGAAAGGGTTGTATAATTTCTTTAGTATCCAGAGATAATTTATGAGAAAATTATACTCAAATTGTTTGTCCTTTCTGTTGCTCTTGCTAGACCGGCTACCATTTTGTGCTTCCTAATGGAAATAATTTGTATAAAAATGTATAATTTTAGAATCAAATCGGGGAATGTGCAAAAAAAAGTCTTCATGAAATTAACACCAATGTTGAATATAGCCGAAAAACAAAAATGATCTCAAAAAAACAAATGAAATATGGAAATATGGATGGATGAGACATTGATAAATGTAAATTATTATTAAATGAAATTTAATGTGTGATTGAGTGTATAAAATATGTTGATGGTTGTACAGTGTAATTCTACTCACTCATCACATGACATTACTGATACTGGTGAAATCATTCATTTAGCAATTGTTCATATACATTGTAAACATGCAATATAAAATTTGCCACTTATAAGCCATGGCTGAAATTTGAGCTGATACTTTTTACAATAATGAGTTGTATTCAATAATTTTTTTCATCATGGTTTCACATAAAATTTATTTTAGCCTTATTAATAAATATCAATTTGTAGAAATATATATATATATATATACTATTTAAAGGGCAGATAAGATGATACCTCCTGTATTTACGTATAATCCTTCCAATAATTATATACCGTTAAATGTTTTTTTTTGGTATGTAGTACAGTATTTTTGTACATACATGTAAGTAATAATTTTGCAGTCCTCACGATAAGCACCGGTAAAACTTTGTTCGGACCAGTAAATTTTTTAAAAGTTTTTATTTTAGAACTATAGAAAAAAAGATTCAAGAATTGATTCGGACCAGAAAATTTTAAAAAGTTTTTATTTAGAACTATGTAGAAATAAATTCAAGAATTAATTTGGACCAGCAAATTCTAAATCTAATTTTCATTTGAGGACTGATTTTGCTAAATATAAGACTGTATTTTATATATGTTGTTATTATTTCAGTTGTTATTTAGATTACCTCAATACTGACAATTTCTTCAATAGACCATTTGTACATTTCCAATTTGATTCTAAAATTATATATGTTTTTGCATGTTTTTATAAGAGTTATTTCCCTTTGATGTAGTCAAAGGGGTTCCCTTTCATGCAAAGTTCAGTAAAAAAATAATATTTGTTTTTCCCCTAATATGTATAAAAATTAATAAAGTTGTAGCAACTTGTGAATTTTCTATAGCTATAATGTTTTAACATAGTTCAAATATCTACAAATTATAAGAAAATTATATCAAATTCTTTGTCCTTACCATTGCTCTTCCATGGAAGAGTACAATTATAACCACCATACTTGAAATAAGTCATGCAAAAAACATAGAAAAGCATATGATTTTATAATCAAATTCAGAATTTGCAACTGGTCTATTGGACAACTAGAAGACAACCTTCTAACAGATTCACATTTACAGGCTCTGTTAAACTTCTAGTTAACATTTAGGGATCAAAATCCTTTGGTTTAGGTTTTCAAGTCTTGATAAAGTTTTCTTGAAATTTGGACAATATTTTGTATAATTTCAACTGCTTTTAATTTAGAAATATATTACTGTAAATTCACAAATTATTGTGATTCCAGGATGTCTATTGATAATGTAAGGTTGAATTGATTTGATCGTCTTTATATCGTTATTTAATATTTTAAAACTATGAAATTAAATATTTGACTTGAATTTAAAACAATGAAATGAAATATTTGACTGTCAGTCAAAAATTAAATTTAATAACCTTTTTTTCATTTTTTCTAACCATGGTACTTGTTTTTTTTTTTAATATAGTGAGTCTATTTTGCTTAAAATACTCGAACCATTATATAAACATATGTGTTAGAATATGATGTTTAGTTAATGTGATTGTTGTTTTCGTTGGTAAAAATAAATAAAACTAAAAAATGAAATATTAGTCTAGTGGTCAAAATTAAATTTTATTACCTTCATTATTCCTTACCATTATAATTATTTTTTTATAGCAAGCCCACTTGGGTTACAATATTGTAGCCATTATATAAACATGGATATTGGTATGTGAAAAGCAACTTAGCTTTCAACAAACTTTTTATAAAAATTATGAACATTATAGAATAATTATGATTTTACAATATTAATTTTTTATTTTTCTGTAATGGAGGAAAAACAGTGGTCAGTTTTATGCATATAAGTAAAGCTTACATATTTAGGCATCTAACCATTTAATAGACTTTATTTAAAAGCTTCAATTTATCTAGAAATATCAAGTTGTTCTAGCCTTACGGTCTTAAAACTTTCGAGTAGGAATTTTGTACTCGTACTCCAAAATCATCCAATCAGAATACCAGATATATTGCATACAGTTTTTTGATTAGCTGTTTTTCATGTACGAGTCAGTACAAAAATCTTACTTAAGCGTTTTATGAAGGCAAGGCCGGGTGTAATGTCATTTGTTAAAGTTATTTTGGGCAGACAAGTATTTCCCCTCAGACATGTATAAGACTAACACAATATCTGATATGTCCACCTTATTGAAATATTTGTTTTTGCAGTTGGTTGTTTTAATTATATATTTATAGTACAGGTATAATCAGGTTTATATAAACATAACAAGTGTATTTTACTCCTGTTGGTACATTGTTGTTATTTTGTTTGTTTGTTTTTTGGGGGTGTTTATTTATGTCTCTCCTTCGAACGAAGGGAGACATATTGTTTTAGTCTGATTTTTTCTTCTTCCGCTTCTTCTCGGCGAAGTTTGTCCGGACCATAACTTTATTGTCTTTCCAGATAGGTCAATGATATTTGGTATGTGGGTGCATGACCATAAGCCAGTGTCTCGGGTACCGTAATGACCTTTGTGGGACTTTGACCTTTGACCTCAAGGTCAAATAATTGTTTTTTAGGGGAGACATAAGTTTTAGGTATCTAAAACAGTTCTTCCTAGTTATATTTCTTGTTGTATGTGATTTTTAGGTACGATGTTCCCTTTTAGTCACATTAATTTTAATTAATTCTTAGAAGTTGTTATACCAAAAATTAAAGGTAGGACAAGGGATTCATATTAAATTATACTTTTTATTCATTCATTGTCAAGCATGGAGACTAATTATTGCTTTGAATGTCTTGCTTAATGGTCTTGTAGAATTTTATTTTGTCCATTGCAATGTTTATAAGAATTTGATATAGACACAACTTCTTTTCTTACTTTTATCAACAGTCCTATTATCCTCTTTCAGATGAATTTTAAAACTGGGTTGAAACACTGTTAAACCAATTGCATGTATGAATCTTTTTTTTTGCACTATTTGTAAGATGATCCATTAAATTATTGCCTATACATGTATATATAACTACATATAACAGGATAATTTAACAGAAATTAAGAAAAGATTTAATTACATGAGATAGAAAGTCTTCATTGGGGAAAAACTAAGGGGGAGATAATAAAGATAGTCATATTATGTTTTCTGAGATCATCAAAGGTATTGACAGGTTTTTTTTGGCCATTATGTTGTCTGTCTTTCGATTTATGGTATCTGATTACCCCCTTGGTATTTTCAAACTTGTCTTATGTGTATAAACAAAATGTTAATTTATGTCATATGTTGGCATTCTGATACAAGCTAAATACAAACTGTTTTCTGTTGACAACAATGTTTGTTTCTTCCTGATCAAAAGCCTCAAGCAACCATAATTTATTCATACAAGAGCTTGTTTGATTGTCGTAAATGTTCTGTTACAGCTCACCATTTTTTTTTTAAATTCTAATTTATTCATGGGCATATAATTTAAATATTCATGATTTAAACACAAACTTTAATTATTTGTCTTCAAAAGTACTATCATTGCATTGTGTTTTTGATGTTCAAAATTTAGTTTTGTGTTTAACTCGTGAACTCTTAAAATTCTTAGATTATAAAATTATGTTGAAATATAACAGTGTAAAACTACATTTAATTCTGCATATGTTGATAACAAATTTTATAAAAATCGAACGAGAATTGACTTTGGAACAATGTTTTCATAAAAATGTAGTTTTATATGAAATATTTGTTAAAAAAATTCCAGTGACCGAATATTTTTTGTACGTCTCTTGTACATCTTATTAACACACTACATGTATATTGTTAAAAGTCATGAATAAGCTGAATATGTCGTCATCATGTGCAAAACAACCAATTACAAAGTAAAATCTATCATGTCTATTTAATTATTTGTTGTACAAATCCTTCCTGTTACCATGGTTACATACTGATCTCAAGTTGTTGTGGTAATATCATTTTTGATAATAAGTTAAAACAGGATGTCTGTATACAGATGCATAGTTGTTTTTTTTTATATTTAAAATCATAATATTGTGTGTAAATAATTGTAAAAAAGATAGAAATTATCAATATAATTATATGTACATATATAATGTAAATAGATAAAATATAAAATTTATATATAGGAAAGAAAATAAATTTTAACTGTATATAATTATTAACAGAGATCTATCTTAAATATGTGCAATTATGTTTTAATACAATCGCCATGAATCTTAGACTGTTTAAGAAATGTTGTGCATTATATGTTATTTCCTGTAATGTTATTGCTTTTGGTCAATTCACATCATTTTGTAAAAAGCCAACTCAAGTAAGCGATCACTTAGTTAATTGTAGTTGAGGCTGAAAAGAATCTTAATACAGTATTCCCTCTCTCCAATAGCCACCCGTCTTATTTTGGCAGATTTTTAGATGTACCTAGATAATAAAATGCAGACAAACCTGAGCGAACGGTGACCTTGAATTACCGGTCACCTGCTGTAAATGACCTGTTTAAGCAAGTTTTAATTAAGCAGTCACCTGTCTTTCCTGGCCATTTTACCTCTGTCCCAAAGATGACCATTGAATACAAGTATGATTGTACTCGTAAATTATCCCCCAAAAGAGGCTCTCCTCTTACAAGGCCACTTTTTCGTTACAAAAGTGATGGCCTAATAAGTGAGGGACTACTGTTCTGTATCATGGAAATGTATTGAAAAGGACTATTATGTTCCTTCTGTTTACTTCTAAAAAAAGGGGATTTTAATAGCCTTTGACATAACATTGTAGAATATTGTACGATTTATATTAAAATGATGTAAATTCTAATAATATACAAATAAATTAAAAGTCTATCTACAAGATGGAAAATCATGGAGACCTTCAGCCATTCTCATGATGAACACTGGTACTCCAACCCAAGACTAGTAAAACTTTGTTCAGACTAGTAAATTTTTCAGTTTTTATTAAGATATATATATATATAATATATTCTAGAGTTTGATTTGGACCAGTAAATTAAAATTTTCATTTCGAGGACTGCTTATGTTAGTTCAAATTAATTGTAGTGTGTTTACACTCGTTTTGTGAGGTACAGATTATTTTATGCTGGTTTCATACTATATTGGCTGTATACTTTTGTTTATAGAGTAGTCCCCAACTTATAAGGTCACTGCCACTTTATAAGGCCAGATTTTAGATGAGCTAAGATAGTAAAAAATGCTACTAAATTGTCACCCTCAAGAGAGGTATTTCCTCTTTTTTTTCATTGTAGAAGGAATGGACTTATAATAGGGGGACTGCTGTAATGCTATATTATTTTTATTGAATAATTTATAAATAAAATTGTAATCAAAATTAAAAAAAACAAATCTTATAAAGCTTTAACCACTATTTTATATATACTATTTTACACACAGTTTATTTTATGTGAAAGCCATGCTTAAATATAGTTAACAATGGTTGTCAATAACAATAGTCATTAACAAATACTATCTCAAATCCATCATAATCTTGTAGAACACAAAAGGTTTGGTCAGTTTAATTTTATTTCACAGTATTTTTGTATATAATGGAATTTCTATGATTTATTATGTTTAGTGGGTTTTTAATATAATTATTTGGTTTTCCAATCTTTGTGCACACTAAGATTAGATATCTATGTTTTTATACAATAACTCAAAAAAATTTTATCCAGCAGAAATTAATTGTTTTAATCGAAAGATAATTTCAAACATGTTCATTTTGTAAAATTTACAAACTTCATAAAAATATTGTTCACTTAAAGGATAAGCTTGATGCTCCATTATGTAATGATTGGAAATTACACATTTATATCATAGTAATTCAAAAGGTTATATACGTTGTATATCTAAATGAAAATATATTGGGAATATTTAGTGCTACAAGCTCACTTAACTAGACAGGGTCTCTTATTTTATATATATTGTCTATAAACTTTTAGTTGTCAGTCTTCATCTTTGAAGCCGTGGAGCCAAATGAAACCAAACTTGGCAGGAATGATTTTTATGAAAAACTTGAAAAAACTGTTTGAGCCCAATTTGTGTGATCATTTCCATGTATTTTTGATGTGGATTTAAAATGAATGCTATCATTGAACATATGAATTGATTGAATTGTTTTTTTATCTAAGACAACTCGACTGCTTAAATCCAAATTGTACATGAATATCCATCAGATGAACCATTACCAATTTTGTGAGGGGTTATCATGATCCTGTGATAGTTAGATGTATATCTACCTATGCAATCGATGCCTATCCTGACTAAAGATATGAGTTTGATTCTTGTTCTTAGGTGTACTTAATATAACTTTAAATCAGAAATTTTGTCTTGATGTGCAACAGATGCAAGATTTATACTCCCAATAAAAGTGAAGTGGTGTTAAAACACCCAAAATACAATCTAACCAAACCTAATTGATGTTTATTGTTAATATCCAAGATTGCCATCACTGCTGAGCATAGTTTTAACATTGGAGTCCAAGAATGGTCTTCTACACTGCACTGTACCTCAAACTGTATAGAGTAATCATTGAGGCATTCTTTATAAGGTTTCTATGTTTTGTTCAGATTGGGTATAATTATTAATACTGATACTCTAATAGATATTAACTTGGTCTTTAGGACACCTTATCAGGAAATCATATTAATTTTTTCCATTACCTGTAGTCAATATGATTTATAATATGTGAACAGTTTCATGCTCCATTCAAATATCCAATACAACTTGATTTAAGCTCACATCCAGGTGAAATTTAGGTAAACCAATGAAAACTTGGCTGATAGTAAGGGAAAAAAGTGTCAAAATTGAAGATATTCTACATGTATGTTCATTCAGACACAAGGTCAGACCTTGTGGTCATAAAACTTTTGAGCAATCACAACACTGCATATACAATATTCACAGTGTTCTGATTGGACAATTTTGGAATATGAGTTCAAAATTCGTACTCTAAAGTTTTATGACGGTAAGGCTAGATTGAGTTGTGTCTGATGTTTATGAAGAGTGTTGTATTAAACATATGATTTTAATGAGATTGACCAATTATAGTGATCTGTTTACCTTATATCTCAGTTTGGCTATATTGCACTAATTGGCAGCTCTAGGGTTCTAATTGTTTTTAAATCAATTTTAGTTAAATGATTATGAAATTAATGTGTTGACAGTTGTCAAAAGTATTCAAAGGCTTTCAATTTTCCCTATTATATTTCATATAAAACTACAATTATTTCAAAAAATTATCATGAAGTCAATTCTGTTCCAATTTTGATAGTACTAATGTAGTTCTATATGAAATGTATGGAGTAAATTTAGAAGTTTCCGAATACTTTCAGCTAAATATTTTATATTGTACATATTTGTAAATATATAAGCTTTCTTGTAGTCCCAGGTTTTGCTTATTTTTTTTAATTCAATTATGCAGCTAATTAACACATTTTTATATTAATTCACATTTGAGTATTTTTTTTATCATCTTCATGTTTTGTCCACTTGTAGAAGTAGATCATTATACATGTATAACATGCTTAAGGTTAAACATATATGTTTATTTGGAATTTGTTGCTTGCATGCATATTTTTCTGATATCAGGTGGTCACAGTTAATAACATATGATACTTATTGTGCAGAATTTATCATAAAAGTTATTTTTAGCTCTTGTTGCAAAATCAATGAAATTAAATTTATCATAAAAGTAATATTTAGCCCTTTTTACAAAATCAGTTAAATTTTTATTCTTGAACAAGTGAATATGAACTACCTATTATTAGGGCTATTCCTTTTAAACACATGTCTACATGGGGGAAAATTCTTCATTGGGTTGATTTGAAACAAATGTATTTAAATATATTACTTGAGGGTCATCTCAAAATAACCTGGTCTTCTTGGGGTCAAGGTTATAGTTCAATGAAACAGTTCACAATATATGCACATGTTTGCTTGTGAGCCTTAAAAATATCTTCATTGGGTGTATCTGAATCAAATTTACTTAAATATTACTTGAGGGTCGTCTCAAAATAGGAGGTTCTTCTTGGGGTCAAGGTTATAGTTCAACAGAACAGTTCACAATATATGCACATGGTTGCTTGCGAGCCTTAAAAATATCTTCATTGGTGTATTTGAATCAAATTTACTTAAATATAACTTGTAGGTCAATTTAAAATAGCATGTTCTTCTTGGGGTCGAGGTTATAGTTCAATGGAACATTTCACAACATAAGTACATGCCTTAAAAAATTCTTCATTGGGTGTATTTAAATCCAATTTACTTAAATATATTACTTGTGGGTCATCCCAAAATAGCATGTTCTTCTTGGGGGTAAAGGTTATAGTTCAATGGAATATTTCACAGAATATAGGTCTGAATGTTGACCCTATATGACTAATTAGAAGATTTAAAAAAAAATTAAATACTGGTAGATGTCAGAAAATGTTGGTAGAAATGCCTAGTGAAACAAAACAAGGATTGAATATGAAAAAAATATATACTTCATGCAAACTCATTTGTTTGTAATTGTTATTTCATGTACATTAAAATGGAGGAATATTTCTTTGTTTTATTTTTAAATTTTACATCTCACAATATTAAAGTATCTATTTATAAATACTCAAATTGTGTATTGTATATACGTGGTCGTATGGTAGTTGGATTTACAACTACCTAACACCACTAAAGTTGTGAGTTGAATCCCACTTATGGTGAGCTGTACTCGATACAATAATGTTTGTCAGTGACTTGTTGCAGGTCTGTGGTTTTCTGTGTACTCCTGTTTCCTCCACCAATAAAACTGACCGCCACGATATAACTGAAATATTCTTGGCATTAATCACCATAATTCTAACCCTGTATTGTATATACAATCAAATCTTGTGTCATAGTTCAGAGATCAATGTTGTTATTTCAAAATAAATGAGTTACCAAGGATAATTAGGCTGAATGCTTCTACAAACAATCAACTTTACTTGCCCAAGGATTTGACTTAGTCAATGTTAGAGGTAATATGGTTCCTCTGATTGCATTTCATATTGATAAAATGAGGATATTAGGTTATGAATAGAAGCAGGTACAGTGGAACTTGCCTATTAAGCAGTAACCTGTGACTTTTAAAAGGTCATCTTTTCCTTGTCCTGTCATAGAAACTTTCAAATGAATTGAACCTCTTTTAAGAGGTTGCCTGTCTTATAAGGCCACTTTTTCTTTGTCCCAAAGGTGACCTCTTAATACAGGTTTGACTGTATGTGTTAATGAATAGAAGCAGGCACAGTGGAACTTGTGCAATCCGACACCCTGTGACATCCAGCAAAAAATTATGGTCCCAAATTATTTCTGTTTTTTAAAATAAAACCTGAGTATTCCGACATCCTGTACAATCCGACACATTTCCATGGTCCCTTGATGTTTTGGATTAGACAGGTTCCACTGGATTAATGTCCATTGGACTGCTAAGCAAAATAAGCTTGCAGCAATAGGGAACAGCCAGGTTGAGAATTGCAATAATGTGTCTTGGTGGTGTAAGAAAAGTTGAAGATACCAAAGGGATAATCAAAAGCCGTTAATTAAAGGACAGACAAGACAATGGCCAAAAAGAAAAAGGACAAAAGTACAAACAATGATCTACAGAAAACTAAAGATTGAGCAAAAAGAACCCCACAAAAAAACTTGTATGAACTCAGGTGATCTGGAAAGGTAAGCAGTTCCTGCTCCACCAGAGGCACCCATTGTGTTACTGTTAAACGACACAAACATCATGTGATATGGAAATCATGATTTGATTTTGATTTTTTATTGCCATTTTCAGCAATATTTCGGCTATTTCATGGCAACTGGTTTTAGTGGTGGAAGAAGCCGGAGTACCTGGAGAGAACCACCGACCATGGGCAAGCAACTGGTAAACTTTATCACTTGTGGCTGCGAGTCGAGTGCACCCTTTTTGTAATTTACAAAGCCAAGTGCGAACACACGCCGTATTGGTGATAGGCTTGTATGAGTTGTCAGGTATTCCAATTACCCAACTCATTGAGCCACCTGGGCCCTCGATATGGAAATCATACTGGACACAGGTATACATAAATAAAAACAAATAAGATAAATAAAACAAATGGACGAAAACACCATTTAAACTTTGTTTTTAAACGAAAATCCTGGCGTACAGCACAATAATTGACTAAAACATGAAGACATGTAATTGGATGATAAGGGACAAGTCTATTGTAAGCTAGTTACTTGTAAAAGTCAGGTTTGCAAGCAGACTCTAAAAAATATGCATTCCATAATATAATTTTTTCTCTACCATATCTTAATGGATGACTGCCTATATAGGTTATGGGGCCATCGTGGATGTGATCGTATGATTGTTGGATTTACAACTACCTATGCAATCAGTGTCTATCACCACTAAAATTGTGAGTTTGAATCCCATTCATGTGATAAAGTTTGTCAGTGACTTGTGGCAGGTCAGTGGTTTTCTCTGGCTTTCCTCCATCAATATAACTGACCACCATGATATAACTGAAATATTGTTAAGTGACATTAAACACCATAACCCTAACTCTATAAAGGTTAAAATTTCTCAGTTAGTGTTAAATATTCATTCTCCCAATATTAAAAACGATGATCGATTGATGCTTAATGCCAACATTAGCAGTATTTTAGCTATATTGTGGCATTATTAAAAGCAAAGAGTTTTGATTTCTATATTTATGACATCATTTAGACTCTTAACAAAGACAACAAATTTGATAAATTACTATCACAATAAAACATGATTATTATTATATAAATACAAATAACATTTAAACATATATCAAGGCTTATTTAGAGGTAAAAAGAAAAAACAAATATCATTCAAAAACATATAATAAAGTATTACAAAAATTAATTATTATCAATAATCTCTTAATAATTTACCTTACAACAATAAAAAGTCCATAACATATTTAAAAATACAGTCAAACCTGCCTTACAGGACACCTCTATATAACAAATCACTGTCTATAAAGGGCACCTCTATATAACAAATCGCTGTCTTTCAAGGGCAGTCTCATTTTCCCCATTAATGAATAGTGCATATAATTTTAACCTGTATATAAAGGGTAACTACTCATAAAGGCCACATTTACAGGTTCTCTTGAGTGGTCTATATACAGGTTTCACTACTGACTTCATATAACTGAAGTCAAATGTAGATACTTTGCATTGGACGGACACAATCTGCATAACAAGAAATCTTTTAAGGACAATTCTATATTTTATGCTCTAAAATGCAAAACGGGTTTACAAACACGCATTTTCCAACAATGAATATGGTAGTATACATTTAAAAAAAAAACTTTAACAAGGTTGAATTGTGGAAGTCATCACCGGATATATACGCCAAAATAATAGTATCTAAATTTTTTCAAAAATGTTTATAATAGTAATACAATCGATGAAGTATTTCTAAATTCCAAATGTACTTCTGAATTTGGTTGATTGATTGGTGTTTAACACCAACTTCAACAGTATTTCAGCTATACTGTGGCATGGACAAATTTTATAAATTAATTTCGCAACTGCAAGGTCTTTAGAAATAAGATATATTTGTGTAAAAAATGCTGAATTTGGGAAATAATTGATTATATAATATATTATTCCTAAATGTTGAACTGTTAACTGCACAGCAGTCTTATTTGTTCTGACCAACACATAAAAGTTGCCATATAGCAGTACAGAAGAATTATACAATGAATTACCGGTATTATTTGAAATATTTAAGAACACATAAAACTTGCCATATAGCAGTATAAGAAGAATTTCCAATAAATAATTATTTGAAATATTTAAGAACTGTGATAGTGCCCTCGTACAATGCAACTCTATACCACTATACCAAATTTAAGTTGCATATAGTAATACATGTACAATCATACTGTTATAAAAATTAAATTTGCTGTAATACTGTACCGATGTGTATAGACATGCATCATACATGGTACTACAATCTCTAATGTTGACAATACATATTGACAATAAATGAAGTTCTATTTAAACAATAAGGTCTAGGTTTTTTCTTCCTGTCAAGAGGTGTTGTCATTGACATTTTCTAAAGGTCTCTCTGCAATTTCTAATGTCTTTTCTGTTACTAAGTTACATATGCTGGAATCACTATTTTCTTCTTTTTGAATTTCTTCTAAAACATCATTGTCATTTTTAATTGCTTTTGCTGGAAGGGGTTTAGGTTTCATTAAACACTCTGAAGATTTTGTGTCAGTAAGAGGTGCACTAGATATAGGCAAGAATGAGTTGGATGATGCATCTGAGGTATCTGATGTAATTGGAGGTAATGCTTTCATATTCGAAAATGCTTCTTTTACATCCATGCTTGGATCTCTATAATTTCCTTTCAGCCACACGTGTCTTGTCCCATCTATGTAATGACGAAAATTTCTGACAACACGACTTCCTAACGAGTCATAAGATTCTCCCATAACCTGTAAAGATAATTTAAATACAAAGTAATGGTAGAAAATACAGAAAAAAAAGACATCTTATTTCATATACCTTATACTTTACCACTCTTTAATCCACCATCATGAGTAAATATTGCAGACAAATAAACAAAAAAGGTAGTTTACAGTTATATATAATTTCAAAAAGGTGGTAGGGACAGTTGTGGTCGTGATCTTACTGTACAGTCGACTAGTTTCTATCACTACTAAAGTTTTGAGTCTGAACCCTGTTCTCGATACAACATTATGTGTTAAAATTTGTCAGTGACTTACGACAGGTTGGTGGTTTTCTCCGGGTACTCGAGCTACCTCTATCAATAAAACTGACCACCACCATATAACTGAAATACTGTTGAAAGTGGTGTTAAACATCATAAACCAACCAACCACAAACCAAAGCTGGTGGTATAACACGTGTGTACTGTATATCTTAATAAATTGGTTGAATGTTTTGTGAAGACAACTCCAGTATTACAGTTTTTATCCACAACCTTTAAAAGGTGTTCATGTAGGTAATCAATGTGATCATAAGAACTTGAGACTATCACCACCATAGTAGAGTGCTTCTTTTTCTAATACTTCAAGACATTTTTCCCATGAAGGAATTGGTGTGGTAATGCTGAACATTGTACTTGATTTTAAATGTTGCTTTATATAGACTCTTACCTCTATTTCCATTTCTTGTGTTCCTATTCTAAGTGTTGCTTTATATAGATTGGTTTTCTTTGAACCATGTACACCTTTACTATGAATCTCACCAAGCAATTCCAAATCCAGTGTTTCTAAAACATCTTCTCTCACTGTCACTACATCACTTCCAGAATCAATCATAAATTCTAAAGAAAAAATAACAAACAAAATTACATATTATGCTGATACCAATGTATATGAAAACATTAAATTTTGTTGTTGTAATTTGCAATTATTCAAAGTAATCTGGCAAAACTGTTACCCACTACCAGGCTAATTTAGTTTAAACCATACTTGACTTAGTGGTATAATCATCAAAAATGTTTACTTATAAACATTTTACTTAGCAGGCCATATCCAAAACACTTTCCTCCGGTCTTGTAGGTGTCTTAAGTTAATAATGAAATTTGTTCATGCCACAATATAGCTGAAATACTGCTAAAGTTGGCCTTTAACACCAATCAATCAACCCTTGAAAGGACTTATTTAATTAATTAGCTAATCAAAGGTAAATATGTGAAAATTGTTGAAGGTGAAAACAAATGTTTATTGTCTCATAATTTTTTTATTTTGTGAAATATTTTAAACAATAACCATCAATACTTTTAATATCAGTCAATGACTGAATCTATATATAGACCAGATAAAAATATCTATGGAACCTCGAACCTCGGACTATGTCCTCTGTCCACATAACTTTATCTGGTCAGTAAATTATATCTTCGACCTCATCAAAAGGTTATAACTGTAAAAAGTGATAAAGTTTGTCAGTGACTTGCGACAGATCGGAGATTCTTTATCCAGAAATTCCCCTTTTCCTCCAATATACTGTATAGGTTACCACCATATTACTGATATATTCACAGGGCCTTACAACTAACTGTGCAAGCAGTTGTGAGTTCGAATCCCGCTCATGGCGAAGTGTACTCATACTACATTATGTGATAAAGTTTGTCAATGACTTGCGACAGGTCGGTGGTTTTCTCTGGGTATTCCCGTTTCCTCCAACAGTAAAATTGACTGCCACGATATAACTGAAATATTGTTGAAAGTGGTGTTAAACACCATAAACCTAACCAAGCTAACTAATCATAGTTAAAGAAATCTAGTATAGATTTGTACTCTCTGTTGGAAAATTGTATTCCTGAATGGAACAAATACTTCTTAAAATTGTTTTAGTCTGAATTAACTTACCAAATGTATGAAATTTCGCTGGATTATTGGTAGAAATGACAGTAGCATCTAAAACAAGAAAGTCGAATTTGGCATCATGCAAACATTTTGGTTTTCCCCATCTTCCAATTGTTAGCGGAACCTCCGTTTTCGTCGGCAACGCTGGTCTAAGGCGTTTCCGTAGCTTGTTTACTGATTAAGAAAAAGATTTAAGAAATAACAAAACATATATCTGATTTATATTATCGCATTTTTATTTAAAAAAAATGAATTAAAATATTCATTGAAGCTGTATCCAATGCAACGAAAATGAGGGATTAAAACTGAATACGCCGTCTACGGCTACGACTGTAGTCTACGTGTCTACTCATGGGCATTGAGATTGTACCACCTTAGAGCACTTCTGTATGGCATGGGCGAATCTGAACGCTGTATAGTAGTTCTGAAGAGTGGTACAATCTAAATGCCAACGGGTAGGCATGTAGATGTTGATTTTATCACTGGTTTGGAAACAAAAACTGTATTAGTAGACTACAATACACATACCATAGCTCAGTTGAACGTTTGGGTGCATTTTTGACAACGAGTAGGGAGATATCTTCAGTAGCACCCTACAGTTAATTTTCAACGTTTCTTAGTCTTGTTTTGGTGTGATTGAGTTGTTTTGTGCTTGGCGTGTATTGTCACGTAGATAGTGTTACAATATTCACGACGTCACCAGTCATAGGGTCAAGAACCCCATTGATAAAAAATATCTGTCGTACATAATTTACTTGAGCAGGTGGTACTACAAAATGAATGAAGAATTGATAAAATACCAATAATGCGAGATGATTTTGAAATCTTTGTATTCAAAAAACCTAATTATTTCTATGAAGCCACACATTTGAAATAACATCAAAATAAGGTTTCATGCAGCCAGCACTATTCAACAAATGTTACACTACACGGTAAACATGGCCATCGATACAGTAGGAACATCTGTATTTATTTGAATGTTTTTCATTATTTTTCTCAATAATTTCGTTCTACCTTCTCCGTGTGGGATGCAAATCGCGTTGAGATTCTTTGAGTTTGGCACCATTTTTTACATGTATAGTAACGTAAAGACCCCCCCCCCCCCCCCCCCCCCCCCCACACACACACACCCGTGACCTAAGGAACTACCAGTCGGTGCACAGCCACGGGTTGTACGCACGGGTCATTAGCCAATCAAGTCAGCATTTTTATCAAGCCGGTTGATAAAGCCGGCCTGACGTACCCGGCGAAGCGTCCAATAAAAATACATCATTTTATTATCAACCATAATATTTGATTATATAACTTGGTCATCTGTAATTACATCTTATAGTTCAGTATACATACCGTACATGTACGTTCTAATTAAGAAATAAATCATTGAAGCCAGAATGAGTTTTGCGTTTTAACATGGGTTGGCGGATATTAGTATTTTATCCGGTGCCAGTGGCGAGAGATAAAATTTACTAATATCCGCCAACCCATGTTAAAATTCAAAACACATTCTGGCTTCCATGAATTATTTCGATTCTGATATGTCTAACAGTACAAACATGGTAGTATACTTTGATTGGATGACGGTAATTTATATCTACGTTTGCGGAAAATGTCGCACACAATTTATGCTGTCGAATTCGAGCAGACGATAATTCATCAACATGTACATTCACGACGGGAAAGTCAGTCACATGCACCAGCGCATGTGCTAATGAGATTATACCCAATCGATAAATCGCTCGTTTGTTTACAAAGCGAATGAAGGACGTCATGTTAGAATCGTCGTTTATGACCGGGTAGTGTAATTTCTATTATAGTTCAGTATACATATCTGCACTCTAAGGCGTAGCACCCACCCTCAGCAAAAATAAATTAATAAAAATACAAATAATGGATAATCACAACATCTTAAAACATAACTATAAACTGTAAGTTCTAAGTTAGCATCTGTTGTATCGTACTACTGTATGCAAACCGGACTTATTTAGAGGTTTCCAAAATGGTTCTACTATAGCGTTTTCCCGGCAAATGTCATTACAACGGTAAACATTTACAAACAAAGATGTCGAAAAGATCAAAACAAGTCAAAATTATCTCTGTGTTTGGTCTTGGTCCAAGTAAAATCCCCAAACATTCCAAAAATACAAGCACTGATATCATAGATGAAAGTTAGGAGGTAGCAGAATGTTCTTCTAAAGGTAATTGTTCACTTTAATTGTTTCATGATCATAATGATATCAAGTTCAAGATTAGTAGAAAAAATCCAGAATATTATAGACCCACCCTTTTCGATTTTTGTTTGTATACAAACGTTGAAGTCTCTACATAAGAAACCCCTATTCACCATTTCTTATTCGTACAAATTTTAGAAGAGCTTATGTTTGTCTCACTCTGTCTGTCCGTAAAATCCTTTGGTTCTACACGAGTCTTCGTGCCTCTAATGAACTCTTTAGCTCCGTTGACAGCCCTTTAGCATTTTCGTTTGTCTATTTGACTGTCAGTAAACACCACTATGTCCGGAAGACCGTTATGAAGTAACGTTCCCGGATATATTACCAATGTCAGTTTTCTAAAAAAAATTCTACTGTTTTGTGATCGATGTCTCTTTAATTTCTTTTTAATTTCTTACAAAATCCAACCCCAGCAGCAAAATTAAAAAGAGCATTTAATGGGCAAAAAGTGACAAATAAATTGAGTTTGACTTTCACATTCACTTTTGATAATCTGAAAAGCTGTGTAATCGTAACAAATCATGCATAACTGTTTGCACCTCGCCAAATAGATTATTTTGTCCCAATTGTCTGTCTGTGTTACGAAAAAGTTATAATAATATTCTATAAGATGAAACAATGAAGGTCTTATCATTTACCAAATGTTAACCACCATTCAAGTCGTGTAATAAAATCTCTACGAGTTTGCATTTATCGTTAAATACTGAGATGAGATAAATGTACAAGACACAATGCTCCACAAAACTATAAGAAAAAGCTACAATGTATCTTAATTAACAACAATTATAACATTAAAATATATTAGATCGTATACCTGATGCACTTGAATATTCATACGCTCAAGTTCCAATACACAGCACTGGAAACAAGAAAATACGATAAATTGAAAACTACCGAGACGGACAAGAGTAATTATTTATCTCACGACAAGCGTGTCATAGTTGTCCCTCCTTTACACAAATATAATTACATTACTTCCGTTTTTCATTGAAATGTTACAATATGATTGGTTATGAAGTGGTCACATGATTATAAAAGAGATGTTTCACATCCCAATGAAACTCAAATCCGAACTTGCACGTGCCTCCATGACGACGTCAGATGTAAACAATCAATGGCGTAGTAATTTCCAACAGCAAATAAAATTCACAACGAAAAATTCAACTATATTAAATGTTGGTGTGATTTAAATATAATTATAAGAATTGAATGCATTCTTTTGAAGTTTCATTGGGGTATGAAAGCGTTGATCGAACTACATTTTCAACATGAAGCGTTGCCGCGCTTCAATGAAAATGTACTTCGGTCAACACTTTCATACCCCAATGAAACTTCAAAAGACTGCACTCAATTCTTAAGTAAAATCTTCTATTTTTCTGTAGAACCACATTCCAAAGAAGTTATTAGGAAAAGTATTGACTAACGATTCTTGGTCTTTTTCCGGTAAATTCTTGTTTGACAGTGATAGAAAAACATTGCTGTTTGACATTTTCCCTGGAACAGACGGAAGGAGATATTCCGCCAAATGGGACGGAAAATTCCCCTGGCTACGTTACTCAAACCACAAGATGCAGAATTTTGTATTAACTGTTTAGCTTTTGGTTCACACACTGATAGGAATGGTGTTTTCACTGGATTAGGATTAAGGGACTGGAAAAATGCCACATGTTTAAAAAGAGGAATATTGGTATCACGCAGCGAATCTCGAAACCACCAATAAACCTACTTATATTATCATCCCAACAAATGGAAAACAAAAAGATCTAATAGAAGAAAATTATTATAATAAAAAAAAAAAATATTAGAAATTATAAAAACTTGGCAAAAGAGAGATTTAACTCTGTATGGTAAACTAACAATCATCAACAGTTTGATCATACCACAATTAACTTATGCACTGACTATTTTACCTTCGCCAAGAGAACTCTTTTTAAATGATATTGAAAAGATAATATTAAATTTTGTCTGGGATGATAAACCAGCAAAGATTAAAAAAACTATTTTATTTAAAGAAAAAACAGAAGGTGGACTAAATTTGACTAATATAAAGATATATGCCAAATCTGTTAAATTTCAGTGCTTTATAATGAAGATTACAATGCATTTTGGAAACATTTGATATGTGCCCTTTGTTCACGATTACAAGATAAGATTATATCACTTTAATGATGACTCAAATAAAGTCACAAAAACAGACTTTATATGGTACAATTCACACTTGAAGATAAATGACAGAGTACTTTATTTAAAATGCATGTCAGAAAATGGCATTAAAAAGATAGAGGACCTCATTGATGACAATAATAGATTTCTAACATATCAAATGTTTCTTGATAAATGCAATGTGAATATAAATGCTATTACATATTATGGTATTATATCTGTTATTAAAAAACATTACAGTACTGATGACTTGGAAATGAAACCACCTTTGATTACTAATATGATGCAGAGGAAAGATATTTCAAAATATATATACAAATATTTCATAGAAAAAGATGAAAAAGAAAATTTTGTAAAAGGCATTGTGAAATGGGAACAAAAACTTGATACTGAACTAGATGGTAGTATGTTGTTTAATGATATTAATAGAATCACAAATGATACAAAATTAAGAAATTTTCTGCATCATATACTTCCAAATAACAAGTTATTACACAAAATGGGAATAAAAAACAGTGCATTATGTAATTTCTGTAACCAAGAAGAAGACTCCATCTTACACTATCTGTGGGGCTGCCCTGTGGCAAAGAGATTTTGGACTTCATTTAATATCTGGCTTTCATCAGCTTTAGATTTAGAAGTTTTTGAATTAATCCCAAAAGAAACAGTTTTAGGTATTTTTTCAGATGAAAGCTCCTTGCAAAAAATTGTTCCATTTTTATTCCTTGTGGCAAGAAATTATATTCACTGTTGTAAATGGACTGACACAAAACCATTCCTTAACATTTTCAAAGTTAAAGTTAAACAAAAAGAGAAAATCGAAAAGATTAATGCACTTGTTGAAAATAAAATGTACAAACATGATAATAAATGGTGTTACATACATGAACTTAATTTATAGTGGTCTACTTTTGTCAACATGCAAGAAAATAATTTATACATAAGAAACTTGTATTAGAAACTCATGTATATATAATTATATATAGGGGGTAAATCAAAATCTGATGACATATATTCTTAAATAAACTATGTATTTGGTTTATTGCATGGAGACAAGGGGACACAACATTTCATATGTTTGTATTGAAAATGTATGTACAAATAATGTCTTTGTCTGTGCTGTTGTGTAATGTCTGTGTTTGGTATGTATATATTTTGAAAATGTCTAAAAAAATAAAAGTAAAAAAAAAAATAAACCTACTTGCAGCTAATTTGCCAAATTAGGGTAATTTTACTACAAAAACAACAACAAAAAAGTCGATAGTTTCTGCGCCCCCATCTTCGCTAGCCAAGGGTTACGATCCGCTCCTCTCCCTTCAGAGGAGAAGGAGCGGATCGTAACCCTTGGTTAGAGGAGAAGGAGCGGATCGTAACCCTTGGTTAGAGGAGAAGGAGCGGATCGTAACCCTTGGTTAGAGGAGAAGGAGCGGATCGTAACCCTTGGTTAGAGGAGAAGGAGCGGATCGTAAACCTTGGTTAGAGGAGAAGGAGCGGATCGTAAACCTTGGCTAGAGGAGAAGGAGCGGATCGTAACCCTTGGCTAGAGGAGAAGGAGCGGATCGTAACCCTTGGCTAGAGGAGGAGCGGATCGTAACCCTTGGTTAGAGGAGAAGGAGCGGATCGTAAACCTTGGCTAGAGGAGAAGGAGCGGATCGTAACCCTTGGCTAGAGGGGAAGGAGCGGATCGTAACCCTTGGTTAGAGGAGAAGGAGCGGATCGTAACCCTTGGTTAGAGGAGAAGGAGCGGATCGTAAACCTTGGTTAGAGGAGAAGGAGCGGATCGTAACCCTTGGCTAGAGGAGAAGGAGCGGATCGTAACCCTTGGTTAGAGGAGAAGGAGCGGATCGTAAACCTTGGCTAGAGGAGAAGGAGCGGATCGTAACCCTTGGCTAGAGGAGGAGCGGATCGTAACCCTTGGTTAGAGGAGAAGGAGCGGATCGTAACCCTTGGCTAGAGGGGAAGGAGCGGATCGTAACCCTTGGTTAGAGGAGAAGGAGCGGATCGTAACCCTTGGTTAGAGGAGAAGGAGCGGATCGTAAACCTTGGTTAGAGGAGAAGGAGCGGATCGTAACCCTTGGCTAGAGGAGAAGGAGCGGATCGTAACCCTTGGTTAGAGGAGAAGGAGCGGATCGTAAACCTTGGCTAGAGGAGAAGGAGCGGATCGTAACCCTTGGCTAGAGGAGGAGCGGATCGTAACCCTTGGTTAGAGGAGAAGGAGCGGATCGTAACCCTTGGCTAGAGGGGAAGGAGCGGATCGTAACCCTTGGTTAGAGGAGAAGGAGCGGATCGTAACCCTTGGCTAGAGGAGGAGCGGATCGTAACCCTTGGCTAGAGGAGAAGGAGCGGATCGTAACCCTTGGCTAGAGGAGAAGGAGCGGATCGTAACCCTTGGTTAGAGGAGAAGGAGCGGATCGTAAACCTTGGCTAGAGGAGAAGGAGCGGATCGTAAACCTTGGCTAGAGGGGAAGGAGCGGATCGTAACCCTTGGTTAGAGGAGAAGGAGCGGATCGTAACCCTTGGTTAGAGGAGAAGGAGCGGATCGTAAACCTTGGTTAGAGGAGAAGGAGCGGATCGTAACCCTTGGCTAGAGGAGAAGGAGCGGATCGTAACCCTTGGTTAGAGGAGAAGGAGCGGATCGTAAACCTTGGCTAGAGGAGAAGGAGCGGATCGTAACCCTTGGCTAGCGAAGATGTCAGACACCCTGCCTCGGTAAAATTCAAACCCAAACTACGCCTATGTGCACGTTCTAATCGTCGTTTATGACCGGGTAGTGTAATTTCTATTATAGTTCAGTATACATACATTTGTACCTGCACGTTCTAATCGCCGTTTATGACCGGGTAGTGTAATTTCTATTATAATTCAGTATACATACCTGCACGTTCTAATCGTCGTTTATGATCGGGTAGTGTAATTTCTATTATAGTTCAGTATACATACCTGCACGTTCTAATCGTCGTTTATGACCAGGTAGTGTAATTTCTATTATAATTCAGTATACATACCTGCACGTTCTAATCGTCGTTTATGACCAGGTAGTGTAATTTCTATTATAGTTCAGTATACATACCTGCACGTTCTAATCGTCGTTTATGACCAGGTAGTGTAATTTCTATTATAATTCAGTATACATACCTGCACGTTCTAATCGCCGTTTATGACCAGGTAGTGTAATTTCTATTATAGTTCAGTATACATACCTGCACGTTCTAATCGTCGTTTATGACCAGGTAGTGTAATTTCTATTATAATTCAGTATACATACCTGCACGTTCTAATCGTCGTTTATGACCGGGTAGTGTAATCTCTATTATAATTCAGTATACATACCTGCACGTTCTAATCGCCGTTTATGACCGGGTAGTGTAATCTCTATTATAATTCAGTATACATACCTGCACGTTCTAATCGCCGTTTATGACCGGGTAGTGTAATCTCTATTATAATTCAGTATACATACCTGCACGTTCTAATCGTCGTTTATGACCAGGTAGTGTAATTTCTATTATAATTCAGTATACATACCTGCACGTTCTAATCGTCGTTTATGATCGGGTAGTGTAATTTCTATTATAGTTCAGTATACATACCTGCACGTTCTAATCGCCGTTTATGACCGGGTAGTGTAATTTCTATTATAGTTCAGTATACATACCTGCATGTTCTAATCGTCGTTTATGACCAGGTAGTGTAATTTCTATTATAGTTCAGTATACATACCTGCACGTTCTAATCGTCGTTTATGACCGGGTAGTGTAATTTCTATTATAATTCAGTATACATACCTGCACGTTCTAATCTCCGTTTATGACCGGGTAGTGTAATTTCTATTATAATTCAGTATACATACCTGCACGTTCTAATCTCCGTTTATGACCGGGTAGTGTAATTTCTATTATAATTCAGTATACATACCTGCACGTTCTAATCGTCGTTTATGACCGGGTAGTGTAATCTCTATTATAATTCAGTATACATACCTGCACGTTCTAATCGTCGTTTATGACCAGGTAGTGTAATTTCTATTATAATTCAGTATACATACCTGCACGTTCTAATCGTCGTTTATGATCGGGTAGTGTAATTTCTATTATAGTTCAGTATACATACCTGCACGTTCTAATCGTCGTTTATGACCGGGTAGTGTAATTTCTATTATAATTCAGTATACATACCTGCACGTTCTAATCTCCGTTTATGACCGGGTAGTGTAATTTCTATTATAATTCAGTATACATACCTGCACGTTCTAATCGTCGTTTATGACCAGGTAGTGTAATTTCTATTATAGTTCAGTATACATACCTGCACGTTCTAATCGTCGTTTATGACCAGGTAGTGTAATTTCTATTATAATTCAGTATACATACCTGCACGTTCTAATCGCCGTTTATGACCGGGTAGTGTAATTTCTATTATAATTCAGTATACATACCTGCACGTTCTAATCGTCGTTTATGACCGGGTAGTGTAATCTCTATTATAATTCAGTATACATACTTGCACGTTCTAATCGCCGTTTATGACCGGGTAGTGTAATCTCTATCATAATTCAGTATACATACCTGCACGTTCTAATCGCCGTTTATGACCGGGTAGTGTAATCTCTATTATAATTCAGTATACATACCTGCACGTTCTAATCGTCGTTTATGACCGGGTAGTGTAATTTCTATTATAATTCAGTATACATACCTGCACGTTCTAATCGCCGTTTATGACCGGGTAGTGTAATCTCTATTATAATTCAGTATACATACCTGCACGTTCTAATCGTCGTTTATGACCGAGTAGTGTAATTTCTATTATAGTTCAGTATACATACCTGCACGTTCTAATCGCCGTTTATGACCGGGTAGTGTAATTTCTATTATAATTCAGTATACATACCTGCACGTTCTAATCGCCGTTTATGACCGGGTAGTGTAATTTCTATTATAATTCAGTATACATACCTGCACGTTCTAATCGTCGTTTATGACCAGGTAGTGTAATTTCTATTATAATTCAGTATACATACCTGCACGTTCTAATCGCCGTTTATGACCGGGTAGTGTAATTTCTATTATAATTCAGTATACATACCTGCACGTTGTAATCGCCGTTTATGACCGGGTAGTGTAATTTCTATTATAGATCAGTAGACATACCTGCACGTTCTAATCGTCGTTTATGACCAGGTAGTGTAATGTAATTTCTATTATAATTCAGTATACATACCTGCACGTTCTAATCGCCGTTTATGACCGGGTAGTGTAATTTCTATTATAATTCAGTATACATACCTGCACGTTCTAATCGTCGTTTATGACCAGGTAGTGTAATGTAATTTCTATTATAGTTCAGTATACATACCTGCACGTTCTAATCGTCGTTTATGACTGGGTAGTGTAATTTCTATTATAATTCAGTATACATACCTGCACGTTCTAATCTCCGTTTATGACCAGGTAGTGTAATTTCTATTATAATTCAGTATACATACCTGCACGTTCTAATCGTCGTTTATGACCGGGTAGTGTAATTTCTATTATAATTCAGTATACATACCTGCATGTTCTAATCGCCGTTTATGATCGGGTAGTGTAATCTCTATTATAATTCAGTATACATACCTGCACGTTCTAATCGTCGTTTATGACCGGGTAGTGTAATTTCTATTATAATTCAGTATACATACCTGCACGTTCTAATCGCCGTTTATGACCGGGTAGTGTAATCTCTATTATAATTCAGTATACATACCTGCACGTTCTAATCGTCGTTTATGACCGAGTAGTGTAATTTCTATTATAGTTCAGTATACATACCTGCACGTTCTAATCGTCGTTTATGACCGGGTAGTGTAATTTCTATTATAATTCAGTATACATACCTGCACGTTCTAATCGCCGTTTATGACCGGGTAGTGTAATTTCTATTATAATTCAGTATACATACCTGCACGTTCTAATCGTCGTTTATGACCAGGTAGTGTAATTTCTATTATAATTCAGTATACATACCTGCACGTTCTAATCGCCGTTTATGACCGGGTAGTGTAATTTCTATTATAATTCAGTATACATACCTGCACGTTCTAATCGCCGTTTATGACCGGGTAGTGTAATTTCTATTATAGATCAGTAGACATACCTGCACGTTCTAATCGTCGTTTATGACCAGGTAGTGTAATGTAATTTCTATTATAATTCAGTATACATACCTGCACGTTCTAATCGCCGTTTATGACCGGGTAGTGTAATTTCTATTATAATTCAGTATACATACCTGCACGTTCTAATCGTCGTTTATGACCAGGTAGTGTAATTTCTATTATAATTCAGTATACATACCTGCACGTTCTAATCGCCGTTTATGACCGGGTAGTGTAATTTCTATTATAGATCAGTAGACATACCTGCACGTTCTAATCGTCGTTTATGACCAGGTAGTGTAATGTAATTTCTATTATAGTTCAGTATACATACCTGCACGTTCTAATCGCCGTTTATGACCGGGTAGTGTAATTTCTATTATAATTCAGTATACATACCTGCACGTTCTAATCGCCGTTTATGACCGGGTAGTGTAATCTCTATTATAATTCAGTATACATACCTGCACGTTCTAATCGTCGTTTATGACCGGGTAGTGTAATTTCTATTATAATTCATTATACATACCTGCACGTTCTAATCGCCGTTTATGACCGGGTAGTGTAATTTCTATTATAATTCAGTATACATACCTGCACGTTCTAATCGCCGTTTATGACCGGGTAGTGTAATTTCTATTATAGATCAGAATACATACCTGCACGTTCTAATCGCCGTTTATGACCGGGTAGTGTAATTTCTATTATAATTCAGTATACATACCTGCACGTTCTAATCGTCGTTTATGACCAGGTAGTGTAATGTAATTTCTATTATAGTTCAGTATACATACCTGCACGTTCTAATCGCCGTTTATGACCGGGTAGTGTAATTTCTATTATAATTCAGTATACATACCTGCACGTTCTAATCGCCGTTTATGACCGGGTAGTGTAATCTCTATTATAATTCAGTATACATACCTGCACGTTCTAATCGCCGTTTATGACCGGGTAGTGTAATTTCTATTATAATTCAGTATACATACCTGCACGTTCTAATCGCCGTTTATGACCGGGTAGTGTAATCTCTATTATAATTCAGTATACATACCTGCACGTTCTAATCGTCGTTTATGACCGGGTAGTGTAATTTCTATTATAATTCATTATACATACCTGCACGTTCTAATCGCCGTTTATGACCGGGTAGTGTAATTTCTATTATAATTCAGTATACATACCTGCACGTTCTAATCTCCGTTTATGACCAGGTAGTGTAATTTCTATTATAATTCAGTATACATACCTGCACGTTCTAATCGTCGTTTATGACCAGGTAGTGTAATTTCTATTATAGTTCAGTATACATACCTGCACGTTCTAATCGCCGTTTATGACCGGGTAGTGTAATGTAATTTCTATTATAGTTCAGTATACATACCTGCACGTTCTAATCGTCGTTTATGACCGGGTAGTGTAATTTCTATTATAGTTCAGTATACATACCTGCATGTTCTAATCGTCGTTTATGACCAGGTAGTGTAATTTCTATTATAATTCAGTATACATACCTGCATGTTCTAATCGTCGTTTATGACCAGGTAATGTAATTTCTATTATAATTCAGTATACATACCTGCACGTTCTAATCGTCGTTTATGACCAGGTAGTGTAATTTCTATTATAGTTCAGTATACATACCTGCACGTTCTAATCGTCGTTTATGACCAGGTAGTGTAATTTCTATTATAATTCAGTATACATACCTGCACGTTCTAATCGTCGTTTATGACCAGGTAGTGTAATTTCTATTATAATTCAGTATACATACCTGCATGTTCTAATCGTCGTTTATGACCAGGTAGTGTAATTTCTATTATAGTTCAGTATACATACCCGCACGTTCTAATCGTCGTTTATGACCGGGTAGTGTAATGTAATTTCTATTATAGTTCAGTATACATACCTGCACGTTCTAATCGTCGTTTATGACCGGGTAGTGTAATTTCTATTATAGCTCAGTATACATACCTGCACGTTCTAATCGTCGTTTATGACCGGGTAGTGTAATTTCTATTATAATTCAGTATACATACCTGCACGTTCTAATCGTCGTTTATGACCAGGAAGTGTAATGTAATTTCTATTATAATTCAGTATACATACCTGCATGTTCTAATCGTCGTTTATGACCAGGTAGTGTAATGTAATTTCTATTATAGTTCAGTATACATACCTGCATGTTCTAATCGTCGTTTATGACCAGGTAGTGTAATTTCTATTATAATTCAGTATACATACCTGCACGTTCTAATCGTCGTTTATGACCAGGTAGTGTAATTTCTATTATAATTCAGTATACATACCTGCATGTTCTAATCGTCGTTTATGACCAGGTAGTGTAATTTCTATTATAGTTCAGTATACATACCTGCACGTTCTAATCGTCGTTTATGACCGGGTAGTGTAATGTAATTTCTATTATAGTTCAGTATACATACCTGCACGTTCTAATCGTCGTTTATGACCAGGTAGTGTAATGTAATTTCTATTATAATTCAGTATACATACCTGCATGTTCTAATCGTCGTTTATGACCAGGTAGTGTAATGTAAATTCTATTATAGTTCAGTATACATACCTGCATGTTCTAATCGTCGTTTATGACCAGGTAGTGTAATTTCTATTATAATTCAGTATACATACCTGCATGTTCTAATCGTCGTTTATGACCAGGTAGTGTAATTTCTATTATAATTCAGTATACATACCAGCACGTTCTAATAGTCGTTTATGACCAGGTAGTGTAATTTCTATTATAGTTCAGTATACATACCTGCACGTTCTAATCGCCGTTTATGACCGGGTAGTGTAATTTCTATTATAGTTCAGTATACATACCTGCACGTTCTAATCGTCGTTTATGACCGGGTAGTGTAATTTCTATTATAGTTCAGTATACATACCTGCACGTTCTAATCGTCGTTTATGATCGGGTAGTGTAATTTCTATTATAATTCAGTATACATACCTGCACGTTCTAATCTCCGTTTATGACCGGTAGTGTAATTTCTATTATAATTCAGTATACATACCTGCACGTTCTAATCTCCGTTTATGACCGGGTAGTGTAATCTCTATTATAATTCAGTATACATACCTGCACGTTCTAATCGCCGTTTATGACCGGGTAGTGTAATCTCTATTATAGTTCAGTATACATACCTGCACGTTCTAATCGTCGTTTATGACTGGGTAGTGTAATTTCTATTATAATTCAGTATACATACCTGCACGTTCTAATCTCCGTTTATGACCAGGTAGTGTAATTTCTATTATAATTCAGTATACATACCTGCACGTTCTAATCGTCGTTTATGACCAGGTAGTGTAATTTCTATTATAGTTCAGTATACATACCTGCACGTTCTAATCGTCGTTTATGACCAGGTAGTGTAATTTCTATTATAGTTCAGTATACATACCTGCACGTTCTAATCGCCGTTTATGACCGGGTAGTGTAATTTCTATTATAATTCAGTATACATACCTGCACGTTCTAATCGCCGTTTATGACCGGGTAGTGTAATCTCTATTATAATTCAGTATACATACCTGCATGTTCTAATCGCCGTTTATGACCGGGTAGTGTAATCTCTATTATAATTCAGTATACATACCTGCACGTTCTAATCGTCGTTTATGACCGGGTAGTGTAATTTCTATTATAATTCAGTATACATACCTGCACGTTCTAATCGCCGTTTATGACCGAGTAGTGTAATTTCTATTATAGTTCAGTATACATACCTGCACGTTCTAATCGCCGTTTATGACCGGTAGTGTAATTTCTATTATAATTCAGTATACATACCTGCACGTTCTAATCGCCGTTTATGACCGGGTAGTGTAATTTCTATTATAATTCAGTATACATACCTGCACGTTCTAATCGTCGTTTATGACCGGGTAGTGTAATTTCTATTATAATTCAGTATACATACCTGCACGTTCTAATCGCCGTTTATGACCGGGTAGTGTAATTTCTATTATAATTCAGTATACATACCTGCACGTTCTAATCGTCGTTTATGACCGGGTAGTGTAATTTCTATTATAGATCAGTAGACATACCTGCACGTTCTAATCGTCGTTTATGACCAGGTAGTGTAATGTAATTTCTATTATAATTCAGTATACATACCTGCACGTTCTAATCGCCGTTTATGACCGGGTAGTGTAATTTCTATTATAATTCAGTATACATACCTGCACGTTCTAATCGTCGTTTATGACCAGGTAGTGTAATTTCTATTATAATTCAGTATACATAACTGCACGTTCTAATCGCCGTTTATGACCGGGTAGTGTAATTTCTATTATAGATCAGTAGACATACCTGCACGTTCTAATCGTCGTTTATGACAAGGTAGTGTAATGTAATTTCTATTATAGTTCAGTATACATACCTGCACGTTCTAATCGCCGTTTATGACCGGGTAGTGTAATTTCTATTATAATTCAGTATACATACCTGCACGTTCTAATCGCCGTTTATGACCGGGTAGTGTAATCTCTATTATAATTCAGTATACATACCTGCACGTTCTAATCGTCGTTTATGACCGGGTAGTGTAATTTATATTATAATTCAGTATACATACCTGCACGTTCTAATCGCCGTTTATGACCGGGTAGTGTAATTTCTATTATAATTCAGTATACATACCTGCACGTTCTAATCGCCGTTTATGACCGGGTAGTGTAATTTCTATTATAGATCAGTATACATACCTGCACGTTCTAATCGCCGTTTATGACCGGGTAGTGTAATTTCTATTATAATTCAGTATACATACCTGCACGTTCTAATCGTCGTTTATGACCAGGTAGTGTAATGTAATTTCTATTATAGTTCAGTATACATACCTGCACGTTCTAATCGTCGTTTATGACCAGGTAGTGTAATTTCTATTATAGTTCAGTATACATACCTGCACGTTCTAATCGCCGTTTATGACCGGGTAGTGTAATGTAATTTCTATTATAGTTCAGTATACATACCTGCACGTTCTAATCGTCGTTTATGACCGGGTAGTGTAATTTCTATTATAGTTCAGTATACATACCTGCATGTTCTAATCGTCGTTTATGACCAGGTAGTGTAATTTCTATTATAATTCAGTATACATACCTGCACGTTCTAATCGTCGTTTATGACCAGGTAGTGTAATTTCTATTATAGTTCAGTATACATACCTGCACGTTCTAATCGTCGTTTATGACCAGGTAGTGTAATTTCTATTATAATTCAGTATACATACCTGCACGTTCTAATCGTCGTTTATGACCAGGTAGTGTAATTTCTATTATAGTTCAGTATACATACCTGCACGTTCTAATCGTCGTTTATGACCGGGTAGTGTAATGTAATTTCTATTATAGTTCAGTATACATACCTGCACGTTCTAATCGTCGTTTATGACCGGGTAGTGTAATTTCTATTATAGTTCAGTATACATACCTGCACGTTCTAATCGTCGTTTATGACCGGGTAGTGTAATTTCTATTATAATTCAGTATACATACCTGCACGTTCTAATCGTCGTTTATGACCAGGTAGTGTAATGTAATTTCTATTATAATTCAGTATACATACCTGCATGTTCTAATCGTCGTTTATGACCAGGTAGTGTAATGTAATTTCTATTATAGTTCAGTATACATACCTGCATGTTCTAATCGTCGTTTATGACCAGGTAGTGTAATTTCTATTATAATTCAGTATACATACCTGCACGTTCTAATCGTCGTTTATGACCAGGTAGTGTAATTTCTATTATAATTCAGTATACATACCTGCATGTTCTAATCGTCGTTTATGACCAGGTAGTGTAATTTCTATTATAGTTCAGTATACATACCTGCACGTTCTAATCGTCGTTTATGACCGGGTAGTGTAATGTAATTTCTATTATAGTTCAGTATACATACCTGCACGTTCTAATCGTCGTTTATGACCAGGTAGTGTAATGTAATTTCTATTATAATTCAGTATACATACCTGCATGTTCTAATCGTCGTTTATGACCAGGTAGTGTAATTTCTATTATAATTCAGTATACATACCTGCACGTTCTAATCGTCGTTTATGACCAGGTAGTGTAATTTCTATTATAATTCAGTATACATACCTGCATGTTCTAATCGTCGTTTATGACCAGGTAGTGTAATTTCTATTATAGTTCAGTATACATACCTGCACGTTCTAATCGTCGTTTATGACCGGGTAGTGTAATGTAATTTCTATTATAGTTCAGTATACATACCTGCACGTTCTAATCGTCGTTTATGACCAGGTAGTGTAATGTAATTTCTATTATAATTCAGTATACATACCTGCATGTTCTAATCGTCGTTTATGACCAGGTAGTGTAATGTAAATTCTATTATAGTTCAGTATACATACCTGCATGTTCTAATCGTCGTTTATGACCAGGTAGTGTAATTTCTATTATAATTCAGTATACATACCTGCATGTTCTAATCGTCGTTTATGACCAGGTAGTGTAATTTCTATTATAATTCAGTATACATACCAGCACGTTCTAATAGTCGTTTATGACCAGGTAGTGTAATTTCTATTATAGTTCAGTATACATACCTGCACGTTCTAATCGCCGTTTATGACCGGGTAGTGTAATTTCTATTATAGTTCAGTATACATACCTGCACGTTCTAATCGTCGTTTATGACCGGGTAGTGTAATTTCTATTATAGTTCAGTATACATACCTGCACGTTCTAATCGTCGTTTATGATCGGGTAGTGTAATTTCTATTATAATTCAGTATACATACCTGCACGTTCTAATCTCCGTTTATGACCGGTAGTGTAATTTCTATTATAATTCAGTATACATACCTGCACGTTCTAATCTCCGTTTATGACCGGGTAGTGTAATCTCTATTATAATTCAGTATACATACCTGCACGTTCTAATCGCCGTTTATGACCGGGTAGTGTAATCTCTATTATAGTTCAGTATACATACCTGCACGTTCTAATCGTCGTTTATGACTGGGTAGTGTAATTTCTATTATAATTCAGTATACATACCTGCACGTTCTAATCTCCGTTTATGACCAGGTAGTGTAATTTCTATTATAATTCAGTATACATACCTGCACGTTGTAATCGCCGTTTATGACCGGGTAGTGTAATTTCTATTATAGATCAGTAGACATACCTGCACGTTCTAATCGTCGTTTATGACCAGGTAGTGTAATGTAATTTCTATTATAATTCAGTATACATACCTGCACGTTCTAATCGCCGTTTATGACCGGGTAGTGTAATTTCTATTATAATTCAGTATACATACCTGCACGTTCTAATCGTCGTTTATGACCAGGTAGTGTAATGTAATTTCTATTATAGTTCAGTATACATACCTGCACGTTCTAATCGTCGTTTATGACTGGGTAGTGTAATTTCTATTATAATTCAGTATACATACCTGCACGTTCTAATCTCCGTTTATGACCAGGTAGTGTAATTTCTATTATAATTCAGTATACATACCTGCACGTTCTAATCGTCGTTTATGACCGGGTAGTGTAATTTCTATTATAATTCAGTATACATACCTGCATGTTCTAATCGCCGTTTATGATCGGGTAGTGTAATCTCTATTATAATTCAGTATACATACCTGCACGTTCTAATCGTCGTTTATGACCGGGTAGTGTAATTTCTATTATAATTCAGTATACATACCTGCACGTTCTAATCGCCGTTTATGACCGGGTAGTGTAATCTCTATTATAATTCAGTATACATACCTGCACGTTCTAATCGTCGTTTATGACCGAGTAGTGTAATTTCTATTATAGTTCAGTATACATACCTGCACGTTCTAATCGTCGTTTATGACCGGGTAGTGTAATTTCTATTATAATTCAGTATACATACCTGCACGTTCTAATCGCCGTTTATGACCGGGTAGTGTAATTTCTATTATAATTCAGTATACATACCTGCACGTTCTAATCGTCGTTTATGACCAGGTAGTGTAATTTCTATTATAATTCAGTATACATACCTGCACGTTCTAATCGCCGTTTATGACCGGGTAGTGTAATTTCTATTATAATTCAGTATACATACCTGCACGTTCTAATCGCCGTTTATGACCGGGTAGTGTAATTTCTATTATAGATCAGTAGACATACCTGCACGTTCTAATCGTCGTTTATGACCAGGTAGTGTAATGTAATTTCTATTATAATTCAGTATACATACCTGCACGTTCTAATCGCCGTTTATGACCGGGTAGTGTAATTTCTATTATAATTCAGTATACATACCTGCACGTTCTAATCGTCGTTTATGACCAGGTAGTGTAATTTCTATTATAATTCAGTATACATACCTGCACGTTCTAATCGCCGTTTATGACCGGGTAGTGTAATTTCTATTATAGATCAGTAGACATACCTGCACGTTCTAATCGTCGTTTATGACCAGGTAGTGTAATGTAATTTCTATTATAGTTCAGTATACATACCTGCACGTTCTAATCGCCGTTTATGACCGGGTAGTGTAATTTCTATTATAATTCAGTATACATACCTGCACGTTCTAATCGCCGTTTATGACCGGGTAGTGTAATCTCTATTATAATTCAGTATACATACCTGCACGTTCTAATCGTCGTTTATGACCGGGTAGTGTAATTTCTATTATAATTCATTATACATACCTGCACGTTCTAATCGCCGTTTATGACCGGGTAGTGTAATTTCTATTATAATTCAGTATACATACCTGCACGTTCTAATCGCCGTTTATGACCGGGTAGTGTAATTTCTATTATAGATCAGAATACATACCTGCACGTTCTAATCGCCGTTTATGACCGGGTAGTGTAATTTCTATTATAATTCAGTATACATACCTGCACGTTCTAATCGTCGTTTATGACCAGGTAGTGTAATGTAATTTCTATTATAGTTCAGTATACATACCTGCACGTTCTAATCGCCGTTTATGACCGGGTAGTGTAATTTCTATTATAATTCAGTATACATACCTGCACGTTCTAATCGCCGTTTATGACCGGGTAGTGTAATCTCTATTATAATTCAGTATACATACCTGCACGTTCTAATCGCCGTTTATGACCGGGTAGTGTAATTTCTATTATAATTCAGTATACATACCTGCACGTTCTAATCGCCGTTTATGACCGGGTAGTGTAATCTCTATTATAATTCAGTATACATACCTGCACGTTCTAATCGTCGTTTATGACCGGGTAGTGTAATTTCTATTATAATTCATTATACATACCTGCACGTTCTAATCGCCGTTTATGACCGGGTAGTGTAATTTCTATTATAATTCAGTATACATACCTGCACGTTCTAATCTCCGTTTATGACCAGGTAGTGTAATTTCTATTATAATTCAGTATACATACCTGCACGTTCTAATCGTCGTTTATGACCAGGTAGTGTAATTTCTATTATAGTTCAGTATACATACCTGCACGTTCTAATCGCCGTTTATGACCGGGTAGTGTAATGTAATTTCTATTATAGTTCAGTATACATACCTGCACGTTCTAATCGTCGTTTATGACCGGGTAGTGTAATTTCTATTATAGTTCAGTATACATACCTGCATGTTCTAATCGTCGTTTATGACCAGGTAGTGTAATTTCTATTATAATTCAGTATACATACCTGCATGTTCTAATCGTCGTTTATGACCAGGTAATGTAATTTCTATTATAATTCAGTATACATACCTGCACGTTCTAATCGTCGTTTATGACCAGGTAGTGTAATTTCTATTATAGTTCAGTATACATACCTGCACGTTCTAATCGTCGTTTATGACCAGGTAGTGTAATTTCTATTATAATTCAGTATACATACCTGCACGTTCTAATCGTCGTTTATGACCAGGTAGTGTAATTTCTATTATAATTCAGTATACATACCTGCATGTTCTAATCGTCGTTTATGACCAGGTAGTGTAATTTCTATTATAGTTCAGTATACATACCCGCACGTTCTAATCGTCGTTTATGACCGGGTAGTGTAATGTAATTTCTATTATAGTTCAGTATACATACCTGCACGTTCTAATCGTCGTTTATGACCGGGTAGTGTAATTTCTATTATAGCTCAGTATACATACCTGCACGTTCTAATCGTCGTTTATGACCGGGTAGTGTAATTTCTATTATAATTCAGTATACATACCTGCACGTTCTAATCGTCGTTTATGACCAGGAAGTGTAATGTAATTTCTATTATAATTCAGTATACATACCTGCATGTTCTAATCGTCGTTTATGACCAGGTAGTGTAATGTAATTTCTATTATAGTTCAGTATACATACCTGCATGTTCTAATCGTCGTTTATGACCAGGTAGTGTAATTTCTATTATAATTCAGTATACATACCTGCACGTTCTAATCGTCGTTTATGACCAGGTAGTGTAATTTCTATTATAATTCAGTATACATACCTGCATGTTCTAATCGTCGTTTATGACCAGGTAGTGTAATTTCTATTATAGTTCAGTATACATACCTGCACGTTCTAATCGTCGTTTATGACCGGGTAGTGTAATGTAATTTCTATTATAGTTCAGTATACATACCTGCACGTTCTAATCGTCGTTTATGACCAGGTAGTGTAATGTAATTTCTATTATAATTCAGTATACATACCTGCATGTTCTAATCGTCGTTTATGACCAGGTAGTGTAATGTAAATTCTATTATAGTTCAGTATACATACCTGCATGTTCTAATCGTCGTTTATGACCAGGTAGTGTAATTTCTATTATAATTCAGTATACATACCTGCATGTTCTAATCGTCGTTTATGACCAGGTAGTGTAATTTCTATTATAATTCAGTATACATACCAGCACGTTCTAATAGTCGTTTATGACCAGGTAGTGTAATTTCTATTATAGTTCAGTATACATACCTGCACGTTCTAATCGCCGTTTATGACCGGGTAGTGTAATTTCTATTATAGTTCAGTATACATACCTGCACGTTCTAATCGTCGTTTATGACCGGGTAGTGTAATTTCTATTATAGTTCAGTATACATACCTGCACGTTCTAATCGTCGTTTATGATCGGGTAGTGTAATTTCTATTATAATTCAGTATACATACCTGCACGTTCTAATCTCCGTTTATGACCGGTAGTGTAATTTCTATTATAATTCAGTATACATACCTGCACGTTCTAATCTCCGTTTATGACCGGGTAGTGTAATCTCTATTATAATTCAGTATACATACCTGCACGTTCTAATCGCCGTTTATGACCGGGTAGTGTAATCTCTATTATAGTTCAGTATACATACCTGCACGTTCTAATCGTCGTTTATGACTGGGTAGTGTAATTTCTATTATAATTCAGTATACATACCTGCACGTTCTAATCTCCGTTTATGACCAGGTAGTGTAATTTCTATTATAATTCAGTATACATACCTGCACGTTCTAATCGTCGTTTATGACCAGGTAGTGTAATTTCTATTATAGTTCAGTATACATACCTGCACGTTCTAATCGTCGTTTATGACCAGGTAGTGTAATTTCTATTATAGTTCAGTATACATACCTGCACGTTCTAATCGCCGTTTATGACCGGGTAGTGTAATTTCTATTATAATTCAGTATACATACCTGCACGTTCTAATCGCCGTTTATGACCGGGTAGTGTAATCTCTATTATAATTCAGTATACATACCTGCATGTTCTAATCGCCGTTTATGACCGGGTAGTGTAATCTCTATTATAATTCAGTATACATACCTGCACGTTCTAATCGTCGTTTATGACCGGGTAGTGTAATTTCTATTATAATTCAGTATACATACCTGCACGTTCTAATCGCCGTTTATGACCGAGTAGTGTAATTTCTATTATAGTTCAGTATACATACCTGCACGTTCTAATCGCCGTTTATGACCGGTAGTGTAATTTCTATTATAATTCAGTATACATACCTGCACGTTCTAATCGCCGTTTATGACCGGGTAGTGTAATTTCTATTATAATTCAGTATACATACCTGCACGTTCTAATCGTCGTTTATGACCGGGTAGTGTAATTTCTATTATAATTCAGTATACATACCTGCACGTTCTAATCGCCGTTTATGACCGGGTAGTGTAATTTCTATTATAATTCAGTATACATACCTGCACGTTCTAATCGTCGTTTATGACCGGGTAGTGTAATTTCTATTATAGATCAGTAGACATACCTGCACGTTCTAATCGTCGTTTATGACCAGGTAGTGTAATGTAATTTCTATTATAATTCAGTATACATACCTGCACGTTCTAATCGCCGTTTATGACCGGGTAGTGTAATTTCTATTATAATTCAGTATACATACCTGCACGTTCTAATCGTCGTTTATGACCAGGTAGTGTAATTTCTATTATAATTCAGTATACATAACTGCACGTTCTAATCGCCGTTTATGACCGGGTAGTGTAATTTCTATTATAGATCAGTAGACATACCTGCACGTTCTAATCGTCGTTTATGACAAGGTAGTGTAATGTAATTTCTATTATAGTTCAGTATACATACCTGCACGTTCTAATCGCCGTTTATGACCGGGTAGTGTAATTTCTATTATAATTCAGTATACATACCTGCACGTTCTAATCGCCGTTTATGACCGGGTAGTGTAATCTCTATTATAATTCAGTATACATACCTGCACGTTCTAATCGTCGTTTATGACCGGGTAGTGTAATTTATATTATAATTCAGTATACATACCTGCACGTTCTAATCGCCGTTTATGACCGGGTAGTGTAATTTCTATTATAATTCAGTATACATACCTGCACGTTCTAATCGCCGTTTATGACCGGGTAGTGTAATTTCTATTATAGATCAGTATACATACCTGCACGTTCTAATCGCCGTTTATGACCGGGTAGTGTAATTTCTATTATAATTCAGTATACATACCTGCACGTTCTAATCGTCGTTTATGACCAGGTAGTGTAATGTAATTTCTATTATAGTTCAGTATACATACCTGCACGTTCTAATCGTCGTTTATGACCAGGTAGTGTAATTTCTATTATAGTTCAGTATACATACCTGCACGTTCTAATCGCCGTTTATGACCGGGTAGTGTAATGTAATTTCTATTATAGTTCAGTATACATACCTGCACGTTCTAATCGTCGTTTATGACCGGGTAGTGTAATTTCTATTATAGTTCAGTATACATACCTGCATGTTCTAATCGTCGTTTATGACCAGGTAGTGTAATTTCTATTATAATTCAGTATACATACCTGCACGTTCTAATCGTCGTTTATGACCAGGTAGTGTAATTTCTATTATAGTTCAGTATACATACCTGCACGTTCTAATCGTCGTTTATGACCAGGTAGTGTAATTTCTATTATAATTCAGTATACATACCTGCACGTTCTAATCGTCGTTTATGACCAGGTAGTGTAATTTCTATTATAGTTCAGTATACATACCTGCACGTTCTAATCGTCGTTTATGACCGGGTAGTGTAATGTAATTTCTATTATAGTTCAGTATACATACCTGCACGTTCTAATCGTCGTTTATGACCGGGTAGTGTAATTTCTATTATAGTTCAGTATACATACCTGCACGTTCTAATCGTCGTTTATGACCGGGTAGTGTAATTTCTATTATAATTCAGTATACATACCTGCACGTTCTAATCGTCGTTTATGACCAGGTAGTGTAATGTAATTTCTATTATAATTCAGTATACATACCTGCATGTTCTAATCGTCGTTTATGACCAGGTAGTGTAATGTAATTTCTATTATAGTTCAGTATACATACCTGCATGTTCTAATCGTCGTTTATGACCAGGTAGTGTAATTTCTATTATAATTCAGTATACATACCTGCACGTTCTAATCGTCGTTTATGACCAGGTAGTGTAATTTCTATTATAATTCAGTATACATACCTGCATGTTCTAATCGTCGTTTATGACCAGGTAGTGTAATTTCTATTATAGTTCAGTATACATACCTGCACGTTCTAATCGTCGTTTATGACCGGGTAGTGTAATGTAATTTCTATTATAGTTCAGTATACATACCTGCACGTTCTAATCGTCGTTTATGACCAGGTAGTGTAATGTAATTTCTATTATAATTCAGTATACATACCTGCATGTTCTAATCGTCGTTTATGACCAGGTAGTGTAATTTCTATTATAATTCAGTATACATACCTGCACGTTCTAATCGTCGTTTATGACCAGGTAGTGTAATTTCTATTATAATTCAGTATACATACCTGCATGTTCTAATCGTCGTTTATGACCAGGTAGTGTAATTTCTATTATAGTTCAGTATACATACCTGCACGTTCTAATCGTCGTTTATGACCGGGTAGTGTAATGTAATTTCTATTATAGTTCAGTATACATACCTGCACGTTCTAATCGTCGTTTATGACCAGGTAGTGTAATGTAATTTCTATTATAATTCAGTATACATACCTGCATGTTCTAATCGTCGTTTATGACCAGGTAGTGTAATGTAAATTCTATTATAGTTCAGTATACATACCTGCATGTTCTAATCGTCGTTTATGACCAGGTAGTGTAATTTCTATTATAATTCAGTATACATACCTGCATGTTCTAATCGTCGTTTATGACCAGGTAGTGTAATTTCTATTATAATTCAGTATACATACCAGCACGTTCTAATAGTCGTTTATGACCAGGTAGTGTAATTTCTATTATAGTTCAGTATACATACCTGCACGTTCTAATCGCCGTTTATGACCGGGTAGTGTAATTTCTATTATAGTTCAGTATACATACCTGCACGTTCTAATCGTCGTTTATGACCGGGTAGTGTAATTTCTATTATAGTTCAGTATACATACCTGCACGTTCTAATCGTCGTTTATGATCGGGTAGTGTAATTTCTATTATAATTCAGTATACATACCTGCACGTTCTAATCTCCGTTTATGACCGGTAGTGTAATTTCTATTATAATTCAGTATACATACCTGCACGTTCTAATCTCCGTTTATGACCGGGTAGTGTAATCTCTATTATAATTCAGTATACATACCTGCACGTTCTAATCGCCGTTTATGACCGGGTAGTGTAATCTCTATTATAGTTCAGTATACATACCTGCACGTTCTAATCGTCGTTTATGACTGGGTAGTGTAATTTCTATTATAATTCAGTATACATACCTGCACGTTCTAATCTCCGTTTATGACCAGGTAGTGTAATTTCTATTATAATTCAGTATACATACCTGCACGTTCTAATCGTCGTTTATGACCAGGTAGTGTAATTTCTATTATAGTTCAGTATACATACCTGCACGTTCTAATCGTCGTTTATGACCGGGTAGTGTAATTTCTATTATAGTTCAGTATACATACCTGCACGTTCTAATCGCCGTTTATGACCGGGTAGTGTAATTTCTATTATAATTCAGTATACATACCTGCACGTTCTAATCGCCGTTTATGACCGGGTAGTGTAATCTCTATTATAATTCAGTATACATACCTGCATGTTCTAATCGCCGTTTATGACCGGGTAGTGTAATCTCTATTATAATTCAGTATACATACCTGCACGTTCTAATCGTCGTTTATGACCGGGTAGTGTAATTTCTATTATAATTCAGTATACATACCTGCACGTTCTAATCGCCGTTTATGACCGAGTAGTGTAATTTCTATTATAGTTCAGTATACATACCTGCACGTTCTAATCGCCGTTTATGACCGGGTAGTGTAATTTCTATTATAATTCAGTATACATACCTGCACGTTCTAATCGCCGTTTATGACCGGGTAGTGTAATTTCTATTATAATTCAGTATACATACCTGCACGTTCTAATCGTCGTTTATGACCGGGTAGTGTAATTTCTATTATAATTCAGTATACATACCTGCACGTTCTAATCGCCGTTTATGACCGGGTAGTGTAATTTCTATTATAATTCAGTATACATACCTGCACGTTCTAATCGTCGTTTATGACCGGGTAGTGTAATTTCTATTATAGATCAGTAGACATACCTGCACGTTCTAATCGTCGTTTATGACCAGGTAGTGTAATGTAATTTCTATTATAATTCAGTATACATACCTGCACGTTCTAATCGCCGTTTATGACCGGGTAGTGTAATTTCTATTATAATTCAGTATACATACCTGCACGTTCTAATCGTCGTTTATGACCAGGTAGTGTAATTTCTATTATAATTCAGTATACATAACTGCACGTTCTAATCGCCGTTTATGACCGGGTAGTGTAATTTCTATTATAGATCAGTAGACATACCTGCACGTTCTAATCGTCGTTTATGACAAGGTAGTGTAATGTAATTTCTATTATAGTTCAGTATACATACCTGCACGTTCTAATCGCCGTTTATGACCGGGTAGTGTAATTTCTATTATAATTCAGTATACATACCTGCACGTTCTAATCGCCGTTTATGACCGGGTAGTGTAATCTCTATTATAATTCAGTATACATACCTGCACGTTCTAATCGTCGTTTATGACCGGGTAGTGTAATTTATATTATAATTCAGTATACATACCTGCACGTTCTAATCGCCGTTTATGACCGGGTAGTGTAATTTCTATTATAATTCAGTATACATACCTGCACGTTCTAATCGCCGTTTATGACCGGGTAGTGTAATTTCTATTATAGATCAGTATACATACCTGCACGTTCTAATCGCCGTTTATGACCGGGTAGTGTAATTTCTATTATAATTCAGTATACATACCTGCACGTTCTAATCGTCGTTTATGACCAGGTAGTGTAATGTAATTTCTATTATAGTTCAGTATACATACCTGCACGTTCTAATCGTCGTTTATGACCAGGTAGTGTAATTTCTATTATAGTTCAGTATACATACCTGCACGTTCTAATCGCCGTTTATGACCGGGTAGTGTAATGTAATTTCTATTATAGTTCAGTATACATACCTGCACGTTCTAATCGTCGTTTATGACCGGGTAGTGTAATTTCTATTATAGTTCAGTATACATACCTGCATGTTCTAATCGTCGTTTATGACCAGGTAGTGTAATTTCTATTATAATTCAGTATACATACCTGCACGTTCTAATCGTCGTTTATGACCAGGTAGTGTAATTTCTATTATAGTTCAGTATACATACCTGCACGTTCTAATCGTCGTTTATGACCAGGTAGTGTAATTTCTATTATAATTCAGTATACATACCTGCACGTTCTAATCGTCGTTTATGACCAGGTAGTGTAATTTCTATTATAGTTCAGTATACATACCTGCACGTTCTAATCGTCGTTTATGACCGGGTAGTGTAATGTAATTTCTATTATAGTTCAGTATACATACCTGCACGTTCTAATCGTCGTTTATGACCGGGTAGTGTAATTTCTATTATAGTTCAGTATACATACCTGCACGTTCTAATCGTCGTTTATGACCGGGTAGTGTAATTTCTATTATAATTCAGTATACATACCTGCACGTTCTAATCGTCGTTTATGACCAGGTAGTGTAATGTAATTTCTATTATAATTCAGTATACATACCTGCATGTTCTAATCGTCGTTTATGACCAGGTAGTGTAATGTAATTTCTATTATAGTTCAGTATACATACCTGCATGTTCTAATCGTCGTTTATGACCAGGTAGTGTAATTTCTATTATAATTCAGTATACATACCTGCACGTTCTAATCGTCGTTTATGACCAGGTAGTGTAATTTCTATTATAATTCAGTATACATACCTGCATGTTCTAATCGTCGTTTATGACCAGGTAGTGTAATTTCTATTATAGTTCAGTATACATACCTGCACGTTCTAATCGTCGTTTATGACCGGGTAGTGTAATGTAATTTCTATTATAGTTCAGTATACATACCTGCACGTTCTAATCGTCGTTTATGACCAGGTAGTGTAATGTAATTTCTATTATAATTCAGTATACATACCTGCATGTTCTAATCGTCGTTTATGACCAGGTAGTGTAATGTAATTTCTATTATAGTTCATTATACATACCTGCATGTTCTAATCGTCGTTTATGACCAGGTAGTGTAATTTCTATTATAATTCAGTATACATACCTGCATGTTCTAATCGTCGTTTATGACCAGGTAGTGTAATTTCTATTATAATTCAGTATACATACCTGCACGTTCTAATCGTCGTTTATGACCAGGTAGTGTAATTTCTATTATAGTTCAGTATACATACCTGCACGTTCTAATCGCCGTTTATGACCGGGTAGTGTAATTTCTATTATAGTTCAGTATACATACCTGCACGTTCTAATCGTCGTTTATGACCGGGTAGTGTAATTTCTATTATAGTTCAGTATACATACCTGCACGTTCTAATCGTCGTTTATGATCGGGTAGTGTAATTTCTATTATAATTCAGTATACATACCTGCACGTTCTAATCTCCGTTTATGACCGGGTAGTGTAATTTCTATTATAATTCAGTATACATACCTGCACGTTCTAATCTCCGTTTATGACCGGGTAGTGTAATTTCTATTATAATTCAGTATACATACCTGCACGTTCTAATCGTCGTTTATGACCAGGTAGTGTAATGTAATTTCTATTATAATTCAGTATACATACCTGCACGTTCTAATCGCCGTTTATGACCGGGTAGTGTAATTTCTATTATAATTCAGTATACATACCTGCACGTTCTAATCGTCGTTTATGACCAGGTAGTGTAATGTAATTTCTATTATAGTTCAGTATACATACCTGCACGTTCTAATCGTCGTTTATGACTGGGTAGTGTAATTTCTATTATAATTCAGTATACATACCTGCACGTTCTAATCTCCGTTTATGACCAGGTAGTGTAATTTCTATTATAATTCAGTATACATACCTGCACGTTCTAATCGTCGTTTATGACCGGGTAGTGTAATTTCTATTATAATTCAGTATACATACCTGCATGTTCTAATCGCCGTTTATGACCGTGTAGTGTAATCTCTATTATAATTCAGTATACATACCTGCACGTTCTAATCGTCGTTTATGACCGGGTAGTGTAATTTCTATTATAATTCAGTATACATACCTGCACGTTCTAATCGCCGTTTATGACCGGGTAGTGTAATCTCTATTATAATTCAGTATACATACCTGCACGTTCTAATCGTCGTTTATGACCGAGTAGTGTAATTTCTATTATAGTTCAGTATACATACCTGCACGTTCTAATCGTCGTTTATGACCGGGTAGTGTAATTTCTATTATAATTCAGTATACATACCTGCACGTTCTAATCGCCGTTTATGACCGGGTAGTGTAATTTCTATTATAATTCAGTATACATACCTGCACGTTCTAATCGTCGTTTATGACCAGGTAGTGTAATTTCTATTATAATTCAGTATACATACCTGCACGTTCTAATCGCCGTTTATGACCGGGTAGTGTAATTTCTATTATAATTCAGTATACATACCTGCACGTTCTAATCGTCGTTTATGACCGGGTAGTGTAATTTCTATTATAGATCAGTAGACATACCTGCACGTTCTAATCGTCGTTTATGACCAGGTAGTGTAATTTCTATTATAGTTCAGTATACATACCTGCACGTTCTAATCGCCGTTTATGACCGGGTAGTGTAATTTCTATTATAATTCAGTATACATACCTGCACGTTCTAATCGCCGTTTATGACCGGGTAGTGTAATCTCTATTATAATTCAGTATACATACCTGCATGTTCTAATCGCCGTTTATGACCGGGTAGTGTAATCTCTATTATAATTCAGTATACATACCTGCACGTTCTAATCGTCGTTTATGACCGGGTAGTGTAATTTCTATTATAATTCAGTATACATACCTGCACGTTCTAATCGCCGTTTATGACCGAGTAGTGTAATTTCTATTATAGTTCAGTATACATACCTGCACGTTCTAATCGCCGTTTATGACCGGGTAGTGTAATTTCTATTATAATTCAGTATACATACCTGCACGTTCTAATCGCCGTTTATGACCGGGTAGTGTAATTTCTATTATAATTCAGTATACATACCTGCACGTTCTAATCGTCGTTTATGACCGGGTAGTGTAATTTCTATTATAATTCAGTATACATACCTGCACGTTCTAATCGCCGTTTATGACCGGGTAGTGTAATTTCTATTATAATTCAGTATACATACCTGCACGTTCTAATCGTCGTTTATGACCGGGTAGTGTAATTTCTATTATAGATCAGTAGACATACCTGCACGTTCTAATCGTCGTTTATGACCAGGTAGTGTAATGTAATTTCTATTATAATTCAGTATACATACCTGCACGTTCTAATCGCCGTTTATGACCGGGTAGTGTAATTTCTATTATAATTCAGTATACATACCTGCACGTTCTAATCGTCGTTTATGACCAGGTAGTGTAATTTCTATTATAATTCAGTATACATAACTGCACGTTCTAATCGCCGTTTATGACCGGGTAGTGTAATTTCTATTATAGATCAGTAGACATACCTGCACGTTCTAATCGTCGTTTATGACAAGGTAGTGTAATGTAATTTCTATTATAGTTCAGTATACATACCTGCACGTTCTAATCGCCGTTTATGACCGGGTAGTGTAATTTCTATTATAATTCAGTATACATACCTGCACGTTCTAATCGCCGTTTATGACCGGGTAGTGTAATCTCTATTATAATTCAGTATACATACCTGCACGTTCTAATCGTCGTTTATGACCGGGTAGTGTAATTTATATTATAATTCAGTATACATACCTGCACGTTCTAATCGCCGTTTATGACCGGGTAGTGTAATTTCTATTATAATTCAGTATACATACCTGCACGTTCTAATCGCCGTTTATGACCGGGTAGTGTAATTTCTATTATAGATCAGTATACATACCTGCACGTTCTAATCGCCGTTTATGACCGGGTAGTGTAATTTCTATTATAATTCAGTATACATACCTGCACGTTCTAATCGTCGTTTATGACCAGGTAGTGTAATGTAATTTCTATTATAGTTCAGTATACATACCTGCACGTTCTAATCGTCGTTTATGACCAGGTAGTGTAATTTCTATTATAGTTCAGTATACATACCTGCACGTTCTAATCGCCGTTTATGACCGGGTAGTGTAATGTAATTTCTATTATAGTTCAGTATACATACCTGCACGTTCTAATCGTCGTTTATGACCGGGTAGTGTAATTTCTATTATAGTTCAGTATACATACCTGCATGTTCTAATCGTCGTTTATGACCAGGTAGTGTAATTTCTATTATAATTCAGTATACATACCTGCACGTTCTAATCGTCGTTTATGACCAGGTAGTGTAATTTCTATTATAGTTCAGTATACATACCTGCACGTTCTAATCGTCGTTTATGACCAGGTAGTGTAATTTCTATTATAATTCAGTATACATACCTGCACGTTCTAATCGTCGTTTATGACCAGGTAGTGTAATTTCTATTATAGTTCAGTATACATACCTGCACGTTCTAATCGTCGTTTATGACCGGGTAGTGTAATGTAATTTCTATTATAGTTCAGTATACATACCTGCACGTTCTAATCGTCGTTTATGACCGGGTAGTGTGATTTCTATTATAGTTCAGTATACATACCTGCACGTTCTAATCGTCGTTTATGACCGGGTAGTGTAATTTCTATTATAATTCAGTATACATACCTGCACGTTCTAATCGTCGTTTATGACCAGGTAGTGTAATGTAATTTCTATTATAATTCAGTATACATACCTGCATGTTCTAATCGTCGTTTATGACCAGGTAGTGTAATGTAATTTCTATTATAGTTCAGTATACATACCTGCATGTTCTAATCGTCGTTTATGACCAGGTAGTGTAATTTCTATTATAATTCAGTATACATACCTGCACGTTCTAATCGTCGTTTATGACCAGGTAGTGTAATTTCTATTATAATTCAGTATACATACCTGCATGTTCTAATCGTCGTTTATGACCAGGTAGTGTAATCTCTATTATAGTTCAGTATACATACCTGCACGTTCTAATCGTCGTTTATGACCGGGTAGTGTAATGTAATTTCTATTATAGTTCAGTATACATACCTGCACGTTCTAATCGTCGTTTATGACCAGGTAGTGTAATGTAATTTCTATTATAATTCAGTATACATACCTGCATGTTCTAATCGTCGTTTATGACCAGGTAGTGTAATGTAATTTCTATTATAGTTCATTATACATACCTGCATGTTCTAATCGTCGTTTATGACCAGGTAGTGTAATTTCTATTATAATTCAGTATACATACCTGCATGTTCTAATCGTCGTTTATGACCAGGTAGTGTAATTTCTATTATAATTCAGTATACATACCTGCACGTTCTAATCGTCGTTTATGACCAGGTAGTGTAATTTCTATTATAGTTCAGTATACATACCTGCACGTTCTAATCGCCGTTTATGACCGGGTAGTGTAATTTCTATTATAGTTCAGTATACATACCTGCACGTTCTAATCGTCGTTTATGACCGGGTAGTGTAATTTCTATTATAGTTCAGTATACATACCTGCACGTTCTAATCGTCGTTTATGATCGGGTAGTGTAATTTCTATTATAATTCAGTATACATACCTGCACGTTCTAATCTCCGTTTATGACCGGGTAGTGTAATTTCTATTATAATTCAGTATACATACCTGCACGTTCTAATCTCCGTTTATGACCGGGTAGTGTAATTTCTATTATAATTCAGTATACATACCTGCACGTTCTAATCGTCGTTTATGACCAGGTAGTGTAATGTAATTTCTATTATAATTCAGTATACATACCTGCACGTTCTAATCGCCGTTTATGACCGGGTAGTGTAATTTCTATTATAATTCAGTATACATACCTGCACGTTCTAATCGTCGTTTATGACCAGGTAGTGTAATGTAATTTCTATTATAGTTCAGTATACATACCTGCACGTTCTAATCGTCGTTTATGACTGGGTAGTGTAATTTCTATTATAATTCAGTATACATACCTGCACGTTCTAATCTCCGTTTATGACCAGGTAGTGTAATTTCTATTATAATTCAGTATACATACCTGCACGTTCTAATCGTCGTTTATGACCGGGTAGTGTAATTTCTATTATAATTCAGTATACATACCTGCATGTTCTAATCGCCGTTTATGACCGTGTAGTGTAATCTCTATTATAATTCAGTATACATACCTGCACGTTCTAATCGTCGTTTATGACCGGGTAGTGTAATTTTATTATAATTCAGTATACATACCTGCACGTTCTAATCGCCGTTTATGACCGGGTAGTGTAATCTCTATTATAATTCAGTATACATACCTGCACGTTCTAATCGTCGTTTATGACCGAGTAGTGTAATTTCTATTATAGTTCAGTATACATACCTGCACGTTCTAATCGTCGTTTATGACCGGGTAGTGTAATTTCTATTATAATTCAGTATACATACCTGCACGTTCTAATCGCCGTTTATGACCAGGTAGTGTAATTTCTATTATAATTCAGTATACATACCTGCACGTTCTAATCGTCGTTTATGACCAGGTAGTGTAATTTCTATTATAATTCAGTATACATACCTGCACGTTCTAATCGCCGTTTATGACCGGGTAGTGTAATTTCTATTATAATTCAGTATACATACCTGCACGTTCTAATCGCCGTTTATGACCGGGTAGTGTAATTTCTATTATAGATCAGTAGACATACCTGCACGTTCTAATCGTCGTTTATGACCAGGTAGTGTAATGTAATTTCTATTATAATTCAGTATACATACCTGCACGTTCTAATCGCCGTTTATGACCGGGTAGTGTAATTTCTATTATAATTCAGTATACATACCTGCACGTTCTAATCGTCGTTTATGACCAGGTAGTGTAATTTCTATTATAATTCAGTATACATACCTGCACGTTCTAATCGCCGTTTATGACCGGGTAGTGTAATTTCTATTATAGATCAGTAGACATACCTGCACGTTCTAATCGTCGTTTATGACCAGGTAGTGTAATGTAATTTCTATTATAGTTCAGTATACATACCTGCACGTTCTAATCGCCGTTTATGACCGGGTAGTGTAATTTCTATTATAATTCAGTATACATACCTGCACGTTCTAATCGCCGTTTATGACCGGGTAGTGTAATCTCTATTATAATTCAGTATACATACCTGCACGTTCTAATCGTCGTTTATGACCGGGTAGTGTAATTTCTATTATAATTCAGTATACATACCTGCACGTTCTAATCGCCGTTTATGACCGGGTAGTGTAATTTCTATTATAATTCAGTATACATACCTGCACGTTCTAATCGCCGTTTATGACCGGGTAGTGTAATTTCTATTATAGATCAGAATACATACCTGCACGTTCTAATCGCCGTTTATGACCGGGTAGTGTAATTTCTATTATAATTCAGTATACATACCTGCACGTTCTAATCGTCGTTTATGACCAGGTAGTGTAATGTAATTTCTATTATAGTTCAGTATACATACCTGCACGTTCTAATCGTCGTTTATGACCAGGTAGTGTAATTTCTATTATAGTTCAGTATACATACCTGCACGTTCTAATCGCCGTTTATGACCGGGTAGTGTAATGTAATTTCTATTATAGTTCAGTATACATACCTGCACGTTCTAATCGTCGTTCATGACCGGGTAGTGTAATTTCTATTATAGTTCAGTATACATACCTGCATGTTCTAATCGTCGTTTATGACCAGGTAGTGTAATTTCTATTATAATTCAGTATACATACCTGCATGTTCTAATCGTCGTTTATGACCAGGTAATGTAATTTCTATTATAATTCAGTATACATACCTGCACGTTCTAATCGTCGTTTATGACCAGGTAGTGTAATTTCTATTATAGTTCAGTATACATACCTGCACGTTCTAATCGTCGTTTATGACCAGGTAGTGTAATTTCTATTATAATTCAGTATACATACCTGCACGTTCTAATCGTCGTTTATGACCAGGTAGTGTAATTTCTATTATAATTCAGTATACATACCTGCATGTTCTAATCGTCGTTTATGACCAGGTAGTGTAATTTCTATTATAGTTCAGTATACATACCTGCACGTTCTAATCGTCGTTTATGACCGGGTAGTGTAATGTAATTTCTATTATAGTTCAGTATACATACCTGCACGTTCTAATCGTCGTTTATGACCGGGTAGTGTAATTTCTATTATAGTTCAGTATACATACCTGCACGTTCTAATCGTCGTTTATGACCGGGTAGTGTAATTTCTATTATAATTCAGTATACATACCTGCACGTTCTAATCGTCGTTTATGACCAGGAAGTGTAATGTAATTTCTATTATAATTCAGTATACATACCTGCATGTTCTAATCGTCGTTTATGACCAGGTAGTGTAATGTAATTTCTATTATAGTTCAGTATACATACCTGAATGTTCTAATCGTCGTTTATGACCAGGTAGTGTAATTTCTATTATAATTCAGTATACATACCTGCACGTTCTAATCGTCGTTTATGACCAGGTAGTGTAATTTCTATTATAATTCAGTATACATACCTGCACGTTCTAATCGTCGTTTATGACCAGGTAGTGTAATGTAATTTCTATTATAGTTCAGTATACATACCTGCACGTTCTAATCGTCGTTTATGACCAGGTAGTGTAATTTCTATTATAGTTCAGTATACATACCTGCATGTTCTAATCGTCGTTTATGACCAGGTAGTGTAATTTCTATTATAATTCAGTATACATACCTGCACGTTCTAATCGTCGTTTATGACCAGGTAGTGTAATTTCTATTATAGTTCAGTATACATACCTGCACGTTCTAATCGTCGTTTATGACCGGGTAGTGTAATGTAATTTCTATTATAGTTCAGTATACATACCTGCACGTTCTAATCGTCGTTTATGACCGGGTAGTGTAATTTCTATTATAGTTCAGTATACATACCTGCACGTTCTAATCGTCGTTTATGACCGGGTAGTGTAATTTCTATTATAATTCAGTATACATACCTGCACGTTCTAATCGTCGTTTATGACCAGGTAGTGTAATTTCTATTATAGTTCAGTATACATACCTGCACGTTCTAATCGTCGTTTATGACCAGGTAGTGTAATGTAATTTCTATTATAATTCAGTATACATACCTGCATGTTCTAATCGTCGTTTATGACCAGGTAGTGTAATGTAATTTCTATTATAGTTCAGTATACATACCTGCATGTTCTAATCGTCGTTTATGACCAGGTAGTGTAATTTCTATTATAATTCAGTATACATACCTGCACGTTCTAATCGTCGTTTATGACCAGGTAGTGTAATTTCTATTATAATTCAGTATACATACCTGCATGTTCTAATCGTCGTTTATGACCAGGTAGTGTAATTTCTATTATAGTTCAGTATACATACCTGCACGTTCTAATCGTCGTTTATGACCGGGTAGTGTAATGTAATTTCTATTATAGTTCAGTATACATACCTGCACGTTCTAATCGTCGTTTATGACCAGGTAGTGTAATGTAATTTCTATTATAATTCAGTATACATACCTGCATGTTCTAATCGTCGTTTATGACCAGGTAGTGTAATGTAATTTCTATTATAGTTCATTATACATACCTGCATGTTCTAATCGTCGTTTATGACCAGGTAGTGTAATTTCTATTATAATTCAGTATACATACCTGCATGTTCTAATCGTCGTTTATGACCAGGTAGTGTAATTTCTATTATAATTCAGTATACATACCTGCACGTTCTAATCGTCGTTTATGACCAGGTAGTGTAATTTCTATTATAGTTCAGTATACATACCTGCACGTTCTAATCGCCGTTTATGACCGGGTAGTGTAATTTCTATTATAGTTCAGTATACATACCTGCACGTTCTAATCGTCGTTTATGACCGGGTAGTGTAATTTCTATTATAGTTCAGTATACATACCTGCACGTTCTAATCGTCGTTTATGATCGGGTAGTGTAATTTCTATTATAATTCAGTATACATACCTGCACGTTCTAATCTCCGTTTATGACCGGGTAGTGTAATTTCTATTATAATTCAGTATACATACCTGCACGTTCTAATCTCCGTTTATGACCGGGTAGTGTAATTTCTATTATAATTCAGTATACATACCTGCACGTTCTAATCGTCGTTTATGACCAGGTAGTGTAATGTAATTTCTATTATAGTTCAGTATACATACCTGCACGTTCTAATCGTCGTTTATGACCGGGTAGTGTAATTTCTATTATAATTCAGTATACATACCTGCACGTTCTAATCGTCGTTTATGACCGGGTAGTGTAATTTCTATTATAATTCAGTATACATACCTGCACTTTCTAATCGTCGTTTATGACCAGGTAGTGTAATGTAATTTCTATTATAGTTCAGTATACATACCTGCACGTTCTAATCGTCGTTTATGACCGGGTAGTGTAATTTCTATTATAATTCAGTATACATACCTGCACGTTCTAATCGTCGTTTATGACCAGGTAGTGTAATTTCTATTATAATTCAGTATACATACCTGCACGTTCTAATCACCGTTTATGACCGGGTAGTGTAATTTCTATTATAATTCAGTATACATACCTGCACGTTCTAATCGTCGTTTATGACCAGGTAGTGTAATTTCTATTATAGATCAGTATACATACCTGCACGTTCTAATCGTCGTTTATGACCGGGTAGTGTAATTTCTATTATAGTTCAGTATACATACCTGCACGTTCTAATCGCCGTTTATGACCGGGTAGTGTAATGTAATTTCTATTATAATTCAGTATACATACCTGCACGTTCTAATCGTCGTTTATGACCAGGTAGTGTAATTTCTATTATAATTCAGTATACATACCTGCACGTTCTAATCGCCGTTTATGACCGGGTAGTGTAATTTCTATTATAGTTCAGTATACATACCTGCACGTTCTAATCGTCGTTTATGACCGGGTAGTGTAATCTCTATTATAATTCAGTATACATACCTGCATGTTCTAATCGTCGTTTATGACCAGGTAGTGTAGTGTAATCTCTATTATAATTCAGTATACATACCTGCACGTTCTAATCGTCGTTTATGATCGGGTAGTGTAATTTCTATTATAGTTCAGTATACATACCTGCACGTTCTAATCGTCGTTTATGATCGGGTAGTGTAATTTCTATTATAATTCAGTATACATACCTGCATGTTCTAATCGTCGTTTATGACCAGGTAGTGTAATGTAATTTCTATTATAGTTCAGTATACATACCTACACGTTCTAATCGTCGTTTATGATCGGGTAGTGTAATTTCTATTATAGTTCAGTATACATACCTGCATGTTCTAATCGTCGTTTATGACCAGGTAGTGTAATGTAATTTCTATTATAGTTCAGTATACATACCTGCATGTTCTAATCGTCGTTTATGACCAGGTAGTGTAATGTAATTTCTATTATAGTTCAGTATACATACCTGCACGTTCTAATCGTCGTTTATGACCGGGTAGTGTAATTTCTATTATAATTCAGTATACATACCTGCACGTTCTAATCGTCGTTTATGACCGGGTAGTGTAATTTCTATTATAATTCAGTATACATACCTGCACTTTCTAATCGTCGTTTATGACCAGGTAGTGTAATGTAATTTCTATTATAGTTCAGTATACATACCTGCACGTTCTAATCGTCGTTTATGACCGGGTAGTGTAATTTCTATTATAATTCAGTATACATACCTGCACGTTCTAATCGTCGTTTATGACCAGGTAGTGTAATTTCTATTATAATTCAGTATACATACCTGCACGTTCTAATCGCCGTTTATGATCGGGTAGTGTAATTTCTATTATAGTTCAGTATACATACCTGCACGTTCTAATCGTCGTTTATGACCAGGTAGTGTAATTTCTATTATAGATCAGTATACATACCTGCACGTTCTAATCGTCGTTTATGACCGGGTAGTGTAATTTCTATTATAGTTCAGTATACATACCTGCACGTTCTAATCGCCGTTTATGACCGGGTAGTGTAATGTAATTTCTATTATAATTCAGTATACATACCTGCACGTTCTAATCGTCGTTTATGACCAGGTAGTGTAATTTCTATTATAATTCAGTATACATACCTGCACGTTCTAATCGCCGTTTATGACCGGGTAGTGTAATTTCTATTATAGTTCAGTATACATACCTGCACGTTCTAATCGTCGTTTATGACCGGGTAGTGTAATCTCTATTATAATTCAGTATACATACCTGCATGTTCTAATCGTCGTTTATGACCAGGTAGTGTAGTGTAATCTCTATTATAATTCAGTATACATACCTGCACATTCTAATCGTCGTTTATGATCGGGTAGTGTAATTTCTATTATAGTTCAGTATACATACCTGCACGTTCTAATCGTCGTTTATGATCGGGTAGTGTAATTTCTATTATAATTCAGTATACATACCTGCATGTTCTAATCGTCGTTTATGACCAGGTAGTGTAATGTAATTTCTATTATAGTTCAGTATACATACCTACACGTTCTAATCGTCGTTTATGATCGGGTAGTGTAATTTCTATTATAGTTCAGTATACATACCTGCATGTTCTAATCGTCGTTTATGACCAGGTAGTGTAATGTAATTTCTATTATAGTTCAGTATACATACCTGCATGTTCTAATCGTCGTTTATGACCAGGTAGTGTAATGTAATTTCTATTATAGTTCAGTATACATACCTGCACGTTCTAATCGTCGTTTATGACCAGGTAGTGTAATTTCTATTATAGTTCAGTATACATACCTGCACGTTCTAATCGTCGTTTATGACCGGGTAGTGTAATTTCTATTATAGATCAGTAGACATGCCTGCACGTTCTAATCGTGTTTATGACCGGGTAGTGTAATTTCTATTATAATTCAGTATACATACCTGCACGTTCTAATCGTCGTTTATGACCGGGTAGTGTAATTTCTATTATAGATCAGTAGACATATCTGCACGTTCGAATCGCCGTTTATGACCGGGTAGTGTAATTTCTATTATAATTCAGTATACATACCTGCACGTTCTAATCGTCGTTTATGACCGGGTAGTGTAATTTCTATTATAGTTCAGTATACATACCTGTACGTTCTAATCGCCGTTTATGACCGGGTAGTGTAATTTCTATTATAGTTCAGTATACATACCTGCACGTTCTAATCGTCGTTTATGACCAGGTAGTGTAATTTCTATTATAATTCAGTATACATACCTGCACGTTCTAATCGTCGTTTATGACCAGGTAGTGTAATTTCTATTATAATTCAGTATACATACCTGCACGTTCTAATCGTCGTTTATGACCAGGTAGTGTAATGTAATTTCTATTATAATTCAGTATACATACCTGCACGTTCTAATCGCCGTTTATGATCGGGTTGTGTAATTTCTATTATAATTCAGTATACATACCTGCACGTTCTAATCGTCGTTTATGACCAGGTAGTGTAATTTCTATTATAGTTCAGTATACATACCTGCACGTTCTAATCGCCGTTTATGACCGGGTAGTGTAATTTCTATTATAGTTCAGTATACATACCTGCACGTTCTAATCGTCGTTTATGACCAGGTAGTGTAATTTCTATTATAATTCAGTATACATACCTGCACGTTCTAATCGTCGTTTATGACCGGGTAGTGTAATTTCTATTATAATTCAGTATACATACCTGCACGTTCTAATCGCCGTTTATGACCGGGTAGTGTAATTTCTATTATAATTCAGTATACATACCTGCACGTTCTAATCGTCGTTTATGACCAGGTAGTGTAATTTCTATTATAATTCAGTATACATACCTGCACGTTCGAATCGCCGTTTATGACCGGGTAGTGTAATGTAATTTCTATTATAGTTCAGTATACATACCTGCACGTTCTAATCGTCGTTTATGACCGGGTAGTGTAATTTCTATTATAGTTCAGTATACATACCTGCACGTTCTAATCGTCGTTTATGATCGGGTAGTGTAATTTCTATTATAGTTCAGTATACATACCTGCACGTTCTAATCTCCGTTTATGACCGGGTAGTGTAATTTCTATTATAATTCAGTATACATACCTGCACGTTCTAATCGTCGTTTATGACCAGGTAGTGTAATGTAATTTCTATTATAGTTCAGTATACATACCTGCACGTTCTAATCGTCGTTTATGACCGGGTAGTGTAATTTCTATTATAATTCAGTATACATACCTGCACGTTCTAATCGTCGTTTATGACCGGGTAGTGTAATTTCTATTATAATTCAGTATACATACCTGCACGTTCTAATCGTCGTTTATGATCGGGTAGTGTAATTTCTATTATAGTTCAGTATACATACCTGCACGTTCTAATCGTCGATTATGACCGGGTAGTGTAATTTCTATTATAGTTCAGTATACATACCTGCACGTTCTAATCTCCGTTTATGACCGGGTAGTGTAATTTCTATTATAATTCAGTATACATACCTGCACGTTCTAATCGTCGTTTATGACCAGGTAGTGTAATTTCTATTATAGTTCAGTATACATACCTGCACGTTCTAATCGTCGTTTATGACCGGGTAGTGTAATTTCTATTATAGTTCAGTATACATACCTGCACGTTCTAATCTCCGTTTATGACCGGGTAGTGTAATTTCTATTATAATTCAGTATACATACCTGCATGTTCTAATCGTCGTTTATGACCAGGTAGTGTAATTTCTATTATAGTTCAGTATACATACCTGCACGTTCTAATCGTCGTTTATGACCAGGTAGTGTAATTTCTATTATAATTCAGTATACATACCTGCACGTTCTAATCGTCGTTTATGACCGGGTAGTGTAATTTCTATTATAATTCAGTATACATACCTGCACGTTCTAATCGTCGTTTATGACCGGGTAGTGTAATTTCTATTATAATTCAGTATACATACCTGCACGTTCTAATCGTCGTTTATGACCGGGTAGTGTAATTTCTATTATAATTCAGTATACATACCTGCACGTTCTAATCGTCGTTTATGACCAGGTAGTGTAATTTCTATTATAGTTCAGTATACATACCTGCACGTTCTAATCGTCGTTTATGATCGGGTAGTGTAATTTCTATTATAGTTCAGTATACATACCTGCACGTTCTAATCTCCGTTTATGACCGGGTAGTGTAATTTCTATTATAGTTCAGTATACATACCTGCACGTTCTAATCGTCGTTTATGACCAGGTAGTGTAATTTCTATTATAGTTCAGTATACATACCTGCACGTTCTAATCGTCGTTTATGACCAGGTAGTGTAATTTCTATTATAATTCAGTATACATACCTGCACGTTCTAATCGTCGTTTATGACCAGGTAGTGTAATTTCTATTATAGTTCAGTATACATACCTGCACGTTCTAATCGTCGTTTATGATCGGGTAGTGTAATTTCTATTATAGTTCAGTATACATACCTGCACGTTCTAATCGTCGTTTATGACCAGGTAGTGTAATTTCTATTATAATTCAGTATACATACCTGCACGTTCTAATCGTCGTTTATGACCAGGTAGTGTAATTTCTATTATAGTTCAGTATACATACCTGCACGTTCTAATCGTCGTTTATGACCGGGTAGTGTAATTTCTATTATAGTTCAGTATACATACCGGCACGTTCTAATCGTCGTTTATGACCGGGTAGTGTAATCTCTATTATAATTCAGTATACATACCTGCATGTTCTAATCGTCGTTTATGACCAGGTAGTGTAATTTCTATTATAGTTCAGTATACATACCTGCACGTTCTAATCGCCGTTTATGACCGGGTAGTGTAATTTCTATTATAGTTCAGTATACATACCTGCACGTTCTAATCGTCGTTTATGACCGGGTAGTGTAATCTCTATTATAATTCAGTATACATACCTGCATGTTCTAATCGTCGTTTATGACCAGGTAGTGTAGTGTAATCTCTATTATAATTCAGTATACATACCTGCACATTCTAATCGTCGTTTATGATCGGGTAGTGTAATTTCTATTATAGTTCAGTATACATACCTGCACGTTCTAATCGTCGTTTATGATCGGGTAGTGTAATTTCTATTATAATTCAGTATACATACCTGCATGTTCTAATCGTCGTTTATGACCAGGTAGTGTAATGTAATTTCTATTATAGTTCAGTATACATACCTGCACGTTCTAATCGTCGTTTATGATCGGGTAGTGTAATTTCTATTATAGTTCAGTATACATACCTGCATGTTCTAATCGTCGTTTATGACCGGGTAGTGTAATTTCTATTATAATTCAGTATACATACCTGCACGTTCTAATCGTCGTTTATGACCGGGTAGTGTAATTTCTATTATAATTCAGTATACATACCTGCACTTTCTAATCGTCGTTTATGACCAGGTAGTGTAATGTAATTTCTATTATAGTTCAGTATACATACCTGCACGTTCTAATCGTCGTTTATGACCGGGTAGTGTAATTTCTATTATAATTCAGTATACATACCTGCACGTTCTAATCGTCGTTTATGACCAGGTAGTGTAATTTCTATTATAATTCAGTATACATACCTGCACGTTCTAATCGCCGTTTATGACCGGGTAGTGTAATTTCTATTATAATTCAGTATACATACCTGCACGTTCTAATCGTCGTTTATGACCAGGTAGTGTAATTTCTATTATAGATCAGTATACATACCTGCACGTTCTAATCGTCGTTTATGACCGGGTAGTGTAATTTCTATTATAGTTCAGTATACATACCTGCACGTTCTAATCGCCGTTTATGACCGGGTAGTGTAATGTAATTTCTATTATAATTCAGTATACATACCTGCACGTTCTAATCGTCGTTTATGACCAGGTAGTGTAATTTCTATTATAATTCAGTATACATACCTGCACGTTCTAATCGCCGTTTATGACCGGGTAGTGTAATTTCTATTATAGTTCAGTATACATACCTGCACGTTCTAATCGTCGTTTATGATCGGGTAGTGTAATTTCTATTATAATTCAGTATACATACCTGCATGTTCTAATCGTCGTTTATGACCAGGTAGTGTAATGTAATTTCTATTATAGTTCAGTATACATACCTGCACGTTCTAATCGTCGTTTATGATCGGGTAGTGTAATTTCTATTATAGTTCAGTATACATACCTGCATGTTCTAATCGTCGTTTATGACCAGGTAGTGTAATGTAATTTCTATTATAGTTCAGTATACATACCTGCATGTTCTAATCGTCGTTTATGACCAGGTAGTGTAATGTAATTTCTATTATAGTTCAGTATACATACCTGCACGTTCTAATCGTCGTTTATGACCAGGTAGTGTAATTTCTATTATAGTTCAGTATACATACCTGCACGTTCTAATCGTCGTTTATGACCGGGTAGTGTAATTTCTATTATAGATCAGTAGACATGCCTGCACGTTCTAATCGTGTTTATGACTGGGTAGTGTAATTTCTATTATAATTCAGTATACATACCTGCACGTTCTAATCGTCGTTTATGACCGGGTAGTGTAATTTCTATTATAGATCAGTAGACATATCTGCACGTTCGAATCGCCGTTTATGACCGGGTAGTGTAATTTCTATTATAATTCAGTATACATACCTGCACGTTCTAATCGTCGTTTATGACCGGGTAGTGTAATTTCTATTATAGTTCAGTATACATACCTGTACGTTCTAATCGCCGTTTATGACCGGGTAGTGTAATTTCTATTATAGTTCAGTATACATACCTGCACGTTCTAATCGTCGTTTATGACCAGGTAGTGTAATTTCTATTATAATTCAGTATACATACCTGCACGTTCTAATCGTCGTTTATGACCAGGTAGTGTAATGTAATTTCTATTATAATTCAGTATACATACCTGCACGTTCTAATCGCCGTTTATGATCGGGTAGTGTAATTTCTATTATAATTCAGTATACATACCTGCACGTTCTAATCGTCGTTTATGACCAGGTAGTGTAATTTCTATTATAGTTCAGTATACATACCTGCACGTTCTAATCGCCGTTTATGACCGGGTAGTGTAATTTCTATTATAGTTCAGTATACATACCTGCACGTTCTAATCGTCGTTTATGACCAGGTAGTGTAATTTCTATTATAATTCAGTATACATACCTGCACGTTCTAATCGTCGTTTATGACCGGGTAGTGTAATTTCTATTATAATTCAGTATACATACCTGCACGTTCTAATCGCCGTTTATGACCGGGTAGTGTAATTTCTATTATAATTCAGTATACATACCTGCACGTTCTAATCGTCGTTTATGACCGGGTAGTGTAATTTCTATTATAATTCAGTATACATACCTGCACGTTCGAATCGCCGTTTATGACCGGGTAGTGTAATGTAATTTCTATTATAGTTCAGTATACATACCTGCACGTTCTAATCGTCGTTTATGATCGGGTAGTGTAATTTCTATTATAGTTCAGTATACATACCTGCACGTTCTAATCGTCGTTTATGATCGGGTAGTGTAATTTCTATTATAGTTCAGTATACATACCTGCACGTTCTAATCTCCGTTTATGACCGGGTAGTGTAATTTCTATTATAATTCAGTATACATACCTGCACGTTCTAATCGTCGTTTATGACCAGGTAGTGTAATGTAATTTCTATTATAGTTCAGTATACATACCTGCACGTTCTAATCGTCGTTTATGACCGGGTAGTGTAATTTCTATTATAATTCAGTATACATACCTGCACGTTCTAATCGTCGTTTATGACCGGGTAGTGTAATTTCTATTATAATTCAGTATACATACCTGCACGTTCTAATCGTCGTTTATGATCGGGTAGTGTAATTTCTATTATAGTTCAGTATACATACCTGCACGTTCTAATCGTCGATTATGACCGGGTAGTGTAATTTCTATTATAGTTCAGTATACATACCTGCACGTTCTAATCTCCGTTTATGACCGGGTAGTGTAATTTCTATTATAATTCAGTATACATACCTGCACGTTCTAATCGTCGTTTATGACCAGGTAGTGTAATTTCTATTATAGTTCAGTATACATACCTGCACGTTCTAATCGTCGTTTATGACCGGGTAGTGTAATTTCTATTATAGTTCAGTATACATACCTGCACGTTCTAATCTCCGTTTATGACCGGGTAGTGTAATTTCTATTATAATTCAGTATACATACCTGCATGTTCTAATCGTCGTTTATGACCAGGTAGTGTAATTTCTATTATAGTTCAGTATACATACCTGCACGTTCTAATCGTCGTTTATGACCAGGTAGTGTAATTTCTATTATAATTCAGTATACATACCTGCACGTTCTAATCGTCGTTTATGACCGGGTAGTGTAATTTCTATTATAATTCAGTATACATACCTGCACGTTCTAATCGTCGTTTATGACCGGGTAGTGTAATTTCTATTATAATTCAGTATACATACCTGCACGTTCTAATCGTCGTTTATGACCGGGTAGTGTAATTTCTATTATAATTCAGTATACATACCTGCACGTTCTAATCGTCGTTTATGACCAGGTAGTGTAATTTCTATTATAGTTCAGTATACATACCTGCACGTTCTAATCGTCGTTTATGATCGGGTAGTGTAATTTCTATTATAGTTCAGTATACATACCTGCACGTTCTAATCTCCGTTTATGACCGGGTAGTGTAATTTCTATTATAGTTCAGTATACATACCTGCACGTTCTAATCGTCGTTTATGACCAGGTAGTGTAATTTCTATTATAGTTCAGTATACATACCTGCACGTTCTAATCGTCGTTTATGACCAGGTAGTGTAATTTCTATTATAATTCAGTATACATACCTGCACGTTCTAATCGTCGTTTATGACCAGGTAGTGTAATTTCTATTATAGTTCAGTATACATACCTGCACGTTCTAATCGTCGTTTATGATCGGGTAGTGTAATTTCTATTATAGTTCAGTATACATACCTGCACGTTCTAATCGTCGTTTATGACCAGGTAGTGTAATTTCTATTATAATTCAGTATACATACCTGCACGTTCTAATCGTCGTTTATGACCAGGTAGTGTAATTTCTATTATAGTTCAGTATACATACCTGCACGTTCTAATCGTCGTTTATGACCGGGTAGTGTAATTTCTATTATAGTTCAGTATACATACCTGCACGTTCTAATCGTCGTTTATGACCGGGTAGTGTAATCTCTATTATAATTCAGTATACATACCTGCATGTTCTAATCGTCGTTTATGACCAGGTAGTGTAATTTCTATTATAGTTCAGTATACATACCTGCACGTTCTAATCGCCGTTTATGACCGGGTAGTGTAATTTCTATTATAGTTCAGTATACATACCTGCACGTTCTAATCGTCGTTTATGACCGGGTAGTGTAATCTCTATTATAATTCAGTATACATACCTGCATGTTCTAATCGTCGTTTATGACCAGGTAGTGTAGTGTAATCTCTATTATAATTCAGTATACATACCTGCACATTCTAATCGTCGTTTATGATCGGGTAGTGTAATTTCTATTATAATTCAGTATACATACCTGCATGTTCTAATCGTCGTTTATGACCAGGTAGTGTAATGTAATTTCTATTATAGTTCAGTATACATACCTGCACGTTCTAATCGTCGTTTATGATCGGGTAGTGTAATTTCTATTATAGTTCAGTATACATACCTGCATGTTCTAATCGTCGTTTATGACCAGGTAGTGTAATGTAATTTCTATTATAGTTCAGTATACATACCTGCATGTTCTAATCGTCGTTTATGACCAGGTAGTGTAATGTAATTTCTATTATAGTTCAGTATACATACCTGCACGTTCTAATCGTCGTTTATGACCAGGTAGTGTAATTTCTATTATAGTTCAGTATACATACCTGCACGTTCTAATCGTCGTTTATGACCGGGTAGTGTAATTTCTATTATAGATCAGTAGACATGCCTGCACGTTCTAATCGTGTTTATGACCGGGTAGTGTAATTTCTATTATAATTCAGTATACATACCTGCACGTTCTAATCGTCGTTTATGACCGGGTAGTGTAATTTCTATTATAGATCAGTAGACATATCTGCACGTTCGAATCGCCGTTTATGACCGGGTAGTGTAATTTCTATTATAATTCAGTATACATACCTGCACGTTCTAATCGTCGTTTATGACCGGGTAGTGTAATTTCTATTATAGTTCAGTATACATACCTGTACGTTCTAATCGCCGTTTATGACCGGGTAGTGTAATTTCTATTATAGTTCAGTATACATACCTGCACGTTCTAATCGTCGTTTATGACCAGGTAGTGTAATTTCTATTATAATTCAGTATACATACCTGCACGTTCTAATCGCCGTTTATGACCGGGTAGTGTAATCTCTATTATAATTCAGTATACATACCTGCACGTTCTAATCGTCGTTTATGACCAGGTAGTGTAATGTAATTTCTATTATAATTCAGTATACATACCTGCACGTTCTAATCGCCGTTTATGACCGGGTAGTGTAATTTCTATTATAATTCAGTATACATACCTGCACGTTCTAATCGTCGTTTATGACCAGGTAGTGTAATTTCTATTATAGTTCAGTATACATACCTGCACGTTCTAATCGCCGTTTATGACCGGGTAGTGTAATTTCTATTATAGTTCAGTATACATACCTGCACGTTCTAATCGTCGTTTATGACCAGGTAGTGTAATTTCTATTATAATTCAGTATACATACCTGCACGTTCTAATCGTCGTTTATGACCGGGTAGTGTAATTTCTATTATAATTCAGTATACATACCTGCACGTTCTAATCGCCGTTTATGACCGGGTAGTGTAATTTCTATTATAATTCAGTATACATACCTGCACGTTCTAATCGTCGTTTATGACCAGGTAGTGTAATTTCTATTATAGTTCAGTATACATACCTGCACGTTCTAATCGCCGTTTATGACCGGGTAGTGTAATTTCTATTATAGTTCAGTATACATACCTGCACGTTCTAATCGCCGTTTATGACCGGGTAGTGTAATTTCTATTATAGTTCAGTATACATACCTGCACGTTCTAATCGCCGTTTATGACCGGGTAGTGTAATTTCTATTATAATTCAGTATACATACCTGCACGTTCTAATCGCCGTTTATGACCGGGTAGTGTAATTTCTATTATAATTCAGTATACATACCTGCACGTTCGAATCGCCGTTTATGACCGGGTAGTGTAATTTCTATTATAATTCAGTATACATACCTGCACGTTCTAATCGTCGTTTATGACCGGGTAGTGTAATTTCTATTATAGTTCAGTATACATACCTGCACGTTCTAATCGCCGTTTATGACCGAGTAGTGTAATTTCTATTATAGTTCAGTATACATACCTGCACGCTCTAATCGCCGTTTATGACCGGGTAGTGTAATTTCTATTATAATTCAGTATACATACCTGCACGTTCTAATCGTCGTTTATGACCGGGTAGTGTAATTTCTATTATAGTTCAGTATACATACCTGCACGCTCTAATCGCCGTTTATGACCGGGTAGTGTAATTTCTATTATAATTCAGTATACATACCTGCACGTTCTAATCGCCGTTTATGATCGGGTAGTGTAATTTCTATTATAGTTCAGTATACATACCTGCACGTTCTAATCGTCGTTTATGACCAGGTAGTGTAATTTCTATTATAATTCAGTATACATACCTGCACGTTCTAATCGTCGTTTATGACCAGGTAGTGTAATTTCTATTATAGTTCAGTATACATACCTGCACGTTCTAATCGTCGTTTATGACCGGGTAGTGTAATTTCTATTATAGTTCAGTATACATACCTGCACGTTCTAATCGTCGTTTATGACCGGGTAGTGTAATCTCTATTATAATTCAGTATACATACCTGCATGTTCTAATCGTCGTTTATGACCAGGTAGTGTAATTTCTATTATAGTTCAGTATACATACCTGCACGTTCTAATCGCCGTTTATGACCGGGTAGTGTAATTTCTATTATAGTTCAGTATACATACCTGCACGTTCTAATCGTCGTTTATGACCGGGTAGTGTAATCTCTATTATAATTCAGTATACATACCTGCATGTTCTAATCGTCGTTTATGACCAGGTAGTGTAGTGTAATCTCTATTATAATTCAGTATACATACCTGCACATTCTAATCGTCGTTTATGATCGGGTAGTGTAATTTCTATTATAATTCAGTATACATACCTGCATGTTCTAATCGTCGTTTATGACCAGGTAGTGTAATGTAATTTCTATTATAGTTCAGTATACATACCTGCACGTTCTAATCGTCGTTTATGATCGGGTAGTGTAATTTCTATTATAGTTCAGTATACATACCTGCATGTTCTAATCGTCGTTTATGACCAGGTAGTGTAATGTAATTTCTATTATAGTTCAGTATACATACCTGCATGTTCTAATCGTCGTTTATGACCAGGTAGTGTAATGTAATTTCTATTATAGTTCAGTATACATACCTGCACGTTCTAATCGTCGTTTATGACCAGGTAGTGTAATTTCTATTATAGTTCAGTATACATACCTGCACGTTCTAATCGTCGTTTATGACCGGGTAGTGTAATTTCTATTATAGATCAGTAGACATGCCTGCACGTTCTAATCGTGTTTATGACCGGGTAGTGTAATTTCTATTATAATTCAGTATACATACCTGCACGTTCTAATCGTCGTTTATGACCGGGTAGTGTAATTTCTATTATAGATCAGTAGACATATCTGCACGTTCGAATCGCCGTTTATGACCGGGTAGTGTAATTTCTATTATAATTCAGTATACATACCTGCACGTTCTAATCGTCGTTTATGACCGGGTAGTGTAATTTCTATTATAGTTCAGTATACATACCTGTACGTTCTAATCGCCGTTTATGACCGGGTAGTGTAATTTCTATTATAGTTCAGTATACATACCTGCACGTTCTAATCGTCGTTTATGACCAGGTAGTGTAATTTCTATTATAATTCAGTATACATACCTGCACGTTCTAATCGCCGTTTATGACCGGGTAGTGTAATCTCTATTATAATTCAGTATACATACCTGCACGTTCTAATCGTCGTTTATGACCAGGTAGTGTAATGTAATTTCTATTATAATTCAGTATACATACCTGCACGTTCTAATCGCCGTTTATGACCGGGTAGTGTAATTTCTATTATAATTCAGTATACATACCTGCACGTTCTAATCGTCGTTTATGACCAGGTAGTGTAATTTCTATTATAGTTCAGTATACATACCTGCACGTTCTAATCGCCGTTTATGACCGGGTAGTGTAATTTCTATTATAGTTCAGTATACATACCTGCACGTTCTAATCGTCGTTTATGACCAGGTAGTGTAATTTCTATTATAATTCAGTATACATACCTGCACGTTCTAATCGTCGTTTATGACCGGGTAGTGTAATTTCTATTATAATTCAGTATACATACCTGCACGTTCTAATCGCCGTTTATGACCGGGTAGTGTAATTTCTATTATAATTCAGTATACATACCTGCACGTTCTAATCGTCGTTTATGACCGGGTAGTGTAATTTCTATTATAATTCAGTATACATACCTGCACGTTCGAATCGCCGTTTATGACCGGGTAGTGTAATTTCTATTATAATTCAGTATACATACCTGCACGTTCTAATCGTCGTTTATGACCGGGTAGTGTAATTTCTATTATAGTTCAGTATACATACCTGCACGTTCTAATCGTCGTTTATGACCGAGTAGTGTAATTTCTATTATAGTTCAGTATACATACCTGCACGTTCTAATCGCCGTTTATGACCGGGTAGTGTAATTTCTATTATAATTCAGTATACATACCTGCACGTTCTAATCGTCGTTTATGACCAGGTAGTGTAATTTCTATTATAGTTCAGTATACATACCTGCACGTTCTAATCGCCGTTTATGACCGGGTAGTGTAATTTCTATTATAGTTCAGTATACATACCTGCACGTTCTAATCGCCGTTTATGACCGGGTAGTGTAATTTCTATTATAGTTCAGTATACATACCTGCACGTTCTAATCGCCGTTTATGACCGGGTAGTGTAATTTCTATTATAATTCAGTATACATACCTGCACGTTCTAATCGCCGTTTATGACCGGGTAGTGTAATTTCTATTATAATTCAGTATACATACCTGCACGTTCGAATCGCCGTTTATGACCGGGTAGTGTAATTTCTATTATAATTCAGTATACATACCTGCACGTTCTAATCGTCGTTTATGACCGGGTAGTGTAATTTCTATTATAGTTCAGTATACATACCTGCACGTTCTAATCGCCGTTTATGACCGAGTAGTGTAATTTCTATTATAGTTCAGTATACATACCTGCACGCTCTAATCGCCGTTTATGACCGGGTAGTGTAATTTCTATTATAATTCAGTATACATACCTGCACGTTCTAATCGTCGTTTATGACCGGGTAGTGTAATTTCTATTATAGTTCAGTATACATACCTGCACGCTCTAATCGCCGTTTATGACCGGGTAGTGTAATTTCTATTATAATTCAGTATACATACCTGCACGTTCTAATCGCCGTTTATGATCGGGTAGTGTAATTTCTATTATAGTTCAGTATACATACCTGCACGTTCTAATCGTCGTTTATGACCGGGTAGTGTAATTTCTATTATAATTCAGTATACATACCTGCACGTTCTAATCGTCGTTTATGACCAGGTAGTGTAATTTCTATTATAGTTCAGTATACATACCTGCACGTTCTAATCTCCGTTTATGACCAGGTAGTGTAATTTCTATTATAATTCAGTATACATACCTGCACGTTCTAATCGTCGTTTATGACCAGGTAGTGTAATTTCTATTATAATTCAGTATACATACCTGCACGTTCTAATCGTCGTTTATGACCAGGTAGTGTAATTTCTATTATAATTCAGTATACATACCTGCACGTTCTAATCGTCGTTTATGACCAGGTAGTGTAATTTCTATTATAGTTCAGTATACATACCTGCACGTTCTAATCGCCGTTTATGACCGGGTAGTGTAATTTCTATTATAATTCAGTATACATACCTGCACGTTCTAATCGCCGTTTATGATCGGGTAGTGTAATTTCTATTATAGTTCAGTATACATACCTGCACGTTCTAATCGTCGTTTATGACCGGGTAGTGTAATTTCTATTATAATTCAGTATACATACCTGCACGTTCTAATCGCCGTTTATGATCGGGTAGTGTAATTTCTATTATAGTTCAGTATACATACCTGCACGTTCTAATCGCCGTTTATGACCAGGTAGTGTAATCTCTATTATAGTTCAGTATACATACCTGCACGTTCTAATCGTCGTTTATGACCGGGTAGTGTAATTTCTATTATAGTTCAGTATACATACCTGCACGTTCTAATCGTCGTTTATGACCAGGTAGTGTAATTTCTATTATAGTTCAGTATACATACCTGCACGTTCTAATCGCCGTTTATGACCGGGTAGTGTAATTTCTAATTCATCGTATATGTCTTCGTCTGGTAAATTGAGTCTTTCTATGTCATCAAGACTGGTGTAGTCACCCTCTATAAAACTAGGAAAGTAATGGTCCAGACCATTTTGCCTCAACCAATCAAATACTCTATATTGTTCACTTGGTCGGAAATCAGATACTAAAAATAAAAGGATTGTATTACACATAATTATTTCTCAAATAAATGGGGTTAGGGTTATGGTGTTTAACGTTACTTTCATTAATATTTCAGTTATATCGTGGTGGTCAGTTTTATTGGTGGAGTACACCGGAGTATCCGGAGAGAAAAAAGCCGATCTGTCGCAAGTCACTGATAGTATCGAGTACAACTCGCCTGAGCAGGATTCGAACTCACAACGTTAGTGGTGATAGGCACTGATTGCAGAGGTAGTTATAAATCCAACTACCATACGATCACGACTCCCCCTCCGAATTACGGAATATATATGGATGGCTGAAATGTAGTTCTAGTATCTATATTCTTTTGATGAATTTCATTAATGCCATGTACATAAATTAGACGATTTATATTCATGATCTTCAGCTGGGTACTGTTGAAAGAACCCAGGGTTCAAATCCACAGAGCTGCTCAGCCCGTACCCGGGTGGCGGATAGGGAATTTCTCACGATGGTGTCGGGTTATAAATATGGAAAGACCGTCCGTGGACCATCGTGGGTAACACATTTGGAGAGTGCCACATTCCCTGCACACGAAGACCTCTTTTGTAGATTTCAAAAAATAGTAGGCGCATTGTAGCCGCTACAAAAGACAAAGTTGTACGTTCATACCCAACTCTTCATACCGTTCTACAGTGGCAGTGAAAGGTCGTTGACCCATCCTCTCCTTCATTTCTACCGTAAAAAGGTTTTAATGTTAATTGAATATACTGTGCTATTTCCATTAAAATATTGAATTGAATTGATATATTATTGAACCTGTTCTCGTCCTGAATGTATTTGAAATACTGATCACTAGACGTTAAATCATAATCAATCAATCAATTATGATATTCAGTTTCGAAAGGGTTCGGTAGCATCTTCGGTTTCGTACTCATCATATACTCTGGCGATACAAACACAGTTTTGACATAGTGTTCACGAGCACCATGCACATATACATGCACGAAAAAAACCATCCACAAAGACTTTCCATCAACAAATGCATGTTCGGGACAAACCAGAAATATTTCCACATTTGGGCATGCGATTTTTGGTTGTACCTTGAAAAATCAAATCTCTGATCTTCGAATAAAAAGGGATGGTTAATTAATTATTTGCCATTATTATGCAGGGTCATACAAAACAATTAATTTAATATCTCTCTAATATATAGAGGATTTAAATTTATATAAATAATTCTTTAAACTGTACATATCGCCAGTAGATTCTAACAGTAATTATGTTGATAACGTCTAAGGTTTATATAAACATTACGAACTGTATTTCAATCTTGATTTTAAAATAAACAGTCGTGCAATACACATTACGTCTGATGCATGTATATACTGGTAAATGTATGGCAGATATCATTCAATATATACAAACTGTTCGAAAGCAAGACAATTAGACATGCACATTCTTATTCTAAACATGTCTTAAATCGACCCGAACCACTCACCTGCTCCAAGGATCTGTTTTCTATGATCTGGGTCAGTGATATACATTGCATCGAGATCTTTTCCGTCGACATAGCACAAATCCTCCTCTGAATCGAATCCTTTGATGACAAACATGTCATAATACTGCAGAAGTCCCAAATCTCCAAGAAATGTTTGAACACTTTCGGTCATTTTTAAAGAATTCATGTTTTCAACTTGTATTGTCTCGTCATAATTGAATACATGAGTGACTGTTGACGATATCATTTGATTCTTTTAGTGGTTGCTTTATTAAATGTCTGAAAATTAAATAGCGATCGATTCAAAATAATCAGGAATGATCGATCCTTTAATCATCGTGTCTCGCATCACCTGGATGACAACAATGGCAACTCCCAATAACTTAATTTGATTGGATGGGTCTTAACTAGACGCGCCATTATGGCCAATCACTACTGAAAATAGATACCCGTTTTTACCTGTCTGGTAATCCCCGTTGGTTATTTTTAGAATATGTGGATTACTTCCCTTTACCTACTACATCATTACATTTATATGAATAAGGAAACAGCGGGACAGTCATACTATAATCTCAAACAAAAAATGTCTTTCTCTAGCGATTTCAATCTCCTCTCAAATGATTAAATTGGTGTTAAAAATAATAATACATATGATAGGGTGGTAACATACTGATATTTATGACAATTTCTGTTTTTAAATTTTACCATAACCTTTAAATAGGAAAATACCGTCACGTGATATAAAGGTCTACTAATTCCTACTCAAACACGTTTCACACGTCAAAATGGCCACGAACGGAACGCCAAGAAGAAAAATAGCTCTAATAACTGGAATTACTGGACAGGTAAAATACACTTATATGGGATTTTGGCGCCTGATATTCTTCCTAACAAAAGGGGTATATATTTTGATAATATTCTGTTCGATTGATACTGACAGTGCCAGTGGTTTTGTTTTCTAAACGTCATTGATTTTTATTTATTAGTTATCAAAAGAACCACAGAGTACTGTATATCACAGGAGTCGGAAGTTCTATCAATAATAAGGTATAGGGGCACATCGAAGATCGCTGGGCAACTATAAAAAAACCAGTTATAGTTGCCCAGCGATCTTCGAGGTGCCCCTATACCTTATTATTGATAGAACTTCCGACTCCTGTGTGTATATATTGTTGTATGTTTTTATACTCCGACTTTAGATAAGATTTGTATTAAAAAAAAATCGAAAATGCGCATGTCACTACATAGTCATATCTCGGTCTTTGCTTTTGACAATGATGCAAACAATTTTACAGAAACCGGTTTCTGGACAGAACTTTCAAGTGTCTGTGGCAGACCGAATGTTAGTTCGAGATTCCTCTGACGGCTTTTTGTTCGACTTGCTGTAGCCGTGGGACGGTCAGAGCGCTCTCCATAAGGAAAACAGCGGATTTGCCGCAGTAACTCCTGGTCGGCACATTTCCACGTTTCGTGGCTATCAGATTTTATTTTCTATCCGAAACCCTTATATAAATCGCTTCACCAATCATTTTTCTATTCATTCATAACCATGTTACCCTCAGAAAGTGGTGTTGCACTCGATTACTGTACGATTTTCCCTCAGACCCTCTCATTTCGCCATTTCACTTTCACTTTCGAACCTACAAACGTGATCTCGCGATACTAACTGAATGATGACAGCAATGCATTGCATGATGAGAGCTACTTAATGCAGCGCGCCAAATTATTTGCATACATGTTTCAGCGATGTTCATCCGGGAAATCACGATCATATATGCAAATCGTCTCCCATGATACATTGTGGTAATCATAGTTTTCTCGAAGTCACATGACAAATCTGAAATGTTTGAAAGTGAAAGTGAAATGTCTATGTATTGTCAAAAGTTGTCAAAACTTCCAAGGACAAATACCTGGAATGATATCCATTGTGTTATCATGGAGTATCGTTGGGAATCGGGGGAAGATCACTGAGCAATGAGAATACATGCTTTTTTAAAGCTTTTCAGAACATTACTTTCTCCTGGAACCATTCGACCTTCATTATTATGTTCTCTGTAGAAATGAACGTCTGTTTGAGTTCAGATTTACTTTTTGTATCCAGTTTTTTCATGTTTTTATAACATTTTAAAAACTTCTGATTGTATCAGATAGAAATACAATAATGTAATCTAGGTGAGAGTCTTTGGACCACTTTTATTATTTCCTCAGTGGGCACAGGATAGATCCCTCGGATAGGGTGGTTTGTCCATCTTAATTCGTGTCTGACTAGTATAGATGAAATATGATCATATGCCTTGTACAACCACAGGGGCTTGTTACGATTATTTTTTTTCACTAGTACTCTAAAAACCACAAGGGAGGAATCTAAAATGTCAAATTTTCATACAACACTTTTTCAAAATAGTTTTGTATTGGTGTCTTGACCTCATTCGCCATAATATTGGTACTAAATTGAAGCTTAATAAATATATTTTTGATATTTCGATTCCTTTTTGTCATCATCTTTACCTATCTGCAACTTTAAAGCAATGCTTCACAGAATTTGCAATAACCTAATCCATTCTCAATCATGTTTACATGTCAATACGGGCTGAATTCATACGTGCGATTTGATTGGTTGGTTATATAACTGCTGTACTATCAGTTTTAGGGACAAAACTTTGCATTTTTGCTGCAGTTGCCAGTTGGGATCCCTAAGATAACAATTATAGTAGCACAGCAAAAATATTTAGGGCCAACTAATGGATTTTACACATGAAATATTCATAATTTCAGTAGCCAATTGGGCTAATGTCTGAAAACTTTAGTGGTCTTGGCTACTGGGCCCATGTTAAATTTTACCCCAGGGTATGTATGCTATACATTGCAGGCTAGCAATAGTGTCTAGGCTAGTCTTTCTGGTTACCTACACATGTAATCTGTGTGGGCAAACACAAAATATTAATATATAAAACTTGATGACAGCTGACACCAGATTCTTTGTTGTAAAATTGTATCTTACTTATAGAATTGTTTTTTACATATTCTACATATTTTGCAATTTTTTTTATACTTCATGAATTTATTTACATGTATGTAAATTCATGAATTTATTTACAACATGTATGTATGACAAAAAACACCCAACAGGTTTCTCATATTTATTTATTTGTTTTCCTGCATGGTTCTTTATAGAAACATTTTTACATAATCTACATATTTTACAATTTTTTTTATTATTATTCATGACTTTATTTACATACATGTATGTATAACAAAAAAACCAACAGAACAGGTTTCTCATATTTATTTATTTGTTTTCCAGGATGGTTCTTACTTAGCAGAGTTCCTGATTAAAAAAGGATATGAGGTATTATTTAATCTCCAGGACGTTGGGTGTATCTTATATTAAGTCAAGTATGATAATCTCCCTTGTGAAATGACAGTAATAGGTTTAAAAGTTTATAAGTACTGTTGTGTAATCCTGTCGTTTAGACATAACTGTCTGTGGTTGTATTATCTTTGTCACAGTGCTCTGTTGATTAATTAATAAAGAAAATTCAAACCCGGCTGCCACAGTTTTGAGTGGCTTGGTTGAAACATTCAAGGCTGTAGTGTCCTCTATCAAATACCAAGTTAGGAAACCTGTAAATAATTTGAACCTTTTCACTTGTCATGTGCACCCTCTGATATAATCTTCAATTTGATGAAGGCTGTTTGTATTTGGTAGAATAGAAGAAGATGGTTGACAGTCTCTTCACTTCAGCCACAATTACAGTAAAATATAACATACAGTATTATTTTTTGTGGCATATTAAAAGAAAGAAAATAGAAAATGTTGTATCAATGATGAGGATGACAGTATGGGTTAGGCTTATGGTGTTTGACGCCACTTTCAACAATATTTTAGTTATATCGTGGCAGTCAGTTTTGCTGGTGGAGGAAAACAGAGTTACCTAGTACACAGAGAAAACCGCCCACCTGACGCAAGTCATTGACAAACTTTACAGTATGATACTATTGTATATATAATTCTTAGAAAAAGAATGTATGCAAAAATTACATGTTATATATAATATACGTGGTGAATATATACTTGTGCATGTAAATTATATGTCATGATCATTGATTAAATCTGAACAAGCTGTTCATCAATTCATTTTTTTTATCTCTACAATCTAAAATCAAGTACATTGTATTTTACTAACTTAATATATAATGTGATTGAATAATCAATATTATCTTGATGATCCTCGATCCACTCCAACTTTGTAAAATTCAATAGCAAATTTAAGTAAAATTTAGAACATAAAACTGCAACAACAAAAAATGAAATTATGACACGGAAAGGTTTGTTTACAGTAATACGTTCAAATTTTTCGTTCAAATTTGCTTTCATCTGTTTCAAACACAAATTTGACTGTCTAAGCACCTATCAAACTCGCTTCCAATATTTGAGAGAATGAGTAATTGTTTAATGCCAAATGAGCAAATTTTAAGCTATATCATGAAAAGAACAGGTTACATTTTGGTCGATGAGGTAAATGATGATGTCTGCTTAGTACTAGACCAACACGTTTAGTTTGATTTTTATAATGCTAGCTCACAGCTGAAACAACAGTTGGCAAGACGACATGTTGTTTCATTCTGACTCATTACTCCTGATTCCAAGCCAACTAATCTTTGCTCTTATTCCTTAATTCTGCTTTCTTGGTAGGGAAACAGCAAATACCAATTTTTATAGTCTTTGGTTTGACCCAACCAGGGCTCCAAACCCACAATTTACAACACTTGAGGCGAGCATGCTAACCTTTACACAACGGATATGGTCCCAATATTTGATGGACCATTGGACCCTTCAAACATTCAGACTCTCCAATTTGTGATTAAAACAGCTGCATAAGTTAAGTTTGAAGTGGATATTAAGGAAAATTTGACAGTGTACATACACCATAAGATAACCTTATTGAAATGGAATGTTAAAATTAGGAAATTATGAAATACAAATGTGCAAGTGGTAAAATCATTGCCAACATTTTTTGATAATCCATGTATTTTTATGTGTGTGATATTTTATTTATTATACATAATGGAATACTTGTACAATTGTACTACAAGTACTATATTACACTAAGTTTTTCTTATCTATCACTTTAGGTTCATGGTATCATAAGAAGATCCAGTAGTTTTAACACTGGAAGAATAGAGCATTTATATGATGACCCAAAATCTCACACGGAAGGAAGTAAGTTGTCCACAATCATGATTAATTAGTCGTCTTCTATGGCATGTTATTTTGTTTTACAGAATTGAAGACATAATTTTCCACCATAAACTTTTTCTGAAAAATATTGTAATTGGGACAAGTTAGTAAATTGCATTATGAAAAAACTGTACTAATGTGCAGTACATCGTGTATGTTTTAAGACGGTTACCTGGATACACGTATATATATGTTTTAAGACGGTTACCTGGATACACGTATATATACGTTTTAAGACAGTTACCTGGATACACGTATATATACGTTTTAAGACAGTTTCCTGGATATACGTTTTAAGACGGTTACCTGGATACACGTATATATACGTTTTAAGACGGTTTCCTGGATACACATATATATACGTTTTAAGACGGTTACCTGGATACACGTATATATACGTTTTAAGACGGTTACCTGGATACACGTATATATACGTTTTAAGACGGTTTCCTGGATACATGCATATATAAATTGTTAAATTGATTGATAGTGACACTATTATATAATGGCTCTAGGGATATGATTTTCTACCATATTATAATAATTTATTAACACAGGAAATATCTGGATGTTTTCTCTCCATTGTTTTTCATAGTAAATGCTGAGAATTCTGAGGAAAGTCTAAATCACTGGTCTTCATTTCAACCCAGTGGATATACAAAAATGTATATGTAACATTTAATCATATATTTATATTATAAATCTGTTAGTTCATACTAAAGATTCATACTTTATAAATCTATTACATGGTTTTCTGTTAAATAGTTGTAAGTATCTACCCTTATAATGTGAAGCTTGTTCTACTGAAGGAGCACTGCTTAATACTATAATTACACTTAAATGCTAGGCTCTCTACTGGCTAATCTGACCATCAAATCATTATAGATGCAACTACAAATTAATATGACATTTTAGAACAAAAATGTAAACCTGTAAAATGATTTGAATTTTGCATTTTAGCATTTTTTAAGTTTTCATTTTTTCTTTATTTTTTTTAAATGTTTTTGAAAAAAGGTTAACTTTGAAATCTACGATTGGTTCATTTAAATTTAGTATGTAGTGAAATCTGTCTCACCGAATCCCGAATGAAACAGAATACGGTATAAACTAGGGTTGGGGTTATGGTGTTTAAACGACACTTTCAACAATATTTCAGTTATATCGTGGCAGAGGGCCATCGTAGTCGTGATCGTATGGTAGTTGGATTTATAACTACCTATGCAATCAGTACCCATCACTACTAACATTGTGAGTTCAAACCCCGCTCAGGCGAGGTGAACTCGATACAACATTATGTGATAAAGTTTGTCAGTGACTTGAGACAGGTCGGTGGTTTTCCGTGTTCTCCGGTCTCCACCACCAATAAAACTGACCATCACGATATAACTGAAATATTGTTGAAAATGGTGTTAAGCACCATAAACCTAAACGTATATCATGGCGGTCAGTTTTATTGGTAGAGGAAACTGGAGTTTTCAGAGAAAACCAATGACCTTCTGTTGTTAATCCAACTACCATGCGATCACGACCACGATGGCCCCTGTATAAACCGAGCTTTAAAATAAATCCAAATGTCAGAAATACAAAAGTTCGTCCCAATGAGGTTCGACTTAGACAGATTTCACTGTATATGTCAACAATAGGTACATTCGTGGAATCCTTCATACATTCTTTTTTTTGCATGTATTCCTTTATACTATGGGCAAACTAACTAAGATAAGATGTTTGTAGGATCTTTTTGTTATTTATTCGTGACATGATACAGGATGTTGTTATATGTATGTTATGGCACGTTTACGTGGTTAAATTTTCCCTTCAAATTCGTCTAAAACTTTTATCTGTGTACCTGTTTCAAATAAAAAAATAACATTCTGAACAACTCTCCAATTCCTACGTTTTTGAGGGCATGTTAAGACTGCCAAAGTTGTGTATGGACCAGGTGTGCAGGAAAAGCTTGAAGCGAAATAGAAGGAACAATTTGACCGTGTAAATGTGTAGTTAGTTTATCGCTGTATGAAAGAAAATTAAAAAAACATCCCAGAAACATCTCTTTTTAGTTAGATTTTGATGTAACGAACGGTAAGAATTTTTCTCAGGAATTTAAATCCTGTAATAAACCAGGATTTTTAATATAATCTTTATTTTATTTTAAAAGCTGGAAAGGGCAGTAAGTAATACAATATGTATATAGAGGTTTTTTAAATATTAATGTGCATGCTTATTAGATTTAATGTAACACCGAAATATTTGAATTTGTTAATGGTGTTTTACTGTTTATATGGTAACAATATAGTGATAGTGATATTGGTGGTAAAATATATAATGATGATATTCTTTTAATGCTGTGAAATGATAATCATTTATCTTGCAATTGTCTTATTTTGAGTGCAAATAAACTTCAGTGTTATTTAGTCATTGACCTAATAAAGCATTTCTGGTACCTGATTCATGTAGAGCGACTGAAAGAAACGGAAACAGTATAAGCACAGATGAAGCCATTGATAAACAACAATAAAAAGACGCTTCAGACATTTTGGTAGTTGTTTTGCACTTTTTAATATTGCAGGATAAACACAATATACGTACATTGATGTTAAATATAAAATTAATTTGCACTTGCTGGGAAACAGGCTAGAAAAGCTTGCTTCATGTGTTTAAAGCTCGTACAAATAAATGTTTATAATTACCGACAATGCACGTATATTGTATATTTATTGGATGTCAATATCATGGATTCACAGGTTCATACTGTGGTCTTGTTGAAGAACACACCACAATGAAGTAGTTCATAATTTCGAATGAAAGGGACATAACTTTTATAAAACCACATTTCTGAATGAAAGGGACATAACTTTTATAAAACCACATTTCTGAATGAAAGGGACCTAAATTTTATAAAACCACATTTCTGAATGAAAGAGACATAACTTTTATAAAACCACATTTCTGAATGAAAGGGACATAACTTTTATAAATCCACATTTCTGAATTAAAGGGACATAACTTCAGTAAACCACCCACTTGCTATACAATCTAATTAAAATTAGATGTTGGATGTACGGTAGGTTTTTTTTATGTTTTGTTATTTAAAAAAAAATGCCATGCACTAACATCTAACAACATGATACATTCCATATGGGCTCATGTCAAGAGTCATATTTTCAACTGACCAATCAACTATGAGCCTTCCTTTTATATTTACAGTATCTTAAAAAATCAGAAAAAATAATTCCAACAGACATTTAATTTTAATTTAGATTGCTGGCTGTAAGCAAAATAAATACAATGTAAATTTAGTCTAAAAAAATTCTAGGGGAACTTTTGGTATAATCCTTAAGAGCATGGAATCCAAATTTATATTTCTTCGGTTTATTAATATGTGATAAAGTTTGTCAGTGACTTATGGCAGGTCGGTGGTTTTTTTTTTTATCTGGTTACTCCGGTTTCCTCCACTAATAAAACTGACTGCCACGTTATAACTGAAATATTGATATCCATCAATTAAATTGTTGTCACACTCATGATAATGTGAGACTAACTGTTATCAACAGAAATTATGTTAATATGGGTGAATATGTTGTCCTTGTTCATTTGTGTCTCTTTAATCAAAATCGTCGGACACAGCTCTCCACTGATAAATGTAGAACTCCATCAAACTCACATTATAATTCATCTTCATTGTGATGACTCCATGAATAGACTGCAAGCATATTTTTAACTGGATTACTAAATATACAGAGAAAATTGGAGGTAGCCAGAAAAAAATGAGTATCTACTTTATGTAATCATTACATTTTACAACCAAATAATTTCAGACCTATGCACGTTTCTTCGGGACATATGGTCACCTAGGAAATCCAAAATATGTTTTACATGATGAAGTTTGTCAGGTTGGTGGTTTTCTCCAGGCACCCCGGTTTCCTCCACTGGTAAAACTGACCATCACGATATAACTTAAATATTGTTGAAAGTGCAGTTAAAACACCATAACACTACCACTACATGTAATAGTATTGCTCTGTGATAATACTGAATTGATTAAACCCAATCTTGGCAAGAGTAATCATTGAAAAGTATTTTACAATTTTTGTGTTAAAGAGACATAAATTATGGATCCCCCATGGAACATATTTTAACATAGGACTACATAATTATTCTACAAATTTCACCGACCTTTTTAAACCAACACAATTGAATGAATACGAAATTGCTCTCCGTGTAAAAAAGTGTGTATTATGCATAACCAAATACGGTAATAGTCTAAATAGACGAAAAATGAACAAAGAATATCATGTTATATATTTTCCTTTATTATTGTAGAACCTCGAAAGGTACATTGTGGCTCTAAAACAAATTAATGTATCTTAATAATGCTGATGGCTATGGTTCTTAATCTGTCTTTTTTTTTAGCTCACCTTGCCAAAGGCAAAATGAGCTTTTGTCATCACTTGGCGTCCGTCATCTGTCGTCCGTTAGCTTTTCACATTTTAATCTTCTCCTCTGAAACCTCTCAGCCAAATAAACTGAAACTTGGTAGGAAGCATCTATGGAAGGTAGTATACGAATAACTTTTTAAGCCTACGAATAACTTTTTAAACCTACGAATAACTTTTTAAGCCCCGCCTATATATTCCGGAACTACTTTTTGTGTTTCTACTCTCCTGTGAAGGAGGTACAATATGAACCATAACCAATGTCAATAATCGTCCGTCGTCTTTTTCTAATAAATGTTTTCGTTCTCGCAGCCGCTACTAAATACAAACCGACAAAATGAAATAAATGAAACTAATAATTTTAAAATTCCATATGTATTTTACGATAAAAAAAAATCCTAGAAGTCAATGAAAAACAAAACAAAAATCTTAAATCTGAATCATTTAACTTGACACAGGAAGCTTTGAAAGCAAAACAAACAACAGGACAAAGGGAATAAACCAAAGAGGGCATGCCCTCTAACAGATGAGGAAATAAACATCCTTTATAAGAGAAACGTTCTAGGCAGTCACACACCACAATCTTTACTAAACACACTTATGGTTACATAACTCAGTACAGTTTGGTTTGAGAGGTGTACATATGTACATGAACATCACAGTCTAAGATTAGTACATATATTTTATTATAAAATTTCTTCATCAATGTTCATTTCATTCACATCAATTACTTCAACATATCAGATAGGTGAAAAGATCACATATTCCTGCTATTGCATCAAGTCACATTAAAATTATAGATAATTATTTATAATTATATTCTGAATTATTTATGACACCACAAAATATCAATATAATTTGTTTTAACCATTTGGAATAATTGTATTCAGTCACTTCCTCCAATCATTTTGCATCTTTTTTTAAAACATTTTTTTCTTTTACGAAATTCCAACAAGTTTGTATGATTTGTCAGTTGAAACTAGTGTTTTATCTGCTGGAATTCTACTGTTGATCAGGATTACAGTACATTTTTTATTTTGTGCAATTTCATTTAAAATTTTGATTCACATACCCCCTGGTCGAGGACCAATTATCGCCATTTTTTTCTTGTTTTTGTCAGATTATTTCTATGTAGACCAATACACCCCTTCAAGCGCCTCATAATTTTGAATGTTACCAATCGACTTACCTTGGACGGAAATATGAATAATTTTTATGCGCATGCTCGTATCAGGTACCCTTTGTAAAGTTGCTGATTTTTGTCACTGAATCGGGAGGGAAGAGTACCAATTATTGCCATCTTGTTAGACGTAGGAAAAAAAATATATAAATCAACCATGAAGTTAAAAGAAATGGCCTTACCACAAAAAAATTATGGTGTTATCAGTATTTTGCGATCATTAGAACACCAATCTTCTATATTTGTCTGTTAATAATAAAGACTAGCATCTCCGCTCCGTTTATGTGACCCCCCGTGAGGTTTATATAAAGAGGTATGGTTTCTAATGGAGTTTTGCCTGATTTCTTTTGAATTAGCCAAGATACAAATGTAGGATTTTACTGTCTGGTTTGACACCATTTATTATTGTCGTCGGCAGAAATTTGCATGCGCTCGCGAGTAACATGCAAGTTGGCGATAATTGGTACTTGGCGATAATTGGTCCTCGACCAGTATAGTCTTTGCACTTATTTCAAACATCACATGTACACTGTTAGAAGACCATTAACTCGGCCTTTCATCTGAAAGACATTAAAGAGCATTGCTTATAATTAAAATACATGTTATTATATATTTACTAATAAAAATACATGTTATTATATATTTACTAATAAAATATCAAGAAAAAAAGAACAAAATACAGACTAAATTAGTAATGTTTGAATATTTGTTTGCCTCAAGCTTTCATAATGCATTTTTGTATAATCTGACTCAGAAAATATATTCGCATTTTTCTCACCACAACATTTATGCAATAAACCTACAGTTTTGTATGTCCATAATATTCTTGGTTCCTTAGTGACATCGCATTACGTAATTTACCAATCAATGCATTGTGGTTAGCAAATTTGATACGAAGAAAATAGTTGGTGGTGAAGCCAAACATAATCCTCTGGATTCTACATAGACTTCAATGCATATTAATTCATTTGATATACAAACAGAAGTTAAATATAGTAATTAAAATAATATCTGGTGCTTGTTGACACTAAATCAGATCTCTATTTTGATTTTCTTCAATTTGTATATGAAAGTTTTATTTTATTCTATAAAAATAAATTCCAATTTTCCATTGAAACCTATGTAAAGTCCAGAGTATTGGTATTAGCTTCTCCTCCTTTATATACTTGCATTGTTGCAAAATACATAATCTATTTGTACGAGCTTTAGAAACAGGTAGAAAAGTGTGAGAAAGAAAACTTTCCAGTCTCATGAAAAAAATGATGGAAAGTGGCAAATTAGACATTAATAAACGATTAACCAACCACAGTCCCAGAAGTTAAGAGAAAACAATGTGGAGGGGGCAGATATTATGCAAATATCAGGGCATAAAAATGTGGCATCTATTAATAATTACTCAACATTGAGTGTGGAAAGACACAAGAAAATATCAAACATCCTCAGCAACACTGAAACTAATAGAAATGCTTTGGTACCAGTTATCAGCAACTTACCTCGTAAAACTTCCACAAATTCTACAGCCAGTAGCACTAATGATGTTTCGTGTCGAAGCAATCCCGATGTTCCTTCTTACTGTGCCAATAAAAATATGTCAGTCAAATTAGTTCTATGTTTTACCACAGGGGCTAGGTGCAGCCGAAAAAAAAAAAATACTATATAATTTATATAGTATTTTTTTTTTTCGGACGCACCTAGCCCCTGTGTGTTTTACGGGGCGGTCCTCCATGTCAACACACTGAGCATTTGAGTGTTTGACAGCATTGGTAAATACATTTCTGTGAATCAGTTCAGTTTGTTGAAATGAATAATTAATCTTTCTGTTTTCTCTACTCTGCCTAGTTGACATAAAACTTGCTCGAATCGTCGATGTGTACCTGTTGCCTTAACATGTTTACAATCTGTGCACATTTATGAGCGTCATACACACATCATGACGTATGAAATATAAATTAATGTGTTTTCATATCTATGAAAAAACATATTAAATATATATATTTCAGGTTTTAAACTATCAATTTTCTTTAAAGATTTTCATCCTTAATCAAGAAATCTTCATTTAAATAATAATTATTTCACTTCCTTTTGAGAACTATTTGTTCGCAAATTTTTGCCAGTAAAAAAAATCTGGTAGTTTACTATGCCAAATAGTATGGAACCCGTTGGGATAATGCATTATAAAAAATGCATTTATGAGTTAAAATTATTTTTTAGGACATCGTGGATTGCAGGATAAATACAATATTGGTCTATAGATGGTGAATATAGAATTTATTTGACTCTGCGCGAAACGGGGGGAAAGACTCACTAAAGCTTGTCTTTCACCCCATTTCTCAGCCTCGTCAAATAAATTCTATATTCGCCATCAATAGACCAATATTGTATATATATATAATATGTCCCAACCATTCATATTGTTTAAAGGAGAATGGTTTATTTCTAAAATAAATTTGAATTTAAGAATTTGTTGAAATCAGTTGAATATGATCTCAACTGTTTTACAAATTACAAATATTTTTATATGAATAAAAAACATATCCTATTTTAGGATATAGAATTAATTAAAAAAAATTAAATTATCAATCTTGAGAATTGTCTTTATCTACTGGTAATTGTCACAATGCTAGTATCAAGATTCATATTTGTTTCTAGTTATATTGTATTATCTTGTCTTTTCTATTAGAATGTCTCCTGTGTCACTCAATCTTACATTGGCATAATCATTTTCTTATAAATATCTGGGAGAGCTGAGATGTTTTTATGAAGCAAAAAATTTGAACACCAGTTTCAGCAACAACAAAAAATTCTCCATGAATTGAAAATTGTTTTTTTTTAATATTCCCTGAAAAAAAATTGTCTACCGGTTATACATTATGTTCATTATTGCCAGTTACCACCTTGCTTAATACAAAATGCACTGTAGTCAATACTTATGCATGCCAATAAAACTACAAAAGATTGTATTCAATTCTTGAATGAAGTTTGTAAAATTCCTATACATTTGTACTTTGTAATTTATGACATTCCTATATATTTTCAGGTATGCATCTACACTACGGTGATTTAACTGACAGTACGTGTTTAGTTAAAATTGTAAGTGAAGTCAAACCGGACGAAATATATAATCTTGGTGCACAAAGTCATGTTAAGGTAAGTAAAAAAATTGTATTATTAAGTTTTTATTGCTATTTTTAGACAAACACGGTTAACATCAGTTTATTGTCCTGTATAACCTAGGTTAAAATAATTTTTGAAAAAATTTTGCCTGCTCACATGTCATATTTTATTTCAAGAATATTAGCAAAAAGCTGGAAACAGGTGTACATTGTACTTTTTTCTTTGGCCTAATTTTAGGTTATTACTTATTCAGAATAGTTACATATGGCGTAATTTTTATGATGTAATTTTCAGTTATACCAGAATTGTATGTGTGAATACAATCATTAACACAAAATATGTTTCGTTGAAAGTTTTCAAAAATGTCCCACATGTACTGTATATATGGTATAGATATATAGGATCTAACACCGGAAGAGGTGCAAGATAGTAAAATCTGTGACATGCGAGTGTAAGATTTAAATCGTATCGGACAAGGCTTGTCCGAGTCAGATATAATTTAAATCTTGCCCGAGGGTGTCTCAGATTTAACAATCTTGCTCCTTTAACGGTGTTTGACTCTTTTTCTCACCCCATTCTGTCATGTAAATGTTTCTTTACTTTGAGAAAATATAGAGTGCTCTTCCTTGTTAGTAACTAACGTAAATAAAAAATAATTACCTTCCTTTGACCAACGTCGAATAACTTTTTATATAAGTATTTATCACTGTTGTGGTAACATTTAAAGATACTGTCCATATGTTTTATTATGAAATACATTTAAAATACTGCCAAGACACTGATGTACAGTCAAGCCTGCCCATGCAGTCACCTGTATTAATAGATCGCCTTTTTCTTGTCCTGTCATATAAAATTTCATATGAATTGAACCTCTTTTAAGAGGTCTTATAAGGACACTTATTCTTTGTACCAAAGGTGACCTCTTAATACAGGTTTGACTGTATATTGATAAATCGACAATTTACTTCAACAATGGAAAACAATTTTGTGGGAAAGAGCGTGTTTAGCTTGTCTTACCCAGGAGCTTGGGTAAGATAGAAAAATCTTTTTCACATAAATTAATGGACTACTTTATTCAAGGGGTGAAAAAACAAGGTCTGAAATTGTATTTTGTTTTTGACAAACCATGTGATAAGTTACAGACACCATGTTTCTGCAATATATTTTACTGAATAAAGTAAATATTGTTTCAGAGTGTTATCAAAAGCAGGGTTTTCCCTAAACTTTAGGTGAACAAGTCAATTAGAAAAAGTAGACAATAAATATTTTTTGGGGATGTCCAGGGGGTTTCTGACATTTTGAACATTTTGAAGGAAAACAATCTAGTATCGATCTTTTCATTCTCATGGCTTCACTTTCGTTTTTGTACTTCCGTGGATCACTTATGTTTCTAAGAATTGAGATAACTAAGCCAATCAAAATCATTACAGAAAAATTACTACATATCCCTCGGGGTTTCTTTTCTGTGACGGTCAGAACACTGAAAGGTCTCGAGTATCAATATCAACAATGTTTTAAATATAAACCAGGATGTAACTCGAACATCCAAGACAAAGTCGATCTCTGATCTTATTTTAGATTAAAAAAATAAAATTTCACCCTTTATTTTTTTGCTTGACGATTAAACCGGCCAAAAGAATTGTTTGAAACGTCATTTTGGTCAGTGGCCGGTTCTTATGGAAAACACTGCAAAAGAGAAAATATTTGAACAAAAAACGGAGGTCAGAAACAGTTTATTGATTACATGTATATATGTTTTTCAGGTCTCCTTTGAGTTAGCTGAGTACACAGCTAATGTTGATGCCGTAGGGACGTTACGTTTATTGGATGCAGTAAGAACATGTGGTCTAGCAAGCCATGTCAAATTCTACCAAGCCTCAACCAGTGAAATGTTTGGCAAAGTACAAGAAATTCCACAAAAAGAAACAACGCCATTCTATCCTCGATCTCCTTATGGTAAAATCATCAGTTTAATTACACTACTAATTTGATATTATAAGATTCATATCGATGTCCAACCTCTAATCGACGTCCAATCCTCAAATCCATATCTGATTTCTGTGTCACAGACATCTGTATCTCAGATCTATGTCCTTTTTAAAAATTCTCAAATCGGCATCCAATACTCAAATCTATGTCCTTTTTAAAATCCTCAAATCGGCATCCAATTCTCAAATCTATGGCCATTTCTCATTTTCTCAAATCAACGTCCAATGACGTCACAGAGGTATGCCCTATCCCTTAACAATAAATCGGCCATAGATCTGAGAATTTGGAAAGCATACCGATTTCAGAATACCCTTCAATCGGACCATGATTTGAGATAATGATGTCAGTGGATGCTGTTTGGGACACCGATTTGATTCAGGATGCTGCAGATTCAAGTCTATCGGATGTAAAAAAAAAAAAAAAACAAAAAAACCAATTAGCTTTATCGATGATTTGTAAATTTTCCTTTTGATCTTTGCAAATGTTGATATCTTGTATAAAGCAACAAGCAGATTATCGTTGATTTCTATGTGCAATAATGTGGTTTTATTTTGACGTCACATTGACAAATCCATGATAAACATACTATTATTGATATGTTTTGCTCGAAAGGGGCTTCTCATCGCACATCTCATGCTTCACCTTCGAGACGATATTGCTCTGAGAAGTCCATTCTCGCAAAACAAATCTACGATAGTATATATTTATCCCTCATTAGATTCTGACTAAATTTAGTACTAAGCTTTATATCAACAATATGTTTGCCAAATGTCTTTTTCTGATGCTGCAAAAACATCAAAATATTCTTGTTAGCACACCATTTCTCACCAAGTTAAAACCAATTTTTTTCGTGAAACTTAATATTTGAGAAAAAACAATTTAAAAGCAAAAAAGTTTTTCTGGACAAGAATTCAAAATGTATTGTCTTGGAATAAAATCAGTCTGAACTGCTGACTCTTCTGGAGCACCTGAGTTCACCCCTGGTTTTTAGTGGGTTCGTGTTACTCGATCTTTAGTTTTATGTGTAATATTTTGTAGATCGTTGTTTGTCCTGTTGGCCATTGTGTTGTCTGTCCTTCTTCGCTTTACAGATTCTGATTACCCATTGGTATCTTCAAACTCTTCTTTAACAATATTTTTTCTGTTTAATTTTACCTGTCAGAACTGCATAAACAATATTTCCTGTTATACTTTATGGTCATCTTATGCAAAAGTGTACCACTTACTATTTAAAACTATTGGATTCACAATTTATTAATTGATAAATAAAAATGTTTTAAAGGCATTTTTATATGATAGCAACAATTTACTTTTCAGGTGTAGCTAAGTTATATGCCTACTGGATTGTAGTAAATTACAGAGAAGCTTACAACATGTTTGCATGTAATGGAATTCTCTTCAACCACGAAAGTCCAAGGAGAGGTGAGTGTAATCTGAAAATATAAAAAGTGCAGATATACTACTGCCTTTTTTCTGCCATTTTCTGTGATATAAATGATATTCCCATAATACATGCAACAGTCCTCATGATGAGCACCGGTCCTCCGGCCCAAGACCAGTCAAACTTTGTTTGGACCAGTAAACTTTTTTCAGTTTTTATTTAGAACTATATAAATATAAATTCAAGAATTTGATTCAGACCAGTAAATTCAAATTTTCATTTTGAGGACTGCAATGTAATATGGGCTGTTCATTTTCTTTTATATGTCCTGGTACTATTGTAAAAGATATTAACTCAAGAGTGGTATTTATATTGAAAAAGTTATTGACCCATAATGAATAAGTAATGTTTTATAATATTGAACCTCAAGTTTATTGGAAAAGGACATAGTGTCTCCAGGGGCCATTACGTCGTGGTTGTGATCGTATGGTAGTTGGATTTACAACTACCTATGCAATCAAGTTTGTCAGTGACTTACGACAGTTCAGTGGATTTTTGCAGGTACTCCAGTTTCCTCCGCCACAATATAACTGAAATATTGTTGAAAGTGGCATTAAACACCATAAACTTAAACCCAAGCCTTCTTGATATCTGAAATACATCCTGAAAACAAATTCCTCATCGTTAAAAAATGTTCCTGGAGGAAAGTCACTAGAAATGACATAAGCACACCTGCTCAGAAACAATGTATGTCACAGAGAGAATTTTTGTCAAAATGTATTTGATGGGGTAGTCATATAAATCTGAGCTTAATCTAATGCAATGATCTTTTATTGGCTAATAGACATTTACTGAACCTATAATAGCTAACAAAAACTGCAGATATATATAATCAGAAACCATCCCCTTTCGGCACAAGGTGATGTTACCAAATGATGAAATTTACAGTGTTAAATTTCCATAAGGATACCATTGACTCACCTAAATCTTCGAAACATGGTCATGAATGAGAAATTATTGTCGGATTTAAGTTGCACAAAATTCAATATGTCAAAATTACATTAGTTTGAAATAGGATGAAGAATGACTATTTCTCACACATTTTAGGTGACTTTTTAGCTGGTCTTTCATACACACAACTTGCCTTAAGAGTAGGACCTAATGGAATGTCCTTTGTTTTGTGAATGCAGAATCCATTGCATATTTCAAATTTTTTGCAGCAGCTCCCAATGAACAACAGATTGTTGAGAGTGGTCTCGAGTGCACACAGATTGTTGAGAGTGGTCTCGAGCCCACACAGATTATTGAGTGGTCTCAAGCCCACACAGATTGTTGAGAGTGGTCTCGAGCCCACACAGATTGTTGAGTGGTCTCGAGCCCACACAGATTGTTGAGAGTGGTCTCGAGCCCACTATCTACCACACTTGAGTTGAGCACGCTAACCTTGTTGAGAGTGGTCTCGAGCCCACTGTCTACTACACTTGAGTTGACCATGCTAACCATTACACCACCAATATGGTTAGGGATATATATGAATTACCGCTTATTTGATAATCAATCAATCAATACAACTGTAACATGGGGCATACACTGTTTTACTGTATTGATCAGTCCTCGGAATGAAAATTTGCATTCACTGATCCAAATCAAATTCTTGAATTTATTTTATACATTTATCTAAATAAAAACTGTTGAAAAATATACTGGTCCAAACAAAGTTTTACTGGTCTTGAGCTGGAGGACCGGTGCCCATTGTGAGGATTGTATAAATGAAAATGTTTGCTTAATTTGCGTTTTACTTAAATGTTCAAAATGATAACCCCCATGTGACGTGGAAGAGTGAAAAAAAATTGCATCCCATCATTACAAAAGTACACTAAAATGAGGTTTTATTTTGTATGAGCAAAAACTTGACATACCTTCATTGGCCCTATCATTACAACTCTAATGTACTGGTACATGGAACATACAACATTTTAACATGTTATGTTTGTAAGATCAATAATTAATTTAATTACAACTTTAATAAAAATGAAATTGAGCTCATAGATTTATTGTCTGAAATGAAGCAATAGTTCATGTTCAGAATGGCTGTTAGAGTTACTTCCCTTATACCAGATTATTTAGTTTATTTTCAACTGGAAAGCAAGTGCAATATTCTGTAGCCAAGGGCAATATTATTAAAGGGATATTAAAGCTCATTTTGGTAATTTTTTGTATCTCATGAAAACTTGCAATTGGTTCAATAAATGATATTTATGAAACATTAACCTGGTTTTTATCAATGAAACTTTGTAAAAGTGACATAATTCGTTGATAATTCTGTCATATCTTGCAGTTTTCTTGTTTTTTTTTCCAATAATTGAATTTTTGATTCCTGGACAAAAATTCATTTTGACCCTTTTTTAAGTGATATTTTAACGATATTAGGGATTATATGGGTGTGCAAAGTATTTTTGGATTGTTTTTACAATTAAATTGAAAAGAAACAACCTTTGTCACAAGTTGAAAAAAATATATGTTAAAACAAGCTTTAATATCCCTTTAAGAAGTATAAAATATCTGCCAAAATTAAACACACTCAGGTTGGCATTTAATTTTAGCTAATAGTGTGTAGTTTAGTAGGAAAATTCAAAGATAATATTTTTTTTTTTTTTTTAAATAAAAATAAAAGTGGTATGAAAAAAATAAGAATATTAATGAAATTATTGAACACCAATATTCTGTCCTCCCTTGAAGATATAGAAGTTTCCTGTTCACCGAAATAATAGCAGATGATACAAACAAACAAACAAAACAGTAAGCTGTGGAATCACAAGATATGATGTTACTTTTCCAGAATTGTCAATGTCAACAGCTACATGTATGACTGATAACTTTACTTCAGTTTTACAAGTCACTATTTGCAGGTTGATGATATTTGGAATTATGTATCAAATGGTTTCCAACTTATATTTTGAAATAGTGTGTAATATGAACATTTAATTGCCAGTACAAGATTAAATTGTAGTACATTTCAATAACATCTCTGTATCATGTAATCAGCAATATTATACAGTGGAATCTCGTCATGTCAAAAGGACCAAATGTTTTACCTCGAAAATATCCCATTATTCAAGTCATCTAGGATAGATTTAACTGAAAGCTATTGTGAATGTGCATGTAGAACTCAGGCTCGAATGCAGGAATTTAGGTATGGGGTGTGCATTTTTTTTAGGGAAGTCAAAGGTCCCCAGCTGGCCCATGACATCACCCGGTGAGGGGGGGGGAAGAGAAATGGTGGGAAGGGGAAGCTCCCCTTCATCCACTCCTGAGGAAGTAAATAGTTATAGAGAAAATAGTACAGTGTGTACTGTCACGATCATCTACCGAACCCCTTGCCATTTTCAGGAGGAGCAGTCGAGTGTACCGTAGTCTGCATCCTTATCTGGAACTGGTAACAATATGAAATTAAAATTAGAAGTACATGGCTTTTTTTACTATATGCCATCTTGCAGTATGTAATTTGAAGCAGAATTAATGGCCTCTTTGTATGTGTATGTACCGGTACTGTCCGGTAGTTGTGTATGCTAGTTGATAAATATATATCTGCATGGCTGATCCTCAGGTAAGTTCAAATTCCAGTTTTGGAAGATTGATTGGTGAGCTAGAAGCAAACTAATGGTAAAAGTCAAGGAGGTTCAGTTTTATGGTTAACTAGTTGTAATGTCTTGATAAAGTGTCAGTTATGGAAGATATCTTATGGTCAGCTAGGTACAACCTTTTTTATGAAGTTTTTCAGTTATCTGTAATCACTGCACCATGTCAGTGCCTGAAAGGCTGGCCCGAAACATTTTTTTTGGGCCAGTAAAAAATTAGAGTCACTGGTCCAAATGGCATAATGGTGGCTCAAACATTTTGTGACATTTTTTTTATGAAAAAAAGACATCAGATATCAATATATAAACAGTTTTCAGATTAATTGTTTTTTTATCAATAACATTAAAATTAATTCTTTCACTAGTCTCACGGGGGTTGGGGGGGCTCTTCAAGGTAATTTTGGTAGGTACAGGTGTGTAGCTGAAATTGCGAAAACACCCCAATGCATATATTGCTATCAAATGAAACCTGAATTTACTTGTTATAACCTTTTTGACAACCTTGACGCCATTGGCTAGGGTGGTCTTAAGAAACGATGCTAGTCCATCGCATGGGGACAATAAAAGGCTGGTTTGTGTAAGGGGAGATCAATACCAGGATCACATTAAAGACATCCGGAAAAGAGTAGACTAATGCTACTACAAGGACTGCTCTTGCACTCCCCAGAGTGACATCACTACTATGAAGAAGTGATTTTAAAGTAAAATAACCTCTCAGTTCGGGGTAATGTCAGTTGGTTATTCATTCCAAACAAGTATCTCACTTTGTTGAAATAACAAACGGTGCTGTCATTTTCTGTTATATAAACAACTGTTAACTTTTCCTGTTATTTTTTAATTTGTAAACAAAAGTTCTGGTTCCAAAAAAGAAAAAAAATGTAGCCATGTACATGAACTATGAAAAGTTTAAAAGAAGTGACAGGCCAGATCGTTTCCGTAGTTTGACATTACTGTCAACGATTTTCTCTCGATTTTTGGGGAAAAGTTTTTCAATGATTACCTAAGGATTGACTCAAAAAGGTTTTCGATTTCTGTAAAAATGAAATTCGTACATGTACATTTTGCAGCAGATTGAATGAATAAATTTCCGAACCGTGGAAGATACCAGATCGCAAACATTATAAGTTGACAGAATTCTCTTTATTGTCCTTTATTGTTCGCAACTTTCCACTTCGTCCGTGATTTTTAACGATTTTAATATTTAAATCATAAAGAAACAAAAAAACATGTTTCTTTTCTAATATTTAGTGAATACTTGTGTATTACATGAAAACGTGTAGGAAACTTGTATTGATTGGCTCGATAAAAATACATAATTGGGGAGAACAGTAAATTACATTAGCTGTGTATTCATTGGCTACAAAAATGTATTTGGACCAATCGCTGTGCTCGTAACAAACCGTTTTCGACTAGAACAGAAGAGTTATTTACCGTTGAAGTTACAGTTTATGTCCGATTTCGGTAAAACAACAATTTTTAACGGTCTTTTGGCAATCGCCCAAACTTTTTTTGTTGGGCCAGTGACTATCTCATTTGGAGCAGCTTTTGGTCGCCCGAATAAGATTTTAGTCGCATTTGGCGACTGGGCGACCGTCCATTTCAGGCACTGCCATGTAGCAACACACTTTTGTGAAATGTTCCAATGGATGATGCTCTACCAAATATAATTTGTTTTGTGTCAAATGGAAATGCAAGATAGGCAGCACTACAGAGCAAAGTTTTAGTATAGAACCCTATTTGTAAAGGAATAAATATTTTGTCTTAGAATCTAGAAACTTGATTTAACCTAAACTGTATATGAATAATCATTGAATGGTCCCTCACGTCAAAATTAATCTATCTTAGGATTCCATAAATCTGAACCCTATGAACTATTCAATTACAAACTGGTATGGCACAATCTTTCAGTAGTCCTCTGTCAAATGTATGTTTTTGTTTTTTTGTGTGCTAATTGCAACTTTCAGATATAGCATAGAACCATATGGGAAAAATGATTTTTTAGCTCACCTTGCTAAAGGCAATGTGTGCTTTTGCCATCACTTGGCGTCCGTCGTCCATCGTCTGTTGTCCGTTAACTTTTCACATTTTAATCTTCTCCTCTGAAACCCCTCAGGTAGGAAGCATCTATTGAATGTCTTCTATAAAGATTGCTTATTTCGTCCCGATCCATTTACAAGCATGGCTGCCACAGGCAATTCTTGTTTCTGATTGGCTGATTTAAAAAATTCTTCTCCTCTGAAACCACTTGGCCAAATGAACGGAAACTTGGTAGGAAGCATCTATGGAAAGTCCCCTGTAAAGATTGCTCATTTCGTCCCGATCTGTTAACAAACATGACTGCCACAGGTGGCTGATGTTTAAAATTCTTCTCCTCTGAAACCGTTTGGCCAAATGAACCGAAACTTGGTAGGAAGCATCTATGGGCAGTCCTCTCTAAAGATTGCACATTTTGTCTCGATCGGTCAACAAACATGGCCACCACAGGCAATTCTTGTTTCTGATTAGTTGATTTCTAAAAAATCTTCTCCTCTGTTAAAAGAAAGATAACTCTTGCCTAAACTGTTAAAAGAAAGATAATTCTTGCCATTATCTCCCTTAGAAATTAACTAATGCTGATATAGTGTAACATATTTATTCTATACATTACAAGTAGGTATTCACATTTTAATATTCTTTTTAGCAAACCTTGCCAAAGGCAATATGAGCTTTTGCCATCACTTGGTGTCCGTCTTCTGTCATCCGTTTACTTTTCACATTTTAATCTTCTCCTCTGAAAACACTCGGCCAAATGTCCCAATCCATTAACAAACATGGCCACCACAGGCAATTCTTGTTTCTGATTGGCCGATTTTTAGAAATCTTCTCCTCTGAAACTGCTTGGCCAAATGAACCGAAACTTGGTAGGAATCATCTGTGGAATGTCCTCTATGAAGATTGGTCATTTCGTCCCGATCGGTTAGCAAACATGGCTACCACCGAAACTTGGTAGGAAGCATCTATGGAATGTCCTCTATGAAGATTGCTCATTTCGTCCCGATTGGTTAGCAAACATGGCCACCACATGTAATTCTTGTTTCTGATTAGTCGATTTTTAAAAAAATTTCTCCTTTGAAACTTCTTAGCCATATGAACCGAAACTAGGTAGGAAGCATCTACATGTATGGAAGGTTCTGTATTAAGTTTCATCAAAGCAGAATGAAATGTGAACAACACAGGCTCATAAGTTTGAACCCAAAAACTGTACATTTATAGTTATTTGATGGTCCCTGTTACAGAGTCTTTATTTTTTTTATGTGAATTGGAAATCCAAGTTGGCCACTACCACAAGACGTTACATTATTTAACATAGAACCATATAGAAATATGAATGAATTAAAAAAAAAATTCTCAAAAACCACAAACTTGTTTGAACCCATAAATATAAAGGTTAGCCATGCATACATGTCTTCTTCCAAAATTGAGTTTCAAGCACAATATCTCTCTACTTTTTAGATGTCAACTGTTGCAAAAAAATGAAATCTAATAAGGAAAGCTTGTGTAACAAAGTTACTTGTCAACTATTGATTCTTCAAATTGTTTATCGTTTATTACTTATCTCAAGATGTCACTAAAGCGTTATTATATACGTGACTTTCTACAGATTCATTACAAATAACTGTCCAGTGAAAATGATTAATTGGTACTGACCACTATTACTTCAAAGGAGTATTTTATGATTCATAATCGTGTGATCTTAGCTTTTGTTTTCGCTAAGTAACATATGCTGTTAATGTGCACAAGAACTATATTTAAGACCATGTATCGTGGACTTGGTTTATCTTTACGATCATTATTCTTTGCTTTCGACTTTCGCTTCTACTTGACTTCTATAACGTTAAGGATATGTACTCACTAGCGGAAAACACAATGTCTTAGAACTTTATTGAAGTGTCTTTAAAATATTATTATGAACTATACATAACGCTGATGAACTATACACAACGCGGATGGATGTTGCGAAGTACTAACATTTAATTTCTGTATACTAATTATATATATAAAGCTCTATTCAAATACCCAGTGGTTTTGGATTGTGTTACACTTGTTTATTTAACTGATATACATTGCAATCTTTTGCTAACTAGATGTGCAAAGCAGGTGCCTTGTTAACTTTTGAGTTGTCTCCCTTTGATTGTGTTTTAGTATTGCGTATCATAGGATCTGACATAGATCTGAAATTTTCAAAACCCAAATTAAATTGTACACAGGAAAATGGTACATTGTCAATCATGAACTATTCTTCTGTCATAACTGACAGACAAATTAAATAAAACTCTTTCCAATTTTAACTAATACAAATAACATTTATTTTCTAGCTGAAGTCATTTGTTCACCTTTGATTTGTCATACTTTCACACCCTATAGAACATTGTTGTCTCATTCAGTAGCACTCGCTTGCTCAACAAAGCTTCATAATTCTGCCTCACAACTGACTTGGCAATATCTGTATTAAGTCAGATTATGTAGACTTAACAAGATTAAGATAAATTTTAATAGGACATACATTGGATAATTCATGGTAATTAACATTTCAATAAGACTTCAGACAAACATGCCCATGTGGCCACCTCTACTAAGCAATAACCTTTAAGAAAAGGACACAAGTGGTCACAAATAAATGCAAAAAAACATTATTTATGCAGCCACTTATCTTATTTGGTCACTATTTTATGAACCCCTGACAGACAAATTAATACAGGTTTGACTAAATATGAAAACCTCACAATAATTATTGTATGTGGTCACTTTTTAATGAACACCTGAATGACCACTTACCGTAATACAGGTTTGACTAATATATGAAAACCTAACAATGATTATTGTATAATCCGTGGTATGTTATAAATAAACAACGATGTGAGCAGAAGATCAAAATATCTGATATAGTAAAGGTTTTTTTTGGGGGGGGGGGGGGTTAAAGTATAATAATGCAATAAATGCTCCAATCTATTAATAACTTCTGATGATATGAGCCTGACTAAAACAAGTTCAAATGGAGTTGGTGAGTTCACAGATAATCAAAACTGGTATTTGTTTGGAAAAGTAGTGATTTCTTGACCTCATGCTAAGTTTTAAAAATGAGAGATAAATATATAACATGTGGCAAGTTAAATGACACACCAGGATCACAATTTAATTGTGAATGACATATCATCAAAATTCCCACATAATATATTTGATTAATTATTTTCTTAAATGATATGACCATTTGGCCAGCTTCTTTTTGTTCATATTTTTATTGAAATTGTAGAGCACACAATAGAAACGATACCCTATGATGAATGGAAAGCTGTACATATTTTCACACCAAATTAAAACGCTGTAAAGACTCAGATGTAACCACCTGGATTATTTTTACTTTTTTGTCAAATTGTTTATACAAATTTACTGTCTTGTTTTGATATTGAAACTTATCCGTTTCTCACTAATAAGGTGATGACTTGACAAGCTATTAATTCAATAAGGGGTCCTCAGAGTGATAATAGCCAATCACAATGTCCTAAAACATCATGTGACATTTAATCGGGATAAGATTTCATTCTGTATTCTTTCATGTACTGGAAATTGCCTTCTATGTTGTCAAGTTGAAAATTGATGAAGTGCCGTCTTGTCTTTACGATATTAAATCCACTGATTTGTTTTCTTACAATCTTCGACATGCAAATGATACAACGGAAAAATGCAATCACTCTAACATAATCTGTTTTCCTATTAGATTTCTCCTCTATAAAAACATAATCAAATGTAGTTTGATATGCATTAATAGACTAGGCTGTTAAGTCCCTATAAACTTGTTAGTAAAATGACATTATATAAACAAACCAAATGTTACAGTGATGTCTAGAAAATTTCTAAACAGGAAAACTATGTCCATTGTCTGACAACGTCTTACATTAAAGGGAAACCTTTGAATTCCTTTCTTTTAGATTACTATTATGAATAATTGGGGGGAAGTGTGACTTGAGTTTCAAATAGACGACTTGACAGATTTCGAATACATGCGTATACATGTATTGTATGGGTCTAAATCAAGTCGGCTAAGAAGTAAATTTGCACGTATTTGTCTTGCTACTGTCATGGTAAGCTTTGTATCTAAAGATACAATAGTCCCCTCTTGTGGAACCTGTCTAACCCGACACACTAAGGGACCAGGGGGATGGGTCATATTGTTCAGGATGTCAGAACCTGTCTAACCCGACACACTAAGGGACCAGGGGGATGTGTCGTATTGTTCAGGATGTCAGAACCTGTCTAACCCGACACACTAAGGAACCAGGGGGATGTGTCATATTGTTCAGGATGTCAGAACCTGTCTAACCCGACACACTAAGGGACCAGGGGGATGTGTCATATTGTTCAGGATGTCAGAACCTGTCTAACCCGACACACTAAGGGACCAGGGGGATGTGTCATATTGTTCAGGATGTCAGAACCTGTCTAACCCGACACACTAAGGGACCAGGGGGATGTGTCATATTGTTCAGGATGTCGGAATACTCAGATTTTATTTTAGTTAACAGAAATATTGTGGGACCAAAATTTTTGGCAGATGTCACAGGATGTCTGAAAACTCGGGTGTCGGATTGCACAAGTTCCACTGTATTACTAAATTGTCCCCCTCAAGAGAGGCCTCTCCTCTTATGATATAAGACAATTTTTTCATTGCAGTAAGGGTGGCCTTTTTTAAGTATATGTAGCCATTCATTACCAGTATATAATGTGTACTGTTTTTTAGAACAAAATCCAGCTCAGCATTTTTAGCATTAGCACAAAAAAGTCGTGACAATCATCTCATTAAAGAGTAATTTGTTCTTGCCATGATGCATCTGAAAGACTGCTCTCTTGGCATTAGGCGACAATAACTCAATCACTATGACTATTAGAAAAAGTTGGTTAAAATTATATGAATATATGAAATATAAATGAATGGAGCTATTAATTTGCTAAGAACAAAAATTCATGTCTTGCATTGCGAGTTCAAATCCTACTCATGGTGAGGTGTACACAATACAACACTATGTGATGAAGGTTGTCAGTGGCTGACGACAGGTCGGCGGATTTCTCCTGGTACTACGGTTTCCTCCACCAATAAAACTTACCGCCACAATATACCTGAAATATTGTTGAAAGTGGCATTAATCACCATACCCCCCCCCCCCCCCCCTTAGTATTTTGTTTATAGGTTCCAGCCTGGTAAAATTTAATTATGTTATAAAAAACAACTGATCTTCTCGGCAGTGGTCTTGAAAAGTATAGCACAATTTTATCATTTTACATAGTAATGAGTCAATGCTCAAGGTTTCTACTGCTATAAGTCAGCTGATCATTGTCTAGGAGATCGCATAATAGAGGGAATAATGTATATTATTTTTGACATGATATTTAATGAAAATTTGTATTTTGCAGGTGAAACGTTCGTAACAAGGAAAATTACAAGAGCTGTAGCCAAAATAATACTTGGACAACAAGAAAAAGTTGAATTAGGAAATCTGGATTCCAAAAGAGATTGGGGCCATGCTAATGATTATATAGAGGTAATACATGAGATTACACCAACTTTACCACATTTTTTAGGAATGGTGTCTGATGGTCTATATGTACATTTTAACGTATTTCAATTTAGTTGTTCGAGAGTTATGGGACTTTATCCTATGAAAAATAGTCTATTGTAAACATGTCCTGCATTAACCACAATTTTGACTTGACCAATATTGTTCAAGCGTCACCAGATAAATATAGAATAATGGCAACATTATATAAATATCCCAGCGAATTCGATAGGACGAGCTGGGATATTTGAGATACTGTCTGTTGAGGCCTTCAGAACGGACGTTATTGTATTTATCAGTGACATCATAATGTGTTTAACGTCAGATTGACCAATAAACTTGCACATGCGAATTACGAACTGACCTAATATATTTGTGGATCAAGGTCAGTTCAGTAATCTAGATTTTATCAGCGGCACACATCAAAGGGAAAATGTCCAATTTAACGATAATTATGAATTGTGGTCTGAGACAGAGTCTGTGTACCTCTTGATGGTTTTCACATTTGGCATTCCAGGGTTATAAGGGATTTTTTCCGGTGAAAAACAGTCTTGTAAACGTGTTGCTTGTTTTTTTGAGTTTGTCTTGACTAATTTTCTTCAAACTTTAAGGAATGATAGTCTAAAGATTTGTATACATTTTAAAAATTTTCACTTTTTGCTCTTTGGTTCAAGAAATATTGGACTTTATACAGGTGTATCATTCGCATATGGTACAACTTCATATCTGTAGGGTACAGATAACATGCATCTTTTGTGAAAGATCCATAATTTGTTTGCAATTTTTATTTGTTCTCGTAATGTGTAGCCATCAAAATATATTAAGAGCTTTATATTAATTATGAAATTATGTCAGCTTTCAAAATTCTGTAATTGAAATTATTATTATTTATAGCTTTTTATATTTTTGTTGAACATTTATGTCACTGTTAACAAGTTCTAGATTTACATTGGGGCTGATTCATAAATCTATGGGGAGAAAATAACCAATACAATGGGGCGGATAAAAAGTTTACAATGGGGCAGATAATTAATGTAAAATATGGTCTTCAGAGACATTTAATTAATAATATTTTGGTGTATTTTTTATGCCTTTCTCTGTATAAAGCTTGATGGATGCAGTTTATATTGTGTCTGTAGAAGGTCTTTGTCAAATTAAAACTTCTTTCCTCTACATTACATAATAAAAAAAGAAATTAGACCACCTTACTTATTAATAGTAATCTTAAATTACAAACCCTAGTCATCTGAATTTCTTTAAGATGTCATCATCCAGTGCTCAATGCATTGTAAAGCACATCATCTTTTGTTATGACAAAATGAAAAATCAACTTGTTATATTATGAGAAAAAACATGGTTTTGTCAGGATTTGTCTTATTTTTCATCTGCCCATCATTTACAAACTAAACAGTGTAAGTTTCTTGAAATAACACCATGGGAATACAAACCAAAACAAAAATATCTGGAAAACCAAGGATTGCAAGATTAGTTTTCAAACGTAAACATACCCATTTGTATATAAATATTCTTGATTAAAAATCTTTCTCAGAGTCTTTTTGTGAATTTTTGAATCAAGACGTGTTTGATAGATTCAAGAACTGGTTGATATAGACCATATATGTTTTTGTGTTTAATTTACAATGAGGAAATTTACATAATTAAACCAGCATAATGTTCATGAAATTCAAATGGATATAAAAAAAAAATTCTGTTTTTCGTTGATTAGTACCACATTTTAAGTTTTAAAAAACCTAATTTTTGATGAGGAAAAAAGGAAATAATTCTATGTTGGAAGGATTCTATATTATGTGAAACTTAAATAAATCTGGGATTATTAGAAGAAAAAAATGTCATATTTCTCAAATATCTATATGTTAATCCTTTTAAATACAATGTAAGTATGAAAAATGATTACTTCTTTTGAAGCAATAAATATTAATAGTATTTTTTCCATACATTCATTATCATAATAATTCTGTACCATATTTACTGGACTATTTGTTCTATTTATGCTGGAGGTCTAAATTTGTATTCCATAAACTTGTATTTGTAAACAGTCCTCGAAATGAAAATTTGAATTCATTGGTCTGAATCAAATTCTTTAATTTATTTTTTAAATAAAAACTGAAAAATTTACTTGTCCAAACAAAGTTTTACTGGTCTTGGACTGGAGGACAGGTGCTCATCGTGAGTACTGGGTAAAATTACAGTATTTTCTGGTCTAGAAGTCGGTATATAATTATATACTATTTATTTAGTAATTCTCCATAGACTTACAATGTAAAGAGCTGCTTTGTAAAATTTATATAAAAAAATTTACTTTTATTCTGAAGAATTAAGGAATACAAACCCCTATTCCTAAATCCTCTGCTGATTTAGAAATACCGTATCTTGATGTGGATTGTATCTTTAATTTGGTAATCAAAAAAATTACGAAAAATATTTTAAAACCTACTGGTAAATCTGCATACACTATTGACGATTGTAAACAGAGAAAGGCTTCTATGCATGATAATATGGTCCTTAATTCCTATTTATTATAAGAGATTAGTTATGGGTGTCAAGTTTAATACTGAAATATTGTTGAAAGTGGGGTTAAACACAATAAACCCATAACCCCTCAAGTTTAATATTACAAATAGCTCTAATGTTGATCTCCTTTGTTGGACAGTAATAGTAAGTGCCGGCAGCTTGAGTACCAGTTGTATTTCTTCACTCACTTGAAAGTACATGTATGTCACAATTACATGGTTAACTTATTCAAACCTTAATTTGGTTAAACATATTTTATTAATTAATAAATTATAATGTACAATAAGATCAATTTTAATATGATATAATACATATGATTAAAGAGATTCAAAAACAAGTTTTAAAAAACTTATAATAATTCTATGATATCGAAGTTAAACAATTATCAATTTTAAATTATAATAAACAAAGTTATTCTGAATAGATTGTGTGAAAGTTTTGATTGTTTTAATATTTTAAAATTCTTTATGCTAGGAATAGAAAGTTGGTCAATAAAACTTTTATTCTCCCAAACTATCTATTTACATATATATAGCATGTATGCAAATATGGAAATTTTGCATTTCTGTTTCATTCCAAATTTTTGTTATATTATCCTGGGTATTATGAATGAAATACAGTTTTGCTGTACAATACAATTACATCTTTAAAAGTATCAAATTTTCTTTCATAATTAGATTAAAATTTGAAGGATAAGTACGAACTTAATACCAGTACACATAATTTATTTAAAAACATTTCACATAATTCATGGACATGACTTGGTTAGAAGAATTTTCTAAATATTTTTGAGTGATGAAATTTTCGTTAACCTCAGACTTTGACAAATTATATAATATTTTTGTAACACCATTTTTTTCAGTCTTAGTGCACTTTATTTTTTTTCCAACCCTTTATGAAAAAAGAAACGATAAACAATTTAAAGGTGTTTCTTCTAAATAGTTTTTCATTCTTGACATGAAGGAATTCTCCTGTGGTATTATATTTAACATGGAACAAAAGAACCTCTTGACATTTTTACTACTGACAGTATATGCAAAATCTGTTTGACCGTCTGACATGTCAGACAAAATTGTATTCGGTCAGACAGAAAAAAATTATCTTTTTTAGTTGAACATATAGTAGAAAAGTTTCAAATATTCAATTCGGTCAGACAAATCCTGAACAATTTCATGCAGTCTGACTGATAAAAGAGAAAAAATTATATTAACATAATAAACAAAGGCATTGTAGAGAATTTACTGACAGATTCTATATATTTTGTAAGTTGATAAATACAAATTTGTTCACACCACAATATAGCTGAAATACTGCTAAATGTGGCATTAAACATCAATCAATCTATATATTTTGATTTTTTTTTTACAGGCAATGTGGAAGATGTTACAGGTAGAAACAGCAGAAGATTTTGTTATATCAATGGGAGAATCTCATAGTGTTCGTGAATTTGTAGAAAAAGCTTTTAAGGTTGTGGATATAGACATTGTGTAAGTAAATCTATATAAAGATTTGGTTTGGTTTTTATGTTGTTTAATGCCACTCTCAGGTATATTGTGGCGGTCAGTTTTATTGGTGGAGGAAACCGGAGTACACTGAGAAAACCACCGACCTGTTGCAGGTCACTAACAAACTTTATCACATAATGTTGTATCGAGTACCCCCATTGCCATGAGCGTGATTCGAACTCACAACTTTAGTGTTGATAGGCACTGATTGCACAGGTAGTTGTAAATCCAACTACCATACGATCACGACCACTACATCTCCTATATAAAGAGCTCTCTGTCAACAATAATAGATCATTTCCACATTTCTGACTTGATTTTAAAATAAAGGACTTATTTCCCTTTAATAAGGGCAAAAGGGTCCACATTCATGCACAGTTCAATGAAAATAACATACTTTTTTTCACATAATCTACAAATTTTAATGTTTAATTTTAAGCTTGTGCATTTTCTGTATGCTATAAAATTACACTCATATTTTTTGTCCTTTCTCTTGTTCTTGCTAGAGTAGATCAAGTACCATTTTGCCCATCGTAAAAGGGAAATAACTCCTATAAAATTAAAAAGCATGAAAAGCACAGAATTTTAGTATCAAATCTAATCAGGAATGTGCAGAAGGTCAATTGACCTTTCTTCACTTTAGACGGCTAAATTTTTACCAAGATGCAGATATAGGCAAGCATTTACAATTTGGTTTCAGTGCATTAATTCTTTTTTTTTGTACTCATAAATTGATTTCCACAAAAATTTACAAATAACACAATGTTCCTATGGTTGATTAAGCCCCTATTGTATCATTATGACTGTCTTTTGGGTTAAAAAAAATTAGTTTCTTGTGCATAATCCAAGAATTCTGAGATTTTAATATTTTTCTGGCCATTTCCTATTGGTTGTGTAAGACAATTAACAGTTTATTTATCTTGTAATTCAAGCTTGTAAATATAGAAAAATGTTGATAATTTAACTAACAAAAATTGACATGTGTTTGAAAATTAAGTAGTTTACTGGAACTTATTTTCTTATATATCCATTATCCAGCAAATTTTAACACACATGTGATTTCTTTGGTAGATACAGTACTTTTATTTTTAAATTCAACTATTTTTGGAGAAAAAAACTTTATAAGAATAAGAATGAAATATGAATTTTAAGAATACAAAGTTTTCCAAACCCTTTCCCTTTGTTTTACTTCTGCAATGTCCACGGTCATCAAGTGAATGTGTTATTGTTGTACAATCAGACACTTGTTGGTTTCTAATTACTATTTTTTTTGGGGGGGGGGGGGGGGGGAGTTACAATCTCTGCCTCCTTCCTCTAGAGTCTTGTCTTGTGGTTCAGAGATTATGTGGGCACATGGCTTTGTAATTTGTTAGATCCAATCAAATCTCGTTTTTCAAATTCTGTTTTTGAATTATCAAATATAAACTTTTGCTATTCAGTTTTTCAACAACAACAAAAAAAATGTAGTCATTTTGTTACAAAAGGCATATTCACTTTTTTGGCAGATTTGTCTCCCTTGGTCTGATTAAGGTATAATACTACACAAGCACATTAAAATTAGAATTTTATGATATGGCCCTTATTTGTAGGAAGCCTGTTTACTGACCAGAGAAATATTTGTTTTATTTCGTTTACGCGAATTATTATTTTGTTTTTTCTAAATCTTATTTTGTTTTTTCAAATTAATATTTTATTTAAACTAATTAATATTTGGAAAAAATGAAATAATGTTTTGAATTCCAGTACCAAAATAATAATTCGGAAAAACGAAATAATAATTCGAAAAAACGAAATAATAATTTAAAAAAACGAAATAATAATTGAAAAAAAAACTAAATAAAAATTTGCTTAAACGAAATACTAATTCATTAAAACAAAATAATATTTCATGTTTAAATAAAATTAAAAAAAAATAATTCTCATGTCAGTAAACAGGCTGGTATTAATTTAACAACAGACTGAAAAATAATTAAGTTGCAAGGTGTGATTAACTTTTGTCTTATTCAAGAAAATTCCTAGATTTTTACTGGTAGTCTCATCCAGTCTGTAGCGTGCTATGAATACATGATGAATACATTGAATTATGCCACCAACCCAGTGTAGCTGCTACATTCTTGAAACTGACCGTAAGAAATTCTGATGATTCTAAAAAAAAAAATCATAGTATCCCAGCAACCAGTAAAATTCAATTTGATTGAATTCCCAATTCAAAGAAAAAGAGCCAATAACAAAAAATCTCATACAAAACATATATGATGTTTAGAAATTTTTTTAGGAGACGAAAAATTATATTTATCTTTGGTTGTAACTGTTCAAAATTTATTTGATTTTCTTTTAGGTGGGAAGGAGAAGGGCCGAGTGAAGTTGGCAAAGACAAAAAAACTGGTGAAATAAGAGTGGCTGTGAATCCTAAATTTTATAGGCCCACTGAAGTAGTAAGTAGATTAAAATTTGTAAAAGAAACTGATTTTGCTACAACCAGATGTATTATTTACTGGAAAATAAGCCAGTGATGTTTCAATCTAATTAAAATTAGTTGTTTGTTGGCCTCTTATAATTATTGGGTCATGTCAAAGTTCATATTTTCAATCCACCAATCAGCTATTAGCCTACTAAATCTTAGGGTATGAAAATCAAGTACATGCCAAGAGCTGTTGTCCGATTGGTCAATATATTGAACTGTCAAAGATGAATGAAAGGTTACATGACATTGAACTGACAAAGATGAATGAAAGGTTACATGACATTGAACTGTCAAAGATGAATGAACGGTTACATGACATTGAACTGTCAAAGATGAATGAAAGGTTACATGACATTGAACTGTCAAAGATGAATGAAAGGTTACATGACATTGAACTGTCAAAGATGAATGAAAGGTTGCATGACATTGAACTGTCAAAGATGAATGAAAGGTTGCATGACATTGAACTGTCAAAGATGAATGAAAGGTTGCATGACATTGAACTGTCAAAGATGAATGAAAGGTTACATGACATTGAACTGTCAAAGATGAATGAAAGGTTACATGACATTGAACTGTCAAAGATGAATGAAAGGTTGCATGACATTGAACTGTCAAAGATGAATGAAAGGTTACATGACATGACCCCAAACAGAATGTTTTTAGATGTTGGTGTATCCTCAAAGAAAAAAATTAATAAAAGACACAACAAACATCTAATTTTTATTAGATTGGTGATGTTTCAGCCTCTAATGTCAGAGTGACCTATATTTTGGGGGTTCATTTCATGAAGTAAAATCGGTAAATTCGATCCATTGACAAAGTACACAACATCAAGCTTTCCTAAATTTACAAGAAAAGTATTTTAAAAATTTACAAGGATGTAAATTAAGATTTTTTCACGAATCATTAATAGACCATTCATTCATCAAGAACAAAATGTTTGTCAAAATTTACTTTCTGAGTATGATCTTAAAATAACTTCTGAATGAATCAGCAAAGTATATGGATGAGTATCATGGAAACAACTGTGAACTGGCTATTCTATTTTAGCTTGAGACAAATTAGTGGATGTTAGATAAAGCTTCCTGTCTTTCCATTAAAAGTACATCTATATGATCATGTGATATTTAAAATAATAATATATGATGTTCTTGTTGTGTCTAGTTCACCCCTGGTTCTGTTTATAAGGGGTTTGTGTTGCTCAATCTTTAACTTTCTGTGTACTGATTTGTAGATCATTGAATGTTTGACCCTTTACCCTTTGCCCTTTTTCTGTTGGCCACTGTATATGTATTGTCTGTCCGTTTTCAATCTACGACTTGTTATTACCCTTGGGGATCTTCAAACATTTCTTTGCTATGCATTCCATCATGCTGTAATACAGAATATATTTGCTTATATTGGCACATTAACAAAGAGAAACGAAAACAGAAAAATATGTGCAGTGAAAAAAAAACATTGTTTATTTTCAAAAAGGAAATAAATATTTCCAAGCCATTTGTAAATTGATTTAACCACCACATCCCCACACACAATGTATGTTTGTACAATTTATTAAACATTCACAGCATAGTTAGTGATCGCTGTAGCCCTTTTAGTAACATCTCATTTTCCAGATTGTTATTATATTTTCGTAGCTCAAACGTCTCATTTACCACAGTTTGTGCATTGCCGAGGAATTACCTTATTCTTTCAGTGTTTTTTTCTTCCTCCGACATCAATATAGATTTCTGTGCAGACGTTTTTTCTGTTACTGTATTGAAATAAGAAAAACATATGGGTGTCAAGATATGTTTCTTTTTGATTGATGAGGTTATATGGAAGCTAGAACTCAGGTGTGAAAGAATAAATTAATTTTGTGTATATTAAGTAAAACATGTATCAAATTCTTTCTGAGTTAGCAATGTTATGTTCTTAACGATTTTAGCAGATTCGAGGATAAATTGAGTTAGGAGAAAACTTGTTGAAAGATTACCCAAAAGATAAATGGTATTATAGACAATTTTTTTGACAAATGTTATTTCATTTTTTAGGACTGTATTTTTAACATGGGAAAGTTTTTTGTTGGAAATTTTGAAATCAATGGAAATCATAATTGTTATTTTATTTTTAGGACTGTATTTTTAACATGGGAAAGTATTGTTTTGTTTTTTAATTTTGAAATCGATGAAAATCCTAATTTTTTTTTAAATATTTTTTATTGCTTACTTGGTAGGCATGGATTAAATTTGTTTTATTGAAGGGGAAAAATAACATTATTGTTTAATTAACACACAGGAAAGATATACCCAGGTCAAACAAATTCTGGTTTTGGTTTTCTTCGGGTACTTCAGTTCCTCCACCAATCAAATTGATCGCCACAAAATAACTGAAATATTGTTGAAATTAGCATTAAACATTATAACCCCTAAATCAAACAAATTCAGATACTATGTTTTTTTTTTAAAGTCTATGTCTATGATATTAAAATTAAAAACAGTTCCAAAATCTGATAGAAAAGATCATAGAAACAAAGGCATAATCAATACCTGTAACACACATATACATGACCCCTAACACACATATACCAGTACACACAAATAATCTAAATGAAATTTGTTGAGAATATATTATTTACCGGTAAATAAAATTAACATATAAATTTATTGCAATTTAATTATTGTTGTACAAATATGTATGATAACACCAAAAAGTCAACAAAAAATTGAGAGAAAAAAATATTAATAAACTACTTAAACTGTTTATTCATAAGAAAAGTGATTACTTGTGACAAGTTGAGTAAATAAAGCCTTACAGTAAATGTCAGGCTGTATCTAGACCATTTGTTTTTATGTGTATTACATGATAACTCAGTGAATATGTCACTTTAGATGATACTTAATGCCTAAACTTCATCATCATTGTAGCTTACTCCTGATCATTTATCATTCCTGTTAAAAGGTTTTTGACAGTCAGTGTTATTTATGAAGGCTTGTTGTTTATTTAGTTGTTTTATATTATTAATGTGGTTTGTGGTTAAAAAGACATGTTGCTTAGTTTGCATACATTTTCTTGCAGTAATTTTACTGGATGGTCATATTTTGGATAGAAATGTGCCCGCATTGTCAAAGTTCTTGTTTGCCTTTAGCGTTATGAGAAATAAGGGATGAAAACAAACAATAGGCAGGGCTTTCAATATTTTTCAAGTGTACCAGTACTTCACTATTTACATGTGGTACTTTTTTTAGTTCACCTGGACCAAAGGTCCATGTGAACTATTGCCATCACTTGGCGTCCGTCGTCTGTCGTCTGTAGTCTGTCGTCTGTCGTCTGTAAACTTTTCACATTTCAAGCTTCTTCTCCGAAACCACATGGCCGATTGGAACCGAACTTAGCAGGAATGTTCCTTGGATGGTCCTCTACAAAGTTACTGTTTTTCGTTCCAGTCGGATATTCAATATGGCTGCCAGGGCCAATAATATGCTCTGATTGGCTGAAATTTCAAAGATCTTCTTCTCCGAAACTAATGAACTGACTGAACCCAAACTGTAAAGGAATGATCATTGGAATGTCCTTTACCAAGTTACTGTTTTTTATGCCGATCGGAAATCCAAGATGGCCGCCATCGCAGGACATAGATTAACATTGGACCCTATGGGAAAATGTTCAAATGCCTTCTTCTCAGAAACTACAAATATGATTAAAGCCAAACTGTACATGAATGTTCATTGGATGGTCCTCTACAATCTTAAGGTTTTTTGTTCCGATATGAAATTCAAAATGGCGGCTACGGCAGGACTTAGTTTAACATTGGACCCTATGGGAAAAATGTTTCAAAATGCTTCTTCTCTGAAACCACTTGGACAGTTGAAACCAAACTGCCCAGGAATGATCATTGGAAGGTCCTCTACAAATTTTCTGTTTTTTATGCCGGTCGGAAATCCAAGATGGCCGCCACCGCAGGACATAGATTAACATTGGACCCTATGGGAAAATGTTCAAATGCCTTCTTCTCAGAAACTACATATATTATTAAAGCCAAACTGTACATGAATGTTCATTAGATGGTCCTCTACAAACTTTACGTTTTTTGTTCTGGTATGAAATTCAAAATGGCGGCTACGGCAGGACTTAGTTTAACATTGGACCCTATGGGAAAAATGTTTCAAAACGCTTCTTCTCTGAAACCACTTGGATAATTGAAACCAAACTGCCTAGGAATGATCATTAGAAGGTCCTCTACAAATTTTATGTTTTTTATGCCAATCGGAAATCCAAGATGGCCACCACCGCAATACATAGATTAACATTGGACCCTATGGGAAAATGTTCAAATGCCTTCTTCTCAGAAACTACAAATATGATTAAAGCCAAACTGTACATGAATGTTCATTGGATGGTCCTCTACAATCTTAAGGTTTTTTGTTCTGATATGAAATTCAAAATGGCGGCTACGGCAGGACTTAGTTTAACATTGGACCCTATGGGAAAAATGTTTCAAAATGCTTCTTCTCTGAAACCACTTGGACAGTTGAAACCAAACTGCCCAGGAATGATCATTGGAAGGTCCTCTACAAATTTTTGTTTTTTATGCCGGTCGGAAATCCAAGATGGCCACCACCGCAGGACATAGATTAACATTGGACCCTATGGGAAAATGTTCAAATGCCTTCTTCTCAGAAACTACAAATATGATTAAAGCCAAACTGTACAAGAATGTTCATTGGATGGTCCTCTACAAACTTTACGTTTTTTGTTCCGATATGAAATTCAAAATGGCGGCTACGGCAGGACTTAGTTTAACATTGGACCCTATGGGGGAAATGTTTGAAAACACTTCTTTTCTGAAACCACTAGAACAGTTGAAACCAAACTGCCCAGGAATGATCATTGGAAGGTCCTCTACAAATTTTATGTTTTTTATGCCGATCGGAAATCCAAGATGGCCGCCACCACAATACATAGATTAACATTGGACCCTATGGGAAAATGTTCAAATGCCTTCTTCTCAGAAACTACAAATATGATTAAAGCCAAACTGTACATGAATGTTCATTGGATGGTCCTCTACAAACGTTAGGTTTTTTGTTCCGATATGAAATTCAAAATGGCGGCTACGGCAGGACTTAGTTTAACATTGGACCCTATGGGAAAAATGTTTCAAAACGCTTCTTCTCTGAAACCACTTGGACAATTGAATCCAAACTGCCCAGGAATGATCATTGGAAGGTCCTCTACAAAGTTTCTGTTTTTTTATGCCGATCGAAAATTCAAGATGGCCACCACCGCAGGACATAGATTAACATTGGACCCTATGGGAAAATGTTCAAATGCCTTCTTCTCAGAAACTACAAATATGATTAAAGCCAAACTGTCCATATGTGTGTACATTGGATGATCCTCTACAAACTTTACGTTTTTTGTTCCGATATGAAATTCAAAATGGCGGCTACGGCAGGACTTAGTTTAACATTGGACCCTATGGGGAAAATGTTTCAAAACGCTTCTTCTCTGAAACCACTTGGATAATTGAAACCAAACTGCCCAGGAATGATCATTGGAAGGTCCTCTACAAGGTGTGTGTTTTTTATGCTGATCGGAAATCCAAGATGGCCACCACCGCAGGACATAGATTAACATTGGACCCTATGGGAAAATGTTCAAATGCCTTCTTCTCAGAAACTACAAATATTATTAAAGCCAAACTGTACATGAATGTTCATTGGATGGTCCTCTACAATCTTAAGGTTTTTTGTTCCGATATGAAATTCAAAATGGCGGCTACGGCAGGACTTAGTTTAACATTGGACCCTATGGGAAAAATGTTTCAAAATGCTTCTTCTCTGAAACCACTTGGACAGTTGAAACCAAACTGCCCAGGAATGATCATTGGAAGGTCCTGTTTTTTATGCCGATCGGAAATCCAAGATGGCTGCCACCACAGGTCATAGTATTAACACAGAACCATATGGGGAAAATACAGAAATATATTCTTCTCTGAAGCTATTGCACTGATTGAACCTAAACTGTGCATCAATCATTGGAAGGTCCTTTACAAACTTTGTGTTTTTTATGTTGATCGTAATTCCAAGATGACGCAGGACATAGTTTTTACATAGGACCAATTGGTTTTTTTTATTACCAGGTGAACGATACAGGCTCTTGAGAGCCTCTGGTTATTAAAATGTGAACAAATTTCATGAATATCTTATGCAACACTCTTTAAAAATAGGACGTACCAAAGACCATTTTAGATGGGTAAAAGTCCCTGGTACCGCCCCCTTTCTGAAAGGCCTGAATAGAGCCATTTACTAATTAAAATTAAATGTTACCAATTGATCAAAATTAGGTATCTGTAAAGGAGAGCATTTTCAAATTTGGTTTTATAATGGTGTTAGATCTAGAATTCAGTGACAATTATATTATTGTGTCCACACTCATTGTGTTACACATGATATTCTGTGAAATGAAGAGCAACCATTTAGATATTACTTCTTTACTTATACTGTTTTCCCTTGTGTTAATAGGACTATTATCTACTGGTATGTGCCTTCTTGTGTTGTCATATCATGTAAGAGCTCTTTATATTTCATGTAAAAAAAAATGATTTTCATGCAAAATTACACTTGATGGAAGGGGGTAGATATTTTAGAAAAAAATGTAGAAAATATTTTTCTTGAAACTGAAAATAATTTCAACTTAAAAAAAATTAATAAACGGTAGAGAAAACCAAAGAGGCAATCACGAATGGATAATTCACAAGCACAAGCAAGATTAGGCATAAAACACAGAATGAAGACAAACAAAGCAACAAGCACAAAACAGAAAACTAAAAAGATGAGCAACACAGACCCCACTAAAACACTTGTGACATGTATACATTTTTCCTTCCATTTGCAGCTGCTACACATAAGCCATTGTCATTACAGGGTGTCTTTATCTTTTCTGAAAACACCAAGCCAACTTAAACCAAACATTGTATGAATCATCATGAAAATTATATTTGATAAACCCACCAACCTACCAAGATGGCTGCCATTAGTATAAATATAGTACATAGGAATAACCTACAAATAAAACAAACAGAAATATTTTTTTATTTCTGAACAGCAACATGTTGTTTGTCTAAATTTATTTTTCCGATGACTTACAGGTACCAAATATCTTGACTGATATCTTATTTTTATTTCTGATGACATACATGTACTCAATTATACTCTTCAGTCCTCAAGATGAGCACTGGTCCTCCAGCCCAAGACCAGTAAAACTTTGTTCAAACCAGTAAATTTTCAGTTTTTATTTATATAAAATAAATTCAAGAATTTGATTTGGACCAGTAAATTCAAATTTTCATTTCAAGGACTGCCCCATAATGCTTTGCTGAAAAAAAGAACAAAAATTCACATACAGATGACCTACATTAAATATAGGTATGGCAGCCGACATGAAAATTCTTATCTTGTCTTAATTACAAGACAGTGGGAAATGTGTCTTAGTGACTAATTAGCTCTCTAAGAATGTCCCTCATCAGGAGTTAATTACTGTTTAATTAGCCGTGTAATTAATACAGCTAATAACTTGACATAACTTTAAATAACCTTTTTGTAATATCTAATACAAATGTATGCCATTTGCAATTCAAGTGAAAAATATCAGAGGTCCATTGTTGAACTTGTGATTAAACTAATTATATGATTAGATTTAATTTTATGATTAAACAAATTTAACACAGTGTTAGTGTTAACGTCAAGTTGAACAACAGACTTCAGGTTTTGAATTTAAGAATGAAAACGTAGGTATCAAATTTAGTCATCGTCGGTAACCCACGGTTGATTCCGATACGTTCCTCTCTGATAGAGAGAGAGGAACGTATCGGAATCAACGGTGGGTTACCGACGATGAAATTTAGTGTGCATGATACGTTTCTGGAATAATCTTCATCAGGTACGCTCAAAGCCAAATAATTTAAAAGCCTTTGGGAGCAAGAAAACCAAAGGGTTTAAACAGGATAGCCAATATCAACTAAGGTCACCTATATTCCCGAGGGAGGATAACCTTTGTTTTAAGAATAATTACATGATTTAAGAACTGTAAATTTCGATTAAAAAAATATCGAATCTTGACACATTTCGTGTTGCTGATCAGGAATTTTTGTTGTATTAGAATTTTCATTTTTTTGATAGATCACTTTATCCAATGACAACATCTCATAATTCATAAATAATGCATTGATGCAACTGAATCTAGATTTTCTGAAATTTTGGTTTTTAGACAATGTTTCAAAGCATAGAAATATGTGTTTTGTTTATGTGTAATTGTTTATTATTAAAGTGTAAAAACAAAACAATTTATCCTTATTTACACCCAAGCTTACTCAGAAGAATACAGGCCTGATCTCTAATATAATTGTATATTTCTAAATTCATTGAAAATTTACTTTTGTATAATATTTCTTCCCGTTATGTTTAAATATTAAATTATAATAATTATTTTTTATTTTTTTATTTTTTTCAGGAATTTTTATTAGGAGATTGCACTAAAGCTAAAACAGTATTAAAATGGGAGCCAAAATATTCGTTTGATGTAAGTAAAGTAATCTTTATACTATGTACAAATCAATGGTATTCCATTGGAAAAAACACATCAATAGTGAACTTTAAATGGTAAAAAAAAAATCGTATAACATATGTCTTTACTAAGACATTTATGCAGTAAAAATACATTTCGCAAATTTCAATAGAAATTTTTGACAAAAAGACATTTTGTTTGTATTGCATTAGAATGGAGAAAACTGTATTGTTTTTTAAGCTTTGTCAAAGTCAATCTTAGTTTTACTGTCACAAATGTCTGTTAACTTATCTCTGCATACTCTTATTGGCATACAATATACATGTACTTCCAGGTTTATTATGTAATAAAACAATTACAGTCAATTTGAATTTTAATAGACCAAAAATAAATAAATATTGATTTTTTTGATGTGGTAATATTTCCCCCTACTTTGATTAATTCCTACAAGAGTTATTCCTCTTTGATTTATATCATATATCTTGTTTATTTTCAGGCATTAGTAACAGAAATGGTCAAATCTGATCTACAGCTAATGAAATCAAATCCTATAGCATAATGTATCTGTCTGTTAGTTTATTTGTGGGATGTTATGAACAAATTAAGTTTAAATGTGACAACCATGATCAATCTTAGAAAATATGTATTTACATGTACTTGCAGATATCAATCAGACAAAGGGATCACTATGAAATTATTGCCTTCATACAAGGTGAACATCGAAAGTTGCCACCCCAAGGATGGTTGTTTTCCCTGAGGGCTTGAGCCTGAGTGAAAACAACCTCTCAAGGGTTGACAGCTTGATGTTGACCTCATATGAAGGCAATAACTGTTTGTTATTATACCCAAACTACTCTAAGATGTTTAATACTTCGATGTTTTGTTTTGTAGAAGACAACAAAATAATTTCCAGTATAGAAAAAACAATTACTGAAACGAACTGGAAAAAGAGGATTTTCAGCACTTTTCCCATTGTCAGGGGTTGTAGCCCAGGCGACAACCTATTGTCTCCCTCTACAATATATATGTTTGGGTAGTCCACTTGGTTGTCCCCCTTCTCAGCAAATTTTCCTTAAAACATCCAAATTGTCTTATTACTTTTATATAGTAAAAAATTATTTAAGGTATAATAAAATGTATCGTCACACAATTAATTAATCTACAACCCCCCTCTTAAAACAACTTTGCAGCTGACATAACTTTGTCATTTCACACATCAATAGGGAATGGACGATACTTATAATAATATTTTCTTCATATTTTTAGTCTTATAGAAAATGTCAAAATCAAATATCTACTTTAGTTATAAATATTGAGGGATTCATTCACAAAAGTGCTAAATTTTAATGTGGAAAGACTGGGTGCAATGGACAAATTTAGTCACCTGTATTTAAAGGTCACCCTTTTCTTATCCTGTCGTAGAAAATTTCATATGGATTGAACCTCATTTTAGGGGTCACCTGTCTTATAAGACCACTTTGTCTTTGTCCCTAAGGTGACCTCTTAATACAGGTTTGACTGTATTTTGCAATGTATAGTGCTGCCATTAGTATAAATGTGGGTCTATTACAGAATGCTATTTATTGAATATTATTATCCATGTAAAGATTTTGTTTTATATATCTATACATTTATATGTGTTTGTTTGTTAGCTCAATTTTAAGATTCTTTTTGAATTAGAGTTGTCTTTCTTGAAACACATCTTTTGCATTAGAGCTATCTTTCTTGAATTACATCTTTTTGCATTAGAGTTGTCTTTCTTGAATCACATCTTTTTTTTTCATTAGAGTTGTCTTTCTTGAATTACATCTTTTTGCATTAGGCCAAATAAAATTATACCTCTGTTTCCTGTTACATGCCAGAAAAAATATGGGTAGGTAGGTAGGGATTTTTTTTATAAAGTTTGGGCATGTCAGAAAGAAATGTGCAAAGAAGATGGGCAGTTTTATTTATCCTAAAAGAACATGCTCCTTTGCATAAAAGATAGATAAACACCTACCTGTTAAAATATTTATTTTGTTAATTTGACCTTGTACGCATGTACCGGAAGTTGTACTGCAAGTTCCGGGGCACACTTTATTCACCTTACAATTTTTTTTCCGGTCGGTCGGCAGTAAAAAAAAAAAAAATCACCAAAATTTAGCCCACTCGCGGGGGTCCAGACATGAGTCAGTCGGGTAACAGGAAACAGAGGTATAATTTTATTTGGCCTTAGAGTTGTCTTATTGAATCACATCTTTTATTGTATGTGAAGTGGGACCACTATATCTTGTTTTTGCAATTTTATATTTGCAAGATATAATGTTTGTATCTGTGTATAATTGTTTACTTTTTTTTAATGAATATTAGTGTAGTGCGTTGTTTTGAATCTCAATTAACATATTTTGCATAATTGTAGATAATTTTATAAATAATTACTGCAAACCAATGAATATTAAATTTCTGCGTTTCACTGATTCAAGACTCTTTTGCCATGATTTAATTATGAAAAGAAAGTTTAAACAATGACGGTCAACAAAATGAACAATCAACTCGGACCTTAAATCATTGAACATAAAAAAACGACCATGACATATGACATTTCAAAATCAAGGTACTGGCTTGAGACAGGCATAAAAATGTGGCTAGGTTAAACAAGTTACTGAGATCCCAATATTTCCCCCTCTTGATAATTGGTGATAAAATTCACATTCTCCATCCTCAAGTCTTTGCCAAAGTCACAAAGGTTAATAGCATGTAATCTTTTATTGGTTTACAGCAGTTTTAAGATCTCACAGCATTTTATAATATCCTAAGTGTTTTTACATGGTATTTCTGTGACAATCTGATTGTATAGCAAAAAAATCTTGACAACAAACAATCAATAAAATTATAAAAATAAATAATCACAACTTTTTTGATTTTCTAAAAATATTTCATGAGTGACTGAACAGTGCAATAACTCATTAATGTACTTTACACTTGAGCGAGTTATTATAGAGACTTTATGCTCATGATTGAAATATTTTTGTTAATAGAAAAATCAAGAGTAAGTATTTGTGACTCGAGAAACGTTAAAAAAAAAACCAAACTATGTTGTCATTCGTAACACACAAAGTGTTTTGCAATTTTGAGATGTTGAAAAATATGTACTGTGATGTCACGACAGTGAGTTGTCATTTCATGTGTGTGAAATACTAGATTCATTTCACTGATTAATTCCGGTAATGTACTGCCATCCATATAATAACTTTTTTTTATCAGAGCAATACACTAGAGACATCATCAGGGGCCGTCATGGTCATGATTGTATGGAAGTTGGATTTATAACTACCTGTGCAATCAGTGTCTATCACCACTAAAGTTGTGAGTTTGAACCCCCGTTCACACGAGGTGTACTCGATGCAACATTATGTAATAAAGTTTGTCTTGACTTGTGACAGGTCAGTGGTTTTCTCCAGGTACTCCGGTTTCCTCCACCAATAAAGTTGATCACCACGATTTAACTGAAATAGTGTTGAAAGTGGTGTTAAACACCAAAAACCAAACTAGAGACATCAGAGAGTAAGCTAGTATAACAGCTGGAGACTGATAGTGAATCAAAACTTTTTTATACATTTTTCCATATTTTTAATTGGTATGACTATAGTTCCTCACAACAAGTAAAGTTTGTTAAATTTCTAGAGAGATTATGAAATAATACTTTTTAATAACAGCAGTAATAAATATTGGTTATAACATATATATTTTGTGGACTATTCAAATTTTAGCATTCAATATTGCAATAGTGTCTTGTAATCTATTAGCCTGTGTTTCTTATTTCTTAGGATCTTGTAGGTGACTAAGATGTAAAATTTGTTCACACCACGATATAGCTGAAATACTGCTAAAGTTGGCATTAAACACCAATCAATCAATCAATTTGTGGTGCATCATTACATCTAGTGTGCATATTATGTGTAAATAAGTACATTGTATATTGTAAAGACTCTACAAACAACATAGTACTATAAGTACATCAGAAAAGATGTAAAATGAACTTTTATTGTTAATATTTTATGTCTATCATAGTTAATATTACATATATTAATCTTTTCCTACCAAACTTCAGGTGCCAAGCCCACCTTTCTGAGGGGTCGTAAATCTTTTCTAACCTGAAATGGAGGAGTTGTGAGAATTTTTTTTTTTTTTTTTTTTTTTTTTTTTTTTTTAAAGAAATCAAAACTAGAATGAGATCATTAGTAATTAAACATTTAAATCATGGCCAGTGAGAGGAGATACAGTATGTGTCATCTAAATGTTTATATAATTTATCCCCTGTATTTAAAAACTGTCAAAACATTATGTTTAACCTATATCTGTTACAACATGGAAATCTGGTGAAATGACATATAATTTATAAGTCAAAGTACTGAATTTAACAGGACAAGGTGTTGACATTATATAAAGTTGGAATGTCATGGTAACATTTATGCTTTGAAATATAACATGAAAATGTGTTTTGATGTCATGTTAATAACTTGTTGATAAATTTATCAGATGGAATGATTATATGCTACTATTTCGACACAAAACATATTATATTAAATGACATGTTAAATTTTTAAGCACAAAATATATTAAATGACATGTTAAATTTTTTAATGCAAGATATATTAAATGACATGTTAAATTTTTAAACTCAAAATGTTCAATAGAATGACATGTTATATATTTAAACACAAAAATATCCAATAGAATGACATGTTAATATTTAGACACAAACATATTCAAAAGAATGAAATGTTAATATTTAAACACAAAATGTCCTGTAGAATGACATGTTAATGTTCAAAAGAATGACATGTTAATATTTAGACACAAACATATTCAAAAGAATGATATGTTAATATTTAAACACAAAATGTCCTGTAGAATGACATGTTAATATTTAAACACAAAATGTTCAAAGGAATGAAATGTTACTCTTACACATAAAATATCTAATGGAATGACATTTTACTGTTTAAGCACAAAATATATATGTTACTGATTTTTCTGTAGATTTTCTTGAATGTTTGTGTTAGGATGAAAATTTATTGAAATCATACACATAGAAATCCATCAAATGACAATCATGCTTAAAGACTACCAAATTTTCCCACTCTATAGATTTGTATTAACACTAAACTATTATGCCTTTCACAAACAACTTTTAACTAGAGATTTATAAAATCATGAATATTAAGTGTAGTAAATATAGCACACATTTTCTTCCTCCTAAAGTTTCCCAGGGGCCATCATGGTAGTGATCGTATGGTAGTTGGATTTACAACTACCTATGCAATCAGTGCCTATCACCACTAAAGTTGTGAGTTCGAATGCCGCTCAGTGGAGGTCTACTCGATACCACATAATGTGATATAGTTTGTCAGTGACTTGCGACAGGTCGATGGTTTTCTCTGGTTTCCTCCACCAATAAAACTGACCGCCACGATATAGCTGAAATACTGTTGAAAGTAGCGTTAAGCACCAAACCCTTGACAGTAAGGTCAGCCTTTGTTTAGTATAATATATTATGTAGGAGGGAGAAAAAAATGTTATGTTTAGCTGTAGTAAGATTGAATTATAAAATTGTAATACAAAATGACAATTCCCACATGTGTGGTAATTTGTCTATAGATACAAGAATGAGGGAAAAGCTTTTTAATAGTAACTATTATTATAAGTCTATTGTGAGGGAGATACAAGTTACACAAAATAAATTATTAATTTGTAATGTTTTGTTTTAAATCTTTGGAAACATTTTGAAATTCATTTGCGTGACATGGAAGAACAACTCCCCTCCTCCACCCAATATCAAATTACTTGCAACAGTTAATCTTGAACATAACACACATGTTTGTTTTAAATTTTCATGTTCGAAATCAATATGAAGGCAGTGGTTTACTTACTCTGAATTATCTCCCTTGTTGATCAATCTTTTTAAATCACTTTTACTCAAGTTCTCATTCTCTATCCAGAGTTGTAGTTCCCGCTACGCTCCACACTCTCTGTCAATACTCATTTTACAAGATTTTTGTAAAATTTAGAAACAGTAAAAAAAAATGTACTTAAAATTGTTTTAATTATTGTAAATATCAATAAAGATGAAAATAAATCACTCATTTCAAATCAATTCTCTCTTAAAAATGATTTTCAACCCCCCCCCCCCACACACACACACACACTTCTTGGGAGAACTATATTGAGGAGGTAAAAATTAAAAACGATCAAAATCATGTTTAAGAGAGATTTGATTTGAAATGATTGATTTATTTTCATCTTTATTGATATTTACAATAATTAAAACAATTTTAAGTACATTTTTATACTGTTTCTAAATTTTACAAAAATCTTGTAAAATGAGCGTTGACAGAGATAGTGTGGAGCGTAGCGGGAATGACAACTCTGGATAGAGAATGGCCTTCAACAAGTACAACGATGTTTTGATCATGTGATTGAAAAATGTTAATGATGGTCATGTGATTTTGGGACTATTTTTCAAGCGTTGACAGAGATGTAGTGGAGCTTAGCGGGAACGACAACTCTGGATAGAGAATGTGAAGTTCTATGTCAGGAATTATCTCCCTTGTTGATCAATCTTCTTGTTAAATTCCTCTCACCTTTACTGAAGTTCTATGTCAGGAATTATCTCCCTTGTTGATCAATCTTCTTGTTAAATTCCTCTCACCTTTACTGAAGTTCTATGTCAGGAATTATCTCCCTTGTTGATTAATCTTCTTTTTAAATTCTTCTCACCTTTACTGAAGTTCTGTCAGGAACTATATCCCTTGTTGATCAATCTTCTTTACCGAAGTTCTATGTCATGAATACACAACAAAATGTTGATGGCACATTCCTATCTACAATTTGAAATGGAATTACACTATAGGTTTTGAAATTTATATCAACTGTTAGTTTTTGGGGTGAACATAATTATTGTGTTTGGACATTATTTGGTTTATTAGTTATTTTGGTGATGGAACCATATTGATATTGTTTGTTATGTTTTTAATGTTGGATTCTTCTGTCAGCAATTCATTAGATCAAGCACATGTTACATTTTGATTTCCCTCTACCAACGGAATGTGTGTCTACTACTATTAAGTGTGTGAGTATCTGTCACTGGTGACCATAAACATGTTCTATTTGAGGTAGTTACAATCCTGTCCTTCCTTCCTCTTTGTTGACTTGGCAGTATTGTCTGACCTTTGATTGGCGGCTTCTGATTACCCTTTGGTATTTTCACATTTTTTCTCCCATTGCAGATGATCAAGTTATCTATCGTCTGATACATGCAGATTCCAAAGGGTTGAACAATGTTCGGAAAGTTTTCGCACCAAAATATAGTGTGTTTAAGTTCAATTGTATTACTGTTATTGACGAGTTGCACAACATAATTTAATCAATCTTGTCAGATCATGGCTGCAGTTCAGTAGTTTTGTTTACTCCATCAATAAACTGACCATCATAACATATTGCATCGTCAGTAACCCATAGCTGATTACCCTCCACTTATCACGCTCGGATAACTCTCCACTCATCCAGATGAGAGTAATCGGAGCGTAATCAACTACCCACTGTGAATATATTGTTAAAAGTGACTATATATCTATTAGATGTAACTACCCCTTTACATGGTTGCTTCCAGAAATTATGAATATCTACAAGCATGAAGGAAAACTAAAACACATTACAAATTATTAGATAGAACAGAGAACTATTTCAGCGATACAACATTAAATTGAAACTGGAGGAATATTGCATAAAAAATAAAATCAAGCTGGTATAAATTTCCAGGCCCAGTGAGAGGGGGGTTCAGCCGGTACATCGGTCCGGACCTCGGATGGCCAAGAAGGGGCCTGTGAATCTAGGAAGGGCCCCCATAGCCTTGGCCATAGACGTTTTATTCTGATTTTTTTTCCAGGGGGGGGGGGGGGATATTTTCAGCTATATTTAGTTTATTTAGAATAAATAATTGTGAAATTCGCTTGGACATCTGAATTATGTTTGTCACTGCTTTGTATAAAGTATACGTTATCTGGACATTCTGCAGCACATTGGTATTGGACCTCCAGTCCTCAACTTTGAAAGAAGTCTCTGCTTGTCCCCGGCGGCCCAAAACAGTCTTGTTCCGCCTTGCAAAATTTCTCTTCGAGGCCCTGTCAATTTCATTGATTTGTACTCTCGATGAAATACAATTACTCTTAAAACATATATTTATCATCAATGAAATATATTTTATCTTTAAATATATCCAACTAAGATCATTTTTATAAAGGGAGACAATCCAATGTCAAGTTGTATATTTTCGTCCATTGAAAATCAGTTGAAAATGATAATAGGATACTTGCATATGCACATTCCAATAATATGTGACCCAATTCTTTGTTGACGTTATTTTCATGCATAGTACAGAAAGGAAGAAAGGACTCGGGTGTGGTTTCATTTACATCACATGACATTATCAATATACACATAAAGCAAGTAACTCTGAGCTTTCAAATTGGTCTGCCGTTCCACAGCACCTGAGTTCAGCCCCGTTTTTGAGCGGGTTCGCGTTGCTCGATCTTTAGTTTTCTATGTAGTGTTTTGTAGATCATTGTTTGTCCCTTTGTCCATTTTCTTTTAGACATTGTATTGTCTTTCCTTCCATTTACGGCTTCATCTTGCCCCTTTGGCATGTTCAAACCTTTCTTTTTATATGTGTTTTTGAGAATATTGTCAGACATACTAATTGTTATGATATCCTTAACTGATATCCTTAACTTGTACAATAATACCCCCAGCAAAGCTATTGTAAATGCGGCCTCTAATATCACATACAGGCCGATGACCCCTTTTTGGGACAGGGTTGATATCGTTTACGTAGCGCATTTCTCAAGAGTGGATTATTTTTAAGAATCTACAGTTTCTACGTATGTTCTTGAATATATTAACTTTAACCTTTTACTGTTTTAGGCTTAAAAACGCGTTTCACTTATTTTTGGGCTTTCGTGTCTCGAACCACTGCTGGGCTTTTCAAAGTCTATTTTGACTATCAAAACTTCCATCTAACCACTCGGCTACGGTGACCACACTACTATTCGCTATAATTAGTATATTTGACTCTTGATAGTAAGCTTTGTAAAAATAAAATATCAACATTTTGTTTAAAAAAGCAATATACAAGACACGATACAAGTATTTCAGATCATGCCATAATTTATGTTCAGAGCTGACGAGTATGTGAACTTTTAAAATGTATTGTCACAATACAAAAACAACTGACGAACCGACCGCAAGTAATTACTAATAACAAATCAAACAGATCACAGGTGAAGATTTGGGACACTTGAAAGACCTTGAAATATCTAAATATAAACGATTCTTTTCACTTGAAATACCTTGAAATATCTAAATATAAACGAGAATCGAAAGGACGTTGACCGATAAAAATGTGTCGTTTTATTTTTGTTAATTGTTGTCTTATTTGACTTTCTAAACATTGAAAGTGTAAAAAAATATATGCCATACCATATATTTTTTCAACAACACTATTATTGTACAAGTTAGATACATTATTATTGAAACAAAAGAATTTGCCCGTATTGGATATAACGGGTTTCTTTTTCCGCATTCGTACTCAGGTGACGGCCTTGGTGCTACGTACCTCGGCCTTCACCTGAGTACTCATGCGGAAAAAGAAACCCGTTATATATCCAATACGGGCCGCTTCTTTTGTTTCAATAGTACTGTATCCTATGCTTATTTAACTGTTCTTTAATTCGCTGTTCTCTATTCATAGACCAAGAAACTTATTAATTGTCCTTTTGTACGTGTTTTATCAATGTGAAAGTTGACTATCAATGTAATATAAGAGAAGGTGACTAACTATTTTAGCAACCTATCTTTTTCAAATGAGTTTTTTTTTACATACAAATGATTCATTATATTTGTTCTACTGTATACCATTTGCATCAGTATATATCCATCTTTAGAGGTTGCAAATAAAATACCCACTAATGATCCTTTCCTATACATGTATAACTGCAAAAATTGCTAAAAAAAATCGTGATTTTCCCATGGGTTCATTTTAGTAGACTTTTTATATATTTTATTTTGTTCATTTCTCTAATGGTTCGCAGAAAAAAATGTTAGATTGACTAGACTATTATACAAAATGTACTGAACATGAGCCTATATCATAAGCCAAGTTTCTATGCTAATTTAACAACACTGATTAGCATTGTAAGGCCCTTCTTTTTAAGACTAAAAGCATGAGCATGTATTATACCGATCTACAGGTTTCATTCCTGTCTGGATTTGAATCAAATTAAATACATGAGCACTATTATCTGAAGCGAATTCAAAGATGAACCATGTTCTTACAATTTTTTTTTTAATTTTTTATTAGAGTTATGACTCTTAGCTATAGTCACTTTGAAATTTGACTTGTTGGAAACACGTGTGCGCGCACACGTTCGTAGCTCTTACGCACCTGTTAAAACATTTTTTCAGTATGACAATAACGGGGTCCATACCTCTGAGATTCAATTTACCACGTGGGCTTGAATTTAAAAAAAAATACTGATGAGAAATTGCATAAAAAAACTACGTCAGAAGATTAAATTTTATAAATATAATAAAGAAAAAAAAAAAAAAAACTTTAAGCTTATTTGATTATCGACTTATCCCTAAAAACGAAACCAAAACAATATTTTGTCGCTTTATTTAAACATTTCCTTTAGAAATTTCATTTTCAAATATAATATTTAATAATTTTAAAATAATTTCATGGCTATATCTTAAATTGACCATAGGCAATTAAATCTTTATTAGGATTTCCAAAGTGATATTTGACTATATTTAATCCTATTACTAGTGGGATATTTGCCCCTTATTTACATTAAATAATCCTTCTTGTGTGTGTTGATTTTTTGTATTTAGGATTCAATTCGGAACGTTTGAAGTCACAAGTATATCAAACAGAGACAAATTGAAAGTTAATCTTCAAATGTTTCTTTTTTTTCAAGATGTAACCATTTTATTTTCTTTTGAATCATAGTTAAATAATTTAAAAACAAATGTTTACTCGTATCATTAAAGGTGAAAGGTACAACTGACTTTAATAAAAATCGGAAATAAGAGTTGCATATCTATTGGACCAACATCATGTATTAGTCATACGACGGTAGAGGCATAGGCTACACCCCTACATTTTTACTGAGCCGCATTTACTGTCATATTTTTAAAAAAGTGGGGCACTCATGAGTTTAAACAGAAACGTATTTTATTTGATTCAGTTTGAAGGGCCCGGGTGGCTCAATGAGTTAGGTAGTTGGATTACCTAACAACTCATACAAGCCTATCACCAATACGGCGTGGGTTCGCCCCCGGCTTTGTAAATTGCAAAAAATTGTGCACTCGACTCGCAGACGCAAGTGATAAAACTTACCAGTTGCTTGCCCATGGTCGGTGTTTCTCTCCGGCTTCTTCCACCACTAAAATGGTCGCCATCATATAGCTGAAATATTGCTGAAAGTGGCGTTAAACACAATAAATCTAAATCAATTGATCCAGTTTCCACGACGTGCATCCGGAGCATTATGGTGTCTTTGAAGCCGATGCACACGCATGATTACAACTGATGCCGGCAAATCTTTACACAGACTACAGTTGTTTCCATTCTGATGACATTTCTGATAAATAGGAATTAATTTTGATTTTAAATTAACCGGGCATATTGTTTCCGCATGCGCATACTGTTTAATGGCATCAATCGTGTAATTGATTTTTACAAACATTTGACGTTTCCAATCAGAACTTGCATTACATAAACAAATACATTTGCAGGTACAGTTTTTGAATAGTTGTACATACGGTTTTTTATGATTGATTGATTGATTGATTGATTGATTGATTGATTGGTGTTTAGCTCCAACTTTAGCAATATTTCAGCTATCGTCCATTCGGAAAAACAAAACGTCATTTATATCCAAATAATAACACAGGAGTTATATGGTCATGCAAAAAAGGAGAAATCAATTAAATTACTAAGAACGATCTACGATATTTTTAAAGAAGGAAGGTAACTCGCATAAATTTTACAATAGAATACCCTTTATAAGTATTCAATTAATTTGATGCATGTAAAAAACAAATGTTTTATACCTCCTTCTTCAAAAAGTTAAAACGTTGTTTGCCCATTGCAAAGTGTACTTATAGTATAGTATGGTACGGTGATGCAGCTTGGTTTGAACAACAAACCTATTTACATTCCGTCATGATGACAACCCTCCCATGCATTTTTCTTTCCGCTGGACGAAAACCATACCCATGCATATATTGTGAAGTTATTGGCAACATATTCACATAAATTAGATTAAGATCAAAAATAAACACACAGAAAGTCATATACAAATTTTGTACCTTATCAGATTAGATCATAACAGAAACTCTCCTTAGAGATTATAGGAGAATTTGTCTTAACAATAAACAAGCTGAGGGTTTATAGAAATATGATCCATTATAGATATATTGAAATTGTAAATCCACGATCAAATCATCTATTTGAAAGCTGACTTGAAAATTCAACCCATTCCTGAGCGTTTGTAGAAATATAATTCATTTGATTGATTGATTTTTGGTGTTTAACGCCACTTTCAGCAATATTTCAGTTATATCATGGCGACCAGTTTTAGTGATGGAAGAATCCGAAGTACCCGGAGAGAACCACCGACCATGGGCAAGCAACTGGTAAACTTTATCACTTGCGGCTGCAAGTCGAGTGCACCCTTTTTGTAATTTACAAAGCCGGGCGCGAACCCACGCTGTATTGGGGATAATCTTGTACGAGTTGTTAGGTAATCCAACTACCTAACTCATTGCGCCACCCGGGCCTTTGATCCATTTGAAAGCTGAAATAGTCCAGCCATTTCTGCAGCACGTCTGTATATACTGTACATATATTTAGGGAGTGACCCTGTTTCCCGTGTTCCTGTACCATTTACCCCTGAAACTAATATATTCCATAATGGTAACACGTGTGTAATGTAACTACGTACGTTAAAGTGATGGTAGATGGTGAAAGGTATTTTCATGCTACATTTAGTGCTCACCTTTCTCCTTCGGTGATATTATTAGTACTTTGATTCTATAAAAAATAAATAAAAATAAAACATATTAATAAATGGTTCCAGATTATTCTAAAGTCTTCATGCGAGAATGAAAGTGGTGCTAGTTGTCTTAACTCTCATCTAATTCTGAGAAACTTATAGTGTACGTGTGGAACTATTTGAAGCCCCCGATCATTTTTTCCTTACATTGTATCAAATGTAACAATTTGAAACAGATTTCCCATTTTTATGCCAGTATATTACTGTTTGGGTCCCATTTGTTTTCTGATGACGAAAACACTGTTTTACTCAATAATGTCCAAAGCTTTATTTTACAGGGTTAAAGATACATAACTGGACTTAACGCCAACATCATGTTGTAATTTAAAATTAAATATCCTGCTTCGTGCTATCATTTGATAGAATATGGATATCCCCATAATTATTATCTTATTCGGCATACTATTTACATAACTGTAATATATGACGTTACGCGCGATGTTGGTGACACTTGACGTTACACATAATTAACGTTGAAAAAAACGTTTCGCGTCTTCTTTTTCATTTTTTTCTTCTTCCTTATTTGTGTTTGGTTAGGATGGAGGTGGTGTGGGTGTGTTTTATTTGTGTTTACATACCGTGGGTTTGGTTAGGATGGAGGTGGTGTAGGTGTGTTTTGATGTATTGTTCTTTATTTCGGAATTTCACTTTTTGTTTTTATTGATTTTTATTTTATTTTGGCTTGCTTGTATATATTTGTGTTGTTGGTGTTTTCCTTTAGGTGTTTATTTCAATGTTTGTTTGTTTGCTTATTTATTTCGTTTGTATTCCCTTTTAGTATTTATTGATTGTTTATGTTATGTGACTGTACTTTATCATTTTTTCTTTGAAAGTATATCTTGCTCTAAAACGAGATTATCATATTCTGGGTCCGTGTTAACAAAGGTATCTTAGGACTAAGACGTGTCTTAGGATGGTCTTAAGAAATATCTTAGTCCTAAGTCGGGTTAATGAAAGTGTCCTAAATTGCGATATGTCCTAAAATTTATCCTAAAGTTAAGACACTAAAATAGGTGTCCTAAGCGTGTTTTAGGATAATTCGGGCTTCTTTTTCTGCTCATTTTGGTACAGAAGTACATAATGTATTACACGGAACAGTTACGTACAAAATAATGGACAGACAAAGTTTTACTTTCAATTGATAAAAAAAATCTGCACGTTTTTATCCTTTAACCCTTTTGAATAACTGATGATGTGACACGTTGACATCTTGAAAACAGCTCACTTGGCTAAAAGTTTAATGTAACGAACACGTATTGATTAAAATTTACCATCACTTTCATTGATATTATTTTATTAAATTATTATCAGATTTTATTAGGTTTGTATACATTTCTTTTCTAAAATTCACAATTAAATCAGCGTAATATATAAATAAAATAAAATTTAATCTTATTATTTTATTTTTTATGTGAACTTTTGCGTAACACATTAATGTTTGTAGCATTTATATCTATATTATTCTTTCTTTACACAAATCAGCTCGTATTCATATTTACGATTATGTCCAGGACATCCTAAACGAAGATAGTGCTAAGACAGCTTTGATATACAATCTCAGACATGTCCTAGGATAGTCCTATCAGTGTCCTAAAATATGTCATAAGACATGTCTTAGGACATATCTTAGGATACTTTCATTAACACGACCCCTGTTTGTTTATTGATTGATTGTATACGTTGTATTCTTGAAAATTTCTCGTAATATCTTATGTATAATCTAATGAAATTATAATTAAAATAATTCAGTTCACATTTTTAATTTTCATATTTATATATTTCGCGATTTTATTTTAACTATTATATAATTATAGTTTCTACAATGCATACATTCTTTTTTGCGATGCTTGTTCAAAAATGACACACACAAAAAATTAAGGTCATGAATTCATTTTTAATTAGGGTCGCTTGAGTAAGCGGAAACACATCTTTATTTTTTCAGGTTTGGTATATTTTTGTATTTTGTTTTCGCTCTTTTGTTTGTTGTTTTTCAAGTTTTGATATCGTTTGTTTGTTTTTAGTTTCGCGTTTTTTAGTTGTTGTTTATTTGTTTTAATTTTAATAGAAAAATATAGAAGTAACGCGACGTTATTTTGCCGTCGAAAAGAAAAAAACGTTTACTGGACAAATTGGGTAACCTTCTACAATTTTACGTAGAAATCGTAATTTTTATCCGAAATCAAGTTTGTTAAGTTCATTCTCTGCCACTGAAAATGAACATTTTTCGTTATTTGGATTTAGCACGAAATATGAGCGAAAAATATAGTTTCGAATGTTTAAAGTTTTGTACTTCGTGGTTTTTTGTACGTCAAGTTGCAACTGGACATTTTGTTGACCTTACTCCTTTAGGAATATTTTTTAACTTGCTTTAAAAAAATCATTTTTGAAAAAGACTTTTTCGTTTTTGAAGATAATAACATTTGATATGTATACTTTTTTTGTGAAAATTTTGTAAAACATAGCTGAAATAAAGCTTGGTATTTGGCATGTAGATGTTTTTCCTTCAGCGTTATGTTCTTTTCTTTCCATGCACTTACCGATTTTTTCCTTCAAGCATTGCTTTAATCAGAAATCGTTGACTCTACTTCCGGTCCCACAAAATAAAATGGTCCTAAAAAGGTATTTTTAGGTTTTTACTGAGAAAAATGTAAAAGACATACGGATATTTGTAACGCGTTACATGAGAAAATTGTGTGTTAACGACGTTTTCTTCCAATAAATTCGTTTTCAAAAGCAAAAATAAACCTAATCTAATATAATAAAACAAATATTCGTATAATTCCCTATACAAGCATGTATCGAAATAAAAATCCATCAATCTAAAAAAAATCTACATTCGTTTTACTTATTTCATGTTCTATTTAGTCAAAGTATCACCAATAGTGCGCGTAACGTCAATTGAAACGGAAACAGATTCATATAACATCTATGCTTCAGTTAGAAACAATAAAATATGTGGGTTTGGGGTTAGGGTTATGGTGTTTACCGCCACTTTCAACAAAATCTCAGTTATATCGTGGCGGTTTTATTGGTGGAGCAAACTAGATACACAAAGAAAATCACCGACCTGTCGCAAGTCACTGACAAACTTTATCACATAATGTTGTATCGAGTACACCTCGTCATGAACGGGGTTCGAACTCACAACTTTAATGGTGATAGGCACTGATTGCATAAGTAGTTGTAAATCTGGAATATATATATATGTTTATTTCTGTTAACCTTTGTTAATACAATGGTATACAGATAACTAATTTAAGTACAACAATACATACTAACAAAACAGCTGTATACAATATTTACAACATGAGACAGAGAGAGAGAGTTACATTTTTCATTCATGAGTGCAGACATTTTATTAATAAATCTAATAAAAATGCATATTTTTTTTTATTTTAGATTTTTTGTCAGATTCACCAAAGCACCAAATTTCAGAACATTATAATTTTTAAGATAATTTTTATCTATACAAATCTTTCTTTTTCCATTGAAATAGTCACATGCACATTTTAATAGGTAATGGAACTCATCTCCAAGATCTTCTGTGTTACATAAATGACAAATTCTGAGGTCCCTAGGTATGTTGTTCCATCGTCCGTATTCAACAGGCACCATACGATCACGACCACGATGGCCTCTTGACTAGATGTAAGTTTTTGACAAAAAATAAACTGTTTTTCTATAGTTGTGTTTTTATTTGAGCTATACTGGGTGGGTAGAAGAGTCATATGAGGATATGTCATATTTCTGTCAATATTTTCAGCAACTGAAATAAACTATAAGAAAAACTCCTTTATGTCATTAACAAATTTATATTATCTTAACAAGGGACAATTGTTTGCTCACATGCATAATTTTTTGATTGGTCAATTGATTCTTTTCTGTGATAGCATAATGTATTTTTTCATGTCAAAACTGTAATTTTGTAGTTGTATTTAGGAGATTGCATAAATTTAATTTTGCGATGGTATTAAAATAGAGTTATGTGATGGCATAAATCATTATAGTTTTGGCATAAATAATTGTGCTATGGCATAGATAAGTGTAATGAGGCATAAACAATTATGCTATATAGTATAAATAATTATGCCACTGTATAAATAGATTTATGTGATTGCATAAATAGAATTATGCGATTGCACATATGACGGTTATTATTTTTTTTCTTTTAGTAAAAATTAATTTTCTCTTAAAAATAAAATTCAAATTTTGACACATGTATGACTTCTGTTATATTAGTGTAAAGCGCATATGGTTTTGCTTGAGCAGATTACTAAATGCACACGGTCACTTGAAATCCAAATAATAAAATGAAAATGAAAAAAATAAATGTACAGTATAACCTTTCTAAACCGAACCCTTTTCGGACAGAAGGATTTGATTGATTTATGCAGGTGTTCGGTTTACACAGGATCAAAATGCATTGAAACTGATGTGAATGGACTTCAGAAGATGTCTGGTTTAGACAGGTTTCCGGTTTGTTCAGGGTTCGGTTTATACAGGTTTCACTGTATATAGTAATTGTATATATAAAATATATGTATGTAATTACTTTATGCTTTTTTCTATTTTCATTTATTATTTATTTGGATTTCAAGTCACTGTGATAAAAGATTCATTATTTTTTTTTTGGTCATTTTATGTTAAATCACATCTACATGTATTTATCTAACTGATGGTAGAGAAATTTTCACCCCAAAAAAAATGCAACTAAAATGAGTCAAGTAAATTAAGGTTAAAGTACTTCTATACTATTCTTTTGCAAAATATTTTGTCAAGAATTAATTTTGTCTTTTTGTTACAAATCGAATCAATAGCATTCGTGGAAATAGACTCAGATACAACTTACAAGTTAAACATGAAATTGAATTTATTCAAATAAAAAGGAAGAAATATTTATTTTGTTATCAATTAGCCATATTTTGTTGTTGACCATAGCAGTTTATAATTCTAATTTCTTTTCAATTGTATGTTCAATGTCGCACAATGTTCAAATAAAACTTTTCCCTTGTCCAAACTTTACAATGGGGCGTTTTTAATGGGATACAGAGTGAACAAACCAATGTATTTAAAATATCACCTATTCAAACTTCTCCGGTTTTGTTCCCAATGGTTGAAATCAAAACATGTAAAATTTAATTTTTAAAGAAAATGCAAATAAATGCTTTCAACATGTCAGAATTCGTTGCCGTAGGACAAGCTTAATATGACGAAAATAAATATAGCATATGTCTATATTCCACAAAAATTATAAGACCATTGTTTATCTACAAACTAACCAATTTAATACTTAATGTTTATAATAAGTAAACTTTGCTGACACTAAGCTAACAAAGAGTAGAAAATTGAAATGAATCCCCAGTTCCGTTTTCTTGATATCGTTTCATTGAATATCTTAGTATGAATCCACAGATCTGAATTTTGTCAGCTTATTTCATGCATGCGAATCTCTGTGAATCCACGCACGGTCTGGCTTAACTATTATTTTTCAATCCCCTCCCCCGAGTCATTTCATATTTTTTTGTATTACCAATAAAAATTATTGATAACTCAACATAAAAACAGCAGGGTTCGTGTTGCTCAATGTTTAGTTTCCTGTGTAGTGTTTTGTTGATCATTGTGTGTCCTTTTTATTTTGGCCATTGTCAGTGTCTCTTTCTCCATTTAAGACTTCTGATGATTACCCTTTGGTGTCTTCAGACATTTAAGACTTCTGATGATTACCCTTTGGTGTCTTCAGACATTTAAGACTTCTGATGATTACCCTTTGGTGTCTACAGACATTTAAGACTTCTGATGATTACCCTTTGGTGTCTTCAGACATTTAAGACTTCTGATGATTACCCTTTGGTGTCTTCAGACATTTAAGACTTCTGATGATTACCCTTTGGTGTCTTCAGACATTTAAGACTTCTGATGATTACCCTTTGGTGTCTTCAGACATTTAAGACTTCTGATGATTACCCTTTGGTGTCTTCAGACATTTAAGACTTCTGATGATTACCCTTTGGTGTCTTCAGACATTTAAGACTTCTGATGATTACCCTTTGGTGTCTTCAGACATTTAAGACTTCTGATGATTACCCTTTGGTGTCTACAGACATTTAAGACTTCTGATGATTACCCTTTGGTGTCTTCAGACATTTAAGACTTCTGATGATTACCCTTTGGTGTCTTCAGACATTTAAGACTTCTGATGATTACCCTTTGGTGTCTTCAGACATTTAAGACTTCTGATGATTACCCTTTGGTGTCTTCAGACATTTAAGACTTCTGATGATTACCCTTTGGTGTCTTCAGACATTTAAGACTTCTGATGATTACCCTTTGGTGTCTTCAGACATTTAAGACTTCTGATGATTACCCTTTGGTGTCTTCAGACATTTAAGACTTCTGATGATTACCCTTTGGTGTCTTCAGTATTTTCTCTTGTTTATTTTTCTTCTATATTTGTAATTTTAAATATTACAGGGAAAAATATTAATATTTAATAATGTATTCAAGATATTTTTTTCAATTTTCTATAGATTGTAGAATTTCTAGATATTTTCTTAAATACTTAAGCTTTGTTTACAAATGTTTTCCCTATCTATTTTATTTCTTGCATGATTAAGTACGACAATACATTTTTGCCACATAAAAGCAAATTTAAAACCAATTTCAATATTTTTAAATTTTCTTAATAATTTTCAAGGAGATATTCAATGTGTATTTACAGAAATTTAAATACATTCCAAACAAACTATATGTCTAACAAGGCATATGAAGTATTTCTTTGAACTTAAAAAACAAGCTTATATTACCGACAACATACTAGTACACATAAGCCAAACTAGTGACGACACCCACGCTTAGAAGAAGCTAAACCAGTATCAGGATGTATTTATATAAATGGATCTTGGTAAAATAGATTACTATCTTTCCCATTTAAATTTTGAAACACTCAAAATTTTAAAAGTAAATTCAGAATTTGTGATGATGGCTTTAACCTGAAATAGGGTGTTAAAGAAAGGTACCAAGAGAGTAAAGGGTTTGCATTAAATGTAAAGAAGAAGAATACTGATGATGAGTGTCATTACTTTCTTCTTTGTCAAAGGAAAAAAAAATACGTACGTGTACAACTATATTGAATGATGTTGTTATTCCAAAAATGCGTCGTGTGCACTGAATTAGATATCTACGCCTTTATTGATAAAGTAGAACAAAATTTTTTTTTTTTTACAGATATTGCTAAACAAAGAAGGCCTTTAAATACATCAACATCATCTGATACTAAAACGCTTACATCCTTTATAATACAGTTATTAGAACTAAGAAGAGGGGATGCAGACACAAATTAACTTTTTTTCTTCTGATATTCTTTTGTAGCGTGTATTGTTTGTATGCTCTTACCCAATACACCTTTTGCACATTTCCGATTTGATTATATAAAATTACACGTTTTACACCCTTTATTCGAGTTATTTGCTTTACGACCGACAAAATGGTACTGGGTCTAGCAAGAGCAATGGAAAGGACAATGAATTTTAGTATAATTTTCTCATAATTTGTAGATATTTGAATCTTGTAAAAAATCAGAAGATAATTTTACAGCAAATAGAAAATTGACACGTTGTTACAACATTAAAACTATTAATAGATTATGGGGGAAAATATATGTTATTTTCATTGAGCTGTGCATGAAATAAAAAGGAGGACCTTTCTCCTGCCTTAAAGGGAAATAACTCGTGGAAAACGTACGATTGTAAAATCAAAGTCGGAAATTTGCAAATGGTCTATTTGGGATAGTCTTGCAGTAAAAAAAGTTTTTAGTATCTGAAGTGTTCGTTTTTCTGACTGTTGTTTGGTTCCAATTGATCAAATGCAGCTGATACAAATGTTTCCTAAAAATTATATATAAAACTAGCAGCTCCTACATATATTTAGTAGCAAAGGAAAGCGTGGGATGCAAGATTTTTTTCGTAATCGTTATTTTAAAAAGTAAATGCATTGTCGACTTCTATCAGAAGACCACACAACTATTCTATAAATAATATATATTTCTTTCGACACGTATTAAATTAAACAGCATACGTTAGGTAACAAGTACAGCCATCGTGTCAGAAACAAATCAAATTGTACAAGATAAATATTTTTTGGTATTGAAAAATAAACAAAACATTTCTCTTCACGTTAGAAAGCACTATTTATTGAGGTTTAGAGATTACTAATAAATAACGACTTTTCCCGCCACTTGAGGATGTTGTTACGCGATCGTCTGCTGTTATTCTAAGATCCAAAACAGCAATTTATAATTTAGAAAGTTCAAATCTGTGTTTAGATTTCGTGCTGACATTCGATGATTATTTGTTCAGGAGAAGTTATCTAATCATTCGTAAGTAAAAAACATAAACAGCTTTGTTTAAATATACACACGGGTTACACACACCTGTCTGCCAAAACATATGTTCCGACTGTGTTGGAATGTTTAAGTTGGATTACAACACAATTTAACTCCACCAAAGTCTTCCATTATAGGATTAGAGATTTGGTGATTAACGCCACTTCCAACAATATTTCAGTTATGTCATGGCGGTCCGTTGTATTGGTGGAGGAAACTGGAGAAAATCATCGAAACTTTATCACATAATGTTGTATCAAGTACACGTACTCGCCATGAACGCGACTGTAACTCACAACGTTTGTGGTGATTGCCACTGATGTAGTTGTAAATCTAACTACCATATCAAGAGAGCAGTATTTCAGCTTTAATCAGGAAGTGTACAAGTTTAATAGTATATAGATGTTGCTTGGTTGTCTTGTCTATGCACTCGCCGGTGATGATTGTCGTTTTTTACACACACCCACACTTTGCTCCAAGATTATAATTCTTTCGGCTCGCTTTGGACGTCAGGTGATGTATATTTAGCCCTGTTATCAGCGCTATTTCTAAATGCTTGATGGTGTGGCAATATCTGGTCTGTTTTTGCAATTTCGTGTAAAATGGCACAAAAAGTAGCTTCTTTCTTTAACGTCACCCAATAAGGGAATGTTATGTCTACCACAAAACAATATTACTTCAGTTTATTTACTGTAATATACGTCTGTGTGTTACAACGTGCAATTTGAGACTAGATAATAGCATACTGCATTTGTTAAACACGTCTTTTCTTTATGGTCTTTTGGTGGGGCAATCACACAATGAACAGTGTGAAATGCAACAGTTGACACCACGCAATCATCCATGAATATTCTCGCTGTCATGAATAGTCTCGCAGCCACGCAGAAACAGTGAACTTTTCTCTTCTTTGATTCAAAATCTGTGAAAAGAACAGTTTTAATAATGTTTTCAATAATGACGTACGTAAGGGAATATTTCAAACGTAACTGATGTTTATTTGTTCTCTATAACATGATTTATGCAATATGGCAGAATGCGGACAACCTGTTTCCAAAGTGAGCGATGAAGTAATTTGAGCTTTCATAATGATTACTTGGTTAAACAACTATTTATATAAGCTATAGCAGAAACAATTAGCGGAATTAAATGTTTATTTAAGATATGTAATTGATATTACATCGTGTGGAATCCAACCTTTCAACACATCCCATACTATTTCAAAATCTACATAAATGGTCTTTAACGCCTGCAATGAACACTGTTCAAAATCCCTAGACACGGCAGATGCCGTCGTTGTCGTGATCGTATGGTAGTTGGATTTACAACTGGTTATTCAGTCAACTGGTACCTATCATCATTAACGTTGTCACAATCAAGACGAGGTGTACTCGATACAACATTGTGTGATAAAATTTGCCAGTGACTTGCGGCGGGTCGCTGGTTTTCTCTATGTACTACGGTTTCCTCTACCAATGAACTGACCGCCACGATATTACTGAATGTTGTTGAAAGTGGCGTTAAACACTAACCATCTCCGCCAGTCCCGCCATCCCCTGTGGTCCACGGCCAGGTTTTCCGTATTACAACCTAACATTCCATCATCTAAAGAGATCCCCTATCTGTCACCTATGGATGTGCTGGGTAGCTCTGTTGCGGTTGAGTCTTGTGAACCGTTACCAGAACAGTATTATTGTTTTTCATTGAAATATGTTTCAGAACTTTGCAGCAGTGGAACCCAGTTATGCATTTAAAAACCATGCACAGATTCTGATTGAATTCAAATTACCACTCACTTTGAATAAATAACAGTATACTCATGACCAGAACAAAAGCAGGGCCAGTGAATGGTTGTAGACCATTGATGAAAGGACAATATTCATATTCTCATAACCTTTTCTAAAACAAGGAAAGCATTGGTAGAATTATTAAGTTTTGCGTACCGTTGATCGGCAAGTATGAATTTGTGGCTTCTCTGTTAAGCACGCATCATTAAAGGGCAAGAACAAAGACTATTAGGCTCGGAATCAGAATAATGTGTCTGAGTGGAGCAAAATGTCTATACGTGGACTGTTGTTTCAAAGATGTAGCACTATAAAAATCCAACTAAGCGTATTGGTCTAGTCAAAGCGGACATCATCATCATTTCATGGAAATGTAATACGTTCTCGTCATGATATGGCTGAAAATACGGTACGTTCAATTGGCGTTAAACAACAATCACTCATTATTCGTTGATTCACAGTCATGCTTAGAGCGTTCAGCGAAAATAACCATTTGTGCCAGGGACGTGGACCCGGGGACAAGGGAGTTAATTGTTTCCACACTTTGGAATGTGAGTTGGGGTAAAACTATGTTTTAGCACTTTGCTTGGCAACTTTAAGAAAAAAAACTTAAATCTTAGCATGGCTCTTGCCTCCAAATTTTGTCCATTTTACCAATGGGTATATGGGAATTCTTTGAACCAATTGATTATTATTTTTTGCTAGACAGTTTGGTAAACTTACTCGCCACTCTCCGGTTTACTACTGAAACCTGCCGCTTTCGTTTTATAAATTTAATTTCAAAGATTTGAAAAAATTATCTTGCATCAATATTTATTTCGCTATAAGATGGTGTTAATGTCAAACGTCATTTTTTCAAATCAATACATGAATTTTTTATCGTAATTCGTCAAACCTGGTTTTTCGAGGTACTATTAACTTCAAACTAAAGAAAATGTCATCCTCACCGTTATTTTGAGCAAAATATTACAACTGTCAGTTTGAGCAAAAAAATAACAACCGCCAGTTTGAGCAAAAAATTAACAACCGCCAGTTAGAGCAAAAAAAAACCCAAAACAACCGTCATTTCAAGCAAAAAATTACCGTAAATCATTTAAATACATGACACCCGCTTCCCATCCCCCTTAAAACAATGTAAACTGAGACCAAGAATTCAGAATTTTTTCAATTTTCAAGCTTTCATTCATATAATATAAGATCGATAAAGGATTACAGAATAGTATTTTGGTTCTTTACAATCACTTAACTCGTAATGAAGACATAAAACTTTTTTGCTTTTGCTTTTTTTCTTCTTTTTTGTTTGTTTTTGCTTTTATCAATGTTCAATACTACAAGCTTCTAAAGTTGATGTCTGTGAATCGTCACCTATTTTTGTTTATGTTAACACCCTGTGTTCGTGTACAATCAAATGTCCAAAATGTTTTGAGAAGAATACGACATTCTTCTAAGTATCACCAATTAAAAAGCGAAACCAATTCGTTAAATGTCAGTTGTAAATAGCTACATTCTTTTTTATTTACATATTGGCATTTCCTTGTGAATTTGGCAGTACATTGAGAAGAATCTGGAAAACCTCCCAAGTTTAATTCCTGACATTTTCGAAACAACAAAAAATAATTATGTTTATCTAATTGGTAGAATATAAGCAATCATCTAGGTTTCAATCTTTTCTGTATATTTTTGTTTCTTTCGTCTTATAGTGTAGCTCTGCATTTCACTCTCCAGACATCATCTATAGATATACCTCCAACAGTGGAAAGTCCCCTCTTATATATTAGATACTAACCATTTAACGAATAGTTCGAATAATATCTAAATAACAAATTAAGGATAATAATAATGCATCAAATAAAAAATTTATAACATAAATAAGCATTGTTTTCTTTTTTTTTCTTCGGAATATAAGAAAAAAAAAGTCTTGTGAAAAAAATTCCTTCATTTCATTTTTTTCTGTAAAGGTAGGGTAAAGGAGATCGACATTATGAATTAAAAGCGATCGTGGATGTTATTTTAGGTTATTTTCTTCTCTATTTTTTGCAATGCAAAACCCTCCCCCCTCCCCGATAGCTTAGGCATCGAAAAGATAAAAAAAAAAAAAATAATAAAATAAAAAAAATACATGGATTTTTTTTTTTTGGGGGGGGGGAAGGGGCATTGTGTTGTCTGTTCTTCAATTTACGACCTTTGATTACCCTTTTGATATTTTAGACTTTCCTTAGATAAAGAGGATGAAATTCCACCTCTTTTACATAAAAAAAACCCCCGAAACCCGAGAGTTAAATCTATTTTAAATGGGATATGTCTGAATCAAAAAGTTGACATTCGTGAGTCACTTAAGGAATGAATGGTTTGTTTATACCTATTTCAAAATAAGTTGGCTTTTGTTTAAAAAAGCGTTTGTATAGCAAAGAGTATAAATGATATATACATGCATTTCAAATAAAATGAAATGATCTCACTCCCTTTGTTTGAATCCAATGGGAGGTGAGATCTTGTCAATTTTTTTTCAGAGGGTGAGATTATGCCTACCCTCTTCTCTGGAAAAATTAGCATGGCCATGATGTGAAAAAATTGATTTAGAACATTTTTTTACTCGGAAATACAATCCCGCCGATTTGGCACGTACCCGAATCAACGGCATTCTTTTTGATCTACAGAATTATATGGTTATGAAAACATTTTTAGGATCTTTGATCACCATTCTAATAATATTTAAAAAAAATAAGTAAAAATTTAGGATTAATTGTTAACGATATACAAACAATTTAAATGGTCGAATTGGATTAAAGCAATTTTAAAAGGTTGAAATTAACTGAGATTATTTGGGTAACACTCTATATGTTATACCTATAAAAACAAGCTTTTAGTATATTGACAAGTGAGATAAAACGGGATATTATAAAATAATAAGGCTACATTGAGGTACTAAATGTATGTAATTATTTTGAAAAATAATATAATTTAAAACTTTTTATTTTAATGAACACCAATCATTTAAAAGTATAACAATAAATATTGAAATTAATAGTTATTGAATGTACAATTTAAAATACGTACGGCATTATGATTCGTTATGATGGTTTTATGAGGTGCTATTTGGTTTGCCAATTGGGGCTCGGATTTTGTACTTATTTTGCATATGATGTTTTCTTTCACTCGTACATTTGATATATTTTTTTCTCACGAAACTGCTTTTCCAAAGACAAATAATTGATAGTACATCTCCGTTTTAGACACTTGGTCGTGTAAATAAACCAGAGAAGTCATAATGGAACTTGCACTATGTTATTATATGACAATACCATCAAAAGAAAAAAGAAAACAAAAACATGATATGCAATAGTGGAACTCATCTTCGATGTCACAAAAGTCTCAATGATGACACACAATAATTCTCAATTCTTTGTAGGTTTTGTCATCTTCTAGTATACACCGATGTTCTAGAGCCATTTCCCCCCTAGTCATCTTTCCCCCCGGAAAAATGACTATATAGCCATCTTTCCCCCTTCCTTATCAGGGGGGAAAATGGCTATATAGTAGAATTTCCCCCCGGAAAAATGGCTATATAGTGGGTTTTCCCCCTAAATGTTATTTCTAATTTATTATAAATAAGTTATGATTTATTTGCACTAAAAAAACATTTATTCATTATTATTATTATTATTATTATTATTATTATTATTATTATATTATTATTATTATTATTATTATTATTATTATTATTATTATTATTATTATTATTATTATTATTATTATTATACTTAGAGTAAAATACATATACATTTTTATTATGCATGATGCATGACTTTGTAAGACATGTATCACCTACCCTATATCGCATCCCTACTCGGGTGCTATTTGAAGAGTTATACATGATCAAACTTATACCACATGATATGTCAAGCCTCGACCAATATCACCCCTAATATAAGATAATACTACTACTACTACTAATAATAATAATAATAATAATAATAATAATAATAATAATAACTAGATGACATGGAGATGGAAACTATCTCTAAGGACCCCGCCGTTGCAAAATAAAGTCAATATCTAAAGAATCTGTTGGGGTACCAAAATTATCGTCCCATGCAAAACCCTAAGCTTGAGACCTTGACCATTGAAGGACAAAAATGAATTAAGTAAGACCTTCTCACAGTGGTTAACAATCACAAAATATCATCCCTCTACAATAATTAGAGCGGACACGATTTTCTGTAGTTCACAAGAAGAGTTTGAAGTAACCAAAGGGGCAATCAGAAACCGTATATCGAAGAACAGACAACACAATGACCAAAAGAAAAAGCACAAAAGGACAAACAACGATCGGGAAAACATATATATAAAACTAAAGATCGAGTAACATGAACCCCACTAAAAACCGGGTGTGAACTCAGGTGTTCCGGAAGGGTGAGCAGTTCCTGCTCCACTAGTGGCACCCGTCGTGTTAATCTAGGTACAAATCCGGTAGTAAGTCGTGAATGAGGAAAGGATCGGGAAGTGTTTACGACAAGTAGAACATATCCGTGATCATTTGTGACACAGATATTCCAAAACGGTCAACCAAGTCATGGTGGCGGCCGTAAAATTTTCGAAGTGATGACTTCAACTTTACCAAAAGGAACCCTTGTTAGTAGCAACCCTCTATCAAGGAAATCCTGATAGGAACCACAAGCTCTGGAATATCGTATCATCTGAGAGATATATACTTCATATAAGGGTCCCATGAAATGAAAAGTTTGAGACCTTGACTTTAGGAGGACAAACAAGAATATGATATGCGACACACCTTCTAATAGTAGTTAACAATCATGCAAAGTTTCATCCATCTACTATAGAATAGAGAAATGACTGGTTATAAAGTTATGAAGAGGACACGAATGTGTTTCGAACGGACGGACAGAGCGATCAGTATAGGGCGTTCGCCACCATGTCGCGGGTCCCTGATAATCTGTTACATGTTTTTTTTAACATTAATGCACCCTTTGGAAGTGATTACTTCGTTTTGATATCCCAACATAATTTGGGGGAAAAAACTACTACATAGCCATTTTTCCGGGGGGCGTGGGAATGTCTATGGGGGGAAAATGGCTCTATAACACCGGCACATAGGCTTTATTTCTATACTCCGGTAGCAAAAGTGAAATTATTACAATTTCAAAGAAAAAAACCTCAGATAAATGTTAAATGACACGGCATCATATAGTTTTATGCTAAATTTAAGCTCACTCCTGCACAATTTTTTCAAATTTTAACATCTTTTAAAAGATATTCTAATTTTAGTATTAATGGTCATCCGAAACGGGGAAAACTGCGTTGGATGCAATTGTGACATATATGTAGATATATACGTCTGAAAATTAAACCAAACAGTGTTAGAATTAGATTTTTGAGCTGTCAAATTTTTTTTCTTCCCTCGACGGGATTTGAACTCACACCATTGATACACTGCAGCACCATTCGCTTAGCCTTACGTCCAGCACCCTAGACCACTCGACCACATCCGCTCCCTAAAAAGGGAGCTTCAATAATCGTAGTGTTACCTTGTCTAGTAAGGCAAATCTAGAGATAGACATGTGTATAAGCGTGTGTAGATGGTACATATATACTTAATATTATAATTTGACAGCAATTTTTAATATATTGTATAGGATAATGAAGAATTCATTATACAGTCACAGGAAATAAAGTATATTATACAAACGTCTAAGCAAGTGACAACCATACAATATATCTGTCCCACTGGATCTCAAAGTTACTTGTGATACTAGGTTAATACTAAATATTAAATATACGTCTTGAAAATTAAACCAAACCATCTCCACATCTCGACAAAACTACAATTGGATTTGAAAAATGCATTATATGCAGGAAAGCTCACTATAGCTTTGGTAATTATTTAACTACTGTCTCTCACATCAATTGGATACACAAAAATAATAATAACGGGTTCAATTTGTATTATTATTTGGCAAAATATGAATTTATAAAAAAAAAAAAGCGTTTCTGAACAAACAATGGTATACAGGTGCTGAAATCTTTGGCATAATTAATTAAATCAAATTGGATAAGAAAAAAGGTTACATTTTTCAGGTGCACAACATCAGAGATAGTAATCAAAGACGGATATCATATTCAGTGCATCGCGTATATCTTCAACTTTTTAAAAGTTGAAGAGAAACAAGGCTTTAATATTAATATATTTCAACACGACAAGGGTGTGAAAATGTCCCACCGACCACAACATTGCATTGATTATATTATTTTTATTGACTTTAAACTCTGATATGGGACACGGTTTATTTAAATAATAACAATTTAAATCAACATGCAACAAGAAAATTACAAAGTATCTTAAAGGTGCACTGTTACACAACTTTCTTTGTATTTGTTTAAATGCGTTAAAATAATTTTAGCATGTGTAAACGAAATTTGCCAAAATTTAAGTATTTGTAGTATATAATGGGTATAATGGTGGTCTTCTCGTAATGATTGATTTGGGTCAGTGGAATCGAATTAAAGCAAAATCAGTTGGTAATTTTGCGTACTTTATTTTTGCTTTGCTTTGAAAAACAAACGCTATTTTGGGCGCTGTTTTCTCCGTGTACTCCGGTTTCCTCTGCCAATGAAACTGACTGCCACGATATAACTGAAATATTGTTGAAAGTGGCATTAAGCATCATAAGCCAACCAAGCCTATTATGACGGTATGAAATGTTCTCACACGAAAGCAATAGAATATTATTTCCAAATTTAGAAGGTTCACAGATATTGATAAATTAGAAACATCGTCATTTAAAGGATAGAAATAATTCCCAGCAAGCAGGAGATGATGATGATGATGAGAGCAGTCGAAAGGAACATTGGCTTTCTATCTTGTTGAGATGGCCACACATATAGATTTACTGGACCAGACAATAGCCAGTCTGCTAGATTTAATGGCCGGCCACAAGAGGCTTAAAGAATGAAGACTTAAGTCTGCAATATACACGGCATTTCGTATGCCATGAAATTAGTTCTAAGTTAGCATTATTTGGATATCTATATATAATTGTATTAAAGTAAAATATGAATACTTCAAACATGAATAAAGGTATCCCATTAAACGTTTTAAAAAATAATTTTGCAATAATTACTTTTTGCAACCAACTATTATGATCTCTTACGGCTTAAAATACAATTCAATATTTATGCTGTGTTCTTATACCCACCAATCTCCACAGTGGGAGCGCATTTTGACAATAATATGCTTATGACTGCCGAATATATTTATTGTAATAGACGTTGTTGTTGCCAATTGGTCATTTCACAATTTACCGTGCAACTTACAGTACTTCAATGCTTTTCGATAAAGTTGAAAACTTTCCACAAAAAATACGCTGATATGGTAGTATATATATCAATCGATAACGCACAAAATCCTTCAGTGTGTGATACATCTTTAGGCAATTTATTATTGATATGAGAGAAATATTTACTTATATTATTAAATAAAACAAACATGGTTTATTCACTGTTTAATCAGACGATCTATCGCGTCAGACAGCTCTTAAGATAATGACAATATCCGTTTGTTCCATTAACTTCTGTTTTGCCTCGAGCTTAGCAGCAAGAAGAAAAGTCATTCAAGATTTTTTTTAGCGGCATCATAGACGGTATTTAACATATGTACTCGTATATATGATTCTCGAAATGTAAAATATATGAATATCGATCACATTTAATCCCGCCCCTCCCTCCAAAAAAAATAATAAATAAAAACATTGCATGCATCTCGTCTATACATGCCTTTCTGAAATGTCTCCATTCTTTCGATTTTCATGCCCTTTTGAAATATTTCGTTGATTGTCGGTTATTCGGTTTTCATATAGTTTTTTAATGTCTTGTGCCATGCTCGCTTTAGGACAGACAAGAAGAGATTGATGTATCCACAGGCACTTGCTTCATTCAAAAAATATATGCCCCCTCCTCTTCGGGGGCATATATTTTTTGAATGAAACAAGTGCCTGTGGATGTATCCATATAGTAATTGAAAACAATTTTTTTTGTTAAACAAGTAAAAACACATTTTTAACTAGTCGTGCATGTACAGATGTATTATATCCAAACGTTTCCACGGAAATATTGCTTTCGTTAATTGCTAATTATCATTTGAACATATAATATTGAAAAATGAAGAATTATATTTTTACATTAGAATGCTTCAACAAATTTCAATTTTTATTTCAGTTTATAGTTCTTCTATTCAGTATGGATAGAATTACAACACTGGGCAATGTGGATGTTTTTACCAACCGATATACGTTACCCATTATGGCATTATGTGGTAGTGACATAAAAAGATATCAGGCTGCTCAAGTTGGGACAACATATTCCAATATTTCTACAATAACCAACAATAATTGAGATGTAACAATTTGTATCATATACTTACTCAAGATATGTTTAATTTTGCATATATGTCATAAATTCGAAATGCAACAAGTCATATCTCCAGAGGGTGTAATAACCTGATCCGTATTACATGGGGGTGGGGGGTGGGGGGTGTAATAATGTGTGCCGTATTACATGGGGGGGGGGGAACGGTGTAATATGGATTTTTCAAAATGGCGGCCGGAAATTTTGAGTTGAAGTATTTAGGTTTACACTTGTAATTATAAAGTCTTTTTTGGGGGGAATTTATTTTCCCCTGGAATTCACGTTTTTTTTTGTCCGATCAGTTTTCGTTATTAATGTATGGTTGTTTACTTCCGTCGTCTGCTACAATCGTAATTACTCGGCCATTCTCGCTACCCTGCAAATAACGTAGCGATAATGGCCGAGTTATTACGATTGTCGTCTGCTACTGTCAAAATGGATAACGGAGAAAACATGGAAAATGCTCGTTATGCAATGAATGATGACACTGCTGGCTTCATAAATCAAATGAAAACACAAGGAGGAAATCTGAGTATGATCTGAAATTAATCATAAACTAGTAATTTTGAAATAACTTTTTGAAACATGTTTTTCAAATCGCCATGATTTAAAGAAATTAACTGACACAGACTTAAATAATCTGTCAGCAAAAACTATCATTGCATTATGTTTTGAAAGAAGAAAAATGAATACAGTTGTGTTTAACGTGTGTGTTTTCAAAATGTTTATCATAGAAAATTATTTTGAAATTATAGAGTAAAAATACATTAAATTATGTTTTTATTGATACATAAATTATCAAAATCGGACATGAATTGACTTCAGTGTAATTTTTTGAAAAATATGAAATGTATAGGGAATATCGGGTTGGTATGAAATGTAATATGAAAAATGCCATATAATAATCTATAAATATCTACAGATTGTGTCTGAGATCCCTTGCTATGTGTTCCATAATGAATCAAAATATCTTGGAATTGTCAGACAGGTGGCAAGTAATATACACATGGTATATGACGTAAATATTCGTCAAAGGGTGTGTTTGGCTGAAATTATATGATGAATATAATGAAGACTTTTCACAACCTACTAGGTCTTATTTCTATATCTCGCGCTTCACTCGGGTATATTTTTAATCATTTTTAGAGTGAGGTGGTCAAGTTTACAAATATAGATATATTGACATAATATTTGTTTGTCATAAATTTGCTTGATTATTTTTAGTTCAAATTGATATGCTTGCTATAAATTTCATGCTTTGCTTGTTATAATTTACATATATCTGTTTTGAATGGCATGACAGAAGATAATAAGACATTTTCATTTTACTTGTCAAATGTAACTACCTTGTATTGTATGTAATGTGTTTGTAAATCGTGTATGTTTGCATGCTTTGTGTTTATGTGTTATTTGTGTTAAGTCGGTTTTAAAAGTTCTTCAGAGCTTATGTTATATGTTCCTAATTGTACCCGACTTTAAATAAAACTTTTTATTTTGATTTTTTTCATTTTGGATATGTAAGACATTAAATCATATTATAAATCTTCTCTGAAAATACCAAGCAAAATTGAACCATACATGACAGAGATACTCCTTTGGTTGTCCGCGTTCAATAAATGTATTCGATTGGTTCGAATTCCACCCAAGATCACCGTTACTAGAAATTAAAAACAAAATCTTAAATTGGACAAAGCCGCCTTATTTGAAGTCAAACTCTACTCAAATGTAACCGTAAGAGCATTGGGAGGGAGCCCTTCAACATATTATATTCCGTTTTTGTTCTTCAATTTTACATTTTTATCTATTTTTTGCCTATTGTAAGAAGGCATATTAAAGCAAAAATCATTATTTTTTTTTACAGGAATAGTCTTTGGATGTTCCCCATTCTACGATACATCCAATTGATCCGAACTTTATCCAAGATGACCGTCGTTACTAAAAATGGAAAATCGTAAAATTGACCAAACTTATTTGAAGCCATTGTTTTGCTTAACTGGGAACTGGTTCTCAGTCAAAAACCACAATGAAATATACAATTGTAATTTTTAAACAAAACAAAATCAAGTCGTTCAGGTTCTGGTAAACCTTTAGTTATAAATGTTGTTTCTATATAGATTCAAGAAATTTTCTATATAGTTAGCGACTATATCAAAAATATGCATTTTTGTGTTCATAGTCTATAGTGACAAAAACGACCACAAGAGCTTAAACTTACTTGTATTTGTTTCATTTTACATGACGTCCAATTTCCTACATTTTATCGTTCAACTGATTCTGGTTCCACTCCTGATTGTGTGAGGGGTTCGTAATGTTAAAGCGTTAGTTTTCTCTTGTTTTATATTTTTAATCTGCGAACTGGTCAAATTTTAACATAACGTATTTGTTTGGATGATCCAATCTGTTTCTGCGAAATTCATAACATGAAATTACATACATGTATTGTATTTATTAAACCCACTTAAAGGAGCATTAGCTACGATTTTGACCAAAAAAATTATGTTTTGGAAATTGGTAAATAGCTTTAAAATGATGAAATAAAGGTAAATATTTCACATTAAACAGCTTATCGTACCACTTTTTGCCTTTTGAGAACGAAAATTACCATCGATTTATTATTTCCTTGCATGCAAATAATTTGACCTCGCTTTCTCCGTATGCAACTGACCTTACTAGTGACAGGTAAAAGCGAATAACTTGTATTTTGTCGCTTATTAACTGCAAACTTGCATGGTTCTTTGTCCGTAATTATAGTAAACAATGCCGATAATTAATAAGATAGCGTCCATTTCTTGATGATCTCAAAACACGAGCAGTTGCACCTTTTTTCCCCGATGCGCGTACATTTCATAACATGTATAAGTTACAGAAACACGTTTTATTAAAGCATCAATCATATCTGATAGTTTTTATGGGTAACAAAAATTTACGATTTTGACAGATAATGCCGCTTTAAGAAATTTACACGGACAATTGATTATCTGGGTTCCCGATTTCAAACGTTTCCTAAAATATGTCCTAATACCTGTCTTAGGATCTATTTTACAACTGTCTAATGAAAATCTTAGGACATGTCTTAGGAAGAATATCAAAACTGTTTTAGGACACTTTTATTATGAGAATCTCGAGTTCTCAAAAAAGTTCCATTTACAAATCAAACACATTTTTTGGTTTTTCCCCCGATACGAAATAGGAGGCAGCCACACATTGCGGCCATGACTACTGCAAATGTCAGGAATATTACAGGCTGAGTTTTTGCTACATTCAACATGAAACAATATTCTGCTATACAATAAAATTGAAAATTGTTTAAAATAATGTGTAACAATCATCTCACGAAATAACCAGTATAATAGTATTAAGGGATTTGGGTCATTTCATGCAATGATTGTTCCCCGTCCCTGTGTGTTAAACAACCTTAACCATAATCCTTCTTCTTTTGTGCATATATTTTATGAGTCCATGTTTAAATATTTGTGGGCCGTCGTGGTCGTGATCGTATGATAGTTGGATATATAACTACATATACAATCAGTGCCTATCACCACTAATGTCGTGAGTTCGAATCCCGCCCAGGCGAGGTGTACTCGATACAACATGATAAAGTTTGTCAGTGACTTGCACAGCTCGGTGGTTTTCTCCGGGTCCTCCGGTTTCCTCCACCATTAAAACTGACCGCTACGATATAACTGAAATATTGTTGAAAGTGACATTAAACACCACAAACCAAACCAAACCCACATACACAAGCCAAGTATTGTATGTTACTGTGAAACTGGCGGTCTTGTTCTTTCTCGGTCAGACTTTTAAAGCGTTATACTGAAGAGATTTATATCTTTACACTTGTGTTGTCATGTTGACCCTTTTGTGCCTGTAATACATTTCATGTACGCAAGAGACAAAGGAAAAGGTGTCATTTTGACATTGTTGTTATTAATGAAAAACAAGAACTCGCAAATTGTTAAAACAATAAAATATGTTTAAAGTCACTTTCAGTTGTGTAGATTTATATCATAGTTGCAAATTTTATATGATTTAGAAACATGTGACTATGTAATGATAACAGGCCTTTTAGGATAAAAACAGGTGGTGTTATGCATGGTTTGAGTAGTAACGATTATGGATTTGGTCACCAAAGACCAACAAATGGTATTTGCTGCTCCTCCCCTTTAGGAGTAAGAGCAAAGTTTGTTGGCTCAAGAGTCGAGATAAAGTGTCTGATTTGTACAACATGTCTACCTGTCGACTGTTGGGTTTCAGCAAACCAGTGCTATACAAATCCACCCCAATCATGATCTACTCAAAAGCTTGCTCTAGCCATGATATATATTTTGTATATATCTGCAAAATTGCTCATTTGAAGTTTAACAAGAATTACTCACTCACTTTTAGGATGTATTTTATTATGGGTTCATATGCAGGGGCGTAGCTGAGGCTATATAGTGTACACGTCATAAGCATTGTGAAGGGGTTTCATATAACATAGAATCCAGCACAATTTACACGACTTTGATAGACAAGAATTTCCTAAAATTGTTCGCAATCTGTCCTTCGTGTCTTAGCAGATACCAACACCTTCATTGCTTTGTACAAGTCCACTTCAAAATCTTGGTGAATATGCATCAATGCAAGGGGAGATAGCCTGTCATTCATCATAGTCGACCTAATATAAGTTTTCGTCTCGGTATACTAAATGACCTTTCAGCAGTAGCACTTGCTACTGGCATGGTTAACAAAACACATAATAGAAGGATCGAGAACAGGATTTACAGAATCAAGTGTGATATAAAATGCTGTTGGCAAATCATTACATTTTGTAATGACCCAGTGGTTCAAGACGTGATTCAAGTTCGGTAATCAAATAGTCCAAAAATGGATAGTACAAAGAAATTCGGCAATACTGTTTTGGCGTTTCCGCGGGGTGATTGGCTCTGGTAGTCTGTCTACCACATCGCCTGGGAATACTTTCAGATATATCGAAAGATTTGGCTAATTTAAATTTCGGATTCATGTAAACATGATATATCTAGGCATTGGTTTGTTTGTTTTATTGTGTTTAATGCCACCTTTAGTAGTATTTCAGCTATATCATGGCGACCAGTTTTAGTGGTGGAGGAAGCGAGAGTACCCGGAGAGAACTACCGACCACAGGTAAACAACTTGTAAATTGTATCACTTGCGGCTGCGAGTCGAGTGCACCCTTTTTGTAATTTACGAAGCCGGGCGCGAACCAACACCGTATTGGTGATATGCTTGTATGAGTTGTTAGGTAATCCAACTACCTAACTCATTGAGCTACCCGGGTCCCTTCTAGTTATTAGGGTGAGCTGTCAATGCAACTGGCCGCTGATCTTTCAGTTTCAATGTCTTGCAGAAGTGCCACATTAGAAGATTCTTCACTTGAAGCATCTACAGTACATTGTTTATCAGGGTCATCTGGTAGATGCGTACTTGGTACGGCTTTAGTGAAGAAATGGTCAATTATTTGTCATCTAGGCTTTTCGCGTTTTGACATGACGTTTTGTAAAGACGTTTTAAATCGGAAATGAATTATGAACACTAAATTATATGAAATCGTTAATGGTGTAATAGGAAATGCGGACGTTAGCGTAACGTTTGCTAGTCTGTACATTACCATGCATAGATCCTTTACTAGTATGTCCTATTAGGCTAGCGATATATTAATTATACTGATTTACTATTAATTAGACTGTTGTAAAAGTAGCAATAAAAAGAACATTTTTTAAAAATTTATTTCCCAATTTTGTTTAACCTGCCGATGTGCACGCCATGGCGTGACAGCGTATATATGCAGCTACGCCACCGATATGTATCATGTATTGTTTTAGTTTGAAAGTGCCATTTGCGACAGGAAGTACAATAGCATAGCAACAATTATTTTAGTTAAAAACCGCATCTTTGGTGTAATGGTTAGAGTGCGCCAGATCCGCTAAGTACGCAGCATTAAGGAACAAGAGCAAAAAGTGGTCGACTAGGAATCAGAATAATGTATCCGAGCGGAACGACATGTCTACCAGCGGACTGTTGTTTCAGTGAGTTAAAACATCCAACAGAGCGTGTTGGTCTAGTATCTCATCAAAATGTAAGTTAGTTTTCGGCATGATATACTTGAAAAATTGTTCATTTGGACTTAAAAAAACAATCACTCACTATCTTACTTGATTATTTTTTACCTCTATTTTGATCTCGTTTACCCTCACATTAAAATTTCCTTTCCATTTCTTGAATCTATATCTGATTTACCAACTAAGACTGTCTGGTCCACATTGTTGTACAGAATACATGTACATTATATGTGTTTGGGGCCGTCATGTTCCTGATCACATGGCAGTTGGATTTACAACTACCTTGCAATCATAATGCCTATCACCATTAAAATTGTGAAATAAAATCCCGCTCATGACGAGGTGTACTCGATAAAATATTATTTGATAAAGATTGTCATTGACTTGTAGCAGATCGGAGGTTTTCTCCGGGTACTCCGTTTCCTTCACCAATAAAACTGACCACCACGATTTAACTGAAATATTGTTGAAAGTGGTGTTAAACTCCACAATGCTATCCCTTGTATGTGTTACATTTACATATATTCTAATGTAAAATAAATATTTGTTGGTAAAAGTTTGAAATTTAAAGGTGTAAAGAAATGTATTAATGTAAGAAAGTTTTTTTTTCATTTTGACAGAACGAAATATTATATTGATTTGCTTCAAATTACATTACATTTTAGAATAATTTCACAGAATTTAATTTGATAAAAAATATAACAAGATTTTTCTTTTAGACACTTCACTAATTTTGGGGAAATATGTTCTGTATTTTATATTTTCTTATTATGGCAACTGCATTTATTTATTCACAAAATACAGAGATATTAAAATTATTCTGGTAGTATCGGAAATTAGAATTAAAACTGTATCTAAATAAAATGTATAAAGAAATAGTATCTTTTCTATATAAAAAATGGATTAAATTTAAAAAATGAAAATTTGGAAGAAGGAATTTGTAAAATACAACCTTTTCGTGTAGATTTTGAAATAAAACTTATCACACACCAAATGTATTCAATGATAGTCATGAAAAGGTATAAGTCTAATTGTAAAATTTATTTCATGAAATTTTAAATTTCCACAATTCAGGACAAAACACGAAATCCAATAATAAAAATAAATTTTAGCATATTTATTGTTGAAAATATCGAATAAATAATTTTATCGTTTGTACGAAATATTGCAGTTTTTAAATCTTATATATATAAATAAAGGAGAAAAAAACATGTCGAATATTTTCATGGCATCAGTGGTTTCAATGTCCAATTATACAGTACAGAAAAAAGAAAAGAAAACACACATATTCAAAATTTAAAGGAGCAAAATATTAAGTAAGTCAATTATTAAATAAATTTAAATTTTGAAATCTTAAAAAAATGAAATTAGAATTGCATTCCGTAAATATAAAAAAATATTCGAAGAAGTAAATCATTGCTTGCTGTAATGTGGATTTCATTAATCAATAAAGCAATATAATTTACAAAAATTTTAATTCGTGCCCATGTCTAAGAGGACATTAATGATATCATCGTTACACTATTAAAAACATTTCATAAATTTACAATGTGAATTTGTATGATTAAATAAAAAAAAAAGTCAAATATACCTTGTCAAATAAGCACTAAATATCACAGTCAATCATAACTATAAACAATTAACGTCAGAATTTCGGCTATGTGGAATTCCATGACTGGTAAAATGTGGTGGTAAACTGCCTGGAAAAACAAATTGTCCTAAACTTTGAGACCTGAGAATCAGTTCTTGTTGTGTTATTACTCCGTTATGGTAACCTGGGTAACCACCAGAAAACGGAACCAGATTTTGCGGAATTCCTTGAACATTGCGAACCATATTAGTATTATAAAGTCCGGAAGCTAAAGACAACTGAAGAGTAGTTGCTGAATGTCCTTTCAAATCGATGACTTTTGGAGGTGGGCTTGGAATTCTATCAAAAACGTCATATTTCTTTTTCTTTCCTCCTTCTTCACTGTCTTGTCGCTTACGTTTTGCAGATTCGTCATCTGTTCCTATAATACTATCAATTGTAAATAGTCTTTTACGGACTTCAGGAATTGGACGATGTTCATAGTTTACTACCAATCTATTTTCATCGTTAGAATTGTTATTCTTATTATCTTCATTTTCATTGATTTCCTCGTCCGAGCAAACATTTATTCCACTGTCTTCTTCATTTTCGTTGTCCGAATTTTCTTCTTCCGAATTTCCCTGTTCGTAATCCTCTGAATCTTCTCCTGCCTTTAAAGATGGCTTGACACGTCGTTTTCTTCTACGGTAGTTTCCATTTTCAAACATTTCATCACATTTCGTATCTAGAGTCCAATAATTTCCTTTCCCTGGTTTTCCTTTTTCGCGTGGAACTTTCATAAAACAGTCGTTTAGACTTAGGTTGTGTCGTATAGAATTCTGCCATCCTTGTTTGTTGTCATGGTAATATGGAAATCTCTCCATGATGAATTGATATATTCCATTTAAAGTCACTTTTTTATCAGGTGCATTTTTTATTGCCATGGCGATAAGAGCAATGTAGGAATACGGCGGTTTTTGTGGTTGTTCTCTCCGTTGCATTTCTTCAATCATCCTCAAAGCATAGGCTCGATTAAAATCCATTGGCGGCATAAGCATCTGAGTGGGATATGGATAAGATGATGTGGCTGCTGCGGCTCCCATAGCGGCATTATATTGTCCGTATAAAACTCCAAGCATTGGATTTAGAGAACCACACGGTGGGCGAAAATGTACAAGTTCATTCGGCGAATTCATAGTTACAGATTTTTTTTTCGCAAAAAACACTTGTTAACTTTACAAGTTCAATAATTTGAATTTTAGCAAAGGTGTCCACAATTTGTCTTCACGTTAATTAAATTAAAACAAAAAAAACAATATCCAATGCTTCATGCAGCTTCAACGGTGTTCTACTGGCGTCGAGACCCACTTGAAGAACTGATCTACACTGGTCTACCAGAAGTCAACTCTATTATATAAGTAGATATACAAATTAAATGTGTTATTGTTTTTGTATGGTTCGCTGATGGTTAAATAAATGCTGGCGTGAATAAACATTTATTGAGTGGCTTTTTTTGTCCCGAAGGTGAGAGGGCTGTCAATCCAACGCTAAGCTCGAAAATGATAACTATGTCGACCAATCAGAACTCTCGATCGTTTATACTTTATTTACAAAACGACTGTTAACTATGTTTTTGCCCACCCATGTGGGTTACACATTGTTTATTTTGAAATTTCAAAACGAATGTATGACCACCCCCAGAATAAACAAAACTTAAGTAGGTTTTTTTTACCAACAGATCATGTCTACCGTTTAATTACTATTCTCCCGATCACATCTTAATGGGTGATTTTTATCAGAGCTTGCATTCATACAGTGAAAGGTGTTCGTATTAAATATTTTCATCACGCAACTCTGTTACGATTTTATAAGATAAAAACGCAACTTAAAACAAATGTTTCCCATTGTGCATTTCGGCGGCTGGTGTACATAGCAGCGATAATACCATAACCCTTTTCAACAATTAAGTAATTCTTACTTTTTTATAAGTTATTTTTAGGGTGAAACATTATTTTTTTGTGATTACCACGATTTTAAAAGATATATCACATGACAAATGAAAATGAAAAATTATTTTTCAGATGCATATATATATATATATATATATACCTACCGTATGTACCAACAGGTACCAGCTGAAAAAAATTAATAGATTGAAACATTTGTAAATAATATTTTCCACATTTTCTTCACTATTTCTTTTTGTCGTAAAAGTAATAAAAGAAATTTGTCTCCCCTTTCATAATCTGACTTTGACAAATGGGCCTACTAGAATTTTTCCACTTAAGATGACACAAAGAAACATTTCTTAGGCACAAATAAATGAAAACTTAATTAATAGAGAGTGTTGTGATAATATACATATGTTTTAAAACAGTATATTTTCAGAGAATAATAATTTATTAATACAATACAATGTTTCTATAAAAAAATATGAAATAAAAAAAATTATCCTCAATACCCTCCATCCCTATGAGAAAGGGATTGTACATGGGCCCGGTACCCTAAGAGTCAAGAAAGGGCCTGTAAATCTCTGAAGGGCCCCCATAGTCTTAGCCATAGACGTTTTATTTTGATTTTTTTCTTCTATTTTTTTTGGGGGGGGGGGGGAGTATTTTAAACTATTCTTAGTTTATTTAGAAAAATAATTAAGTAAAATCCACTTAGACATGTTAATTCTGGTTGTTGATCATCACTCATATTAACATTGTAACCAGGAAAGTCAGCATTGAGAATGTATCCTCACAAAGTTGAGAGAACTCTCAACCTGTCCCCGGGGCCCCAAAGCAGTCTTGCTCCGCCTTGCAAACGTTTTCTTTGAGGTCCTGCCCTCAAGTAGTTTATAACGATTCTTTTCGATCTAAATTAATATATAAAAAAACTAAGAAGATAGCAATAAATTTAACTTGTAGGAGGACTTCGTATCTTGAATGGATCATATACTATAATATAAAAAAATTCTGCTGGACTGCATCAATGGGTATAGTATTTAATTGGGAGGCTGGATGATTGTCTATAATGTAGCTTACAAGACACATTCATCAACTAATCATACATATAGTATTTATAATTTATTTCTAATGTGATACTTATATCAATTTAAGAGAGAGAGATGGATGGAGAATTATGGTGTTTAAGGCCACTTTCAACAATATTTCAGTTATATCAATTTAAATAAATGTTTTGTTTTCTTGTGATTGTTGATTTTGCTAATTGAGAGTTTTATTTTCAAAATAATGATAAATTTCAAAAGAAATTAATTCTCCCATCCCATTTTAGTTTATCTGTATTATCCTTATATATTCCCACAGTAGTTAAGAAGGAAACTAATCATGGCCATCCCTTTCTTAATAAGATAATCATCCTAATCTCATTGAAGATGGATTAATAAATTGATGCAGACAGTATTAGATTATTATATAGAAATTGATTTAATAATTTACTTAAAAGGCTACAGATATCTTTGGCGCTTTCCCAGGGCTAAATAGTAATATCTTAAAATAATATTCCAAAAAGAAGGAAGCAGTGAATTTTTTTTTATTGTTTTGAGGCTTCTTATGAAGAAACAATTTTTCGACATTCTGATAAATATTTCTAAAGTATATTATAACTATGATTTTTAGTATTTTGAAAAATAAACGGGGACAGAAAAAAATCAGTATTTTAAAATATGAAATGGGATAAAAAAAAATTATATATAATTTCATAATTTGATTAATTTCAATCTGTCTCTATTGTGATAAAATGGCACCAATGTTGAGTAAAGTTTCACGTTTCAATTTTCACAGTTCATTAAAAATTCATCACATAAATAAAAATGCTATGAAAATGTGTTAAATTTCAAATTGCTCGGCTGAACCGTTCTGAGATCCTTAATTACTATGAAAACATCAGTCGCCAGGGTTGTTGTTTAAAAACACAAACACACACGAACGGAAATTGAATTTCAATAGACGCATTTATTTGTGAAATTAAATTATATTGTCCAGATTCGAAATCCATAAACACCTTTATGTGGTACTCAATAATGGAAAATATACTCCGATTTAATAATATTATTTCGATTGTTACGTCATCACTAATGGGGCATGTGACAAGTATCACCTCTGCGTTTGTCAATAGTCATTATTTCCTTTCTTTTCTAAACGATCTGTTGACTTTGATGTTTTCAGAAAAGATATTATTGAAAGAATGTAAATAATGCTCGGAAATCTCACTTTAACGAGAAGTGAGAAAAGTAAAGAATTAATGAAAATAAGACCATGTCAAAGTTTGTAAATAATTAGTAAATGTATATACAGATGTTAAAACAAGTGTCAATTTTAATTTGTTCATAACTGTAAAACTAAAAAAAAAGAAAAGTTCACGATGTATAGACACTACCCTCAAAACTATGTTAGCATAATAACATATATAAGTAACAATAACAATGGAGATTGACGACTTGTAATCAGATATTAAATTTAATGTTGATAAAATTATGTTGAATAATAAAATTTAGTAAATATATATTTTTAACATTTTGCAAATTTGAAACACCATGGTTTAATAAAAACCAGACAAACAAAACATATTATTATTTATTTATTTTTTTATTGATTTGTATTGTATTGTATTCAGAAAATTAAATAAGCACAATAAAAACGAAAACTTTTGATATTACGAAAATAATAAAGAACGAAAACGTTTGATATTACGAAAATAATAAAGAACGAAAACGTTTGATATTACGAAAATAAGAAAGAACGAAATCGTTTGATATTGCGAAAATAATATAAGAAAGAACGGAAACGTTTGATATTACGAAAATAATAAAGAACGAAAACGTTTGATATTACGAAAATAAGCCGAAAATAATAAAGAACGAAAACGTTTGATATTACGAAAATAAGAAATAACGTGCAACGCGGGGACACCGCCGCGCCTCAAGAGTATCAATTCTACAAGAACAAAAAGTAAATAAAATAAACACTAAGAAAACACAAACTTTTTTTTTAATATATCACGCTATTAAATGTTTCGTTTCATATTAAAGTATTACGGTATCAAGAAAAAATCATAAAACAATTTCTTTCATTAAAGATCAACATTTATGTTCCCGATGTAACAAGCTTGATTATTTATCAACAAATAACCATTCACGTCTTGTAATTTTTCAGGTGATAAGAAATAACATCTAGTGTAAAAATAGATTATATATGACATAAACTATACATATAAGATGAACGATGTTGTCTCATTCCGGAGCCAGCCTCCTTCGGCCATTGTGACCCTTGCCGTCAGCTGACAACCCTAAGGTCAAAAAACACAGCATGAGCGGTGGTCTGAAATAAATACAAATTTGTAAAGTGACAAAAATGGATGATGGATATGTATATATAAATTTGGGAGGACACCATTTTTTTTCACTGTACGATTACAGTTGAAGTGAATGATTTTCTTTGTGTTTTTATGAAAGTGTTTCAAAGTCCCTTTTTTAAAAATTATATTGTCCTTTTATTTGTTATGATGTTCTCTCAAACAATATGAAATGAACTAAATATGTTGTATAAAACGTCGTAATACGAAGGGCCGGCCTTATGAGGTGCGTGGCCCAGTGCTGTTCTCTAGAAACATGCCTTGTGTTGATGTGTGCACTTGAACAGCTGAGAGAAGATAACTCCAACGCGGGGCCCAATTGGGAACAATTGGTCCAATTGTCTTAAGGCCTGCCCTGGCTGAACGTAATGCAATAATCAATCATGCAGAAAACAAATAGTTGTAATAATAACTCTTTACAGAATTGATATGAAATGATATGAAAGTTCAGAATATAGCATGGACGATACATTTGATTAAATCCAGTCGTCGACTTCTGACCACATGCAAGTCGACTCAAGCCCCCAAGGTGAACCACCTAGGTGTCAGCTTCGTACACCTGCTAAGTCAGTGTGTGGATAGCCTGCAATTCCCGCCATATCATTTCTACATCATGTTATTTTGGTGAAGGGTATACTCGAGACGAAGGACAGAACACACCTTTTCAAATTACAGTCGGAATGGCATATCTTAATAAACTGTACTGTTTTATAAATAATATACGTATATTTCCAAGTAAACATTACATTAATTCCTGATCAAGAATTTTTGCCCAGTGTTGTTGACTATATATGAGCAATCGTTAGAATTGCGAAAATGAGGTTCACATTGGTCAATGTACAACTTTATCTATGAATATATGACATTTCTTTATGTTGTTCATGTATATATGTTTTGTCAGGGGCGGATCCATGGGGGAGGGGGGGGGGGCGCCAGCCCCCTAAAATTGGAAAAAATATGATTTTTTGGCGTAAAATCGTGATTTTTCACACGAAATACCCCAAACATTTTCGCGCCTCCCTCCGCAATTGGAAAAAATATGAAATTTGGCGTAAAATCGTGATTTTTCACACGAAATACCCAAACAATTTTCGCGCCTCCCTCCGCTCGGCGCAATTTCTTTAAGTGCGCCCCCCCTAACTTGAAATCCTGGATCCGCCCCTGTTTGTAATGTTGTATTGTATTGTATTGCTTTACCCGCAAGGGTTTTATTTGCAATAAAGATTATTATATTGGTTTTTTTTACTGAGACCTCATGTATGCTAAAAACATTTAGGACCAACATTGGACATTTAGGTTGTCTATACAGCATGGTCCGCGCTCGACAAGTGTAAAATTGTGCTTCGCTCCAATAAGAAACAGGTTACCAGGACTCGTAGGAGACCTTAGACGTTTAATAGACATATAAAGTAAAGGTTTATGGGTCATTATAAAAAAACACGCACTTTTCTGTTATTACGCAATTAAAAGACAAATATCAACCAAACTGATTGGAGAAAACATGTTTTGCATGAAGGCACATCAGCTTTCTATAGTTTTACCATCTAAATCCAGATAGGTCTAATTGCGAATATATACTAGCTACACGAAGACCTGTTTTTTCCTTGGTGTTACGTGTTATTTTTCCAGAATGACTTACTTTTGGTCATTTGTACTATTCAGATGTTATGATTTTATTCGATCTTTATATTATTTTGTAACTATTCCTAAAGCTCTAATAGCACAAACTTATTTTTGCTTGATATATATTGAAATTTAAAAAGAAAATTAGCAAAAACCTGCTGTTATAGATTTTCATGTCTGTGGTGTTACCCTTCCTATTAAGGCTGGTAAGAGAGTTATCTGTCTTGTCATATTTGAAGCAAAAATAGTTTCTCCCATTGCTTATTTCCTGTTTCATGACATGTGCAGACGACAAAAACAAAAGTGATCCATAAACTAATATAGAGCCGAAAAGGTACGTGCGATTGGTATAGTATATAAATTTTATGTCTGTGGTGTACTTCTCACTACTTCTTTTTGTTAGAATTGAACATAATGTAAAAATATACAATACATTACATTAGGTATTCTTCACAGGATATACATATAAAATATAGTCGGGGAGATATTATTTTACTTTTATCCTGAAAATACTTACCTGTTTTCTGTGGTGTTACTGTCAATGGTGTTACCATAAAGATTGTGTAACACCACAGACATTTAGCATTACAATTGTGAATAAACACATTATTCCATAAACAGTAATATTCAGAACAAAATATTGCTCTTTAACCTATGCAGAATATTTTTTCAAACATCGTCATTTACGTGTAAGATATAGTTTAACAAGCTGATGGGAGTATACTTTTTAGACCTGGTAACACCAGGGACATATCTTCATAACACCATGGACATATCTTCATAACACCATGGACAAAACTGATATTGCTCATGCATCAAACCAATATGTTGAAAAACTGAATATTGTACTGAAAACATTAAGAAAACAACAAATATAGGTTGATAGTTGTGTTTTTTTCTTGAATTAAATGTTTACATTCATGAAGATGTCCCTGGTGTTACTTTTGTCATCTGTGGTGTTACCTCTTGTCAATGGTGTTACCTCATGTAAATTGTTTCATAAAAAGGATAAATGACATAATTGAAGTAAATTATATTATAGTTGAATAAAGTTGACTGATAACTATGTATAAGTCATCTTTTCTTTATGTAAAGTGAAGCAAAATACAATTATGAAAACTTGTTTGTTTCATAATGCAGCTTAAATGGAATTCCACAACTACATATCCAAATATTGTGAAAAAAAACTAGTGCTCCAAAGAAAATATCCTACATTATGCATAATTTCCCTGTATATTATGTATGTAACCACTTTTTACATAAAATTATTTTTCATTTTCCTAAAAATAATAATTTTATGTTGGTAACACCACGGACTGAAAGGTATTAGGGGGTGCTACATATCTAGAAATATTTTTTTTCATGGTGGTTTTCCTGACTGCATATTATGTAAATATGTCATTGTAATGTAGGAAAAACTAATAGGCTAAAGCAAAACGGGAACGAAAATATTTGATGTCACCAAAATATGAACAGGAAAAAGTGCATGTATTTTGATAATGACCCATATACGTTCAACTTTATATGTGCAGTAAATACAATGTATACTGATTGCAGTATACTATACCTCAGTATAAGTTTTCCTATGAAAAAGACATGTCCATAAATATTATATTTTTCTGGTAAACTGTAATGAATTATTCTTCAGTGAATTCCAAAAGACAATTCACCTCTCCTGTGCTATTCGGAGACGCGCTATATTTTTGTGGAATTTTGAATGCTCTTGATTCATTGGAGGAAACACGGTAATGGACATTCTAATTCTCAGGAATTTTCATATGCGAAACTAAAATCCCGAAACCCGCAGACGACACCAACAAATATGATGAGCAGGGTCTATGTCTGTCCATGGTTATACAGTGTCTTGTGCTGTTCGGTGGGTGTCTCGGGGAACAATAAACTTGCCATTACCCTCACATCTGTCAATAAGTGTATGACATTAATGATATTATAAAGGAGTCGTTGAGGTCAGCGTGTGCTCATGTTTATTATCTAGTCTACAGGCGCGCACCCAAGAGAGGACTGTGGCTTAAACCAGGAGTACCTTTGTCACGAAACAATTCGATAGTTTATGGAGTGAACTCAGTTGCTCCGGAAGAATAAGCAGGTTCTGCTCCACTAGAGGTCGTGTTACTCTTGTTCCAAACCCGATAAGTCATCATGAATGTGGAAAGGCTGACATCGTGATTACGACAAACGGAACTTATCTGTGGTCAATTGTGACACAGATATTCCAAACAGGTTAACCAAGACATGGTGGCGACCATAAAACGTTCGAAGTGATGGCGTCAACTTGACCACTCAGAACTTTTCCTTCTTTGTTAGCAGCAACCCCTTTTCAATGAAATCGTTATAGGAACCGCAAGCTCTGGACTATCGTATCTAATATCGAATATATTCATAACCTCTACAAAATTGGTGTCATGATGCTATTAATTATATTTTTCGTCATTGAAACTTTGTTGCTTAATAACAATTACGAAATGAACAACCAGGGACTAAACATAAAAAAAGATACACTGAAAAGTGTCATGTGATTGGAGCACACTATAGTGAAATGTGACGTTGCAAACTGCACGAATGCCTATTTAGATAGCGTTGTGGGGAAGTGGGAAGATTTCTGGGTCTAAACTCGTCAAATACCCCAACACAAGATATGGAACTAGGCAATGTGCGGCTTCGTACGGTCGTATACAAAAAAATAAAATAAAAAAAAAATAAAAAATACCCACTCGGCCGTGGTACCCAAAGTGTAGCAGAGATTCATAGCTTTCCACTAAACACACATCCTGCATATTGTAAGGAAATGGGGGAATATTTCTAAATCCAATTTCGTCCCTTACCCACACTGTGAGATAGCATTTAACGTGGCATAATATTTCGCTACCCATTTTGCTGTTTAATTTTTATATTAAGTTGATAAAACATTTTAAGTTGATAAAAAATTTCAATGTACATGTATATTGGACTTGACATAGATGTAACAACATTCAGTTTGTTATAGAAACAATAAAACACGCCAAAGTTTGACGTGACAGTTAAAGAGAATTTTTATTGTTTATATAATCATTTGTCAAATGGAGATAGAAAAGAGACTTTTATTGAAAAACTTGTCTGATATCATGTAAAGTTTATTAAAAGATGTCCTAGTTGATATGGGTTATTCTCATTTCGCATAAGTTCTAATTAGTTACATAGAAAAGAAAAAGAAAAAACAAAACAAAGCTACACAAAAAAATATAAAACAGTTTTTTTTTTAAAGATAGACCCCAACTGGGAACAACGCACAGTATGCATATTTTAAATTTTACAAGAATAATTTAATATCAGTGTCACTGCCCATTCTTTGAATGAACCAAAAGGATCATGATAAATGTATCCATTAAACAGGCAATTGCGGTAGTGCCTACCAACAAAATTTGTGGGCGGAGCTTATCATCAGGATATTGTGTTATTAATAGAACAATAGACAAAAATCCCCGTTGATATGAACAGCATATTTATAAAACTGTATGTCACACGACCAACGTGACCTAAAGGTCACCTACCTCTGAAATTTGAATTTTCGAAGTGATTTTTGTAGTTTTTATACTGATGAAGAATATTATTTTTAATAAGACTGAAAGTTTCGTATGTAGGAACACTAGTGACCATGCCTGTCACATATTTTGCTCAAAAGTAACTGTGAAACTATGTATCATTGATTTTTCCTCCTCGAGATAAACGTGGTCAAAATAATGAAAAATCTGAATGTTTGCTCCGCTCACAGCTATTTATACCCACGCCACGGTCCCGGTTTAAATGTGATTACAGCGGCAAACCAAGCTGCTTAGCAAGTGTTGTTAAATAACCTTATTAAGAAAAAACTGCTGGGATGTGCTAATCTGGGTCACGGGTCACTGTAATCGGGCGGCTGTATCGAGAAACAGATACGGTGTTGAAAAAACTGTTGATACTCATAAAATATTGATAAATGCTATAAAAATTTATGTTTGTCTTCAAGAAATATGATAGACAAAACCATGTGTGAAGTTTTATGACGAAATATCTCCGATTTCTATGTAAATTAACGAGTTGAAGTGGGGAAACACCCACATGTAATTTTAGCGATGTATTTTTATCTTGGACAAGAATAATGAGCGTCCTGATTGGATGACCAATTTACACCGCGTGGTAAAAAGATGCATGTAAAAGAAATCTATGTTATATTTATTCATTTGTTTGATTCTGGAATATTGTTGATCATTGATTTAAACAAGAAAAAAGGGGGGGGGGATTTTATTAGTGAATTTTACAGTTAAATAAATGTTATGTTTCGACAGTTTAAAGAGAAAAATAAAAAATTGTTGCGACTAAAGCTTAAATCAGCGTTAAAAATTGAACATATATCAGTGGTTTTGTAAATGAGATTTATTTTAAATAGAAAAACTGAATTTATTATTTATTAATTTATTATTAATGATACAATCTTATATCCCTTGGGAGGGGGAGAGGGAGGGGGGCTATGATGAAAATTTGAAATAAAAACACAGGACCGGACTTTATTAAAAAAATCCAGGACCCCTGTGTCCATGAATGTTTTTTTTTAAAGTTAATAATATGAAATATTGACATCCACACTTGCCTTTAGGACAGCACATTTCTGTGTCCACACTTGTTGAAATGAAAAAAACCCCCACTAAATTTTAAATGTAACAGCATTTGAAGTCAACTGATATAACTACTTTATGGGTGCGTGTCAAACTCGTGGACACGAATATTGAACGTTTTCTCAAATTGTCGTAGCTTCTGGTTATACACTGTCGCTTGCATCAACACAAACACAATTTCCTTTTAGTTGTAATGATGCAATTTTTCATTTAATTTAAAAGGAAAATAAAATATATAAAAACAACTGATCTTACGAGTCAACGAACTCTTAATTAAGTCGCTGTGTTTATTTATAATAAATATTAAAAGTGTAGCCCGTGGAATAAAAACAATCGTCAGGTGTGAATAGACATCGTTTTCATCCTGCACTTATTCTATTTGAGAAGTCAAATTACATTAACTCACTGGATATTTTTTTGTTATATACGGTCACTGACCGAATTATTTATTCTCTGGTACCCATTTCACATTTCATCTGTTGAGCTTTGGAAAACTAATTGTAAATCAGTTGACTTCCTCTTAGCAGAAAATATTAAAAGGGGTAATTGAGGGATAATTGCATAATTTCATTAGTTGATTCAAATATGACAACCTATGGATTAATGTCATTTTTTTCTACAGGATTAAGAAAATATTAATGCAGTGCCTTAAACACATAAAGTTTGTGTGCATTCGGGGAAAGGCTCGATGAACATCGACTGTGTCCCAGCTTTTAGGCCTCGTACACTATAACTTTATATTTTAAAACACTGCACTACCATTGGATACTACAAAACACCAGTTTTTATTTCAATTCAACGTATTGAGTAATTGATTGATTGTTTGTTGCTTAACGTTCAGTGTCAAATATGTCATGTATATTCAGGACGACCAGCGTGTTGAGTGCATTAATACAATTTAAACAGGTTAAATAAAGGAAACTCTTCAAGCCGAACCAACACTTTTACCACGTGCATAAAACGGTTGAACATCAGCAACGTACATAATGGTTGTATAATGTTAACAACGTAAAAATCGCTTAGTGGACAAAACTGCAAGACATTCGGTTTTGCTCCAAAAGACGTTTTAAGAGTAGATACATTTTTAAAAACTATGCTCTGTTTCTCATTCAGTATATGTACTTTTACAATAAACCACAATTTTTTACAATTTAAGAATATATCTTAAAATATGACGTCTTACTATGACTGTTTCGTTACTTAGAATCGTAAAACTTCGACCCTGGACATTTTTGCAAGACACCCAAAAACAGACGTGGCGCTTTTATGCGTTAGTTCAAAGCTGTGAAAATTGGGTATTGTATACACGATACATAGTACTTTTATGTAGTAAAATATCAGAAGTGAATGTTTTTTCATTTTATAATTATTATAAGTCTAACTTGAAGAAACTTGCCCCTCCTTAGAATCTTACAGAAGCAAGTGAATTCGGAATTTTCGAAAATATCATCTTTTTCTTCAACACAGCGTATTTGTTCATATGACATCATAAAGAAAATATGACGTAAAATTGTCATGCAAAATTTCGCGCATGTCACACTTTCTGCAAGAGCGCACCTGCTTTTTCTTTAAGTAAAATGCTTATAGTTTGTTACGTCTTACACGCAAAATTTTGACGTTTTAGCTATAATTCATGTCATTTTATTAAATATTCCGGATAATTATGACAACATTTGTATCAAATCGTAGGTGGAGTAGGTTCATACAAGTTTAAAATACGAAAATGAATATTTTGTGTGAACATATTTAAATACAATGTAGAAACTTCATGTTCAGAGAAATATATATGAGATTTTTCATCATTGACGCAATATCGTGCTATATCGTCCTTTTTAAAAAAAATTATTTATCTTAACATTTAGGGGGCCATCGTGGTCGTGATCGTATCCTGTTTTTGGCGAGGTGTACTCGATACCACAATATGTGATAAAGTTTGTCAGTGACTTGCGACAGGTCGGTGGATTTCTCGATCCGTGTACTCCGGTTTCCTCAACCAATAAAACGGACCGCCACGATATAACTGAAATATTGTTGAAAGTGGCGTTAAACACCATAATTCTTCCATTTAATAGCATGTGTTGTACATGTATCATCTGTTCATCTTCTACATCCTTTAAATATCACCATTTTTTATGATTACATAATATATATCATGTAAAGTTACAGTTCATTTTGAGCTAATTATTTTACAGAAGATGCTTAAAATTTCGTCCAAGCAGAACCCATTATATTCGCCACTTTCAACAATATTTCAGTTCTATCGTGGGGGTCAGTTTTATTGGTGGAGGAAACCGTATTACCGGGAGAAAACTGACAAACTTTATCACATACTGTTGTATCAAGTACACCTCGCCATGAACGGGGATCTAACTCACAACTTTAGTGGTGATAGGCGCTGATTGCACAGGTAGTTGTAAATCCAACTACCATACGATTACGACCACGACGGTTCCTTCCCATTATTTCAATTGGTGGCCATATCATTATAATTAAAATTAGTTTGTTGTATCTTTTTTTAGTGTATCGCTAAAATAAAAAAGAAAGAAAGAACAAACACCTAATTTTAATTAAATTATGGCCATATCAAACATATCCTCGCATGATTTGAGTAAAATGTCACACAGATCCTTCCATACACCATTTCAGCAAAGATACAGTTTAATTGGTCTGTTATATGTGTAATATCGAAGGAGAAATTTTAGCAAATAACAAGACATCATTTGGCACCACTGTGGCAATGTTTGGACATATGTTAGTTAAATCGGTATAAAACTGTAAATTTGTGCAAGAAATTCCATACACCATTCCTTTAAAGTAATATTTCATTTAACCTAGCAGGAAATTTTTTGTTCATTTCAGCCAATCAAAAAACATTTCCCCTCATGGAGATCATTGTTAGACATTCGGCCAACACAAACAATATGGAATCTTTCTGTACCATATAACTTTAAGTTTTGCTAGTAAATTTAGAGGGGGGGGGGGGGGGGGTGAAATATTAACCAATCAGAAACCAGTTAACCGAGATAATGGATTGCTATTTCGAGGCTACGGATTACAATTCTGAGATAAATGATTACGGATACAAAGATAATGCAATACGATCCTGAAATCTCGGATGATCTTTTAAAATTATTTTTAGATTAGATGTTTTTTATCAGGACCGGCATTAGGAGGTGTGGGACCCAGTGCTGCTCTCTGTAAAAACTGCAGTGTGTTGTGTGTACGTGAACAGCCGAGGATAGATAACTCTAGTGCGGGACCACTTAAGCGCGGGGGTCAAATTGGGAGTAAAGCCGGCCCTGCTTATCACAACGATCGTATTAATTGTATCGTTATTAATTAATATATAATTAATTTTAATTAAATTGATCTAATTATATATTTTAATGATCTTGATTAGATACTTCCTATAAGAATAATAGACATTTTACATACTCTAGATACGATTCTAAAAATATACGAGCAAGATGGTACTCGATTCAAACAACAGCATTGGAAAGAATAACGAATTTGAGTATACTATAATTTTCTGATAATTTGAAACTTGGAAAAAGTCAAAGGATACTTTTATAGCAAATAGAATATCCGCAAGTTGCTACAACATTAAAATTGTGAACACGTGAGGGAAACTATATATTATTTGCATTGAAGTTTACAAGAGATGGGATACTTGTGCAATCATCAAAGGGATGTAACTCATGTAAAACACACAATGTTAGAGTCAAAATGTGCAAATGGTCTCTTAGTAGGCGATTGTTTACTATATACAGCAAGTGGCCAAAAGTATTGCCACATATAAAAAAAATCCCTATATAATCAACCAAAACCATATTTTTTCAAAAAATTATTGTGAAGTCATTTCAGGATAGATTTTAACAAATTTTACACCAAAACATTCAGAATTGTTTATATTTTGATTGTTTATTTGCTCATTATGTTTATATGAGTGGTTTTTATTTGTACATAAATTAAACAGGATTGTTAATTTTTAGGATTTATTTTTAGTTTAAATATATAGGAAAATCAAAGTCAATTTTTATTTGTTATGTTTAAATTATGTACCAATAAAAACCACTCATATAAACATAATGAGCAATTAAACAATCAAAATATAGACAATTCTGAATGTTTTGGTGTAAAATTTGTTAAAATCTATCCAGAAATGACTTCACAATAATTTTTTGAAAAAATATGGTTTTGGTTGATTATATAGGGATTTTTTTTTACATGTGGCAATACTTTTGGCCACATACTGTAGATTTATAGCGATTAAAATATAAATGTCTAACTTTCGCTCTGAATTAATTAATGGGTCCTGATCGTATGGTAGTTGGATTAACAATTACCTATGCAATCAGTGCCTGTCACCACTAACGTTGTTAGTTCGAATCCCGCTCAGACGAGGTGTACTCGATATAACATTATGTGATAACGTTTGTCAGTGACTTGCAACAGGTATGTGATTTTCTCCGCGGGTATCCCGGTTTCGTCCACCAATAAAACTGACCACCACGATATAACTGCAATATTGTTAAAAGTGGCGTTAAACACCATAAACCTAACTCTAACCCTGAAAATAAATTTGATAATTTCACTAGTGACAATATATTTTTTTCAAGCTATAAATCTGAAATATTTGAGGGACATCTGTATTATAACCTGTTTTCTTTAACTTTAAACATATACTTTTTTCCAGAAATAATGCTTGGTTTAGTTCGTTCGTCTAATTAAACAATCATTCAAATTCATTTATGTATCACTAAAAAGATTAAATGAATTACTGCTTGTCGGTAAAGAAGAATTTCATTTATTTAGAACATTTGTTTACTGTTTCCTTTATAAAGTGTTTACATGACTTAATACAAAGGATGTTTACAAATCTTTAATCTTTCACAAAAATACCTGCAAGGAAGAAACTTGATACAGCAACTTTCATATTACTCAAATATTTTGTAGAAAGTAAACTTTTACAAGTATTTAAGCTGTTTAATATTTCACAGAAATCACAGGTGTTGATTTGTATTTGAATAAAAATAAAATAATGACTTGTTTGTATCTCCTCATCTATTATGTGATGAAGTATTGGTCAGGTCAAATATTTGTGTTTCTCTTGACCACTCGTCCGGCTCAAACTTTTTAACTCTCCCTTTAGAAAATGTTAATTATATATTTTTTTTTATTTAAAATTCGAATTATCGTTTCTTCAGCCTTTGATTTATATTGAGAAAAAAAAAGGTTAAATAAATAGAGACTACAAATCTGTATATACATCCACTAGACACGCATCCTCGGTAACCCACGACTGATCACACTCTGATACTCTATTCATCAGCGAGTAGAGAGTATCGGAGAGTGAACAGCATGGCTTACCAATGATGTAGTGATTGCATGAATGTTGTTTAATTCCAAGTGAACAATTTTCCAGATGAATACCGTCGATGACAAGTTTCTATTTTGTGTGATGATGATGATGTCAACTACCGGTATGTACTCGACCAACACGCTAGTCTACAGCAAAGGAAAATAATACAACTATGCCGTTGTTATTTAATGTGTTTTTATGACATTTAATCGAATAACACAAACTTATATTTTAGTGTGCAGTGTATTTTAACAGCAGTCCATGACTAGACATGTCGCTCCACGCTGAACACGCAAAAATTATCCAGAGTTCGAGTTTTGACTTGACCGGGAATCGAACCCACAATATATCATACTTCATGCGAGTACGCCATTTATGTGGTTTCATATAAACATATTATTCTATTATTGCCTACTCCTGAGGGAACTGTTCTCCTATAGTCTTGTCTGGTGAGGTATAGTGCCCGAGACAACGGTGAGGGTACTATACCTCACCAGACAAGACTATAGGAAATTTGTTCTCGAGGGAGAAGACAATAATATATTTAGTACATAACATCCCATTCCGGACATAAAAGAAAAACACACTCAAATTCAATATAATAATACATTTTGTAATAATAAAATTTACAATGTAACATTATATTTGCATTGCCAAACCTGGCCATGTTGACAGCAGACTACAGCGCGAGTCTATATTAAGGTAGAGACCCACATTTCATACTAAAATAATTTGTAATTGAATTTCCTTAAAACTGGCCAGATTTATTGCTTTTGTGGCAGACTTTAATGAATTTAATTAAAAAATATAGGTCACTAGACTAATTTTCAAGATATAAAGCATTTAAATCTTCAACTTTTATAATGCATTCTGATTGTATGTGAAATGTATAAATTCTCCTCAAAATTCTTGAATAGCGGAAAACCCTGTCATTAAAAAATCTAAATTTTTTATATAATATGGTGCGTTTTGTTTTATTTTCAGAAGTGTAAGAAAAGTTTGGGGTCATAATATCAAAAACTTCAATATTTAACAAAACCATGCAAAACTCATCATATTCTAATATCATTTGAGACATGATTACCTCCCTTGACGAAATGCTTCATATAGCATTTTACACATATAATGTATTATTGCCAAGAAATTACTGTATTAAATTTGTATTTCAGTTTAATTTGAGAACTTGTACAAATCATATGTAGAAAATTCAAAAAGCAAAATATCTCGTAAGAAATACTGCAAACATAATTAATAGTTATTACCACACTTTTATTCAATATTCTTAAAAGTGATGTGAGTTTGTGACTAGTGTCAGTCTCTACCTTAAGGGAGATAAATCTTGACAACAATATATAAAAATTACGCGGGAAAATCTATGCCACAGGTATAGTCCCTGCAGGAAATCGTTTGAAACTGGTATAGTTCCCGTCGCTAGGTATAGTCACCCGTTGTCAAGTGTACTGTTCAAAAATAGTTCACACTGATTATCCAATCAAAACACAGCATTTTCATATGTTAGGTACTAAATATTTTTAAACAACCGATATCTAAAAAAATCAAAATCAGCGTTTTCTGTCATCTACAAAGGTCAGCAGTACCTCTACTATCATCAAGATTTCTCGATTGAAGTGTCCGGTGTCCGGTGTCTAGAAAGTACACGTTTCATCCCTTGCCATAAAGAGTAAACAATTTCGAGGTCAATTTGCATTGGTTGAACTGTGTAATGGTGACAGCTAACTTTTTCACCCCTGTCCAACTTTCCACACTTTTCTTCACCACTTGCATTGCTCCGGTTGTCCCTTCCATCCCTCATTACTGTATTACATTTATATATTTTTGAGCTGGAAATTTGAATATGCATGATACATTTTCAACTAAACGTTAATCAATCAATCAATCAATCAATCAATCAATCAATCAATCAATCAATCAATCAATCAATCAATCAATCAATCAATCAATCAATCAATCAATCAATCAATCAATCAATCAATCAATCAATCAATCAATCAATCAATCAATCAATCAATCAATCAATCAATCAATCAATCAATCAATCAATCAATCAATCAATCAATCAATCAATCAATCAATCAATCAATCAATCAATCAATCAATCAATCAATCAATCAATCATGTAACCATTTTTAAATTTAAGGAGTGAATTTTATTGCATAAAGAAAGATAACTCTTTATGATTTATAGAATAATTTGAAATAATCACAGAGCCCAAAATCACAAAAGAGAAAGAAAAAAACCCCGGACCAATCACATAATTAACAAAATAATGCGATGAAACACGAAGCGCTCTAATATAGAATGACTTAGCTTTTGAGCTACCGTATGTACAGTGAAAACAGGCTCAATCTAAATATCTTGTCAGACAGTTCCAGGCAGTTGTCAGTTAAATGCGACAGGGATTATGTCCCCTCTTAGGTCTTTGGATCTCGTTGCTGCATGCTATATTTATGAAAACAGCTATACTGTTCAAAAAGTGTAGCAAAATTGACAGAGTCCGTAACTTCTTGTAGTATTGTGTGTAATATCAGAGAATATATGCAAAACACACATATTTCATCACTTGTTTGATAATAATCATTATTACATGCTTCATTAAAACACTTTTCTATACATATTTAAATGATGCAAGGAAAATTGCACAAGAAAATTATAATAATCAGATTCAAAGCAATAAAATAAAATAAAAGAATAATACGGTAGAGCACGTTATTGATTTCGGGTTTCAAAATACTTCTTAGGTCGCACAAAGAACGATAACTCAAATTCTATATCGGAAAATTCTTCAAGTTGAGGATTTTTCATAACAAAAAAAAAAGCCCATGTCTTTTAACTTACTTGAGTATGCATTGCAATACAAAGGGATTCTTTGGGTGATTCTCGATTTGATTCGCAATCGCAAAAGCCAAAGTGCATTTTCCACGAGGACGAATTAATGGAATAGCATAACAGTTGAGAAGAACTACATTTGTATGTTGATAGTAGATGATTATGATATATACAATATACGTACACTGTCAGAAAATATCAATTTATTTGTAGGAGTTTTAGAAACAGGTAGAAAAGCAAGTCTTTAGTGAGCTTTTGTGGTCAGTTTCGTAGCGAGTTCATATAAATTTCATATTTATCGACAAATACAAATATATCTATAAATTGTAATAAAATTATACTCAAATTCGTTGTCCTTTTTGCCCATCACAAGGGAAGTAACTTGCATAAAAAAGCTGTCTAAAACATGTATCGGGAATGCGCAAAAGGTATATATATTCTTAATGGATTTAAATGAAAAAGTTTAAAGTAATAATTTCTACAAAAATAACATATTTTTTAAGAATAGCGAGTTCATCGCATAACATTTTGCATACGAGGACTATATATGAGAATGTGAAGGAAGAATAATGTAAATACATTCATGGTAAATGTTCTTTCAACATAACGGTAACCATGAACTTGTCTTTGACGCTAACAGTATTTTGAAAAACCGGGTTTGACGAATCACGTTAAAGGGGTCCATATGAAACTAATGATTAAGTGTAAAGAGCAGTCACATGCTCATTTATTCTACATTGATTAAGCGTGGATTTACATATACGTACATGTATATGGGAAACAGAAAATGTTAATAATAAAGAATGGATAAAATGTGTTGTGAAACAGCGATTGTTAGATCAGTTTGTACAGAATTGGCAAACATCTCTGTCAGATTCTTCAAAAGAATTAAATTATAGGATTTCTAAAACCAAATTCGAATTCGATGAATATTTCAATGTTTTAAATATAGGTGATGCAATCAGACTGAGTAGATTTAGGACAACAAATCACTATCTACCGATTGAAACCGGTAGATGGCGAAATATTGATAGAGGAAACAGTTACTGTAATTTATGTAATTGTCAGAAATTAGGCGATGAATACCACTATGTTTTAGTGTGTTCCTCTTTAAACGATAAACGCAAGCAGCTTCTTCCAAAATATTTGATTAAAAGACATATATGTTGTCTCCTGGCTTACCCACTGTTGTTCCTTAGCCTATGTATATTTTGTAAATAGTCTTGTTATGTTATTATTATGTTGTTATTTTTCTCTGTACCATTGTATTTGGCTGTATATGAGAATAAAGATATATATTGAGCATTCAGTTATATTCATGATGACAACAAGTTTACAACAATAAATGAATAAATAATTAAAAAAAAGTGATAAATCATTCTTGCATCTATCTTGCAAGGACATTTTATTTTTCATTCTGAGACGACGTACGATATATAGAAATTTACAAAGGGTATATTTATAGAGAAAAATAGAAGATACTGAAACATTAGGCAATTTTTATATCCGAAAATATCCCCCACCACCACGGATACGAATTTGGTGGAGAGAGGCTGGTGCGTTTTCTCCTGTGTGAAAACAAGATAATTAAGAAAAACTCCCTCTAAGTTAATCGCAATTGATAAGGTCTGATCCTGACAAGCATATTTTCTGGCAGCTAACTTTCAAAGGGAGATAATCAATGAAATTTATTATTGACGTTCAATGATTGAAATAAGTGTTATTTCCCTTTCTCTCTTTTCCAAATATCTCAATACAATAGGTCATTTTGGGAAGAAATGTATACATAAATCAATCAGCGGGGACCGTCGTGGCCGTGATCGTATGGTAGTTGGATTTACAACTACATATGCAATCATTGCCTATTACCACTAAAGTTGTGAGTTCGAATCTCGATCAGGGCGAGGTGTACAACATTATGTGATAAATTTGTCAGCGACTTGCGACAGGTCGGTGGTTTTCTCCGGGTCCTCCGGTTTCCTCCATCAATAAAACTGACCGCCATATTGTTGAAAATGGCGTTAAACACAATCAAACAAACAAACAAACAAACAAACAATATCAATCAGCTAAACGCAACATGTTGGTTTTTTTTCTTGAATATTGAGTAATCCCTCAAAATTAAATTATTACACATTCTGAGCACCAAACAACTTATTAGCCCAACTAGCTGGTCCAAAAGATAATTTGAACTATTGTCGTTGCGTCCGTCTTCGCTATCGCCGGTCGCTCTCTGAAACTATTTGACCAAATCGTAAGAAATTTGACAGGCATAATTACAACCATAATTGAAATTAAATTGAATACAAATGATCATTGCTACAATTTTTTTACATTGATTAGCAATCCACGATGCCATCACCACACGCAGATCAACGTAGGACCTTATGGGAAAATTATAATCTATTTCTCTGAAATAATCTGCCCGTTAAATGTGAAAATTTGCTAGAATATTCCGAATTTATTTTTCTGCTAATTAGAACTCCAACGTGGTCCTAGAAACAGTAAATGTTGCATTCATTATTGCATGAAACTGTTTGATTTAATTTAATCAACTTAAACATATTTTATTGTCTAAATAATGACAAAATGATCAGACTCAAATTTTCAACTTAGTTTTGAACCGCATTGGTGGCGTAATGGTTAGCGTGCTCGCCTCGAGTGCGGTAGGTCGTGGGTTCGAACTCCGGTCGGAACAAGCAAAAGACTATAACATTGGTATTTGTTGCTTCTCCTCTAAGCACGCAGCATTAAGGAGAAAGAGCAAAGACTGGTTGGCTCAGATTCAGAATAATGTGTCCGAGTGGAGCGACATGTCTACCCGTGGACTGTTGTTTCAGTGAGCTAGCACTATAAAAATCCAGCTCTGCGTGTTGATCTAGTACAAAGCAGACCTCATCATCGTCTCATTGAAAATTAACTTGTTCTCGCCATGATATAGCTGAAAAATTGCTGAATTGACGTTAAGCAACAATCATTCACACTCACTAAACTTAGCTTTGTCTTCTCCATAAAACTGCTTAAATAGACCCTATAGGCAAATATCCTCACAGATATAAAACCACAAACCTGATAGAACCGACAAAGTAAACAAATGATCATTAGATAATGTATAATTTATACCGAATGAGCGATACAGATTCAAATTAAGTCCGTAGTCTCTTTGTCTTTCTGTTAAAATGTGTAAAACTGGACTAAGTATAAATAGTAACATACATTTTAGATGTTGGTCTAGTACAAAGTGGACCTCATCATCATCTCATTGAACATTAACTTGTTATAGCCATGATATAGCTGATCTATTGCTGAGTTGGCGTTAAACAACTTCTTCGTTTGTTACTGACTCGGCTTTTATACTGACCAATGTAACGAGTTACGAGTTGAAGCCTATATTGTTTCTCTCTCTATTTTTTGTTTTTTCGATATCTAGATACAAAGAACTGAGGATTGGGATCTCATATGGTTTCGCCCTGTCGTTTTTTTATGCGGGTTCCAAACCAGAATGTAACTATTTTTTATCAATTTTTTGTGTCTGCTTGGAGGTTAGATGTTTGCAGGATCAGTGGTTCGTGTTCTTGTGGTTGGTTATTTTGCCGACAATCACTATATAACCTTTTGTTTTCAAATGTCAATTTGGTTTCTGTCAAAAAATATAAATCAAACAAAATATTTGATAGCAAAGATTCCTCCCTCCTAAAGATCAAATAGTTTAAGTAATCCCAAATAATAGAGGGGGACGTCGTGGCCGTGATCTTATGGTAGCTGGATTTACAACTACCTATGCAACCAGTGCCTATCACCACTGATGTTGTAAGTTCGAATCTCGATCAGGGCGAGGTGTACAACATTATGTGATAAAGTTTGTCAGTGATTTGCGACAGGTTGGTGGTTTTCTCCGGGCACTCCGGTTTCCTCCATCAATAAAACTGACCGCCACGATATGGCTGAAATATTGTTGAAAGTAGCATTAAACACCATCAAACAAACAAACAACAACCAACTAATAGAACTGTATGGTCAATCCGTATGTATTGCTATCTGAGAAATATCTTGTCAGTTCATATTAAATTTTACCATGCATGCTAAGTGATTCAGTTGATTTCTTAATTGACTGTAAAGTGCCATGTTCAACTGTCAAAGATTTGCTGAAGAGCTTACATGGATTTGGTGGATGTGGGGTGAGGTTGTATTTTTTTTTCTGTATTATGATAATTTTATAAGATTAGTAATAAACCTCTTTCTGATAAACATCTCGCTTCTCTTTATAAAGAAATTGAAACTGTTGCACATAGTCCATGACCTGTTTATCTAATTCCTATTTTGATTCCTTACTAAAAGAAGCGAAAACTGAAAAAAAAATATAGAGAAATGTGAAGCCTGAATAAATGTGGGTGTGATAACTTGGCATGTTGGTCTAAGCCGATCAATCATGTAAAACAATAAAATTGGTGCTAGCATTACAACAAATATTGCAAACATAACTAATGTCAAAATGAAAATTGTGTAGTCCTTTAAAAGAAATGGGTATGGGATTATGGTGTTTAACGCCACTTTCAACAATATTTCAGTTATATCGTGGCGTTTAATAAAAGGTGAAATTTAGCATAGAAATATTTTTTTTTCTTCAAAAATTGTTTTTAAAATGTTATTTATTATACTGAAGCACAAATGTATTTGATTGTAATAACATGATTTGATATATAGCTTATTCGGTAAAAAAAAAACCCACCCCAAATTCACTTTCCATTATCAATAAGAACATATTACAATGTTCATATTGAATTCGTATAAAAACAAAGTAGAAAAATGAAGAGACTGAACTTTATTACTCATTCTAAATTTTCACTGATTTCATTCTAAATGTTTGGCTTCCATATTTTACTCATAAATTTATCAAAAATGCGAAAATGGTATATAAAAAATACATATTTAATTTAACATTTTTTAACAGACGGTCTTAGTCGTCCATTATTTTTATTCAATTACAATTGAGGAAAATATTAAATGGTTTTTGGACGGCTGAAAACAAGCACTTTGATGAAGTTAATATTTAAGGTATTTTTCGAAGGTAAAATTCTAAGCAAAATATAATAGATCTGAGAGAACCATCTCATCGTGAATGGCTTCATATTATACATGTACCTGCTTTTCCTTGTTATCATGGGAAACAGTTAACCTACCATTAAAAAAAAAATTTAAAAAAAAAAGCATTAAGAAAATTATGCTTATCAAGCACAGTGATATATTTAAAAACCTATGATAATTACTAAAAAATGAATTTTGTTATACAAATAATACATTGTCACTTTAAAGTTAGATAAATGAGCAATAATTCCATGTTTATTTGATGTGAAATGTAATGTGGCTTTGCTGTTCTTAGAAATAATAATTATTCATAGAATTGTTCTTTGAAGGGCAGTAGTACACTATCGTCTATGAGACTAAGGGAAATCCAGTCAATCTCAAAAAAAAAAAAAAAATTATTATAATAATCCGTACGTTGAGTAATAAACTAATCGTGCTTTACCAGGTAAGCAAGTTTCGAGTCTAACTTTAAGCGAATTTATATTTTCTATTTAAAACACGAAATAAATATATCTTGTTAAAAACAAAATTTTTGTCATGAAAACGGGCGTTCTACGTTTGCGTCAATTTATCGTTCATTTGCGCCACAATACATTTGCGCCAATGTTACGTTTGCGCCAATAAATTTTCTGAATTGTAGGTATCAAATCCGCCAAAAATAAATTCACACGTTTGCGCCAATTTACCTTAAATTGTTTTGGCAACAGACCAAACACAAGTGGGATATAATGTCCGTTCCTAAAACCATGAACAGTGAGTGTAAAGTTGCGAAAAATATGGTAAATATTTCTACGTCACTACAAAGAAACTTCAAGTTTTGTTCACACCCTAGCATAATTATTCCATTTTCAGAATCATTTACAAGAACAAAATCCTCATGTTTATTGGTAGCCATGCCAATGTCTTCTAAAATCTCATGGAACTCTTCACGATTTTTTTGTTGAGCCGGGAACAACTTTCGTCTTTCTCTATACATGGACTGGCGAACACAAATAATGTCACCTTTTTGTAAGTTGTCTTCTTCCATTCTTACCAGTTCTGAATTAAAAATAAATTCAAATAATTCTACTGAGTTAAAATCAAAACAATGGATTATCATTAATACATACAAATGAAACACAAAAACAATAAGTAAGTTTAAAGTAAGTAAAAATCTTTCATTCACCATAAATCAGTTAAAGTTGCTTATGTTAATTTTGTAAAATTTTCTAATTGTAGATAACATACCTGATGTAATGATCTGTGACCGTCTTTCAGAAATTTGGTCTGTAGCTTTTCTTTTGCACGCAGTTCGTAAAATCTGACGTTCCAATTTCCGAGTGTTAATTTCATGAATATGCGCCAGTGATCAAATCAAATTAAATCAAATCAAATAAGCTTTATTTACAGTCGGCAAGACATATAAACAATACAACATAAGCTCTTAAGAGCTTTTGAACCGACTAACATACAATCATACAATGCAATACACAATATAAATATACATGACATAGATTAAAATACACAGGACATAAAAGCAACACAGATCACTACATACATGCAGATAATATTAAAGCATAAAACATAGTTATAAACACATGAATAAAAAGCAAACTAGTCACAGCACATATAGACATGTAGATACTATAAGCACATATAAGCACACAAAACCATGAATTTCAACCAGGCTGCTCCAGGGTTATGTTTTGCATATAACACATTTACAATCTTTACCAGTATAATTTGATATTAATTGCTTAAATTGGCTAAAATTGTTGCAAGTTCTAAAATGTTCAGGTAGGGAATTCCAAAGAACTGGAGCGGCATAACTGAATGAGTTCTTACCATAACTCGTGGTGCGAACTTGTGGTACCTGTAAAATATTTTAGTATCTAAAGTTATATCTACTGTTTCTTTTTTGTAGTATATTATCTAAAACAGGTGGAGCAATACCATTTATAATTTTAAAAGTTTCAATTGCCATTAATCTTGTTCTTCGTACATGTAATCTAGGTAATTTAACTTTAACCAATAACTCATCATATGAAGAAGTATAACCAAAATACACAAAACGCAATGCCCTCTCTTGATCCATTAAGTACTGCCTGACAGCTTACATCTGTGGTTACTTTTGCTGCACAATCCTTTACTGTACAACGCCAACTTATTTTCCCCGACTTCTTCAAAAATGCCTGTCTAAATGTGTGGCCATCAACAACAATTACAGGTTTTCCCTTGTTGGACTCTATTTATTGAATCGGAACATCCATCTTAACCGTTCAAATATTAACTTCTTAAGTGATCAGTCAAATTGAACTGAGTGAACATGTTTTTGTCAAGTAAGCATTACTTACCTGCTATATAATTAGATACATGTACATGATCATGATCAGTTGTATGTAGGTAACTTTTAATTGATTGTAAAACTTATTAATTTTCGTACAGGTAAATTGGCGCTTTTGATAGTCTTTTATTGGCGCTTTCGATACCGGCGTTCAACGTTGGGGCGGATTTTTATAAAATGGGGCGACAAAAAACAATACAATGGGGCGGTGAAAATATATACATTGGGGCGGATGAGAAAATATAAAAAGGGGCGGTTTAAATTACTATAATTAATATTAAGCTACGGTGTATATCATGACAAACAAAATTAACAAGTTGTATATGATAATACATGTATGAGATGAATCTTGCTTATAGCGTAACAGCAACAAATACCAATTTTAAAGTTTAAAATTTAAAGATTTAATCAATATAATTAACAATTGTTCAGTTATATCATGGCCTATATATGAAATGAATTATGATTTGTACAAGATACTTCTTTCTGCTACATGCTTATAGCGTAGCAGCAACACATACCAATTTTAAAGTTTAAAACTTAACGATTATTAATACAATTAGCAATTGTTCGGTTATATTATGCCCTATATCATAATGTATGACATAAATTATGATTTTAATAATTCGCGTTTTTGATACATTTTAAAAACTGTAATTAGCGCAAACGTATTATGGCCATGAAAACAGCTTATGATAGAGATGTCAAACAGTTTATCGTAATCTTGATTAAATATTATGCTAAAACAATGAAAACAATTTTTGTTTTTGAAATTATTTTGTTAAGATTATATTCAAAATTAAGATATCATTAAAATCTTGAAAATCTATTATGTATTACTGAATTGTAATGTGTAATTACAGATAAAAATACATAATTAATGATTAGATTTGCTTTTCGTAAAATTAAATATTTTTTTAAAGTATAAAATTCCTTGATTTTGCACATTCTCGACAATTTTCACGGCAGAAAATTTAGACATTACAGAAATTGAGTAAAATATTTTATTTTAATGAATTTATATCCAAGTCTGAAAAAAAATGATTTCACCAATTCAAATAACGATTTGTTATTTATTAAAAAAAAATGTTTTTTTTTTTCCCTGAAATTCATGTTATGATCTTTTTCAGAGAGTCTTCTTTTTTTGCAGGCACATTACAATGACAAGAACTAAAACAAATCGAAATAAATGTACAATATATTCATTATATTAGCCTTTATTTATTTATTTTAATTGACCAAGTTACAATTCATCTAAAAAGACCTTGTACATGTGGAGAATTCGAATGGTCGCTTTAATCAATTATTTGATAAAACGAAATGACAATTGTTCAAATCTAACAGACCTACAATTGTAAAATCTTAGAAAAATCTAATTGGTAATGACTCTAATTTAGCAACTATAGACATGTTTTCTTTTCAAAGATATAAACAATCTGTTGGTAGAAGTAGGTCCAACTAGCATTCAAATCAGTCATTTTGCATCTCAATCCATATTTTATTTCCAAATTATGTATTCATTATTAAATTCCAACAAATTGATGACCTCAAATCTCTCACGAAGATCATTCATTACTTTAGATTTTCACGAGTAATTAAAAATAAATCTCTTAGAAATATAAAATATGATTGTTACCATCAAAATCTACCTTATTAGCTAGCATAATCAGTTGACTACGAGCTTTCCCCGACCCTGCTATTGTACTGTTCATATGTATGCTGTTGTACATTTTTTTGGTGACATTTTGTGGTCTTTTTGAGTTAAGGCGAAACTGTGTAGGTTTTGTTTGTTTGATTATATCTATTACTATTGGAGATACAATTATCAAGAAATTTTGGAACCCATAACTGGTTTAACGCTGCCCCGTTTTGTGTCCGTCTCAAACAAGGCCCTGGATTTCCATCGGTAGATGTCGTGGATCGTATTTGTGTTTGTAGTTTGTTTTGTTGATATTTGTGGAATTGTTGATCACAACTGTTTACACATTCTTTTCACAATAGATAATGCACGATTTGAGCAAAGTCCGATTGTCCCGAATATGGTAATCTCCAAGTTAAACATCACTGTTGCGATATCGGAAGTTTGATTTGGAAATCATTAGAAGACGAACGGTGTTGGATAAAGGGTAATTTTGTGTGACCCGTCTGTTTCAAAAAAAGTTCTGACAAATAGAGAACAAACATTAATTCAGAAAAAATACGCTATTTTAAATTTCTGTCATAATATTATAATTACATAAATAACGATTGCAGATTATTCCATTTCTGTGCTATTCTCGAACATGTCTATTATTTTCAGAAAATTGTTATAAAATGAACTATTTGGTAGATTTCCGACCAAAAACTTCAATTTTATCTAGGATTGAACATTTTACCTGAAGTAAATAATTTGGAATTATTTGCATAGGCCACACAATTCTTTCTGACGTCAAAAATGTCAAGATCTTCAAAAATAGCTAAATGCCAACTGTTCTGATATACTGTTCCCGTGGTACTCGGTATCGTGGACCCCACACGCTTATATTGTAACCACCATTATATGCTACACCTGCAAGTATCTTAGATTACCTTTCAACGTTAAATTCAAAGCAAAAATGGTAAAAGAAAAACAGAATTACTTATATTCTTGGAATGTGGTAATCAGTTTAATTTAGAAATACGGGCAATTTGGGTGGTATCAAGGTTTTAATGAAACGATCACTGTATCAAAGACAGTATTGATTGAAATCCGTATGATTTAAACGTGTCCGAGTTAACACTTTCGTTTACAATTAAATAAATTGGCTTTTAATATAGCATTAGATTAACAATTATTATATAAGCATTTATTTCAGGAATATATATAAGTACGTAACATTGTTAGAAGTAACACTAACCATTGCCAATTGTGATTATAGCATAGGTTTCACACATTTATTTGCAACACATGTATTTATTATGTATCATTATGCACGACACCGTTGTATTATCAAACTACTAGCGGATGTTGTTGACCACAGAACTCGACGCATGTTAAGTGAACCTAAAAACAACAATGCGGTTTAAATTTTTTTTTTTTGATGTATGGGATATTGTGGACGAGATTCATTGGGAAAGAACTATAGCTGATGATCAACTTTGCATTGCGCGCATGGAACATTTCACACGAGCATTGAATGGATCTGAATTCTGCACGAGGAAATAATCAAAGCGGGCTTAAATCCGCTCGTTTACTTCGTTGAAAAACACAAAAACAACAAACCTCTAATACAGTCTCCAACTAAACAGGGTATGCAAAGAAACATAATACTCCAGACATACAGGGGCCATTGTAGTCGTGATCGTATGGTAGTTGGATTTACAACTACCTGTGCAATCAGTGCATATCACCACTAACGTTGTGAATTCGAATCGCGCTCATGGCGAGGTGTACTCGATACAACATTATGTGTTTAGTCAGTTTGCCAGTGACTTGCGACAGGTCGGCGGTTTTCTCCGGGAACCCCGGTTTCCTCCACCAATAAAACTGACCCACCACGATACAGCTGAAATATTGTTGACAGTGGGTGGCGTAAAACATATATAACCCTAACCCTAACGCCAGACATACAATTTGATTGAGACATATTGAAGAGACATACTTGACGGTATAAACCAAAAATCCCTTGTTATGCGTCCACGTATAGCATCATACAGTATATGTTAAAATCAACAGAACAGTATCATGTCTCTACCAGTATCTAAACAATTCAAACATTTTGTTATTTTATTCTCTTGCCTTTATCTCTTGTATTTATATTATATACTAGTTCAATTGTTAAAAGTTTGTATATGTTCATAATAAAGTATATAGATGTACACTGTTTTGGGAAAGAAAATGAACCAAGGAAACATGACGGTAATTGTTGTTCTTCATCTACAAGTATTATGGTTTTAATGGCGATGATAATGCCTTCCTTTAAAATAAGTGTACTTAAATCGAGTCCCCCAAGCATCGCAACATTCGGGTATGTATACTTAAATAAACGTTAGAGAATACCGAAGGGACAAGCAAAAATGAACAATCCTGAGAAACTGGTAACATAATATACAAGACGAAAAAAAGATGAATTGTTGAACAGGTTAAATACGTGAACAAACTGGAAACTTTCACCAAAACATTTTCAAGTTTCTGTAACTTGTACCGCTTTAAAATTCGTGCTAAGTAAGTGAGTAAAATCGCAAAAAAATGTAAAGCGAACTTACTCACCCCCAAAACCTGACCCACACAACTTGACATGAACCTTCATACATGCACGTGTTATTATTTATTCAAGAATACGAAGAAATCTCCGATCTGTAAATCCAGATTTTAATAATTTCTGTGATATTTGATCGTATTTATACTTCGGACCCCTGTAGATAAACATTTTACAAACTTCAGGAAATGTCCAATCTATATCTTAAATTTTAGCTAATTATGTTAGCATTTGATTGAAGGAGAACAGAACCTGAATATTTCTTACTTACAGAAAATTCCAAAATTAGCAGATTGTTTCTCTTCAAAGCGAATAACATCTGTCGCACAAATAATTTTATTTCAGAATTTGTAACTCAATGTCTTTTTAATTTTCCGATTAAAAATATAGGTTTGAAATTTTAATTGAAATTATATATGAAAACAGATATATTAAAAATTTATGCAAAGTAAATGTAGTCTAATGATTACTATTTTGTTATTAGTCTTTGTAGTACTACAGAGAGAGAGAGAGAGAGAGAGAGAGAGAGAGAGAGAGAGAGGCAATGTAGACAAAGGTTTTCATGAAGATCAACCCCTGTCGGGTCTGTCGTGGTCGTGATCGTATGGTAGTTGGATTTACAACTACATGTGAAATCAGTGCCTGTCATCACTACAGTTGTGAATTGGAACCCCGTTCATGGCGAGGTGTACTTGATATAACATTATGTGATAAAGTTTGTTAGTGACTTGCGCAGGTCTGTGGTTTCCCGGTTCCTCTACCAATAAAAACTGACCGCCATGATATAACTGAAATATTGTTGAAATACCACAGCCATAACCACGAACCATTTACTGCAGACTTATAAGCATTTGCTTTCAAGAGAATTTTTGTTACTATTTTCAGGGCAATACAACTTAACAATAAAGAAATGGTTGAAACTACAGGTGTGAATTGGAACCCCGTTCATGGCGAGGTGTACTCGATACAACATTATGTGATCAAGTTTGTCAGTGCCTTGTGACACGTCGGTGGTTTCCTCCGGGTATTCCGGTTTCTCCAACAAATAAAACTGACCGCCACGATATAACTGAAATATTGTTGAAAGTGGCGTTAAACACTATAAACCAAACCAAACAAATCAACTCCTGTCTAGTAAAAAAATCATTTCTAGCACGCGACCGTATTGCTTTTATATTATTCTTTAACACCAAATAAATCATTCTATCGTTGTATTCTATAACAACTATTTGAATGAAATTGTTTTCTGAACAAACTTTATACGTTTACATTTCTTGTGCTTTTTATCGTTTGTACACCATCAACAGAACGCCCGCCATACACCAATGAAAACAAACTATTACACCACGACGCAGCTTTTCAATAGAATAAAACAGATGTATGTCGCAGATTTGTTTTTTCTTCATCTTAAAAAATCGCTGAACTGGGTAATTTAGAATAGATGACAAAACATATGTTTTCTTACACCTTTTTTGTTTACCATGAAAACAAACGAACACTCAATTTTAATGCAATCGACGAGAGATAAGCAACTTTTAGATGAATAACAATATAGAAGTCCAATTAATCACTGAACGACTAAATCAAAGTGCGGAAAGAAAGTCGACAGGGTTTCTCTTCAAGGAATAGCGTTAAATTCTCAGATCAGTAAATTATAATTATTTTAATAAGTTAATAACGTTAGATCTTCCCCCCTTTCTACATTTAATTTCTCATTTGATATAAATTTAATTAAAAGTTCACGTCTTGGAGTGCTATATTGGTAGTATAAAACAGATGTTTTATTAAAAGACTAGATTCCAAAGAAGTTTAAGTTCCCGGTAGTTTTTACAGAAGTTTAAGTTTTCGGTAGTTTTTACATAAGTTTAAGTTCCCGGTAGTTTTTACATAAGTTTAAGTCCCCGGTAGTTTTTACATAAGCTTAAGTCCCCGGTAGTTTTTACAGAAGTTTAAGTTCCCGGTAGTTTTTACAGAAGTTTAAGTTTTCGGTAGTTTTTACAGAAGTTTAAGTTCCCGGTAGTTTTTACAGAAGTCTAAATTATCGGTAGTTTTAATAGAAGTTTAATTTATCCTTAGTTTTTACAGAAGTTTAAGTTATCGTTAGTTTTTACAGGAGTTTAAGTTATCGGTAATTTTTACAGAAGTTTAAGTTCCCTGTAGCTTTTACATAAGTTTAAGTTATCTGTAATTTTTACAGAAGTTTAATTAGTTCTCGGTAGTTTTTACAGGAGTTTAAGTTATCGGTAGTTTTTACACTGCAGATCGTCTTGCAATATGGTTGCATGTAATCGTAGAAATAATAACTGGAGAACTTATTGGACTGTTTTGGTGAAACTAACTGTGGATAACTTGTTAGAGGAAAATGGCTTTAGAATTAAATTGTCCTCTAAAATAAGAAAAGGAAAACTAACTATATAAAAATCGGACATTGTTATGCAGTGCGTCGTCATTCCTTGTGACAATTGCACCCACAGTTCTACTCAAATTAATCGGAAACGTGATATATTCACCTTATCCTGTGATAGAAATTCCAATAATTTGTGCAGATTGCTCGATTGGAATACTTAAATCTGTCTTACATTTTGAAAGAATAATGATCTAAATCTGCCTTGGTTTTCTGTGTTCCAGTAGAATATTGCAACATTACAAACAATGCATCTAACTATGAATAAAAATAAAAGCAACTCACTACAATTATTTTTGTGTCAGGCAAAAATGAAACAAACATACATGTAGTTATTGATAACATTATCATTTTTTATTCCAGAACTCAATGATGAGGTCTTCATGGTGAAAAGAAAACGAGACACACGCCTATCATTATATAAGAAAGCTGTTTATCATAGAATAAATATAGAGAACCAACAACAACTTCAAAATCCTCCCCATAAAAACAAAATCAATACAGTGTCAATAACCTTAAAACTCAAGTCAACACTGATCCAGATTCCTAAATTATCTAAAAATCAGTTGTCCACATTTAAATGCATTTCTGCCATCTAGTCAGCAAATTCAAAGCCATCTATAAACGACAATTACTTTGCACTACTGATGCACAATGCATACATTTCGTAGACTCTATAATCCATTAAAATTACTTTGTTGTCAACAACGTTATAAAGAGGAGGTGCTTGATGTGAAAATAAGGCAAGGCGACACTATTGAAAGTGGATGCGAGGAGGTGCTTGATGTGAAAATAAGACAAGGCTACACTATTGAAAGTGGATGCGAGGAGGTGCTTGATGTGAAAATAAGACAAGGCTACACTATTGAAAGTGGATGCGAGGAGGTGCTTGATGTGAACATAAGACAAGGCTACACTATTGAAAGTGGATGCGAGGAGGTGCTTGATGTGAAAATAAGACAAGGCTACACTATTGAAAGTGGATGCGAGGAGGTGCTTGATGTGAAAATAAGACAAGGCTACACTATTGAAAGTGGATGCGAGGAGGTGCTTGATGTGAAAATAAGACAAGGCTACACTATTGAAAGTGGATGCGAGGAGGTGCTTGATGTGAAAATAAGACAAGGCTACACTATTGAAAGTGGATGCGAGGAGGTGCTTGATGTGAAAATAAGACAAGGCTACACTATTGAAAGTGGATGCGATGAGGTGCTTGATGTGAAAATAAGACAAGGCTACACTATTGAAAGTGGATGCAAGGAGGTGCTTGATGTGAAAATAAGACAAGGCTACACTATTGAAAGTGGATGCGAGGAGGTGCTTGATGTGAAAATAAGACAAGGCTACACTATTGAAAGTGGATGCGAGGAGGTGCTTGATGTGAAAATAAGACAAGGCTACACTATTGAAAGTGGATGCGAGGAGGTGCTTGATGTGAAAATAAGACAAGGCTACACTATTGAAAGTGGATGCGAGGAGGTGCTTGATGTGAAAATAAGACAAAGCTACACTATTGAAAGTGGATACTTTCGCATCCTCCCCATGTTTAAAGATTTTTTTGTCGTGTGCACTACACTAGATATCTACGTTTTTATTCATAGGTAACAAATGTCTATAATTTCGCTCATGTGAAATTTGCTTGAAGTTTCAAATATCTATTCTTAAACAGTACGATCTGATTAATTTTGATAATTAAAAAACATTTCTCATGAAAATACCAATGTTCACGTGTGCGTTTCGGGTATAAGCTCGATTCACTCTATTTTCATGCAAGAGACATGTGCTGTGTGCATCTCACTTCATGATAATTGACAATCCACTGATTACAGCCAGCCATGACTCAATCCATGATATAATCAACACAGATGATTATTACATAACAAAATATAATATCATATAACAGCTGACAATCCACTGATACTATTATGTATACAAATCAATCGTACAGAAAACAACCCAACAATACACACACATACACATCACATGACATATATTCTTATATAAACTAATACAGTGTACATAAAGATTCGACACACAAAACATGGTAGCTGACAACCTACTTATTATTTTATGTTTAGAAATCAATCGTACAGAAATCAACCCAACTACACATACACATACACATCACATGACAAATATTATTATTCACACAAATACAGTATACATACAGAACCGACACACAAAACATGGTAGCTGACAATCTAAAAATAACATAAATTTCACAAACACATGACATACAGACAACAGCTGACACACAATACAGAAAACAACCGACGTATATAACACAGCCGCTGACATTAAGTACAAAATACAAAGTAGAGAGAAAAAAAACCACCACAACACATTAAATAGTAGCTGACATTAAATAGTAGCTGACAATCTAATAAACATTTGAAGAACGAACATGGAAGAGAAAACAACCGACACATAAAGCACAGCCTCTGACAAATCACTTCATGATTATCTTACGAGCGTACATGGTACCGGATGCAACTGGTACCTAATAAATGGTAGCTGACAGTCTACTGATAATTTGAAGAACGCACATGGTACAGAACTTAACTGACGCATACAACAAAGTCTCTGACAAATGACTGACAATACTAAAAATCATGCATGTTATAGGAAGCAGAAGGTACCCACTGCATGGTAGCTAACAATCTATTGCAAATATGTATTCCACAAATACTGTGGTTTCACTTACTTTCGTTGGTGACAATTATCGGCAATTGTCAAAAACTGTGATGTTTCTTGACATTTTAATTCGATGTTTTGATACTTGGAAATGACTTCTCGTGGTATCTATCACTTTGGTTTTGTACCATGTTTCGTGGTTTGATTGAACCAACGACAACCACGAAAATGTGTGTTCAACGAATTTAAATGAATTGACAGCACTTGGTACAAAAAATAAAGGAATCACATTAAAAGGCAATCTACAACTAATATTAAGCACTAAAACAAATTGTACAGAACAAGCAACTGTCGACATACAAATCACTGCAGCTGACATGCTGTCGGTAATATCAAGAACGAACACATAGTAAGAAACTGCAACTCGCACACAAGAACAGCAACTTACAATCTGCAAATTACCACAAATCCTACTGACCCTACATTATGTAAGAGTTTAATGTAATAAAAACGTAGAGATCTAATGTAGTGCTGGTGACACGTTGCTGGAATAACCTTATCAAGTACGCTCATAGTCGAAAGGTTGGAAAGCAGAATACTGAGACGTGGATATATCTAATACAACATTATAGTGCTAATACGCTGACCACTGGGCGGAGGATATTCGATTGTCCACCAGTGGTATCGACCCAGTGATGTAGTGCGCTTGTAAGTAATCGATAACATTCAAGATCGCTATCAACTACATAAACACTACATGCATGTGTATATAGCAACTATAAGAATACAACAATATACAGACAACACTACAAAAAACTCTGCAACAATCAGAACACAACACAGGATACCAAGTATTTCACAATTAGAATATGACAAGAGAAAGCGACAAATCAACATAAAGCACTATATATTTATTCGATTATAGCATAGTCCTTTTTTCTCTCTTTTTTTAAAACTCTTTTTCCTTCCCTTTTATACAGCATAGTCTTCATCACTTTTAAAGTTTTACGGTCGTCATCATGAATTGTTTAACCGATACGGAGTATTTATGTCATAAATGACCACGGATATGTTCCGTTTGTCGTAATCACAATCTGACCCTTTCTTAATTCATGACGTGTGTCTGGCTTTATAACAAGAGCAACACGACGGGCGCCGGAACTGTTTACCTTTCCGGAACATCTGAGTTCGTACCCCATTTTTTTACTGGTCTTAGCGGAGTTTGTGTTATTCATGTTGTCAAATTACACGTCTTTACGTTTTTAGTTCCATATTGTGATGTCCGTTACGATTTCCGCGTAAAAGCAATGTTCGATTCGTCTTGACTCCCATTTGTTTTGTAGGGGTTACGTGTTCTATTTATGATATTTGTATTATTTACGTATACTGATGTGCAACAGGACTTCCATATTAGATGATGTGAACAGTAACACAACGGGTGTTAAATGTGCATCGAAACTGCTAACCCTTCCGGAGTACCTGAGTTCACCCTTAATTTTAGTGGGATTTGTGTTGTTTGATCTTACGTTTTCTATGTAATGTTTTGTAGATCGTTGTTTGTTCTTTTGGTCATTGTATTGTCGTTCCTTCTTCGATTTACGGCTTCTGATTGCTCCATTTGGTATCTTCAAACTTTTTGTCATATGGCCGATCTACAATTTCTCGCGATAGCATCAAGTTTCTTTTGCCAATAGTCATCGATGCAAGATGGCTGTTTTTAATAAAAATAGAAATTGGTACGTTTCAAACTGTAATTCTAACATGACCTCCTTCGTTCGCTTTGTTAACAAACGAGCGAGTTATCCATTCGGTATAATCTCATTAGCACATGCGCTGGTGAATGTGACTGATTTTTCCATTGGCAGCACAAATTGTGTGCGACATTTTCCGCAAACGTAAATATAAATTACCGTCTTCCAATCAAAGTATACTACCGTATTTGTACTCTTAGACATATCAGAATCGAAATAAATCATGAAAGGCAGAATGTGTTTTGAGTTTTAACATGGATTGGCGGATATTGGTAAATTTTATCACTCACTACTGGCTCGGGATAAAATACTAATATCCGCCAATCCATGTTAAAACTCCCATTCTGGCTTCCATGATTTATTTCTTAAATAAACGGTAATGGGTTGCTTAGCACACTTTTCTTGTTTTTCTGTGTTTGTGAAATTTGTGATTTTGCTGATAATGCAAATCATGAGCCATGCCAACTATCCAAGCTGTCCGTTCCTTACCAAAAACAGTTTGTTTGTTTTTGCTTTTTTTACTGTTGTTTTGGTTTATTTTGCTTTTGTTTTATTGGTGAAATTCGTAATTTTAGCGAAACCACTTCCAGGAATAGCTGGAAAGAAAGAATGGAAAATTAAAACCATGTCTTAACTTCAAGAAGAAGTGCCCGAGGATAGCATATATACAGTAAAAGTATAATGTGTTTCATTGTAAAATACACCTTTTCTTCAGTTATCTCCCTTGATGAATAATGAGAATATAAATTTAATTTAATTCATGTACATGCATGACGCAATATTCTGTGATTCATTGAATTTGAATATATAATGCTAAATTTTAATCACAAAAGTAAAAAAAATGTAGATATGATCTTGTATCACCTTTATAATAATAATAATAATAATAATAATAATTATTATTAATATTATCATTATTATTAATTATTATTATTATTATTATAAAAACAAAAATGCTATGATAAAAGATTAACATTTAAAATGATCAGAATTTGGAGGGGGTTAATCTGTAACAATAAGTAATCAAAGTTTAAATGTTATGGCTGTCTTAAGAATGATTGAGGGGCACATTACGTCTATTTACAAAAAGTTCGAAATCTTTCGGTGATCTTATTATTATCAAACAACCACGTGCAATCTATAATTATCAAGCACACCTGCCCCCTTTTCCCGTATTATACATATAGTCCCAATCATTCGGAAACACAATATACCCGGAAGCCATTAAAATGTTATGAAATAATTTGTCAACATTTCTGTAACCACGTTTTGGAATCTTAATAATTTGTTATGTATTAATTTACAATGGGACGAAATCTCTCGATGATCAGATCCATTACAAATAATTAGAATTTAAGATTCTTCATCAAACACCTATACAATTTTATCATGGTGTAATCGAGATGTTCATGGATGAACAAAAACCTTGATCGCCCTCGAGTCTCGAGGCGGAGTAAACACTGTGTCATTCCCCGCGGAAAAATAGTTCTCATTGTTGTGGTATCTGTAACCGTCACTAGGCATTACACGGGCAATGCGATTTTGGCATGGTCATTCTTTGGATACAAAAGAAGCTTATTATTGACCAAGACTAAGGACATATTAGGTTGTCAGTGTCACTCAAGGTTGACATAGTCCATCGACATCATTTTCTGTCAGAAAAACTGATAATACACAACGTGGGCAGACGATATTTAATGAAATTCGTGTCAACTTTCTTTTAAATTTCATTTTCTTTTTTAGTTCTCAAAACTTTGTGGGTAGATTTACAATTGAGATAGACCCCACACAATCGGAAGTTAAGGGAAGGATGCATGTTTTTCAATTTATATACCCCGCATATAAAGTTACAATCTTCAGGTTTCAAACAATCTTAAGATATTTCTTCTGCTTTAAACAATGGGTATAAAATAACTAAAAGTTGGAATTATTTTATGATCGTTAGTAAAAAAAAAAGCAAGTTCATATCATTGTCAACGCATTTATTAAATTTCTACATTATTTTCCGTTGCGTTCCAGTTTCTATAAGATGAACTGCTATTAAGAAATTTTAAACAACGAAAGCCATCTATTCCACCAGTATAAAATAACCCGAACAATTACCTCTCATCTTAACTCATTGAACACAAACAGACCACAACATATCATATTGGAAATTCAGGTGATGGCTTGGAACAGACATAAAAATGTATTAACCTATATTACAAAGACCCATGAAATCGTGTAAGTTGGGAAGTAGATGCATCCTACAGATGAAGACCGTTGATCTCGACCAATCAATACAATATATGTATCTGTAAGTATTACTATACACAACTCTGTATTCGCCAGTCGATTCTCAAAAATTAATTTCAGTAGATCTATAATGTACACAAAATTTGTACCAATTGTACATTTGTTTTCTGTTGTGATGGGTAAATTCATATTCCCGAGTCCAGTAATATTTCTTTAAAAATATAAAAAAAATACACTTTCATCAAGATTCGATCACACTTGTCAAAATAATTTGTTGCCCAAAACAGGTCTATTTGCCGTACGTAGTTTATCGTTGATGCTAAATTGATGCCTAATTTTTATATGATCGATTTTCCATTCTTAGTGTGCTTTCTTAACCCCTGGTGTGGAGTTTACTGTGGTAAAGCAATAAGCAAGGGAATTAACGCCACTTTCAAAAGTATTCATTGATATCGTGTCAATAGGCAAACCGTGGGCGAATCCGCATGTTCTCGTCCGTTCTCGTATGGAGGAACGGTATCGGCCGAGATGTGATTAGTGGCATCGCGGTTGACATTTTTATTGCTGAAGAAAACCGGGGTACGCTTAGAGAAGAACTGATCTATCGGGTGTCACTTACAAACTTAACCACATTCAATTGTATCGAGTACTGATTGCGTCCGTGTTTTGGTGATTTCTATCTCTAATCTTTAGTAGTAATAGGTGTCACATGTATGTAGTAATAGGTGTCACATGTATGTAGTAATAGGTGTCACATGTATGTAGTAATAGGTGTCACATGTATGTAGTAATAGGTGTCACATGTATGTAGTAATAGGTGTCACATGTATGTAGTAATAGGTGTCACATGTATGTAGTAATAGGTGTCACATGTATGTAGTAATAGGTGTCACATGTATGTAGTAATAGGTGTCACATGTATGTAGTAATAGGTGTCACATGTATGTAGTAATAGGTGTCACATGTATGTAGTAATAGGTGTCACATGTATGTAGTAATAGGTGTCACATGTATGTAGTAATAGGTGTCACATGTATGTAGTAATAGGTGTCACATGTATGTAGTAATAGGTGTCACATGTATGTAGATGTAACAATGACTACCATGAGATCGCGGCAACAACAGCTTCTTATAGTCAAGATATGTTGCACCTCAAGATCGCAGCTCCCTATAGTCAAGATATGTTGAACCTCAAGATCGGGGCTATATAATTCTAATTGTCCGACAGACTGTAATCTCTTCCCCTTTTTTGGTTCAAAAAGGTTCTTTCACATATCATTCTTGTATGACCCGTAGTGGTGATAAATATGATAATACTATTCTATCTCTGACCACACAAAAATGTTCAATTATACACGGCATCCGGAAAGGGGCGTGGTCAGTTAAATAATATTTACCCTGGTAGACAACGATGTTATTACTATTATACTGGTACTTGGAGTGTAGATTAGGTCTAGTTTTTATAAGACATACAGATGTCTCACGTCCTCTTAATTGATGGCGGAAATGTATATAGAATCTGTCAATCCAGCCACTTTAAACGTGAAAAGATAAAACACACCTGAATAGTACCGTTCTGGTGGTCTTAAAAAGCGTACAATTAGCTATCATACAGTTCATACTGTACATTCTAATTGAGAGAAATTGCACAATGGCCTTATTTCCTGTCATAAGACATAACTAATTCCACTGTGTTACTAAGATTTTGAAATTATCTTTTATATTAAAATACAATACGTATGCTAATTAGTTTTGTTGCTAAATTTGCTCATTGCTGTATTGAGGATTACTATAATATGCAAGAAAATTACAAGCTTGTTATACCAACGCCTTTTGGACCAAACTATATTTGACGAATATCTCGAAGGGATTAGAGTTATGGTCTTTAACGCCACTTTCAACAATATTTCAGCTATATCGTGGAGACCAGTTTTATTGGTGGAGGAAACCAGAGTTCCATGAGAAAACCAACGACCTGCCGCAAGTCACTGACAACCTTTATCACATAATGTTGTATCGAGCACATCTCGCCACGAGCGGGATTCGAACTCACAACTTTAGTGGAGATAGGCACTGATTGTACAGGTAGTTGTAAATCCAACTACCACACGATCACAACCACGACGGCCCTCAAATATATCAAAGGACAAATGTGAATACAAACTACATATATTGTGAAAATTAGAATTTCTAAATTTGATGGCGATAAATTGGAGTGGCAGAATAAAGAGGAGTGGGTGTAACGATGATACACTGTACAGTAAACAGGTATTGCGTCTCACAATTTTATCGGTGTATATAAAATATCATAAACAAGTTTATTTATTTAGCGTTTGTAAAATGAACCAACCAGAAAAATTAAGTTTATCAAAGAATATGTTGGGTTTTTTTTCCAAACAACTTGATTTAATTTATGATGGGTATTTTTTTTTGTAATATTCTGATCTGTTTGCAACATTACCGTGTTAATTCCCATTTTCCTCAAATACTCAGTACATAATATCTATACGGGAAGCCATTTCACGCTGAGATTACATGTTCAATATTAGATATATAGAAAAATAAACCATAATTTATTCCCAGTGTAACACCGCCACTCTATATTGAAGTGCCTGCACCAAGCCAGGAAAGTTCACCGATCATGTATATATGTGTTAGTGGTATCGATTTTGCCTGTTTATACAATTTTACAATTGGATTTTTGAATTGTACCGAGAGTGTGGTATTTTTTTTCGATTTTATTATCTGGTAAAAATATTCAAACAATTAGTTTTTTTTTCTTTTGATTGTTTTCTCGCATAATTTTGTAAAATAAAAATATATTTTTAATTCTGTCTGTGAAACATCTTTTGCAATAGTTGATGTTCCGATAAAATATTTTTTATTATCCTTTTCCTGTATTCTGTTTTAGAATAATGTTTTCCATTATTTCGTTATTCAATACTGTTCTTGTGTTTAATTTTCAGATTTTCCCCTAATGTTGCGGAACACGAAATACTTTCACAGTCTAAAAATGTTAATAGAGGCATATGTTTATATTAGTTTTGTCAACAATTGGACAAAATTGTTTTTCTTTGTATATATCTTTTATGCCACATCTGAAAATCTTTGGAAGACAGACATAATGTTATTATAATGATCGGAAGGAAATAGATTGATGTTTCAATAAACAGTACTTGTATATATGACTACTCTTTGTTGTTTTCCCAACACCACTAAAACAATAGTTACTGCAGGAATATTACGTAAGGACAACACTGTAAAGATGAGAGTTTTGTCATCGGGGGAAAACAATCTGGATCAGGGATAGCTAGGGCGCGGAAACATACAAACAAATACTTATTTTGTAATAAAATAAACAAGTCTAAAATAGAACACAAATACACAGTCTATTTATGATCAACAAATTCAAACTAAAGTCAATATTTGTGAACGATGGTAATTAATTAAAGAAGGGGGTATAAAGTCTAAGTGACCCTGGCGAATGGTATGAATTGTTAAAGCTTTTCAAGAATCATGATGCTTTTAATCTTTTACAAAATGGAACTTTTTTTATCGTTCGTTTTTTAAAAAAGGATTTATCAAATTGGATTTATTAATAACACAGCTATAAAGAGATTCCTATTTTTTGTACTGGTGAGTGAAAGTTAATAAATTTTGTTTGAAACGAAACATTATTATTTACGTAAAGTTTTTATTAAAAACAAAACAAAACAAAACTCGACAGTCATTGATAAAAAGGATGGAACTCTTCTTTTATTAAAGATGTAGAAAAATACGAACATGTTTCGAATTTAAAAAAAAGAACAACATTCTTCTAAGTAGCCTTCTGCTTTGCCTCCGCGCTCATCATAGTTTTATTCAAATTAGCCACATCAGACGTATTCAACTCAAATTAGTTTGTAGTTTCGACATTAGTATATGTGAATCAAAGCTTTGATTTATTATTATAAAAGTTCGAAAGAACATAAAACAAGAAAGATATTTGCAGATGACCGATCATTGGTATTAACGTAAAGAATCTTGCCAATATTTTGATATTTCCAGCGTGTTTCAGATTACCAATCGGTTTCAGATGTACGGACACAATCAACCACCCCTTGATATAAAACATGCGTTTGTCTGGATTAGTCCTTCACTGATTATTTTTCTTCATCATCAGACAATTCCAATAAAATAACAAAAATGTATATTTTCCAAAAGATTTATTTACTTTTTATTTATTTATTGATTTCTGGTATAGAAACTTTCTAACCCTTGGTGTTGGCAACTCTTCAAATTTTTGCAGACAATCCAAGAGTTCACCGTCTCGTCTTATCATGTGTCCGAAATGAAAAGGCCATGATGATTGCAAGGAGCGCAACAAATTATATCTATTAAGATGTTTTGGAAAATCCTGTTGCACTTTTGGAAGGAAATATGGAACCATACATTCCTTAAAGCTAAATGCTTCTCACAGTCTTATATAACTAACTAATTGTACTATGACTAAAACCGTAATTATGAAACCATATTTTACTTCATTTCATTAATATTTCCACAGAACTACTGAAAACGCACAGTGAACAAGAGATAAAATCCTTATCACACAAGTCCATGGAAAAGTTTAACAAAAAATATTAGATAATAAAAACGTGAATATCAAATTTAGTGGCCATGACACGTTTCTGGAATAACCTTCACCAGGTATGCTCAAATCCAAAAAATTGGAAAAAGACAAAAAGTCTTAAAAGTCTTTGAGAGCAATAAAACCAAAAGGGCCTAACCAGAATAACCAAAATCTAAGTTGGTCTCCTATGTCTGAGGAAGGAGAACCTTAGTTTTAGTAATAATTCCATTACTTTCAATGATAGATATATCAAATAAGCCATGTCTGTGTCGAAACACTGATTACTGGACGAATGATACCCAGAGACTAATAGTCAACCAGTATTGATATCAAGTCAGTGACAGTAATGAAAACACATAAATAAAATTTAGTGCGCTTGACGCTTGATTGGATATATATTTATTATTGAAATTAGAATTCCTGAATAATGTAATTATTCCTAAAACTAAGGTTCTGCATCCTCAGGCATAAGTAACTGCAGTCAAGTTTGTCTATCCTGTTTATGGGCTTTTCTCCCCCTCCCCAAAGACTTTTAGATTATTTGGATTTCCAATGTCAAATGTCGTGGTCTTTTTTTTATGTTCAATGAATTGATGATGGTTGTTGACCACAACAGTTTTAACTAATTTTTACAGTCTGTTGACACTGCTGACGTTGTGGGAGGTGGAAGTAGGGTTTTGAGTATAGGATAGTGCTATTGATTTAAGACATTGTTCTTTTCATCTGAATAAGATAAAACCAATATAGCCAACATATAGGAAAAAACTTAAACATCTCTTTCATTCAATGAACGATTACATACTTGTATTCGTCCTTTAATACATTGCTCTACTAGCGCGCTATCATCCAGTCTCATTATTTCAAATCCATACTTTCGTAATATGTCTTTCAGTGCAATTCTTAAAGCTTCCAGTATTAATAATAAGACAATATATCTAGTATGCTTATTTAATATTTATTTAATAAAGTTTCGAAAGTTATTAGTTAAGTAAAAATATAAAATGTCCAAACCATGTTATTCTATAAAGTTTCGTTTTATTAGCCAAATATGTTTGGGCAATGTTTTAAAGATTAAACAAATATTTTACATGCATATTCTTTGTAAAAATAAACATGAAAATATTACATACCTTTTTCAAATTTCACCATTGGTATATTTTGCATAGATTAGCTTGAGACAAATAATGAAAATAATATTCATAGATATATCTTTTATATTAAAAGTTCCGTTTTTACATTTTTTTAAATAAAAATAAAAATAGAATAAACAAAAATTGCAAGTTAAAATGCCATTGCAATATTAAAGATTTGTTACATATATTAACCAACGCTATAATTTGCTGTCCCATGATAATTTCCAACCAAATCAATTATCCAAATCTGATTGAAGGCTCATTTCTAATCAAAGGGATCGTTATGTTTATTTTCCTACAATTTCATGTGAAAAGAGCGTTGAAACTTTAATCGTTATTTTGTTTATTATAAAGACACGATACTACCACTTTGATATTGTCCCAGGGGACTAAACTCTGTTTGTTTTCTTTAACCTATCATAGGAAATTCTAAATCGTTTATGAGGTGAAGATTGTGAAAATAAACACATTTTATTTTCTTTTTGCCACAAAATATATAAAAATATTATTATTTTGTAATAGAGGCGTGCTTTATAAGTATTTAAATTTTGATTGATATGTATATGTATAATATTATTTCATTTTTATTAAGCTCGTCATAAATTAAAAAAAAAACAAAAATGGTTCTAAATACAAATGTAATAAATTTAACAAAATTTTTAAAAGCATCTGATATTCGATTTTTAAAATTAGATTTCTAAAATTTTTAAATTTACTATTAATAATAAAATTGTTATTATAAATGAAACATATAGTATGTTTTGAAAACAAAGTTATACATATTCATGGAAAAATCTTTTACTATGATAATCGAAATATCTATCCATGGGTTTTTCTTTTCATAAATGCATCGTGCTCAGTCCCTTGTTTTCAATTCCGGTAATAAATATTTAGATCTGCATTTTTATTCATTTTTGCAAGGAATGATACATGTTTTCAAATTGTTTGAGCTCCAAATTCCAAAACATGGTTTTTAATTCGAGAAACGATATTATGTTCTTTACTATAAAAACACTTAGTATTTTCTTCTTAACTAATCGAACCAAAAAGGGTATGCCAGGCGAACTAAACTAACGAACCCAAAAAGGATATACCGGTACTAACAAAAACAAAAACAAAAACAAAAACAAAAAACAAACAAAAAAACACACACAAAAAAAAAAAAACCAGAAAAAAACAAAAGAAAGAAAAGAAAGGGAAATGAAAAAAACAAATCCAAATTAATTTTAAACCGACGTTTTTCTTCGTTTATTTCAATTATTAAATCTAAAAAAAAATAAATATTAGGTTTCTTCACTCTCTTTTTCTTTGTAGCATTGTCGAAAAGGAGGGAACAAGTGAGTAAATCTAATATTAATAAGATTGGCAAATCATTTTACAAGCCACAAGGGCATTTTCTACATTTCTTTAATAGCAAGAAAAATATAATTTTGGTCATGAATAACAATCTTTTAAAATTAGAATGCCCCAATAGTTTTCAATTTAGTTACATTATCCGTTTATCGTAAGAATCATTTTTAACAATTTACATAGTTCAAACTAGGATTGGTAACAATACAATTTGTTAATGATATACATGTATACTTTCACTTCAGAGTTTTTTTTTCTAACGTAGTACAATTTGTTAATTGAATATAATTTGGAAACTATAGCAACATTAATTATTTCAATGATAGACATATTTGATATATTATGTAAAACATTTTGGGGCCGTCGGTCGTGATCGTATGTAGTTGCAATCAGTGCCAATCACCACTAATGTTGTGAGTTCGAACCCCGCTCAGACGAGGTGTACTCGATACAACATTATGTGATAAAGTTTGCAAGTGACTTGCAGCAGGTCAGTGGTTTTCTTTGGGTACTCCGGTTTCCTCCACCTATAACACTGATCGCCAAGATATAACTGAAATATTGTTGAAAGTGGCGTTAAGCACCAATACCCTAACCCTAACCCATTTCACTTTACATTATACTTAGGATGCATTTTGTTATTCAATTATCTGTGCACGTTGTGTTGATGGTGTCAGTCTGTTGGTTGTGGTAATTGTAACAGAGCGTGCCCTCTGTAAATGCACGCCACGATAAGCACCAATCAATCAATCAATCAATCAATCAATCAATCAATCAATCAATCAATCAATCAATCAAACAATCAATCAATCAATCAATCAATCAATCAATCAATCAATCAATCAATCAATCAATCAATCAATCAATCAATCAATCAATCAATCAATCAATCAATCAATCAATCAATCAATCAATCAATCAATCAATCAATCAATCAATCAATCAATCAATCAATCAATCAATCAATCAATCTGGCCGATTGCATCATTTAGGAAATTCCATTGTAACTATTGTTATGGACACCACAAACATGCTTTGTAGTTGTAGCGTTTATGGACCATAAAAGCATAAGGAGTACCACTTAAGAACAGACTTCATACGTAGCTGCGAAACCGTAGATCTTATTGTCTTTTTGTGGCCGTATAAAGATAATAAGGACCACGGTTCCGTAGCCGAATTCATACCCACAATAAGGCACGTGGTATGCTCATGACTGACCTACTGTATTTTTTTCTGATGTAAAATGGGGTAATTTACTTCTATATCTCTTTTTATGTTAATTCCACCTTATATCAGAATGCCGTCTTCTGATTGGTTGATGAAAGGGTATTTTTTTTTTACCAATTCTTAGTTTTTTCAGCTTTTCCACCATTGCCGGGGTATTTTATACAGATATATCATGTTTGGGAGGGGTATTTGCGAAAAATACCTCTCCCAAACATGATATATCTGTTTAATTACACCGAATATTATTTAGAACACTGGCTAAATAAATAATATGTTTTGTTTGTCGTTTTCAGGACCTTACATGGTGTATCTGTTTAATTCTACCGAATGATGTTACATAAAACGCACAACTGATAGCGTTTTGCAAATTTTGTTACAAGCGTCTCGGTGAAGGGTAAAAACGGCAAATACGATTTAAGAAATAATTACCGGTAGCGATATATTTATATTGTTTTTACCACGGGTTGACACTTTATGCCGAATAATTTACCACGAGCGGTGGCGAGGGGTAAAATGAAAGCATAAAGTGACAACCCGTGGTAAAAACAATATAAATATATGGCTACCGGTAATTATTTCTATTCTAATAGGACAATTACGGAACACTTTCAAATCGAAACGGCCTAGGTCATCAAGTGTTTTTGGTTGTTCCGTTAATTGACCCGACTGAAATGTTACAATAATATTCCGTTTTTTCCAAAGATGTTTGAAATGACAACCGAAAAGGTGTTTCAATGCCGATGGTAAATATGTTTTGAGATTACTAAATGTGTCATTCATGAACATCAATTCAAAAGAAAGGGAATATACTGCAAATTCCACTTTGACAAGGAGGCGTACACTAAGCCAAGAAACGTCAGGATCTTTACGTTCTAAACTGGAAGTCTTCATATGACGTCATGTTGTTTATATACCAAAGTCATGAACAAATTTCGCGGAATTTTAATTTGTGCGATTTTTAGACCCAGGGATATGCAAGAATGCTATATGCTATTCTGGATCTTCGCAAGGGATACGGTTTTATAATACCTGTCTGTTTTCTATATCGCCTGAGCCGATTTCCAATACACGAATGTTTATTTATTTTGTGTATTGCATACTTATCATTATGCATCTTTTACAAGGGAGTGTCATGGAACAGCCGCTTTACAAGCACAGACCACGTCTATCTATGACGTAATCGGTCATAGATCAATATTATTTTTACCACGACTATATCTCAAAGGAAGAAATTTTAAAATGTATGCAAAAACAATAACTTTTCTGAGGAATACAGACTTATAAAAGAAAACCAATTCGGATTCCGCCAAAATTATTCAACTATAGATAACATGTTCACTCTCTTTTCGTTTTTCCAAATATTAAAACTTAAAAAAAGGAAATTATTTCGTGCCTTTATAGATTTCGAAAAGGCCTTTGATAAGGTATGGAGGGAAGGGCTTTTCTACAAAATGATGTTAAATAATATCAATGGAAAAATGTATAATGTTATTATTAATATGTATGATAGTATAAAATCTTGTATCTCATATGATAATTGTATATCAGAATACTTTGATTGTGCAAATGGAGTCAGACAAGGGGAAAATCTGTCCCCTTTTCTTTTTTCATTGTTTTTAAATGACATTGACACTTTTTTAGAAAATAAAAATATTACAGGACTACAAACTATCTCAGATGAAATAGAAAACAATTTAGACATTGACCTTAAACTTTTTATTCTGTTATATGCTGATGACACTGCATTGTTAGCTGAGACAGCAAATGATCTCCAAACTCAACTGGATGCTTTTTATGAATATTGTAATTTGTGGAAATTAAAAAGTAAATGCAGATAAAACCAAAGTAATGGTGTTTGGAAATGGGAGATTACCACAAAATTTGAGCTTCAGCTATGATAATCTGAATCTTGTGATAGTTAAAAATTTCAACTATCTTGGGATTATTTTTACTAGAACAGGAAATTTTTTTTAGTTTGACAAAAAAACATCTAGCTGATAAAGCACTAAAAGCTATGTATGTAGTTTTGAAAATGGGAAGAATGCATAAACTATCAATAAAATGTCTACTTGATCTATTTGACAAAATGATTAAACCCATCCAGTTATATGGCTGTGAAGTGTGAGGCTTTAGTAACAATGATATTCTGGAAAAAATACATCTAAAATTTTGTAAGATTCTTTTAAATTTAAAAACATCAACGCCTAGCTATATGGTATATGGTGAACTAGGGCGATACCCTATATATATTGATATTAAAATCAGAACCGTATGTTACTGGCAAGACTTATAGTTGGTAAACAAACAAAGTATTCTAATATATTGTATAGACTATGTCGTCAATTGAATGAAAATCATAATATGCAGTTTAGTTGGATATTGTTTGTAAAACAAATATTTAATGAGTGTGGCTTCTCAAATATATGGGAAACAGAACTTTTTGACAATGTAGATTATTTGAAATGTGTAATTAAACAGCGATTAGAGGATCAGTTTCTTCAAAATTGGAATTCTTTAGTACAAAAGTCACCTAAAGCCATAAATTATAAAACATTTAAAACAGAGTTTAAATATGAAGAATATTTAAATATTTTAGAAATAAAAGATGCAATTTTGCTTTGCAGATTTAGAACAACAAATAATAAACTCCCCATCGAAACAGGGCGATGGCAGAACATTCCAAGAGAAAATCGTAAATGTATATTATGTAATAGATCCCAAATTGGAGATGAATACCATTATATTTTTGAATGTATTTATTTTAACCAAAAACGTAAGCAGTCACTGTTAAATTATTTCATATATAGACATAATATTATCAAATTTTCTGAACTTATGTCAAGTAAAAGAAAACCAATACTGAAGAAGCTCTGTCATTTTATAAGTGCTATCAATACCGGTGTTTGTCCTCCAGGCTCTTAATCCTTTGAAACCTCTTTCCTAATTTATATATATGTTGTAAATAGTTGTTGTTGTTTTGATTTTATTGTTATATCTCTGTACCATTGTTATGCATTGGCTTTATGAGAATAAAGATATATAAAAAAAAAACAAAAAAAAACACGGGTTTGGACTCAAAGCGTTTGAAGGACGTCATATTAGAATTTGCAATAAAACGCACAACTGATAACGTTTTACAAATTTTGTTACAAGCGTCTCGGTGAAGGGTAATTATTAGGCAAATTCCCGGCAATGTCGGAAAAGCTGAAAAAACTAAGAATTGGTAAAAAAAAAATACCCCTTTCATCAACATCAGAAGACAGCATTCTGATGTAAGGTGTAATTAGCCTAAATATACCACGGTACTATAGGCAAATACCCCGCTCGGGACGAAATCCCTTCTTTAAATAGTTTATGACGTCACGGATGTTATTCGAATTACTCGGATTTCTTCTTTCAACCACCGCTAAAGTAAAGAAAATGACAACAGTGTCAGCAGTTATTTTTGAAATCCTTGAAATGTATATATTTCAAATTCATTTGCATTATTTTTTTTGGCATGTTGTATGTTAAAGCAAAACCGTGATTTATTTTATTTTTGAGTTTGTTCCAAAATTTATACAGTTCTTTGAAAAGAGATTTCCTGTTTCCTGTTTTAAATAAGTCTCAGTTGAAAATCAAATGATTGAGGGGGTCTGAAGTTCTGAACCTGCTTGCATGCCACTGTTTTACTTGCTGTTAAATATTCGGCGGAATTAAACAAATATATCCTGTTAGTGAAGGTTATTTACGAAAAATACCGGTTGAGAGGAGAGGCAAATATCCCGAGCCGCAAACTCCTCTCAACCGGTATTTTTCGCAAATAACCCTCACTAACGGAATATATTTGTATAATATATATTTAAACCATATCTACAGTAGGTGGCCATAAATATTTCACCAAGATGGCGGCAATTAAAAATCAATTATTGAAACATCCAATTTCTCTTTCATATTTAATATAATTAACTGTCATTAAAATGTCCAAAATTTTGACAGTGTATAATTGGGGGTCAAAGCTCAAAAAGTCATTCGACGGAAGTGACGTTATTTTGACAACATTGGTTAAATTTCGTCTGCTAAAAAAATGGCTCGTCACAACAAGGAGATGACAACAGAGTCGAAACAAATGATACTACGATTGAAACGAGAAGGCTATGCACACAGGAAAATTGCTGAAATAATCGGGAGGGATCATTCTACGATTACAAAATTTCTAAAGCGTTATGATGAGAGGAATTCCGTGGAAAATAAGCCTAAAGCCGGAAGGAAAAAGTTGGTGACGGAACGAGGAGACCGTGTAATCTTGCGCTCAGTGAAAGTCAACAGGAGAGAAACTTTGAGAGATTTGACAAACATTGTAAATGAAAGACTACCACGGCCTGTTTCTACTAGAACTGTTCGCCGCAGATTGAAATTTCATGGTTACACGAGGCGCCGAGTTCGGAAGACTTTAACAGTGTCATTAAAAAACCGAAAAAATCGTGTAAATTGGTGCAGAGGTAAGCTTGCCATGTCAGTTCAATTATATTGGAAACGTGTAATATTCTCAGATGAAACACAAGTAGTTGTTGGTCATGACAGGCGAGTACATGTTTGGAGAAAGGCTGACGAAATTTGGCGACCTGAATGTGTTGGTTTGAGGGGTGGTCCCCGTGTAGCAGTGATGTTTTGGGGATGCATTACCTTTGATGGAGTTGGTACATTGACTGAAATTGAGGGAAATATGAACACTACAAAATATTTAGAGACTCTTGGTGATAATGTATGACCAGTAATCGCTAAAATATTTCCGAACGGTGGGTACATCTTTCAAGATGATAATGCTCCATGTCATGCCTCTCGCAGAGCTGTCCAGTGGAAGAGAGAAAATGAATTAAATTGTCTGAATTGCCCATCTCAATCGCCCGACTTAAACATAATTGAAAATGTGTGGAGAACAATTAAAATCAAACTGCAGAATTCTAAATGTGACATTTTAAATAAAAAAATTCTTGTGAGGGAGGTGAAAAAGATATGAACTGCAGAATTCTAAATGTGACATTTTAAATAAAAAAATTCTTGTGAGGGAGGTGAAAAAGATATGGGTTGGACTAACTCCAGTTTATATTCAGAGCTTGTATAACTCAATTCCTAGGAGAATTCGAAGTGTAATTGTAGCAAAAGGTCACATAACGAAATACTGAAAATGACAGGTATGTAGTAAAACAAATCTTAAGAACATATTTCCTATTTTTCCCTATGCATATATTCCACAAGTCATGAGATGGCGGCCATCTTAGTGAAATAATTATGGCCACCTACTGTATTGTGGACGTTTGACTACAATGTATTTCAAATATTATAGCTGAAACTTTAAATATACACGTATTGGTGTAGTCTTACAGAACGACAAATTAACTACAAGGAGTCTCCCGCTTCATTTTCTTAAAATCAAAAATCAAAAACTAAAAATAATGTTCAAATATTTATATTGCTGCCAGTTTTCAAAATCACGATATTTCAATGCGCATTTTTGAAACCGGTGCCAAAAAAATTCGCAATGTAAATTTTTGTATAGCTCATTACCGCTAGGGAACTTCTAGAAGTACCCGGTTTCACAACCCTTCGAAAGGAAAGTCCATCGGGAATACGGGAAAGAATCGCCATGAGAATGGCACATAAATGAATACTTTATGCTTTCAGAATATCATGATCATTGTACACAAAAGACGGTGACCGTGGATGGTCCGTTACAAGGCAAAATGTTACGATGCTATCCTACATCGCCCATTTCACTTGTGACAATCGTAACACTCTGTGGTAGGTTTTTCAGTGTCACCTCTTTACAGGTGATTTATTGTTGGTGAAAAAACCCCAACGAAATGTTGTTCTCGTTATGAATACAGCCGAAATACTAGTTACTTTACGCTAAGCAAAAATCAATCAATCAATCAATCAATCAATCAATCAATCAATCAATCAATCAATCAATCAATCAATCAATCAATCAATCAATCAATCAATCAATCAATCAATCAATCAATCAATCAATCAATCAATCAATCAATCAATCAATCAATCAATCAATCAATCAATCAATCAATCAATCAATCAATCAATCAATCAATCAATCAATCAATCAATCAATCAATCAATCAATCAATCAATCAATCAATCAATCAATCAATCAATCAATCAATCAATCAATCAATCAATCAATCAATCAATCAATCAATCAATCAATCAATCAATCAATCAATCAATCAATCAATCAATCAATCAATCAATCAATTTTTTTTTTTAGAAATACGAATGATGTACGAATTCTGATTAAAACGTCCTATACGGTGGATACATTGCAGACAGGAGATGTATCCAGGATGCCTATGGTCAATTTCATATAACATTATGGCATTACATTATGTCTCTATTGCAATTAGAAAGGGAACATTTAATTTGGACTGTTTAGTTGTCTTTGATCGATCTCTCCATCATCGTCAAAACGCTTTATTATTTGTTTTGCATATATTTAATAAATACAGCATTTAGAAAAAAAAACGACGCTGTAAACTATATTATATATTGAAAATAGTCAGAACAAGAAAAACAAAAAATGCCACACTCTGAACAGTTACAACATTTAATCGAATTTTTTTTAGAAACGGAGGTAAAATCGATGCCCTTAACACACATATTACATGACCTCTCACTTTCCTGTTTTATGGTTTCAAACCATATAGTTTAAATTATTCAAACGTAATGATTTTTTAGAATTCATAATAATATAATTTGCAATCACAAATTTATATAATTTATTGGAGTTTATATTGCAGTTCATTTTCTCTCCTTTTATTCATACATGAACAAAATGGTTATACTTTCTTACAATCTGCACGAATCAAGCAATTTCATCTAAAATTTAAAAAGATTTTTTTCATGATATGTGATCAGGCTTATATTCTTGCATATTAATATAGATTATGCCCCCAACAAAATAAAATAAAATAAAACAACAAAATAAACCCTACACCTTAGAAATAAATTTCCCCCTAATTCGATTCACTTACTACTGAAACTCTGCATTTTCTATTTTTGACAGTATCACAAATAAAGAGCGATATAAAATTTTCCTCATAGCCCTAAAAACCTCCATTTTTCAAAAGAGTTACACAACTTTAAAATTGTGTCATCGTAGATTGAGAAAAATGTAAATCTGCTTGGCATTGCAAATACAATGTAATTGCATAAATTCTGCTATGCAATACATGTACACGTAGTATGTTTATTGCACGAATATTGTTAAATGTATAATATTTGTTCCGCTCACGATATATTGCAATATAATATTTTAGTGGCGAGACAATATTTGTTAATATTTGTGCTGCAATCCTATGTAATAATATTATTATACGCTTTATTCAAACAGCGAATTAATCCACCTTAACAACTGAAATAAAATATGAAATTGTCAAATTCAATTTATTTAAGCATAAAATAAAGAAACGAAGAACATAATAAGGGATCGATCATTTTACCTTTAGTAAGGAGTAAGTTTTTTTCCCCAGAATCATACGAAACAAAAGTCATATATTGTTTGACATGAAAACATCGGCATTTTTTCCTTCAAATGTGATCAATACTTCTTGCTTATAACTGCAGTGTCAGATTATTTATTCTTGCATCTTACAGATCAAGATAATTTTTTTCTAGAAAATTTGGCAACAGAAATTAAAACAAACGTTAGCACCCCTCTCCAATAAGAAAAAAAAAAAGAAGAAGAAAAAAGTCAAATGATCGATCCCTTAAAGATTTTGATGAAATAAAAAAAAATAGCTCAATCGGACATAAAGAGATAATAGTGTTAAAAATATTCGAATATGTAGAAACACCAATTGTAAATAAAATATACTTGAGATTAAAATCTGGTCAAATACGACAAGCAAATAATTCCGAGAGTAAGAAATTGTATTTTTGACACCTTAACATGATACACATGCAGCTGTGGGTTGTGTATAGTAGAATTATAAACAAATCAACGATATCCAGCATAGAACCACTTAATTGTCACACCTACAAGAATATATCCCCTCGGGAAGCAATATTCCTTAGTATAGATTAATTTGATATGCTGTGAGAATGTCAAACAATCTGAATAATTACTGGCATAGTCAACATGCATTCTTAACGATCAACACACTCAGTAGTCAGATCTTTTATAGGATCCTTAACTTAATCTTTTAGTCAATAAAATGATTTTTTTTTTTTTTATTAATTTAATGATCTGAAACAATTATTGAAGAAAACACAATACATGTATATTTTTTAAAGCATAATGTAATTATACAGCATTTCTACATATATGAAGATATATTTTTTTATTCATCAGAAATAATTTCCAGTTTTACACCTAGAAACAAATTAAAAAGGACCACCAATTGTTTTGAAATAAACTGTTTATCCTGTGAGAACATAGCTAGCTACCAAGGGAAGTTTAAGGCCTAAAAGCGATAGGATGTTTTTGTACAACTTCTCGTTTTTTAGCTAAGTTATAAAAAGAAAAGAAACCATTTCCCTTGAAGCGTTACAACCCCCCCCCCCCCCCCCCCCCCCCAAAAAAAACTTATACTTTTTAATTTCGTAGACATTTTCGTAATGACTTTGTGATTTCATACTCTATTTTTGACTTTTAATTAATACAAGATAAGTTTCCAAAAATTACTATGAATACTGTGTTATCCTATATAGAATCATTACATTGCTGTAGAATAAAGATATATGCATATATTTTTGGTTTTATAAGTCAAGTATACATCAATCTGATGGTACTTGATTTATGTAGAACCAACGGTAAGAAACAGCAACAGAACAGCGCGGACGTGACAGAGGACATCATAGAAAACGATTGCTTCTGTTCCATTTAATAAAATTTAGCAGTTGTTTCGTACTTTTTGGCAATGCAGGATAAATCCAATATATACGTACATTGTAGGTAAAAGTAACATGTATTTGCACTCGCGGCGAAACATGTAAGAAAAACTCGCCAATGGCAATGGTTCGCCTTTCTACATGTTTTGAAAGTTCCTATAAATAAGTAATATATTTTCTGGCAATGTACAAACATATATTATAGATTTACCTATTGTCATGGACTGTGTGGTCATACCAACGTTTTTGCAGATCTTACTTGATCATTAAGATGGTTAAGGTTTACTCTAATAGCATTAGTTTCGTATCTGATTGTATAAATTTTTAATATACATGTATTTACATATTAAAAGATGGCAAGATCCTAGGTAAATCTAAGCAGAAATACGACTGTTAAAGTGATCATATTAAAACGTTTATTTTCTAAAGATTTAATTTGTTTATATTAACTGTATCATCTATAATACTTATGTAAATGCACCGAAACATGGTATGCATGATTAATCCAATGTGTAATTGCAGTTTACATGACCACTTTCAAAGATTATATACAAAGATATAATAGGTACATTTTTCTAATATTCCCAGCGGGCTATGGACCGAAACAGAATCTTAATATGTAAACTCCGAATGGAACTACTATTCGTAACTACGCTTTGCGCTCGTGCAAATCACGTACTGGCGAGAAGTAAACAATTTAAAGTTTGTTTTAGCGGTTAAAATCACATTTTGAACGCGACCATATGTTATGTGTATTGAAAATATTGTTTTGACTTTGTGAAAAGAAAATGTTTTCCCAGCAGTCATTAGAGTAACAAGTGAAGCTAGAAACTGTTATACAACATCATTTACGGAGAAAGAAAACAGACAAATGACAAAATTATTACGAAACTATTCTTAGTGAACCTTTGTATCTGTTACATACAGTCTTTACATATGTTTTATAAAGATTTAACAGCAAGACAAACAAAATTAGCAAATATATGTTCAAAGCGTTTTTTCAAGCGTTTCTCGTTGTCAAAAGCATGAAAGATGCGAAGAAGTATAACTTCTGATGAACACGTGAAAAATATATTTATCAGAAAATATGCAAATAGGATGATAAAGAAATTAGCATCCTTTCAACAAGTTATAATTACATTTTTGTAACCCTTTTCAATACAATTATATATTTATGTAAATGTATACATTATATGTTGTATATTGAAAATTAAACAAGTATGATAATGAACTACAAATGTTATTACCCCCTCCCCTAAAACATATTTAGAACTTAATAATACATTTATTATCAAATAAAAATATATTTAATAAATCAATAATAATAATAATAAATGTATGCCTTTTTAATGTGTTTTAAGAAAGCATGCTGATAATTGTGAAAAGTAAAAAAAAATATATATCGGAGAAATATTTTAAACACATTTTAAATAAAATCGCGTGTACTTCACTGCAGGAATCAAGAGGGGAAACAACTTTTCATATTGTTCTCCTCTTTTGTAAGATCTTGACAAACGATTAATTTTCTTTCTTTTTTTAAAAGTTATTCGTTTTAATTTCCTCTGTAAAATAAATAATTCTTGTTATATACTGCAATTGCAAGGTATCTTTATTTTGTCTAAGATATGATTTTATCCAGGGCAATGTTTTTGCCCCCACCTCCTCACATTTTGGGCAAAAATTTTGAAAATACTGAATATTTAGCATTGAAGCAAAAAGTTAAGGTAGGAAGAGGTATAAGGGTATGCTTTGAAGCCAAATGTTCTTTTTTTGTTGTGCTTGTCAATTTGAAAGCTTGCCCCACATTCGGATCCTCTTCTAAATATGGCCCACTTTCCTGAAGCTTTTCCCCCTCATTTTCCGGTCAACTCCCACGTACACCTCTGTTATTAAGAACACAAATATCAGCGATCGTCTGGAAACAATCTGTCTCTCAGAAATATTATACACGTACAAATTAAGATTTGACCGCCGGAATGATTGTTGGGGAGGCTTCCTTGTTAATTTTGTCTCGGGACTGACATATGAAATGTCCGGAGTAATGATAAAAAATAAACATTGATCTGAGTGTTGTCAGGAATAATTAGTGACACTCCCGTTAAATAAATACAAGATAATGTGTACTCGATGCCACCATGAGGAAAAGTAGGTTGTTTAGTGGACTGAGCCTTGGCAGAAATAATTGACCGTTTAGTCGTCATATATTTGTGGTTTTTGTGGTTTATATGAATTCCAAACTCATTTTCACAAAGTGTCATATTGAATTATTCTTATAAAATAAACAAATAAACACAATCGATTAAATTGAAAGCTTACAATAAGTGGGCGACACAGCTACAGAACTGTAGCTCTTAGGGTCCCTTTTTCGATGGTTACAAAGAAAAAAAATTGCTACGGTTCAGCAGAGAGTGCGTGATACAACATATCCGAAAAGTTCGTCTTGCGATTGTTTAAGGATTAATCAAAGAAAGGCCGAACGTTTAAATGAACGCCTCGTGTTTGGCAAATAGCACGGTCATTGTACACGGTAAAACGATAAAAGACAAAATGAGCAATGGTCTGTTATGAGAGAGATCCGGATCGTTGGTGGCCTGTTTCAAGGCAAAATTTCACTAGACTATAGATCACATGCCCTTTCTCTTGTGGCTATCGAACATCCATCTGTAGTCATAATCCAGTGCCACCTTAAAAAGTATTATTTGTAAACTTGTTCTTATTTTGAATATTGGTAAAATAATCCTCTTTAAACAACATTACGTCAATCAATTACAGATGATGTCATTATATGAACGACACAAGTGGGATCAGACAATTTTAGAAGGGATCTTATTATTATTATTATTATTATTATTATTTTATTTTTTTTATAAATTTCTCTATTAGGGAAAGATAATCTGAGTTAAAAAAAATGTTACATTCTGCCTGAATTATCGGTAAGACTGAATGTTTATAGAAGTGCATTAAGGAAATTCTAAAATATTTTTATTTCCAGTTCAAGAAAAGTTTGACCACTCCTAAGGGGTTTCTAGATACCATGGATATGATGCCATATATATACATCTTACATATATAGTAAATGAGTGGTAAGTGTACAGCTTACATATATAGTAAATGAGTGGTAAGTGTACAGCTTACATATATAGTAAATGAGTGGTAAGTGTACATCTTTCAACGCAACAAAATGAGATATATGCAGGATACCTATTCTAACTATTGCTATTTAACTCTCTGAACAAACTGCATGGGTTCGGGTTTCATGAAATAACTAAAACCCATATGTCATGAAGTTCAAAGTTGCCTACACTCATACATTTTCATAACAGAGCTAAAAAAAAAATATTTGTTTCAATTATGAAAATTATACTTATACTAAAAATGAAAAAAGGCACAATTTTTAAATTTTCAGTTTCTGCTTAAAAAATCTGCCGATTTTAATTTTATTCAGTTTTTAGATGGTAATAACAGAACTGCGTTACAGAACAATAGTAATTACTGGAGGAGGTAACAGAAGTAGTGCGCTATTAGAGTGACAAGTCTTGAGCAACACTGTTAACTAAACTAATAACAAAAGGTTTGGTTTCATTGAATGGTATCTCTGACCTTGTGGACAATAATAAATAAAGGATCCCTTAGCGTATGCTCTCCCATTGTTTTAATTACATATCTCAATGTCGTTGTTTATATGAGACATATATGTAGAGCAGTGTGAGGTAAATACGGGTTAGGGTTATGGTGCTTAGGGCCACTTTCAACAATATTTCAGTTATATCGTGGCGGTCAGTCTTTTGATGGAGGAAACCGGAGCACCAAGAGAAAACAACCGACCTACCTCAAGTCACTGACAAACTTTATCACATAATGTTGTATTGAGTACACCTCGACTGAGCGGGATTCGAACTCACAACGTTAGTGGTGATAGGCACTGATTGCAAATCCAACTACCATACGATCACGACCACGACGGCCCATTGTTTATATAAGACATGTATGTAGAACAGTGTGAGGTAAATACGAAAATGAAACAAAAATGCATAGTGGTAAAGTATGACAGCTATCGATTCTTCTGGATGCATAAGATCTGCGTATTATATATATATATATATTTGTACTTTGAATCCCCGCCACACCTGAGGATAACTAACAGTATAATTTGATAAAGACGTGGAATTTTTTACCAAGCTAGCACCTGTTTCTAATCAAAAGAGCTTCTGAAATGTTGAAAGGAACAATTTGGAAGAAATTTAGATTTTGAGTCGAACCTGACATAACTGCCAATCACATTTGAAACACACGTCGCTCGTGGTGAAACCCAACAAAAACCTCATCGCTCTTACGACTACAATATCTAAACAGTGCTTTCATGCTAACTAATTGTCGACAGAATTTAGTTAAGGAAATTTCATCAACTTTTTGTGAAATGCAATACAAAATAAACACGAAAACAATGCAATTTGAAATTTGCCTTAACGCTGGAAATAAAAGGGAATCGTTGATGAATGTTGTTTTAGGAAATGGAGAAGTTGAGAACGTCCTTTGTCAATGTGTCGAAGCATGTCGATGTGGTGATCGCAAAAATGGGCAGTCTCTCTTTCACTTTGAAATTATAAAATAATTAAAATCTTGTCATTCAATTTAACCACTTACAAAATCACGAGAGTATTATCACCATGACAATATAAGGAGGAAATTATACAGTCATTGACAAATTTCAAAATTCGACCCGCAAACAAATGAACAATGATATCGTCAGAAAATGTTGAAGACACCAATGGGGTAATCAGAAGCCGTAAATCAGAAAACAGACAATAAAATGGCCAAATAAACAAACAATGATCGATAAAACATGACGCAGAAAGCTAAATATTGAGCGACATGAACCAGGGGCGGATCCAGCGGGGGACGCACCCGGCGCGCGCGCCCCCTAAAATTGGAAAAAATATGATATTTTGGCGTAAAATCATGATTTTTCGCACGAAATACCCCAAAAATGTTCGCGCCTCCTTCCGCTCGGCGCAATTTTTTTAAGTGCACCCCCCCTAACTTGAAATCCTGGATCCGCCCCTGTGAATGCCACTGAAAACCAGGAGTAATCTCAGGTGCTCCAGAAGAATAAGCAGACCTGTTGTGATACAATCTTTGTGAAAATTCGATGGAAGGTGGTGAAAGCGGAAATAAGAACGGGATTGTAACTACGGCAAACTGAACATATCCGTGGTCCTTTTACAAAAACAAAACAAAACAAAACAAAAAAATAAACTAGCAACAATAAAAGCATTTATTGTATATACATTTGATTAATTACGTAGCAAAAAAATAATTAAAAAATAATAGTAATATATTACATCTAAGTTTATCAAGACTTTCCAGCTATTTTAAAACCGACTTGATATATTCAAGATAATCGTTAGTGACAAACAATAGGTTTGTATTTTGTTTAAGTCAAACATAATTATTCTTATACCTGATATTTTGCTGTTTTTCAAATATGATTCTGTACATGAAGATACTTAATATGACTAGGGGATTACACTTGTCTGTTTCTCCTTGCATAAATAACGGATTACACATGTTTCCGGAAGCGGAACTAATTCGACGTGTGACCTATATCATTGAAATCAATGGCGCATAAAATGCCAATTAATTGGAAGATTATCATAATTCTTGACAGGGTTTAGAAGGAAAAATATGTTGATAGGCATATGAATGGAACGTCATTTATTAGTTTTTTAACAGGCCAAAAGATGCATTGTACTTTTATTTTAGGTGTAATTTCTCGGTGAGAGTTTGAGGTCTGTTTGAGTAGTAGTGGGTCTGTATAGGTTTTAGTTGTTGTTGTTTCTCTTTCATTCGATCGCTGCAGAGTTAGCAAAGGATTGAGTTGTACGCCAATTAATTCAGAAACTAGTTTAGTCCCACCAAATTTTGACTGTTTTAAGTCAGAACCTAGATTTCAAATGGTTTCTGTTGTCTTAATTTTCTGTATTTGCTTGAGGTTTGAATGGTTAAGTATTATTGCTATGGGCTATATATCACAATTACTAGAGACAAAATGTTTTGTACATGCTATGATTTCACCAACTGTTTTAGCAGGGTTCGTGTTGTTCGTTTAGTTTTCTGTGTAGTGTTTTGTAGATCATTGTTTGTCTGTTTGTCCTTTCTCTCTTGGTCATTATATTTTCTGTATCTTTGATTTATGGATTCTGGTTACTCTTGTGGTATTTTCAAATTTTCCTTAGTTTGTTTAAAGTGGCATTATCTGCCAAAATCGTAAATTTTTGTTACCCATAAAAACTATCAGATGTGATTGATGTCTTAATAAAACGTGTTTCTGTAACTTATAAATGTTATGAAATGTACGCGCATCGGGGAAAAAAGGTGCAACTGCTCGTGTTTTGAGATCGACCAAGAAATGGACGCCATCTTATTAATTATCGACATTGTTTACGGAGTTTGCCGAATCGTCATTAAATCAGTACAACAATGCACTTATTTCTTATTTTCTGTGAATCTGCTTTTAGTCGGCGTTAATTACGGACAAAGAACCATGCAAGTTCTCAGTTAATAAGCGACAAAATACAAATTATTGGTTTTTACCTGTCACTAGTAAGGTCAGTTGAATACGGAGAAAGCGAGGTCAAATTATTTGCTTGCAAGGAAATAACAAATCGATGGTAATTTTCATTCTCAAAAGGCGAAAAGTGGTACGATAAGCTGTTTAATGTGAAATATTTACCTTTATTTTATCATTTTAAAGCTATTTACCAATTTCCAAAACATATAATGTTTTGGTCAACATCGTAGCTAATGCCTCTTTAAATGGTACATAATTTTATTATGATGGAAGAATTTCCTTGGTAATCTTTTAAAAGTACAACCATAGTTATATTTTCTGAAGCATGGCATAGTAACAATATACACAATATATAAAGTGATGGTTGACACTCTGGAGATCGTATTATTAAAGTTAATTTATTTTGCCGGAGTAATCCAGAGTAACATTTCTTTTACCCGATCACATAATAATTAATTCATCACATATATCATAAAACATTGAAGTGTGGTATTACAATAACAAGTGACAAGTAAATGATAAAAGCGTGAAATGATTGACACTCGGAAGCTATCTTGATTTATCTGAGAAGTCTGATCAATATCTGATCTTGGGAACATGATGTGAACATGCCAAGAAAATCGAGAATGAATAGGAAAATTTCCCAGGAAACTTTTGACATCTTAATCCGCCTAAAGTGCTGATAATTTGCTAAGACCGATGATTTTCTTCACTTTTTACCACACACTTAGTTATTCTTGTCAGTTTTGTTTATAGTTTAGTATCAATAGTTTAATTTTAAGATCAACACATTTCAAAAACTTAGTTAAAATGAGAAACATGTTTCAGTTCAATATATATAGATATATATTAAAAAGTCAAATGAAATCCGTATGCTAGTACATATAAAAGAAATTAATAAAAAAAAAGAACAAGAAGGATTTTTCACAACATTCTTGTAGTAACGTTTTCACTGCTGTTGCAGATCATCAGGTACAATATATATATATATTTTTTTTATTATAAATCCGAATTTTGAAAATTACAAATGGCCAGAGGTATCATGTAAAATATGCACAATTTATATCTTTGCTGAAGGACCGATCACGTAACTTTTAAGCGGAGGGGTGTTTTTTTCCTCTCAACCAAATCATTATGTACACACGATACTAAAATAAAAAAAAAATTAACATGAAAAAAAAAATCGGTATTTTTGTCTTCAAATTATACCAAAATATTACTCGTTTAAAACTGCATAGATTATTATTTTTTGGAGTCAATTCTTTATTTTCTACAAAATTTTACGACAAAAATGTTTTCAGAAAAAAAAAAAGAAGAATATCCCCCCAAAGAAAAAAAGAAATGAAAACAAGATAAATAGTCGTTCTCCTATTCAAAGAATCGAACTCTTTAATTAAGACATAATACTTTTAAACATCTTTTGATCTCTTTGAATCTGTTTAATTAAGTTCCACGTGACTCTCTTTTGTCTTTAACATTCTATTTTGACGCCTCCACTGACCAAAACTTCAGCTTTCATTGGTGTAGTTAAGTCATGATCACTCTCTTAATAAGAATAAAACTAAATACGCTCGGGACCTCATATATTCCGATAAATCGCTGATTATTAATCGAGCCTGTCTCAGTGATGATGAGTACCGTTTGAAGATGAGAACATAAAACAGATTGGTACTTTCACACCTCGTCAAGTGGGAAAGCGGTTGGTTCCAAAGGGAATTATCATGTAATATTTAAACTTTCCGTTTAGAATCCTGCAGGTGTATTTATAATATTATAAATTGATATCAAAGACTAGATGTAAATTTGACATAAACAATTTATTTCCCTCAATATTATTGCAATACAAAACAATCATTTTGGTTTGACTATTGTTTCACTGTTCTGTCATACGATGACCTTGTATGCTATCAGTAGTTGAAGCCACCAGTTCTCTTCAATAGAACTAATATTATACATATGACAACCTTTGTGTCACGAAGTTTAGATATACATTGTATTATGTATAATGTTCAAGACCATAGCGTTCTTTATAATAACACTGTTCGCCCGGTTATATGTGAGGTTTGGGAATTTACTCACATATGGATTTTAGCACCTGCATCATTTCACAAAGAGAGGATGCTTGGGCCCATAAAACTAGTTTAACCCTGCCACTTTTTATTGAAGTGCCTGTACATAGGCAAAAAGGTGGGAGGTCGTGACTCGTGTATTGTGTGTTAGTGGTATCGATTGTTGCTCCTTTCTACTATTTTGATATTTGATTTTGGAATTGTTCCGACAGTGTGGTATTTTTCATTTTTCTTTTTTATTGTAATAGTTCTTGTACAAGCTTTGGCTGGTTACTTTTACATCTGCATTCAAAATTTTAAATTCCAAATCACACAGGACTGTGAAAAAGGGAAACCATAAAACGGTATCTCAGGCATTCACCGAGTTTATAGAGAGAAAAAAAGGTTTATGTTGTCTATGTTTAACGTTACGTGCAACACTATTTCCGTGATTATCTTGAGAAAACCGGTGATCTACCGTAAGTAAAGAATGACTATTTAACTAACAAAATGTCAAATGATCCGTCCCTAACTGACACACGTTATCATATTTAAAACTATATCGAATACACCTCGCCACGGACGGGAATTGAGTTCATTATTTTAGGGTGATACATGTAGGTACCAACTACCACACCATCGTGTATGTGACGGCCCCTTAAAAATAATAGCAGCAGTAGAAATCTATTCGACGGAATTTTTGATACCTTCATGAACCGACAAAGGGTAGCATATTATGCACGTTTTCAGAATCTGGCAGACGATCGATTGTGTAAAGTAATTTTTAATATGCTTAGAAATTCTGAGAATTCCGAGTATCATACATACTTTAATAAAAATGTATTTATAGATCTTGGTTTAGATCATTATGTACAAAGTGCTATTGATATAGAAGTGTTTAAAGCTTTTTATGGTCAATCAGTAAGGCAGAGTGAATTTGGAAAAGTATTATCCAAAAGCAGCCTGTCTATGTATAAGAATTGTAGAGTTTCTATGGATAAACAATTATACTTGTCTGAGGACTTCAATTTTGAAGCTTCTCGTTTAAAACTCCTTGCCAGAACAAATTTTTTAAGCATAAATGCTACCCTATTTAGGATGTCACTTTCGGATAATGATAGGTGTTCTGTATGTCCTCTTCACAGCGTCGAAGACTTACAGCACTTTGCACTAGAATGCCCATTATATGAAGATATACGGGCAGACATTTTTAGTCAAATCGAATATGTGTTCTCCAGTAATCATATGGGTGTCAAGTTTTCGTCATACTATAAGCTTTTATTTATGTTTGGCGACTATGGATATGACATCAGTGCATAAATGGGTAAAGAATTGGATTATTTAACAAAACTGTATCTTGTTAAAGCTTTCAATGTGAGAAAAATTGTTTTAGAGAACTAGAAGTTATACTAAAGATGATTTAAACAGTGTGTTGTAATTTATGAATTTATAAATGTAGAATGTAGCCGAGAAACGTATGATTCTGTTTTTTGATAGCATATATTTTTACTATTTAATGGTAAAATACTGTCTTATTTTCTTCAATTCAGTTCATCAAACTAATGGCAAATTGCACTTTTAATATTACATTATTTTAGAATACTATAATGTAGTGCAGTATACTGTCTTATATAGCGCTTGTATTTTTAATGGAGAAAATATTTCTTAAGTAGTGCTTGTTACATGAATTGTTTTAATACAGTGGACAGTAACTCTTATTCACTATTATTGTACTTATTAATGTATCAATTATATTTTTATATTGCATTGTACATAGCTTTAAGGACGCAACCACTGTTACCCCATAGTGGTTGCCCCCGTTGTAAAGGGGTAGTATCAAAATAAAATATATATATAAAAATATGATAGCTTTAAAAGGAGAAAATAATTCACTGATTAAATGTTTCAATGAAATCTAGTAAAATGGTTACAGAGCTCTTTAGGATAAATTCGATCACGTTTGGCCTAAGAGTGTTCTTCGTTTCTTGAACCTCCCGGGAGACACATACTCTATTTAATATACATATGTAAATTAATGCTCATTTATATATCACTTATTGCTTTATAAAAGTAACTAATTCAACAAACAGTAAACTTTATTACGCATACAAATAGCAAATATATTTTCCTATTTTAACCAGCACCAACACAAAAGGTCCGAATACTAAACCAAATGCCTACGAGAATGACCATTTAAGCAAACTATGTTTATCAAAAACATTTTGTTCTTCAGAAGCATAAATTATTGCTTTTTCAGTTCATTGAAGAGACCGAAAAAACGCCTTAATATCTTTTTTGGAATTCAGGGATAACAGACAACGGAATTGAATTCGGTAGCAATACGGCACAATTTATATCGAAGAAAAATGTGACAGATTATCAGCCTACAAAGTTAAAAGACTGTCGCTTAAGTATTTTCTTGATTTGCGAGAATCAAAGACTTAAGCATGTTGCCATTATTTACCAGTTTAACAGAAGAAATGATTAAAGCAAAATAGCAAATAGCAAATAAATATACACGCACTTTGCCATTATTTTATCTGTCCATTTCCACCCACTGCGTAAATTATGTTTTTATATTGATTTGCCAAAAAAAAAAACTGACTCAGAAGATCGACTTTATCTTTTACTTTACTTTTTTTGTCCTTTTTTCATGTTTTCACTAAAACAGAAGGTTTGGTTACTAGATTTTTGATGGTATGAATTGATAAATCCCAGATATAAAGCTGTTAGCTAGCTGTGAGTTCTCGCTGCTTTTGACATATTGTGTACCGTGTTATTGAGATGATAGAAAACTAAGGAGAGATTGCATTCTATCCCATCTTGATAAAGAGCAAGACATTTCTTATATATACAAATAAAATCTGGTGTAGAGAAATCTTTTTCATCTTTAAACATTGTACCAAAGATATATTAATGAGGCACTAAGTGGATTGAACGAGGATCCAAATTGGTTTATAAACTTTGCTTGTTTGAAAACTAAATTTTCTTGTTGATTCAATACTATTATATATTGTTTTTGAAAACATATAAAGCGAATAGAGTCAATTTGATGTCGGGTTTAGATAGAAGGAACAATATTTAGTATCAAATAAATTATTATTGATATTCATTTGATTATAATAGTTAATATATTTTTGTTCATTTAAATTATGTAGCAATGGAAAATATTTATGTTGACACAAAAATATCGCATTTGGCACGTTGTAAAACCGTATCCTCTAAACAAAATAAAACAAGACTCGGCCTTTTGTGGGATATTTAGACTATAATTTCCAAAGAAAGTTACCGAGGTAGAAAATTTTCTTCCCTAGCTCTCCGCCTTAGATAAACATTCCTAATTATATCTGTATGTCTTCGAGGTAATTTGATTGAAATCTACTGAAATTGAAAATAAATATAATTGAAAATTTGTCCATGTGTTTCATCCGAAATAATTGTTAATTTATCAATACAATACACAAAATGGTTAAGTGGGCATTTGTTTAATTGAGAATGCCACTCAGAAAGATGACATGACACAATTTTGGACATATTTCTGGTCAGTCCATGGCTCTGCATGAGAACCTACAGTGTACTAGAAATATTTTACTCTTTAATTCATAAAAATGAATGTATTGTCCGCCCAATTTCCTCCAATAATTCACTTTTTCTTAGGAAATAAATGGGGATGTTAGGGAACGACCATTTTGGTTTTTTGCTTGTTTGTTTGATAATTTTGTTGTTTCTTTTTTTTTTTTGGAAGGGGGGTTCAAATGCGGATATATCAGAAATGCGATTTAATTAAAATATATTACCTATGTTCTTGCATGTTTATAGTAAATTTAGAGATCATTTATTTAATATTGCTTGTACTTTTAATGGAAATTGTTTGTCTTTTAATGATAATCAGAAACTAGTGTTTTTATTCTCAGATTTTAATATGACAAGGATATGCGCCAAAACCTGTAATTTAATTTTAAATGAAAGAAGAAATGTTTTATATTGTAAATAATGTTGATTTTGTATATATATGTATGTACTATATTGATATCAGATTGTTTTATATATTTGTGCTATAGATACTGTTTTAATTATAGTCTCTTATAATTCTGTAAAGAATGGCTCTCTAATTTATTGTTGTATGATTGTTTTATATGTGTATTATGACCTGTAATTGAGAGATGAGACTTAAATAAAATAAAATAAAATATTGAATTGAATTGAATTGCATGAAATATGAAATTGTATGACGAAAATGCAAATAAAAATATAAGATATCCGTTTTGATTAGATTACATTAAAGAAATTATTTATTTATATATTTTATTCCATTATCACTATATCCATAGACATTTACCCCCCCCCCCCCTTTTTTATTATAATATTTACAACTTTTCTAAGACTATGACAACATAGCATTCAGATAATGCTTATTCAGTTTCTATACACTTTCTGTTCTTAGTTGCATTAAAAATAAATTTATGAGTAGGGAAGGTATTTTAAGGCATTGATTGGCGTTTAAATATGATAGAAAATTTTCAATATTTTGTTATCAATCATTTAGTTTATCAATCAAATTTGCATTATCGTTCAACATCAGAATAAATGTAGTTGGAATAATCAAGAAAAATTCAAACACTTTTGATTGAAACTTATCTCTAATAAGTAAAGCTGAAAAATGGATTTCAAGCCGTCAGTAAAATTCGCATTGTTGTTCCTTATCCAATATTAAACCTAGATCTTGCCAGTAAGTTTTTCATCTTAAAAAAATAATTATAATAACATTTTGAATACAATGGTTGTCTCTAGGAATTTTAACTTCTAATAATTCTGCTCGGGTTTGATTTCATGAAAATAATGGAAATTTTCAGATGCATACATCAAGGTTTGAATATGAATAGATAATAGATAGGTTTTTTTTTTATATAGGCCTAAATGTTTTACGGAATTTTTTTTTAGCACAAATATTCGTCGAAATAACAGAAATTTTCAGTTGCATACAACAAGATTGGAATAAGAATCGAAATAGAGCAGGCATTTTTTTTAATATAGACCTAAATGTTTTATGAACAAATCAAAATTAACAGAGAAATTCGTGAAAATAATGGAAAATTTCACTTGCATACAACAAGGTTTAAATATAAATTAGAATGATCTAGAATAGACAAGGCATTTTTTTTATATAAATGTTTTATGAAAAAATCAAATTCAAAATTAACAGAGAAATTCGTGTATATATATCTACACTAAAGTTACTAAAATGAACAATCAGAGTACGGAGGTCAAAAATTTATAATTTGACACTCTTTGACTGACATTTACATGTATCCCATGTCAATTTCGGGATGGGTGAAAGAACAGCTAAACAACCGAATCAAATTACCCGAGCATAAACCCGGAGATATGATAACGGACCCGTACCGCGCGTACAAGTTACCTTATAGTCGATTCAACTTTTCAAAACCTTTCATTTTCAATTATGATGATGACTCGTTGTATACTGTCATCTAGATTGTCTATTACGTTGTGACACGTAAAATGGGGATTTTGTCCTAGCTCAGCATATACCATAATTTTAATTAAAATCATTTGCACAACCTGGGGAGAAAATATTTCAAATACACGGTTAGGATATCATATATATACGTATGATAAACGTGTAAATATCAAATTCTATATTTATTTATTTTTTGGGGAAAAAAGTGGAAATCCAAATTGTGTTGTCAAAATTTCACTAATATATTAATAAATGATTAAAGACGAAAGATACATTCTTTCAACACAATTACATATTTTCACATTTATCATTTTTCTATATTTTTATTTTATTCACAGCTAACCATCATCAAAATCAAAGGTCTCCAAAAAATATATATATATATATATATAAGTTGCATATGATAATAATGGCAAATCGTTTTTTGCCAACATTTCTTTTTTTAAGTTGTCAAAATGTGTAAGCAATTTAGTACATATCTGCGATGGTTAACGGAACCCATCTGTGTAGAATTTTAGCTGTTATTACTTATCTTACAAACGGATATACATTTAGTGTGATAATTCTAGCTCTTGCTGTGGGAATAATTAAGCACATTATTGTCATAATTTGTAGGAAATTTGAGTAACTGCGTGGAAAATGGCCAACGGTATACACGGGTGAATCAGATCACCACTAAATTCCATTTCCTTGCTGCGAGTTTTGCACATCGTAACAGCAAATAAGAAGAACTAAACCATTGCATTTTATTTTTTAAATTTACCACTACCATTTACAAGGACAGTCAGTTACTTTTCATTTGCATATCAAATTTCTTTGAATGAAAAACAAATTATATGATACATAGTTAAAACGAACATTCCAAAGAAACATCTTGTAAAAAAATATCGAAAATTTCAATTTATAAAAAATAAATATGCAAATTTTCAGCTGCATTTTAACATAATTCGATAAGTTTTAAAAAAGCTATCGTTTTAAGACACTTTAACTTGTAAAGAAACTGAACCACTTTTATTTTACTTCAGAAATGCATAGAGAGATTTTAATTAAAGGTGAATTGTTATTTTTCGCTTGTCAGCTTAGGTTATGTGAAATCTATCCTTTATTCGTATCCACTTATTAGAAAATTAATTCATATTCATTAAATGTATACCTCTTCATATCACCTAGTGAAAAAAAAACGGTAGAAATTGTCAATTATTTTGTAAACTTTTCATCTGTCTGTTAACCAATGTGTGTGGCCATTTTCATAATTGATAAACAACAACAGCGGTTTCATTGGTACAGTTGATTATGTGGGCGGAGTCTACTTCCTTATTTGGAAAGTCATCGTAGTTTGGTTTGAGATGTTGATTATAAGGGTAAAAGGATCAAATCTATCTTTGCTTATAATAACAGTCACTCGATCACAAAGTATAGAATAAGTGTAAAACAGACATTTCAATATAAACATTTTCCAAGTGATTATAGAAAAACGGCCAGAATTTTCAACGTACTTGAGAAAAACACGAAACATTTGTCCAAGAAATTTCTAAATGGTGAATATGCAGCCTGGAACCCTACAAAGGTTTCATCACAGTCCTGGAGTTTCAAGTCTATCTAATGGACCCAGCTTAACGAGCATGATGCCAGCACTGTTTGGAGACCAGAATTACTACAGACATGGAAGCTACATGGCAATGAACGTAAACAGCATGGCGGCAATGTACGGAGATCAGTATTCAGCAATGGGGAGACCCTCTCCGTACTCGCCATACGGACACCACCAAAGCGCCAAGGACATGGTGAAACCACCGTACAGTTACATTGCACTCATCGCTATGGCTATCCAGAGTACTCCGGATAAGCGAGTAACGTTAAATGGAATTTACCAATTCATAATGGACCGATTTCCGTTTTATCGTGAAAATAAACAAGGATGGCAAAACAGCATAAGACATAATTTGTCTCTGAATGAATGTTTTATAAAAGTTCCAAGAGACGACAAAAAACCTGGAAAAGGAAGTTACTGGTCTTTGGATCCGGACAGTTACAATATGTTTGACAACGGCAGTTATTTACGGAGAAGGAGGCGATTTAAGAAGAAAAAGGAGGCCGGGGGACAAACAGACAGCGACAAATCAGACAACAAATTAAAACATGGCGATAGTAGTGACAATGAAAGTATAAGAAATGGCGATTGTGGAAACTCGGAATATTCGGATAACTCTTCTAGTCCTCAGAAATACGATATTAGAAGAAAATCTCCTATTTTAGAAACAAACGTTACGACTAAGATGGAACCGATCGACCACCAAAATTCGAACACTTTGCAAGATTCACAGCTCGAGTCTCGTCCAAGTCCGAACACCTTACCAATACCTACTGATCCTTTGGAACCAAGTCCGCCATCAAATTTTACAGTCGAAAATCTAGTGCAAAATTCCGTCAATTGTGATATGTCAGGATGTAACTTTTTACCGGGGAGACAAACTCTTAATCCCCCCATTCCATATTCAAGATCTTCGGACATATATCGCAACATTGGATCTTGTGGTCAAACTTCACCCCAGGGACCAGGTTATACATATCCCTCATCATCTATTATTCAAGCCAACGGTACGATGACTGGAGTAAATAACGAAGACAATATTGACCCACCGTCACCAGCTCACGCGCACGCGACACTGTCAACAACAAATGGTGTGAATTCATCCATGTTTCAAACTTATGGAAGACCAAACGGATGGTACGTCCCAACTGCTGCAGATTTTTCACACCATGGAACAGAATTTCCTGGAGGGACATTTGGAAGTGTAAGAGATGTGTTTGAAAGTCAAAGACTTTTGGGACAAGGTAGTCAGTCGACATCCCAATCGAGTTGCCAACTTGCCGCATTTAGAAACCCATACAAATCGTATGCTTGCGAGTACAGCAAATTTTAATGTCTTCACGTATATAGATTTGTTTTCCGTATGTCAGATATTTCTCTTTGTTCTGGAAATGTACTTATGGACACAAGGTTAGTTTCTCACAAATTTCGTTGTTGGTGCAGTGTATATTTAACATTTAGAATAACAATGTTATTTTCCACATGCTGACAGAGATTGTCAACAGCTTTCTCCTCCATTGTATGACATATGAACATTCCAATTAAATTTATATTCGTGCAGATAACGAGAAGACATTTAAAGTAATGAATCATTATTTGTGAAAATGAGGTACGTTATATTTGTGTATTTTTAATAAATATTCAGCTATTACAACATTTTTCCTTGATTTAAAAAAAAACATTTTTTCCCTGGTGTGAATTTATAGGTCAAATTTATTTTTAAATTCTAGTTCAGTTTTCCAATTGTGAAAACGAGGTACGTTATTATTTGTGTATTTCAATAAATATTCAGCTATTGCAATATTTTCTTTGATTTAAAAAAAAAAAAAGAGTCTTTTTTCTGGTGTGAATTTGTAGGTCTTAGGTATTCTTAAATTCCAATTCAGTTTACCAATTGTATACATGAACATTCCTGGTGTAATTAGTAAAATTCATTGAGTTTCTTTGTGGGTTAATTACTTTTCCATATATTAACAACAAAAAGTGTTCAATCATAAATACAATAATTAATAATAGCAGTAAAAATGAGAAAAAAAAATGTGAAATTAAATTTAATCGTATAATAATAATTTCTTATTTTGAAAGTCCGGTCAAATGTCAAAGGTACACAAATGTACTATTGATTTCACGGAACAAATTAATAAAAAATATTGACATAAGATTAAATGCTAAAATAGCTTCTAGTCAGATAACTAAGCCAAGTCTAGCATATTATAATAACAACCGTTAGATTAAATTTAACTAAAGACAAATTCGTATGGTGAAATGATTTTCAAAAATTACTTGCTTTTTTCTGCAATCTAAAAAAACAACATATTCATATATCTGTGTGAAAATTATTTTATATATATTCTTGATATAAACAGATGTATTTAAACCAAGAAATTTCGAGAAAAAACCCCATATAAATATAATGTATTGAAGACTAGAAAATAAGTACCATAAAATCCCTTTAATATATAATGTACTTCAAAATGAACTAATTTTCTTAGTAATTGTTCAAATACTAAAATTTACAAGAAAAATCTGATTTAACTCAATTAAATTATTTACAATAATTCAAAAAATATAATTTCACTTGGGAAATACTTTCTTTAATTGTGTCTGTCAGTTCTTGATACAACCAGAGTCCCCACTCACCTCTCCCTCCTTCAACATCACAGGAAATGTTGTGTAACATGATCAAATCATCCATTAAAACTACAAACGATCTTTCGAATTTGTTGACAAACTTTTAAATGATTCAACAGTATAAAATGTTCAAATTAAAACCTGGAATTTTGGTGAAAACAGATGTTTTATTGAATTAATTTCTTATCATTGTACGAATTTAATATTTTGTGGGCATTTATTATTATTAAAATGATAAATAATATTACTGTTTTTCTATTTCAACATTTTGATTTAATTTATTTTGCTTTTATTTTCTATACGACATAACTGAAATATTGTTGAAAGTGGCGTTAAATACCATAACCCAAACCCCTTTTATTTTCTCGTATTTATACGTTTGTTTTCCATTAAAAAAACAAACGTAACAAACAACTGAAAATTTATTTCTAGTAACTTTTGTAAACACATTTGTTTTCAGTACAACACTAAATGATAACAGGAAGCTATACAAAAGAAAATATTCCTTTATTCAAAAATGCATGTCATAGAACATAACTTGGATTAATGTTATTTCGGGCTCATAAAACTAGATTAAGACCCGCCACTTTTTTTTTATTGAAGTGCCTGTACCAAACCAAGAAAGTGAGCGATTATGTATTTGTGTATTTGAGGTATCGATTTTGCTTTAAATTTACACGATTTATCTGTTAGATTTTGGAATTGTTCTGACAGTGTGATATTTTTTGTTTTTTCATTTCATTTCATTTTTTATGAAAAAAAATATATAATAAAACAAATACAAACACACAATGAAAACCAACTATGTAAATAAACAAGTAGACCTGCTTATTAACAAAAATAATTGAAACAAAATCAAATTCAAAGACAATTTCAGAACAAACAATATGATATTTAATTAAATATTATTGCAAAAACAATAATAATAAAAGGTAAAATAGAAATTACCAATGAACTTCAGGTGGTGAATATTTTCTCAAGTAAATTATATGTATGATCTACATTTACAAATTCCAAGGTTTTCCGAGTTTATGGTGTTTAACGCCACCTCCAACAATATTTCAACTATATCGTGACGGTCAATTTTATTGGTGGAGGAAACCGGACTACCCGGAGAAAACCACCGACCTGTCGCAAGTCACTGCCAAACTTTATCACATAATGTTGTATCGAGTACACCTAGACATGAACGGGTTCAAACTCACAACTTTAGTGGTGATAAGCACTGATGGCATAAGTAGTTTGAAATCCAACTACCATAAATTCAAAGAAAGGTGGTTCCATATTATACTTTTCATGAGTATAGAATGAAAGATATGATTTGAATCCAGCACGAAATACGTATTTGTTGATAAAATATTACAATTCAAATTCAAATGAATGGTATGTATACAGTAAATACAGTACTACATGTTATATATGTGTTACAAATATAAAATAGTTAAGAGCTTACTGTCCTCGTTTCACTGCTTTATTAGAGAACCAATATATTTCTCTCAATAACACACACGGAACCGTTGCTCCTACGGTCTTTCGTGTGTGTCTATGGCCACAAAAAAGACCACAAGAGCTACGGTTCCACAGCTACATACACACACCCCACATGCACATATGAGGTGTGTGATTAAAGCACAGACGATAGTAATGGTAGGTCAGAGCCTCCATTTTTGCAACACCATAAAACTCATTTTTATTTTGCGTTTGTCAAATGACAAACGATATAAATTAGTATAACCCCGCCACTTTTTATTGAAGTGCCTGTAACAAACCAGGAAAGTAAGTGTTTATACATTTGTGTGTGTAAGGGGTAGAGCTTTTGCCTCTTTCTATGATTTCTTCTAATGAATTTAGGAATTGTTCTGACAGTGTGGTATTTTTGTTTTTCTATTGTATTTTTGAACTGTTCTGACAGTGTGGTATTTTTGTTTTTCTATTGTATTTAGGAACTGTTCTGACAGTGTGGTATTTTTGTTTTTCTATTGTATTTAGGAACTGTTCTGACAGTGTGGTATTTTTGTTTTTCTATTGTATTTTTGAACTGTTCTGACAGTGTGGTATTTTTGTTTTTCTATTGTATTTTTGAACTGTTCTGACAGTGTGGTATTTTTGTTTTTCTATTGTATTTTGGAACTGTTCTGACAGTGTGGTATTTTTGTTTTTCTATTGTATTTTTGAACTGTTCTGACAGTGTGGAATTTTTGTTTTTCTATTGTATTTTTGAACTGTTCTGACAGTGTGGTATTTTTGTTTTTCTATTGTATTTTTGAACTGTTCTGACAGTGTGGTATTTTTGTTTTTCTATTGTATTTTTGAACTGTTCTGACAGTGTGGTATTTTTGTTTTTCTATTGTATTTTGGAACTGTTCTGACAGTGTGGTATTTTTGTTTTTCTATTGTATTTTGGAACTGTTCTGACAGTGTGGTATTTTTGTTTTTCTATTGTATTTTTGAACTGTTCTGACAGTGTGGAATTTTTGTTTTTCTATTGTATTTTTGAACTGTTCTGACAGTGTGGTATTTTTGTTTTTCTATTGTATTTTGGAACTGTTCTGACAGTGTGGTATTTTTGAACTGTTCTGACAGTGTGGTATTTTTGAACTGTTCTGACAGTGTGGTATTTTTGAACTGTTCTGACAGTGTGGTATTTTAGAACTGTTCTGACAGTGTGGTATTTTTGAACTGTTCTGACAGTGTGGTATCTTTGAACTGTTCTGACAGTGTGGTATTTTTGAACTGTTCTGACAGTGTGGTATTTTTGAACTGTTCTGACAGTGTGGTATTTTTGAACTGTTCTGACACTGTGGTATTTTTGTTTTTTGTTTTCACATTATTAACATTATACTTCTAAGATTGGAGTAAATGTCTATAAAAGCATCATACAGTTGAAGTAATTTCATTGAATATCAGCAAAACATTTTAAATATCAACATTTTACTCTAACGATTGGATAACATTTTACAGAATATAAAAATTTATAAATTAACAAGCGCAAAAACAAAAGAGAAAAAACTGCATTTTTTTTTTCAAAATTGCACTTTTTATTATAAAAAAGTATGAAAAATTAAAGAGCACATTTTATTTTATATAGCACCAAGAGTTTGAGAAAACATCTATGGGACCATGTGACATTTCTAAATACTACTATGAAGAGACTACAGTGACCGGACTGTGAAATGTAGAACAACAATAAAAACACTGTTTCTTTACTTTAATTTGTGTTAAATTTTAAAATTGGAAACTCTGTCCTCATTTATTCTCATATTCGTTCTTTCTAATACTTTTACCGTTGTTGAAATGAGACAGACAAATACACTATTCTGTCTGGTATTATTTGAATTTCTTTATTTGTGAGGTTAAAACGCTAGCTCACAACTAGAATTTTGATAACAAACAATACAATAATATCTAAAGTCTGACATCTATAATTCTATAATTAAAGGTTCTAAAACTTAACAATTTGGCTTTTCAAATGTTTAGATTTTGCAAGTCTGGAAAGGCTAATTTAAATAAGCTATTATGCCTTAGAAAATTAAACTTGGAAAAGCTATAAAATGCTATCAAACCCCCCAAAAGGCATAGTTTGGATTTGGTCAAATATTGAGAACAATAAACATTTAAAACACAAAATGTTGTAAAATGCGTTCTATGAAGATTATATATGTCTCTTTATTCAATTCTCATATAATAATAATAATAATATTGTGGAATAAAGCAAATTGATAGACTTGTTATTTTCAAGGTTCTGTTCAACCGTAAGCGAGTTTTATTGGGGAGCAATTAAAAAAGATTCAAAGATAAAAAGAAAATATTGGTATGAATGAACATTTGGTAAAATATCACAATAAAGGCCTCCCTTTGAAGATATCAAAGGGGGGTAATCAAAAACCATAAATTGAAGAAGAACAGACAGTACAAAGACCAAAAGGACAAACAATAACCTACAAAGCACTGCACACAAAGCTAAAGATTGAGCATCACGACCCATACTAAAATCCGGGAGTAAAATTAGGTGCTACGGAAGGGTAAGCAGTTGTTGCTTTCACTAGTGCCAGTCGTACGTCTGTATATCCTCACGTTTTTTCTTCTTCAAAATCAATATTGTAGCTTTTTAGCGAATCTGTTTCTAGAAATATTACAATATTTCCGGTGATAGAGCTAGTACAGAATCAAACAGTCTTTGATTGGCTGTAAAATGTAAAACAATTCGTCTATTGTGAATGTCCAGCTTTCTATGCCAGATTCTCGATAATTTTTAAACATTTCGCTCTGATCCAAAATCTAATCCCGTATTTATCAACTATTGAAAAATAAAGCTGCCATGTTGAATATTGTAAGTTAGATTTAATTGAAAATTTGCAGATTTAAATAACGATTATCAAATTTGTGCCAATTCGAAATCATGTATGTAAGTATATATGCGGTCAGCAAATGTAGCAGGATATTATATGCTGATATCTAAATTTCAAATCCCATCTTCCTTATCCATTTCTTATGAAATACAGTTTAAACAATGATGGTCAACAATTCTACCAAATCCAAGAAAACGAACAACCATCTCTCATCTCAAATTCTAAAACAAAAATAAACCATGACACACCAAAATCAAAGAAATGAACAACCAGCTCTCATCTCAAAAGATTTCACAACATTTACCAATGGAAATCTAGTACCTAGCTTGGGACAGGCACACACATGGTGCGGGGTTAAACCGGTTTATTGAATCTAAACCTTCCCCTCTTGATTTCTCCAACAGCAATACAGATTGGATGCTTTCTTAGGAAATATTTAGCAGTTCTCTATAGTATCCTATATGTTTGCTGTTACAAATTTAAACAACAGAATTAAATGTAAAGCTAAATTCTGTCTACCGCTGTATGTTTGATTTGAAGTAAGGGTAGTGTGCGAGTGGTCATGAGCAATTGCTGTTTAGCGCAAAGTGAACAACTATTCAGATATATTATGGCGAAAACAAGTTGCATTTCCATGAGATGATGTAATGATGTCTGCTTAGTACTAGACCAACACGAAACATTATGCTGATTCAGAGCCAACCAATCTTTGCATTTACTCTTTAATACTGCGTGGCTAAAGGAAAGGAAACACATACGAGCTTTAATACTGCGTGGCTAGAGGAAATGAAGCACATACGAGCTTTAATACTGCGTGGCTAGAGGAAAGGAAACACATACGAGCTTTAATACTGCGTGGCTAGAGGAAAGGCAACACATACGAGCTTTAATACTGCGTGGCTAGAGGAAAGGGAACACATACGAGCTTTAATACTGCATGGCTAGAGGAAAGGAAACACATACGAGCTTTAATACTGCGTGGCTAGAGGAAAGGGAACACATACGAGCTTTAATACTGCGTGACTAGAGGAAAGGCAACACATACGAGCTTTAATACTGCGTGGCTAGAGGAAAGGAAACACATACGAGCTTTAATACTGCGTGGCTAGAGGAAAGGAAACACATACGAGCTTTAATACTGCGTGGCTAGAGGAAAGGAAACACATACGAGCTTTAATACTGCGTGGCTAGAGGAAAGGGAACACACACGAGGTAAGTACAGCAAATAACAGATAATTACATGTTCCATAAAACCGCTGGTTCATCGTGGGCTCTCATATTTTAAAACATTACCAATAAATGATAAACATGGCAACTCACAATATGCACTTTCCGTATTCTTGACTTATCACCTGATTTGTAACTAGGGTAACACAATATGTGCCACTAGCGGAGCAGGAACTCCTTACCCTTCCAAAACACTTGAGTTCAACTGCGGTTTTGAGGGGTGTTCGTGTTGTTCAATCTGTAGTTTTCTGTGTAGTGTTTTAGAGATCATTGTTTTTCATTTTATCAATTTATAATCAGTTCTCTTCTTTCTAATGAAAGGTCAAAACTATCTTAATCTCCGTGAGAATATCGGGGTATACATGTACATAGAAATAATACATAGATTCTCCGCGACTGTCCGGCAACAGCCCACAACAGAGGCTTCATCTGATTTTACGTGACGAATGAAATGTACACCCTCCCTTATGATTGTCTGCGTAAATGACTGCCCATGTATGGTGGATATCACACTCCATGCACGATAAAGACAACTTGCATCAGGTACCAATTCTAAACCAACTGGTTGTTAGGCGTGGCCCGTTACAAGTAAAATATGGCAGGCTCTATCTAGTATATATAAACGTCTAAAATGGTTTGTAAAACAACACCAAGTACACAAAACAAAGTGATAAAGAATTAAACACTTCGTAGAATGACAAAATTTTCGTCCCACCGAGGGACTTTATCAATGTCTAATTAAATAAAATCTCGAAACAATATGGCGACTTTTCAAATTTCAAAAAAGGTTTTGACGGTCCATGTACGGCACAAAAGAACCAGAAGATGCACATATGAAACTACATGCATAAAAGAATGGAAATCCTACATATAAATTAATAAAAGTACAATAACAATAATATAAATATACAATAGGGCTACACATTTAAATAAATGTTAAATTAGAAATAAAAATAAATATAAAAATGAGACATTATTGGTAAATGTATCAAATAGCACTGTCAAAATATTGTTGAAAACGGTATGATACCCAAACTCATTAAAAAAAACGGCCCGCCACAGTGTGGAATATATACTTTGGGCCAATAGAGCAAACTGTATGTCCTAATACGACTGGAGGAGATCAACACGAATAGGAGTCAAGAGAGGATATTACTTTTTCTCATTGATTCCATTCGGTGATAAGGTCTTAAGTTTTCTAATCCAGAAGCTTCCCCTTTCCTGTCTGCTTTTATCATCCCACTTGGGGTTATGGTCAATTATGGTGACCTTCAGTTTGCCGAAAGAATCATGGTGGCCCGTCGATCTGAGATGTCTGCTGAGTGGAAGGTCAGGTTTGCAATTTGCATCGCTTCTGTGGCCATTCAAGCGTTTACTAAGTTGTTGTTTAGTTTCTCCGATGTATTGAAGACCACAAATTGCACATTCCAGGAGGTAGATAATATTTTCTGTCTTGCAGTTGGCATTGCAGTATATGATGAATTGTTCTCCTGTATGTGTGCTGCTGAATTTTTGTGTGCATTGGATGTTTTTGCACGTCATACATCGTCTCAAATCACATTTTTGACACTGACCATTGTAGGCAGATCGAGGGGAGATGTCAGCTCTCACCAAGATGTCTTTCAAACTTTTGGGTTTCCTGAAGGCCAAGACGGGTGGTTCTTTGAAGATTTTACACAGTTCTGGGTGTTTTTGTATGGTTGTCCAGTGCTCACGAACGATGCTGGATAAATTACTGAGCGCAGGATGGTATGTAATGACAAATGGCACTCTGTTGTTCGCGTTCTTTTCTTTATATTGGATGAGGTCTTTTCTGTCAATACCACTTGCTTTGTTAAAACAATGGTTAATGCTCGCATTGTTGTAACCCCTCTTTTTTAGATGACATTTCAGTTCCCCAAGCCGTTTTTTGGTGGTTTGTTCGTTGGAGCAGATGCGTTTGATTCGGAAAAAGTAATATCCTCTCTTGACTCCTATTCGTGTTGATCTCCTCCAGTCGTATTAGGACATACAGTTTGCTCTATTGGTCCAAAGTATATATTCCACACTGTGACGGGCCGTTTTTTTTAATGAGTTTGGGTATCATACCGTTTTCAACAATATTTTGACAGTGCTATTTGATACATTTACCAATAATGTCTCATTTTTATATTTATTTTTATTTCTAATTTAACATTTATTTAAATGTGTAGCCCTATTGTATATTTATATTATTGTTATTGTACTTTTATTAATTTATATGTAGGATTTCCATTCTTTTATGCATGTAGTTTCATATGTGCATCTTCTGGTTCTTTTGTGCCGTACATGGACTGTCAAAACCTTTTTTGAAATTTGAAAAGTCGCCATATTGTTTCGAGATTTTATTTAATTAGACATTGATAAAGTCCCTCGGTGGGACGAAAATTTTGTCATTCTACGAAGTGTTTAATTCTTTATCACTTTGTTTTGTGTACTTGGTGTTGTTTTACAAACCATTTTAGACGTTTATAATTGTTTTACTTGTATAGTATCGTTATACCGTAACGATCCAACACCCCGTAAGATTGATCGTTGACTGGTTTTTCAGATGTTATATATATATATATCCTCACCCATTGGCCAATCCCAGCTTCACCATTTTACATTTGCGAACCCTCGTATTTAGTAGGGTTCGTGTTACTCAATATATAGTTTTCCGTGTAGTACTTTGCACACCATTGCTTGCCTTTTCATGGATTTTTTTGATTATTGTAATTGTCTGCCCTTCCTCGCCTGATTTATGGATTAATTACATTTAAAACCCTTTGTTATCTTCAAACTTTTCTTACTGTTTGTAAATGTTTTCTCCATCTTGAATATAGCTGAAGTAATGCTCAATTAACGTCAATCAATCAATCAATCAATCAATCAATCAAGCAGGCAAGCAAGCAAAACATATTTTTAATGGAATGGGTATTCGAATATTCGAAAGGACATCCGACAAGTCAAACCAAAGATAATAAAACTGGTATTTGTTGCTTCTCCGTTTATCAAGCAGAATTAAGGAGAAAGAGCATAGAATGGTTGACAAATATTTTCCCATGATAAGGTGTACATAGTCTTTACTTTTGTACATTGTTGCAACCATTTATGTATGCATGAGACAATTTCATAATTTTGCACAAGGAGCTTTTTTACACCAGTTACATATACATATACTTCCAACTGTTTACTTATTAAAAAAATGTTGATAAAGGGAGCAAAAAAGGTAAATAAAATACGAACAAATCTATTTATGCAAAAAGCTATTTCTTGTCAGATATATTATAATTTAGTTATGTTAACGTGATGATGTACAAATGTTAAGGCAACACGTGGAAAACAAATAAAACGGAAGAAGTGTAACAATAAATAACTAGAGGTCGTAAATTACAAGAGCACAAACAGGTTAGCTCTCCTGGAATTTTTATTATGGTCATAATCGTTTTACAGATGTAACACACCGAATATCTTTCTTATTTTTGTAACTGTAAATAAAATGGCTTATAAATCCATAAAAACGAGTTCTGTAAATGTAAATATAAACATTTATATAGACATAAAGGGATGACAGTGTGATTCTGAATGGAAGGGAGATTAGGGAGCTTACAAATTAGGGATTAAAATAGACATAAAGAGATGGCCATTTGATTCTGAAGGGAATGGAGCTTGCAAATTAGGAGGTGGTGGCGTTGTACTGTAGGATCGAATAATTATTGATGCATTGATGTTTATTTTCTCATTTTTTTGGACAACATACAGGTAGAGATTTTTTACTAAGACTAGTATTACAAAACATACACAACCTTTCCTTCCTAAGATTCAGACATTTGCAGTAACAAAATATAAAATAAAATAAAACACACATATAGATAATCTACAAAAGCAAAAACATATTATTAAACCAACAAACTAGAGATAAAAATGTGCATAGGAAATAATTCAAATCTGTTCATCAAAGAGAGTTCTGGCAATGTTGTTTAACACCACTTTCAACAATATTTCAGCTATATCGTGTAAGAAACCGGAGTGTCCGGAGAAAACCACCGACCTGCCGCAAGTCACCGACAACTTTATCATAGAATGAGTATACACGTATATAAAATACTTGCACACAGATTTGAGACCAGAATATGGGCCCATAAAACTAGTTTAACCGTGCCACCTTTTATCGAAGAGGCTTTGCCAAGACAAGAAGGATATATATATGTCTATTAGGCGTATCAATTTTGCCTGATTCGACGATTTTTATATTGGAATTTTGAACTGTTTTGACGAAGTGGCATTCTTTTCAAGTTTATAGAGCAGTGTATTTTATTTCCAAACTATTACCAAAATATCCTAGCTGTTTTCTGAATTGTAACTGATTCTATAATGGTGTACAAAACTAATACTGGGTGTCCCATTTAATATCTGCTACCATTTCAAATGTATATACATGTACATGTTTACGTATTTTGGAAGCAACACACAGCAGAATTATCAGGAAGGTACCACATTTTGATTGAATTTTGCATAAATAGCAATGTTTTTTTGTGTGTGTGATTACTGTTGAACCGAAGTAGTTCTCTGTTAGAATAGATCAATATATTAGTACGCTGCTGTATTTTTCGTCATGCATGATATGCAACTGAAAATTGAGTGAGTCAGTGAGTAAATTGTAGTCTAACGCTAAATGAGGAATTTTTCAGCCATACCATGACGAGAACAAGTTACATTCAATGAGATGAAATGATGTACTAGACCAACACACTTAGTTGGATTTTTATAGTGTTAGCTCACTGAAACAACAGTCAGCGGGTAGACATGTCGCTCCACTGGAACACATTATCCTGATTCCGAGCCAACCAATATTTGCTCTTTTCCGTTAATGATTTGTGCTTAGAGGAGAAAAAAATTATAAATTTTATAATCTTTTGCTTACCCCGACCGGAGCTTGAACCTATCTACCATACACTCGATGACCACACCTAGCAGTTCCACCTCCGAGGCCATCTGAAAATTGAATAAGACATATTTGATACAACCACAATACATACTGAATTTAAATTAAGTTTGATGCACTTTTAGCTTTGTATTAGTTAGGCACATATTTTGCGATTTGTAATACATGTATGTGAAATTGTAAGTTGCCATGCATACACGAAGATTCTTCCCCAAAAACTTAAAACCATGCTGTAGAAAAATGTCATGCACCTGAACAGCAGTTACGAAAAATGGCTGTATATATCTGTCTTTGTTCGCGCTATTAGCTTCATTTTATGCATCTAACATCAACCGTCTACTGAATGCTCTATATATATGATGTAAATACTCTGTGGGGATCAGCCGCTGTCAAAGGATTAGCAAATTGTCGAAATGAGAGAAACAGATCTCCGAAAGCTTCTGACAAATTTACTTTTCGCTTTACACGTAATTATGACTGACTGACTGCTTCGGTTCTAATTAATTTGAGAAAGCTGGCTTAGTGCAAAGACTTCAAAGGGAATACAATGTACACATATGTATGGGTTGAACGTTAAAGTTTCTAAACATTTCCACCTCGGTGAAATTTTCAGTAATTTAGAATCAACGCTCTGATACGACCAGCTTAAGAATCAAACCACTTTTTTGAGTGAATTTGAAAAGGCAGTGACTGACATTTGCAAAAAAACAAAAAACAAAACAAAAAACCAACAATAATTGTTTAGCACGTTGTTCCAACGATATAGTTTTATTATTTATTTTAAAACAAAAATACCGAAAAGACATCATTCGTCAAAACCCGTAAATTAACATCATTTTATTTAAAAAAAATAATAATATGAAAAGAAAAAATAGCACACTGTCGGAAAAAGTTAAAGTTTAAGTACACATCATATAAAATATTGTACTTTAATAATAATATTTTCATAACAATTGAAATATTATTCAAAAGAGAGGAGCATGATATAATATAAGTAAAAACACATATTATATGATGGACAATTACACTTGTGTTTTTGAAGATATTTCACCAGAAATTTAAATGATTGATCGCCATTTCCACTCCATTTCCAAACATTTCTGTCATTCAGTAACATTTTCTCTGTTAAAATCATTAAATTTGTTTAAAATCACGGCAACCATATAAACACGTGTTGACCCTGGAAATTCTTTCGCTTTTTTATCCAGAGTCGGGACGCCCCCTAGTGAGACAATGTCTTTTATTCGACGAATTCACACTGAAGGATGCGGAAAATGAGAAGTACTGTGAGGTTAATTTTTAATCATTTCAAATCTCCGAAATCTAAATTTTGACAGGTCTAACAAAACACCAGAAAATGCAAATCTTCTGAAAGGATAAAACAAAGATCTCCTGTTTTTTTCCACGTGACACTACTAGCACTACATGAATCTGTTGCGTGTCAAAATTCTGATTGACGAAAATAACAAGTGTTTCGTATCACCGAATTAAACATCGGAATGTTTGATTTCAAACGAACAAATGGTAAGACAAGCAAATCAGAAATAAGTTATAAGTTGAAAAAGTGTTTTTTATTTGAGGTAAGAAGAGTTTAAAGATGCCAATCCGTAAATCGAAGAAGGGCAGACAACACAATGGCCAAAAGAAAAGGACAAAAGGACAAAGAACGATCTACAAAACATTACTAAAAAAACTATAAAGATCGAGTAACACGAACCCCAATAAAAACCCAGGATGTATTCAGGTGCTCCGGAAGGGTAAGCAGTTCCTGCTCCACTAGTGGTAAGCAGTTTCATGTGAAAATGCAATAAATGCAATCATTTTTCAGTCATTCAAGATCATGGGGTGGGTGATGCAATATTATATGTTGTACAAATTTAATGTCTAAAACATCGAAATATCGCCTAGATATTTGAGAACTCAAACGAAACCAAAATGCCACTCTTTTGACTATCCTGTTTAGGCCCTTTGGTTTTATTGCTCCCAAAACCTGAAGTTATTTGGCTTTCCAATCTTTCGATTCTGAGCGTACCTGAAGGTTATTCTGAGCGTACCTGAAGGTTATTCTGAGCGTACCTGAAGGTTATTCTGAGCGTACCTGAAGGTTATTCTGAGCGTACCTGAAGATTATTCTGAGCGTACCTGAGGGTTATTCTGAGCGTACCTGAAGGTTATTCTGAGCGTACCTGAAGGTTATTCTGAGCGTACCTGAAGGTTATTCTGAGCGTACCTGAAGGTTATTCTGAGCGTACCTGAAGGTTATTCTGAGCGTACCTGAAGGTTATTCTGAGCGTACCTGAAGATTATTCTGAGCGTACCTGAAGGTTATTCCAGAAACACGTCGTGCGCACTAAACTTGATATCTATCTTTTATTGCAGTCTATAAAATATTCCAGAGCGGGATATACCAATTTTTTTTCTAGCACATATTATTGTGTGTTCGAGTCTTAAGCTCAAAACAATTGCACTCGCACATAGTTAATCATTTTGAATTAATTTATTTCGACCAAGTACCTGTCACTGTTAACAAAAACTATTGTCAAAAATCCAACAGTAAATCACGAATGAGTAAAAGTAGCAAGTTATGTTATTTATTGTTAGCTAATTGTGGTTGAATGATTGTGGGCTGCTTTGCATCGGGAAGCAGATATTTCATACGCATTTCATACGAGATTAAGTTAAATAATATATACAAATTATACAGAAATGAGAGAAGATAGGGAAAACCGAGGCAACGTCCTTTGAATGCAGCTGAACAAGTAAAGAGAGTTGGATAGGGACACAAATTGGTAGCGGCTACTCTTTGTCGAGTTCTACAAAGCGGCTACAATGTGGCTACTCTTTGTCGAGATCCACAAAGGTGGCGGCTACAATGTGGCTACTCTTCGTCGAGATCCACAAAGGTGGCGGCTCCAATGTGGCTACTCTTTGTCGAGATCCACAAAGGTGGCAGCTACAATGTGGCTACTCTTTGTCGAGATCCACAAAGGTGGCGGCTACAATGTGGCTACTCTTTGTCGAGATCCACAAAGGTGGCGGCTACAATGTGGCTACTCTTTGTCGAGATCCACAAAGGTGGCAGCTACAATGTGGCTACTCTTCGTCGAGATCCACAAAGGTGGCAGCTACAATGCGGCTACTCTTTGTCGAGATCCACAAAGGTGGCGGCTACAATGTGGCTACTCTTTGTCGAGATCCACAAAGGTGGCAGCTACAATGCGGCTACTCTTTGTCGAGATCCACAAAGGTGGCGGCTACAATGTGGCTACTCTTTGTCGAGATCCACAAAGGTGGCAGCTACAATGTGGCTACTCTTCGTCGAGATCCATAAAGGTGGCAGCTACAATGCGGCTACTCTTTGTCGAGATCTACAAAGGTGGTAGCTACAATGCGACTACTCTTTGTCGAGATCCACAAAGGTGGCGGCTACAATGTGGCTACTCTTTGTCGAGATCCACAAAGGTGGCGGCTACAATGTTGCTACTCTTTGTCGAGATCCACAAAGCGGCTGCAATGTGGCTACTCTTTGTCGAGATTCACAAAGCGGCTACAATGTGGCTACTCTTTTTCGAGATCCACAAAGGTGATCTTTGATTTGCAAGGAGTGTGGCATTCTCCAAGCACGCCACCAACAATGATCAACGGACAGGGTTTCCATATCATAACCTGGCAACATCCATAGAGAGGGCATTCCCTATCCACCATCTAGTCATGTGCTGAGTAGCTCTGTGGGTTAAGCTCTGGTATCCGTCAGCAATACACAATCTATTAAATGTGTACTGGGTATCACCCGCTTTGTTTAAACTTACTATTATATAATAATTTGACGGCAACTATCAGAATTATGGAAAAGGTTAAAAGTGTCAAAAATATTTTACATTTTAGGATGTTTTAATTAATTGATAAGGACCCCCGTTCATTAAAAGTAAACCTTTATTGTGTGAAGAGAACAATGCCATACATATTTGATATTCAGAATGTTAGAAGTTATAGTGGTGACATTTCAAAATTATAAATCTCATTTTAAAAATATGCCTTTTACTTTTTTTTATCAGTATTATTAATATTTTGGCATTTATAATATCCATGTCAAATTTGTTTACATTCATTTCCTCTGTCATTTCTCTTCATTTTCTATGAGTGACAACAGAAAATGTCTAACTATTTTTAAAAGTAAAATGTCACATGAACCTGCATCGCAAAATTTAGTGTATGCTTTAATTAAAACCTCATTAGCTTGTGTCCCCACTGGTTTTAGCTCTCCCAGCAGCAACATTGGTCTGAACCGCCGTAAATTCCACAAGCACCATTGGCTTGAATCCCAGACACCACGACAGAATCCCCAAGACCCGAAGTCTCATAACTCCGGCATTATCATTGGATTGAACCCACATAAACAACGACAGCATAATTGGCTCACATAAACTCCAGCAGCATCATAGGTTTGAAGCTTCATCAATCTCCCGTCAGTATCATAGGCTCCGACAGCATCATTGGCTTGAAGTCCAATAACTCCGATAGAATCATTGACTTGAAGCCTCATTACTTCGGTAGCATAATTGGCTTGTACCCTCATAAACAAGCTCCATAAATCCGACAGCATCATTGGCTTGAAGCCTCATTACTTCGGTAGCATCATAAACACCGGGATCATCATTTGCTTGAATCTCCATTAAATCCGACACAATCATTTGTTTGAACCCTTAGAGCCACCTCATGAACTGAAATACGTTCCTGGCAAATAAGTTCTTAAATTACTGAAAAATTAAATGTTTGAAATTTAGAAATGATCCATTTTAATCCAGATCCATTTAGGTACTGGGACTTTGCAAAGTATTAATATACAAACATACTATTGCAAATGAAGAAAGGCAGAAGAAACCAAGTAGTGAGAATAAAAACCCCCAACTCAATATAGAAATTAATACAGAAAGCCAAACACGAGTAAGAGAGAGAAAAAATAATCTACTTAAACAACTTGAACAAGAACAGACAACTAAATATGAGCAACAGGAGCCAATAAAGAGGGGTATTACGAATAACCGAAATAACCAAAATAACCCTGATTAACCGAAATAACCTCTAAATCGATGAATTAGAGTTCCAAACTATGCAAAAATGTGTTTTTATAACATTTTAATCATGTTTACCTGAGTTTTTTCAAGTATTTTATTTCATGTTTGGTTTAATTTTCAGGCTTATATATATATTACATATTGTATAATATTATGAATTTTTTATTCTTATCTCATATCCCAAAAGATATCACTACTTAATAATTTAATATACTTCTAATTGATTTCCCATAAATGAATGAAACTGGTAAATTCATAGCAATCTCATTTTCTTAATTACAACTTAAAGACGACCTTTTCTTTGTATTATCTTCTTTCTTTTAATACTATTACACAAAAAAAGAAGAAAAAAAAAGAAAAAAAGAGAAGATAATTTGGCATTTACTTAATTAATTCATTTTAAAATGTTATTGACTATTTAATTAGGTTATTGGTATGTTCCCGCACACTATAAACTATATGGAAAGGCACTAAAATGACGATACAATCATCATTTCTTAACCAATTTACATAAAATTTTCAGAAAATGTTTGTAATAATATAACACACCTAATTCCGGGGCATTGCATTTTTCCATTGGGCATTTCGGTAATTCCGGGGCAACTGGACACTGGTATCTTCCCCCTCTCTTAGGAGCACTCCCTTTGGGATTCAACTTTAAAATCTCATTAAAAGTCTCATTTAAAAATAAAATGAATGCTAAAAATATTTTCGGTGATAAACGGCAACAAGCCTGACTCAACGAAATATCAAAGCGTATGGAATACAAACTTATTTTTTCATATGAAGTTATATTAAGTTGACATTTTATCATTTCATACAAAAATAAATCTATAGAAAGGTTATTTCGGTGCCATTTAGGGTTATTTTGGTTATTAACAGGTTATTTCGGTTATTCGTATCACCGAATAAAGAGGGGGTGAACCAAGTGTTCCACGAAATAGTAATGATGTGATACTCAGGAAAAATGAGGTAAAAGAGGTTGCGATAGCGTAATACTCAGGGTAGTGGTCAAGTAAATGTCGAAAATGCGGTAAAAGGGATAGAAAGAGGTTGTGACAGCGCAAATAGACCCGATGTCATCTTTGAGATAGACGGTGTGTATCAATCAACCAATTCATGAATTGAGGACATCAATCTAACTGTCATTAACCCATGTGTAAGCAGGTTGCTCGTCAACTACAAGCTTCTATCCAAAAATTCCAGACAGGCTGCACAGGCACTGGATGTATTCATGGATAAATATAAACTCCGTTTGCAGGTACTGCTAGGATGTTGCTACAAATGACGAGACGAAATAAGTCACAGTCCCGTTTATCTCCATGTACAACACTGGACGGCATACGGCTGATACGATATTTGTTACGGTATAAAGACAAGACCACATCACATTTGTATGAAATACGATAAACCTTTCGTGGAATCAATGCGTAATTCCTGTTGACTGGAAATGAGTTCTGCCAACCTGTCAGTCACAGTGAAATGGTTTATGATATTTTGCAACTTTATGCAATATTCTTGTGCTATTTTGCATGTCTGGGTATTGATAAGGCACTTGATTGGATTTTCCTTTACATGCTATAGTCTGTATATTGATAAGGCGTTTTGATCGGGTTGCACTAATGCAAACCCTCAGTTTACAACCGACTGATTTCAAAACTATACACGATTGTGAGAGATATACATATGATATAGATATGACGTTTTAATGATGGTGATAATGTTTCGGTTCTTATATGGTTTATAATTAGATATGTTTATGTGTGAAATTTTTACAGTTCATAAATAATGTCTCATTGATTAAAATTATGTGATCATTATAATTTTTCTACAGGAATTGTCCCTATTTATCCTTCTCTGTTTTCAGTATACGGTACCTATTTATCCTTCTGTTTTCAGTATACGGTACCTATTTATCCTTCTCTGTTTTCAGTATACGGTACCTATTTATCCTTCTCTGTTTTCAGTATACGGTACCTATTTATCCTTCTCTGTTTTCAGTATACGGTACCTATTTATCCTTCTCTATTTTCAGTATACGGTACCTATTTATCCTTCTCTATTTTCAACCATGTTTTCAGTATACGGTACCTATTTATCCTTCTCTATTTTCAACCATGTTTTCAGTATACGGTACCTATTTATCCTTCTCTATTTTCAACCATGTTTTCAGTATACGGTACCTATTTATCCTTCTCTATTTTCAACCATGTTTTCAGTATACGGTACCTATTTATCCTTCTCTATTTTCAGCCATGTTTTCAGTATACGGTACCTATTTATCCTTCTCTATTTTCAGTATACGGTACCTATTTTGTGTTATTAACGCCTCTTACAGTTTAAAACCAAATGTGTTTATAACTATATACAGTTGTTCAGAATATACTGAAGATTTGCATGTATCTTTTTTATCATGATAATCAATTCATTACAGAAGTTATGAGTATTTGAACTTAGCTATTTTTCAACAACATTTTCAGTAGACGACAGGCATCTTACTGTGTAACCACTTCGCTCTACAGACGTCAGTACAGACCTTTAAAACTTTGCACTCATATTGAAGATACGTGTACGTACATTATGGATGTCTTCCATAATTATTTTCATATTTTCCCATATTTTCTTTAACTTTGCAATCCTGTCATTTCTATCCTTGAATGGAATCGACTTTATTTTGTCTTGTCTGGCCATTTATCAGGCTTTAGGTTTCAACGAGTGTGTGAGTAATTGTTCTGTAACGCCAAAGAAGCAATTGTTCAGTTGTATCAGGTCAAGAACAAGTTACATTTAAGGCACAGGCTACGAATACGACGGAAACGTATTCGTAGCCTGGGTTCTACAAGTACGACGGGCGTAAGTTGTGACTAAATGATCAACGGGTTTCCGGACATGGACACCTATTTTACGGAAATTAATCACGTATTGCTAGCATCTAGAGGCTACGAATACGACGGATTTTTGTTTTCTTAAATATATTGTTTTTAGACATTTATTACTGTGATACTATAAAGCTTAAAGAAAAGGAATATACATAGATATTTTTAATTTAAGAATTATCATATACAATACGATGTTCATTATTTCCAGAGTTTCATCATCTTTACAACGAACTCTTATAGACATAGGACACTTCATTTGGAATGTATTGGAAAAAAACATTTTTACCTGGTGTAAAAATAAGGGAAGGCAAGAGGGGTTAACACAACTTTATTTTGCCAAAAATAGTTAATAACAGTAAATAAATTTTCATAAAAACATATAACATAACTGAGAAATTGCCCAAAACACCTTAACAGAGAAGATCTTTTTCCAACACGAGCGCACTACCACCGTCGTCCATTTTGAAAATAATTAGTGTTGGGAAGTGTGAGTTGTACTCTGAGAAGTACTCATACCAGTGAAATCTATGGGCTTAATCGTGTATTGTAAGACTAGTTTTTCAATGCATCAGATTTTATTGGAATAAAAATAAACTACAAACAGAAAATTATATAAAAAATTCATAAATTGTCATTTAATGAAATAAAAACAATAGAATTAAGAAAATCGAGAAATACGTCGTATTCGTAGCCTCTAGATGCTAGCAATACGTGATTAATTTCCGTAAAATAGGTGTCCATGTCCGGAAATCGGTTGATCATTTAGTCACAACTTCCGCCCGTCGTACTTGAAGAACCCAGGCTACGAATACGTTTCCGTCGTATTCGTAGCCTGTGCCTACATTTAATGAAATGATGATCATGTCCGCTTTGTACTAGAGAAACACGACTATTTGAAATTTTATAGTGCTACCTCATTTAGCCAACAGTCCACAAGTAGACACATCATCCCGATTCCGAGACAAACTGTCTTTGCTCTTTCACCTTAATGCTGCATGCTTATTGGAGAAACAGCCAAAAGCCAACTTATTTAGTGCTTGGTTTGACCCGACCTGTACGATGCTTACGAACATTTATTGCTTTCATAATTTGCATTTTATTTCATTATTATTGAACTGTGGTTGTTTTGTGTATATAACAACGATTAAATATATAAAAGTGTAACAAATTGTAACACTGTCTTCCAGCTCAATAATATTAGAAGAAAGTGAGAAAAGGGAGACAACTGTGATTGTACGCAATTCGTCCGACAGATTTATTATCTTGAAATCGTACAATGACGAACACAAAGTGCTCGAAGCAGAGGGAATTTTTCCAATAAAGTATTGATCTGAATGATTAAAACAATAAAAGAACAATCACAAGGGGGAAGAAACTCTAAAACAAGAACAACACAAACTCCCGCAAAAACTGATTGTCATACTCGTGATGATGAGAGCGTATGGACAATACAGATACATGTATGTTAATGTGGATATGTATTATAATAGGGCACCAACGTCCACTCGTAAGGAGATGTTGCTATAGTTCTATCACGTGGACAAATAACGACTTTCTTCCAACACATAACAACCATTTCCATCCATTCTAGTGAATGCTGGGTATATATTGTTTTATATCAACACACCTTGCAAATAGCTTTGTCAGAGGAATAATAACCTGCAAGATGCTATATATATTCACTTTGAGTAAGTTATATCTTTTTTATTTTTCTATTTTTATTGGGATACACTAGGGTCTAATGACATATCGTATGGGGTCACGTCAGATAACCTTAAATGCCATCAAATATGCATCAGCGTGTGTTCGGTTTAAACTTACGTACCTAAATATTTGGTACGGCTCATCGCTGATTGGTCGGATGAAAATGTGAACCCTGTCATGACTTCATACAGAATGTCGTTAGAATTGAATTTTAAATTGGATTGCTTAACTGTAGGCTAATTTGTTTATCATTTTTGTTTTATTAATAAATTGTGAATCGGAAGGAAATTAAAAAATATTAAAAGTACTACATTTGTAGTTAACATTATTCTACTTTACTTGTACAATTTTAGCACAAGCAAATACTTTCCTGGAAAGTATACGTATTAGTTTTAGAAAATGCCAGGAGTCATTGCAATCATCTTTGCTTTGGACAATCTATTGGAGTGTATTACATTACATTCGTTGAATTGTGGCAACACCGTTACCTCAAATAGCTATGATATAAATACTGTTCCAAGTAAGATTTATCCCCCTTTCAAACCGTTGGAAAGAAAACGAATTCTGAACTTGAATGATAAATTGATAACTCTTGGAATCATATATTTAATAGATTTTAATTCAAATAACTGTTGGTCAAGTTAATGTTCTAAAGAGTATAGATAATAACTAATGACTGTACAATGTAAGCATTTTCTGATTGTGGCCTTTTTCAGTTAGAGTGAGTGAGTGATTATTGTCAAACACCAAATGAGCAATTTTTCGGCCATATCATGGCAAGAGGAACTTACATTTTGATGAGATGATGTCTTCTGTGTTCTAGACCAACACGCCGAGTTGGATTTTCATAGTGCTAGCTCACCGAAACAACAGTCCATGGATAGACATGTCACTCCACTTTGACACACCATTCTGAGTCCGAGCCAACCAGTGCTGCGTATTTAGTGGAGAAGCAACAAATACCAATTTATAGTCTTAGTGGGGACCTGACCGCAGCTCAAACCTAGATCTACTGCAGTCGATGCGAGCATGCTAGCCATTACACCACAGATGTAGTTTGTTTTTATTTCGAAGAGTAGTTCTGTCAATCAGAAGTCATAAAATATAACTATGTTACCTGTATTTAATGAGAAAAATATGAAAAATGGAATATATTCATGTATATAAAGAAATAGCAGCGATGAAGATAAAGATATGAAATATATATTTCAACACAAACAAGTATATTATTCCAAATATCAAGAAAATACACATAATTCTGAGTGAAAGTGTTCACTTTTCGTCGTCACTTTCTGAACGATTATTTACAACTTTAAATTTCCTACTTCCTTCCACATCAACAACTTCTTTAGAAGAAAATTCGACCACTATTTCTCGTCGTCGTCTGTATCTTCTACGTGGGTTTAATACAACTTTCTCAGACCATTCTTTTCCTGGTAACAATGGTTGTCTGTAATATTAGAATGATAGATATAAGAAGAAACAGAAGAAGACACACACAACGTCCTTACGAGTGGCCATTCGTGTGATTGGCACTTACATATACACATATATATAACATACATGCACATATTGCACATATACGCATATTAAATGCACATATACTCGTAAATTTCATAAATATAATTATACATCACGACAAAATTAGAGTATATAGCTCATATCGAGGTGTACTTGATACACCTTTGTTTGTCAGTGGCTTGCCGCTTGTCAGTGGTTTTCTCCGGGTACCCCAATTTCCTCCACCAATAAAACTGACCGCCACCATATAACTGAAATATTATTGAACACCATAACCCTAACCCCTTTTAATTTCTGCTCTGAGTGTTTTATGACTATTCATAGAGGATCAATGCAGTAAATATATATGTGTTGGTTTGTCATGCATTAATAGATGGCATGTTTTGTCTTATTTTGCCCCTAAAACAAGACAAACATAAAGTCAAGGACGGAAAGGAAGTGCTGTCATGATTCATGTGTGCGGTAATATGATTTATTTAGAGCTCAACCAATCATGTATGCGGTAATATGAATTATTGTTGAAGTTCAACCAATCATAGCGATATCAAGAACTACTAGTAAATACGAGACACAAAAACAAAAGTGGACAAACATTACCAACTTCATAGTTTAAAAAAAACAAAAAAATAGAAAGAAAAAAAGGAAAAGAAACGCTGAATAAAATGTGAACTACTGTCACTTAAATGCATTGTACAATGAATATAATGAACATTTATTTTAAAAATAACATATTACTAAAAAATACTTACGAATACTCTAATGTTACGGCATCTAAAACACCGGGACTTTCAACATTGAACGTGCACTTGGTCATTTTGATGCATGTTGTATTCTTAAAAGTTACAGTGGCTTTTGTCTCTTCACCATACTCTACCTCTTCAGGCACCTGAAAAAACATCGATTGTTTTTCCAATAACACAAGAAAAAATATGACTTATTTCCTCCGTTGTTTACTTTTAGACCCCCAGTGACCATTGTCAATAGATACTATGACCTTCAAATCGGTTGTCACATTAAAGAGATGTAAAAAAAACAAAGATGTTTTTGCATAATTCTATAGAAATTTTAACTACTTAAAAGAACACAAATAACACAACCACGAGTATAAACTGTGTTGCTACAATGTTACCATGTCATACCTCTATCATAACGTTTGGTTTCTTAAGCACAAAAGATTCTTCTATGGTATTCATTCTCCCAGTGGATACATTTTTACCAGAAACAAAGAGCTGGAACCTGCCTTCAGGATTCATGGATGGTCCATATTCTTTGTAAGTTACAGGTAATGTTAATCTCTTTTCTATTGAAATAATAAACATGATTTCAATTATCTTTAGAAAAAAAACTCAAATAGTGCAAGTTATTAGAATTAATAAAGAGTTCAATATTAAGTTTCACTTTCTAGGTTATAATCAGTGTTTAAGACAGTTCTTAGGTTAGGGTTATAGTGTTTAACTACACTTTTAACAATACTTCAGTTTTATCGTATTCTTGGTGGGAAACCGGAGTACCTGGAGAAAACCACCCACCTGCCGCAAGTAACTGACAAACTTTATCACATAATGTTGTATCGAGTACACCTCGCAATGAGCGGGATTCGAAATCACAACTTTAGTAGTGATATACGATGATTGCATAGGTAGTTGTAAATCCAACTACCATACGATCATGACCACGAAGATCCCAAGATAGATTTTAGACGTGTACAAGTAATTGGTAACAGTCTATATTAGTGACTAGTATCAATCAGTGTTCAGACATACCTCAGTCAATTGTACATTTGAGTGAAAATTATGAGCGAGTGAGTGTTTGTTATTTAATGTCAAGTGAGCATTATTGCAACTATATCACGGCGAAAACAAGTTGCATTTGATGAGATGACGATGATGTCTGATTTGAACTATACCAACATGCTTGTTTGATTTATACAGGAAGTGAACTGATTTACAACTAGTTTCCCAAATCTCAACAGTAAACATGTGAAAGGGTACCAGAAAAGCTATATTTCGGTCAGTGGCTGTATATAACAAACATTGTCATACTGCAATAGAAAATCTAAGAGATCCGATTGGTAATTTACTCGATTTTACTAATCCATATTATACGGCTCTAGCCGGTAATATGAAAGCACGTGCCAAGAAAGATAACTCATTTTGAAATCATACGTAATCAAGATGGCGACCCCCAGGTTCGCCTCAATCGGCAAACCTCGGGTGAGTCCGCTTCTCTCCCTCGTATGATGAAGGTACGGAATCAGCCGAAGTTGCGACGAGTGAGGTTCGCCTGTCACTCTGACGCCGATATTGAGGCAATTCTAAATCATTTGTTATTTTTCTGTTAAAATTGTTAAGTTGTTTATTAAATATGTTGAAGAGTTAATTTCTTCTTTAAAGCAAAGTCATATCTGGGGTTAAATGTTCATGAGACAATACATGTATAGTAGTCATGTTCTTTATTTAGGCTTTACACAGGTAATATGGACCCATGGTATTGCAGTATGACAAATTCGTTATATAGGCTTTAGACATATAATACGGGCTCATATAACCTGTCTGTATTGTATATTTCCCTCGCCTTCGGCTCAGGAAATATAAAACACAGACAGGTTATATGAGCCCGTATTACCTGTCTAAAGCCTATATAACTAATATTATCCATTCAATGCAATTTTGAATGCTCAATTTTTAATTTGAGTTTTTATAACATACACAGACTACACAGATTCAAATATCAATATATCATTAACATAAATACTTGCATCTAAAATCTGTAACGCTAAATGAAGAACAGCAATAAAAGTTATGTTCCTTTACTTTAATTAGTACATAATAAAGGTTTGAAGATTCCAAAGGGGTAATCAGAAGCCGTAAATCGTATATCATGGCCAAAAGGACAAACAATGATCTACACAACACTACACAGAAAACTACTGGGGATGAACTCAAGTGCTTTGGAAGGGTAACAGTTCCTGTTCCATATGTGGCATGAGTGTTAGTCCTGTTACAAACCCGTTGATAAGTCATGAATCATATCTAAAGTGTACATTTACATCCATATCGTTTCTTACTAATTCTAGTGTTTGCCAAGGAAAATTATGAAAACTCCCACTTACCTTCTCCACCTGCAAGGGTTTCTTCCAATCGCATTGTCTTGACACGCTTTCCAGCCTGGCCTGTGTAATACGAATTGACCAGGGTTGCCTTAACAACAATATCCCTCTTCTCGTCAACTATATTTTTAACATTGATATGAACTGAAAAATCTTCTCCAACAAGATCATTTTCGGGTAAGAGTAGATCGAAGTCTATTTCACGTTTTGATTCTAATTTATAAATATTCTCCTTTCTTCGTGTGCTAAACCTGTTTACAAACTTAACTACTCGTCTTTCGTCATCTGAAACTATACAAATGAAACTAAACGTTATACTAGTGTCAGAAGGCAGTAAATATTAACATCTAAATTTTCAATAAATCACATTATTCAAAAATGTTAAATTTGAGGATTATAAAAGGAAAGTTTGAGGGTACCATAGGGATAATAAAAAGTCGTAATTCCATGGACAAACAATATAATGCTCAAAAAGAAATTGACAAAAAGACAAAGAATGATCGACAAAATAATATACAGACAACTAATGATTAAGCAACACCAACCATACTAAAACGGGGTGGGGTGTGTGGCTGAACTCTGGTGCACCGGAAGGGTAAGCAGGTCCTGCTCTCCACTATTAACACTCGTCATGGTACTGTTAAAATCGTGTTGGACATCGGATTACGAATATAAATACAAATAACATAAATATAACATGAATCCCCTACAAAACAATATACCCTACTGTCGGAACAGTTCTAAAATTGAATAAAAAAATATCGTAGAAAAGAGGCAAAATCGATACCCCCAACATACAAATATATGACCGCCCACTTTCCTGACATTTCCAGGTATTTCAATAAAAAGCGTCAAGAGTTAGTTGAACTAGTTTTATGGGCCAAAACTTCCCATCTAGGTGAAATGATTCGGTCATGCAAGCGTTTTCCACCTGCGAGTAAAATTGAATTGAATTACAGTGCTCCCTCTGTCTATCTACCCCCGTTTTATCGCCAACCTCGCCTATCGCCAAAATTCTCGTCTGTCCCGATTTCCCCCGTTAAAAATATCCCGTTATACTGCCAAACTCACTACCGCCATCCGCCACAGGTTTTCAGACACAAAAGTCGTAAAAACCAATTTAAATTCCCCCGTTAGTACCGCCCACAACTACCTTTTGACAGCTGTGTATTGATCGGTAATTATGGAATGTCAAAACTGGTCATCGGACACGGTCATTGATCTCATAGTTGAGGGTCGGAACAGGTGATCAGTTGTTTTGATTAGAATAATTACCTGTATTTACTTTTCTAGTGATTACATTTGTACTTTTAATCCTGAGTAAAATTTGTAATTTAATTAGTTGTCATAAAAATGTCGTGCTTGAAGAGAAAGCATAATTAATTAGACGACAAACAAAAATGTGCAATTATAAGTTATGCAAAGGAAAATCCAAAATTAACATAACAACAAATTGCCGATAATTTGACAATTAAATGGGATCTTCCAATAACCCCTCAAATGAAGATGAACTGTTGCTGTCACGTGTTTATAATAACCTTGATGTCCCGAGCTACAAATGACGGTTCAAGAATTTGTCAACATTGACAAAGATCTGCAAACTGTACAGGACATTTCCGATGTGAATATAATTATTCTATTTTTTTTTTTTATTAAACATGTATTATTTATACTTATGTATTTGTACAAGTGCAAAATGCATGTCCGTCGAGTTGAAAGTTTATCTTTTCATATGATCACATAACTTCTGGTTTTCAATGTCCCTCAGTTTATCGCCAAACTCGTTATACCGCCAAACTACCGACTGCACAGAAGGTGGCGGTTTAACGAGGGAGCACTGTATATACAATATTGGATGTCATTTGTTATATTTTATTATATGGAAAATGATGGAAAAAGTTCTTGCTTAAAGCTATAGGTATACATACATTCTGGGTACTTGTACTGATCATCTAGCAGTTCCACATTGTCACTATTAACAGCTTTTGTACTGATGTTCCAACCCACGGCATGCTTGTTTATCTGCATAACCTCCATCGTATCATCTTTCTCGTTTACCTACAATTAGAAAAGTTTTACATAAAAAGTAGTTCGGTTCAACATTCCCCCAGTTGCTTGCAGGAGGGCTTATGTCTTATTTATGTTATTTGTTTTTATTTACGTATGTGGTGTCCAATATTTGAGCAAAACCGTGGGTGTCCTATAATATGCAGGAACTGTTTACCCTTCGAGGATCGAACCCATGGCCTGTCACACGTGAGGCAAATATACCATTACTCCACAGCGGTGACTGAATACCCAAAATGAATTGTTGGATAACTTTTGACAGGAGTGAAAATCGTCACAAATATCATTTTTGTAATATAACTCATTAGCATTGTATATTCATTTAAAACTTAATTCTTAATCAATTACATTGTATGATGTCGAATTAAGACAATAAAACTGTGAATTCTCATATTTACAAATAGCACTATCATACATTTACTAAAAAAAAATGTACTGTTACTTTGCCACTTTTGCATCAAGAAAAATTTGAAGATACCAAAGGGGTAATCAGAAGCCTTGAATTGAAGGATAAAATATTGGTTACTGTAATGCAGAGCGTTACAAATGTCCCCCAAACAAACAATACAAGTACTAGTGGTATGAATGAAGAATAGTGTGAGAACATAGCAAGAAATAATTAGAGCCCAGTTTTTGACTCTCATGTCTATAGCGAGTAGTACCAAATTTCGCCCAAATCGGAGGATTTTTGTATTTTGGTGGTCATTTTGGATTCAAAATGGCCACCATAGCAAACCGAAATGGTCGCAATATGGTGCAGCATGTCTTACTCCCTGTAAATATCCATTTCCATTGAAATCTTTTCATTTTTGAATTTTTAACGATTTTTTTAATTTTTATATTGGTGGCCATTTTGAAAATTTTAAAAACAAAGAGCACAACTTTTAGTGATGATCTATTTTTGTGTCAAGTTTCAAAAGGATCTGCTGTTTGGAGTGAATTTAACATTTTTTGCATCTTGGTTACCATGGCAACGGCTGCCATTTTGAATTTTTTCAACCCCTCAACAGCTGCCACACACTGCGGTGGATATTCCTACAAAGTTTCATGAAGTTTGATGAAAGGAATCCAAAAACAATTTTAATCCCCCCTTTTTTGTTTCCATGGCAACTGCGGCAAAGTTTGTCCAACCGATTCCGAATTTTTTGTCTTATCTCGTTCCACTAGATTTGGATGTTGTTCCTATCAAGTTTCATCAATTTCTGTTTGGCGAGTAACCTGCTATGATCATTTTTTTAGCATTTTGGCCGTTTCCATGGCAACGGCAGCTATTTTGGAAAAATCAACCCTTAAAGGCACAACTTCACATGGCATATGATATTCCTACAAGGTTTCATAAAGTTTGATCAAGGCATCTCCGAGAAATGTGTCGGACAAACTTTTGACGGAAGGAAGAAAGAAAGAAAGAAGAAGAATAATAATAAGAAACAGAGCAAACACAATATGTCTCCCAAACTTTGTTTGGGGGACATAAAAATGCAATAGCCAAGCGAAAAAGTACAAAATGAAGAACAATCATCTACAAAACACTACACTGAAAACTAAAACTTGAGCAAAACGAACCACACTGAAAATAGGGTAAACTCAGATGCCACGAAAGGGTAAGCAGTTCCTGTTGTATTACTGTTATACAACAACATCTTCTGATATTGAAATGTGGTGGATACCAAGATGCGTATATAAACTATTTCATCATAGTAAGTTTACCTGCCAAACGATTTTGTCTCCATTTACTTCTGACAAGATGAAGCCTACGTCATAATTCAGATAGACATGACCTTCCTTGATTGCACGGAGTGGGGCTGGACCGCATCTCATTAAACCTGAAAAAAAAAGATCGTACACATTGTTATCTGTAAATTTGGAGCCAGAGATTTTCAAAAAAGAAAATGAAAGTTTCCACCTAGTGTGTAAGCTAAAATATTTTAAACAAAATAGAATTGGCAATTTTTTTTTTAAATACCACACTGTTGAAACAGTTCCAAGATCCAATAGCAAGAGTAATAAAAAAGTGTCAAAATCGATACCCTTAACACACAAATAACTTTAAAGCCATTTCTGCTTCTATCTTGGATGTTTATCATTGTCAAAAAATACAACTTAGTTTATATAAAATAATCCGAACGAATCATTGGAAAATCAATTATGGTTATTTTATGTAGCTCTTTGGATTAATTTATTTTCGTTGATATCTAATTTCGTGGATTGACATTAAAACGAGATGATAATTGATGCTTGAATTGTGGCTTTGATAACTTGGTCATTATTTCCAATTCTTAAAGGGCTATCGTAGTCATGATCGCATGGTAGTTGGATTTACTACCTGTGCAATCAGTGACTATCACCACTAAAGTTGTGAGTTTTAATCCCACTCATGGTGAGGTGTACTCGATACAACATTATGTGATAAAGTGTGTCGGTGGCTTTCGGCACTTCACCAATAAAACTGACCGCCACAATTTAACTGAAATATTGTTGAAAGTGGTTTGAAACACCACAACCCTAATACTAATCATTTCCAAATCTAGATCAAAACGCCGTAGCATTGAATTTTGTAGCTTTGTGGTACCTTTGGAAATCATAAAAAATGGCATCTAACTAATATTGATCACTTCACAGTTATCTTACCTTCACTTAATTCTTGTGGTGTACCATCATGAGCCTGCCACCCATCATAGCCATCAGGGAGATCATACCGTTTAAACCAGGATTCGTTCCATACATGAAAGTTCCTGGAAAATTTAACTAATTCTTTTAGATTCATTGTTTATCGACAAAGTGCCATTTTTACCTCTTATGTGATAAAATTGATTGGCGCTAAACAGATGGACAATAAAAAAAGATCATTACAATGAACTGTGGCGATATATATCGTCATGCTCTAGGATCCTTACAGCTATAGACTAAATTATTTTATATGTGGCATGGCTGAGGCTTCTTATAGCTATAAACTAAATGATTTTATATGTGGCATGGTTGAGGCTTCTTATAGCAATACAACAAATGATTCTATCTGTGGCATGGTTGGGGTTTCGTATAACATAAACTAGATTGTATGGCATGCTAGGGTTCCTATAGCAATAAACTAAATGATTCTATGTGGCATGATCGAGGCTTCTTATAGCAATAAACTAAATGATTCTATATAGTGGCATGGTTAAGGCTTCTTGTAGCAATAAACTAAATGATTCTATAAAGTGGCATGGTTGAGGCTTCTTGTAGCAATAAACTAAATGATTATATATAGTGGCATGGTTGAGGCTTCTTGTAGCAATAAACTAAATGATTCTATATAGTGGCATGGTTGAGGCTTCTTGTAGCAATAAACTAAATGATTCTATATGTGGCATGGTCGAGGCTTCTTATAGCAATAAACTAAATGATTCTATATAGTGGCATAGGTGAGGCTTATTATAGCAATAAACTAAATGATTTTATATGTGACATGGTTGAGGCTTCTTATAGCAATACAACAAATGATTCTATCTGTGGCATGGTTGGGGTTTCGTAGAACATAAACTAGATTGTATGCCATGCTAGGGTTCCTATAGCAATAAACTAAATGATTCTATATGTGGCATGGTCAAGGCTTCTTATAGCAATAAACTAAATGATTCTATATAGTGGCATGGTTGAGGCTTCTTGTGGCAATAAACTAAATTATTCTATATGTGTCATGGGTAAGGTTTCTTATAGCAATAAACTATTTCTTTTTCTATATAGTGGCATGCTGGAGGTTATACAAAATGATTATAAATAGTGGCATGGTCTAGAGTTCTATGGCAATAAACTAGATTATTCATTCATCACTAATAATTATCAATATTAGGGGGGAGGGGATTGGGATCCCATTAACCAATTTAAATCCGACACATTTTTGTGCCTGTCTCAAGCCAGCTCCAGAATTTCAGAGTCATATGTCGTGGTCTTTATTTTATGTTAAACAAATTCAGAGGTGATTGTTCGTTTTGTTCATATTTGCACAATTCTAGGCCATCACTGTTTAGACTTTCTTTTCACAATTACCATGTTGAATCATCCAAATATTCTAAAGGTTCTCCTTCTTCATCATAATGCCTGTCTATTGTCATACTACAGTCTGTATCATGGGCAGACTCGAAGTTGGTAACAGATCTTGTAGGGATACCAACAGCTCTTAATACTGTTAAATAATAATAGAGGCTGTCATGTCATATTCATATTTTTCCACTGTACCAGATATTGAACATTTGTTACTTCTATAAGGACATTTTACCTTCGATTAGATACAAAATGTATATGTTTTGTTATTGACTAGCACGCTTAAGGAACGAACATTTAACTTGAAGGGAGGGGTTATGGTTTTTTTCTAAAAAAATATTCTGATTCCCAATGTTGCTGAAAAAAAGTATTCTGATTTTGGTGGAGGAAAAAAAAATAATCTGATTCAGAGTTTTTGTCATTTAACTTAATGTGGTTTTCCGGAAAAAAAATTCGCGCTTTGCGCGACAAAAAATATATATTCTAACTCTCGTGTTGTCCGAAAAAAAAATTCTGAACGAAACAAAAAACCATAACCCCCCCCCCCCTTCAAGTTAAATGGTCAGTGCCTTAGTTGTATCTTTAGAGTTCTAGCTCACTGAGACAAATGTCCGCGGATCGACATGCTGATCAACTCAGACACATTAGTCAGATTCCGAGACAACCAGTATTTGCTCTTTCGCCTGAATGCTGTGTGCTTAGATGAGAAGCAACAAATAAACAATGCCACAGTCTGTGGCTTGACCGGACCAGCGATTGAACCCACAATCTACCGCACTCGAAGTGATCACTCTAACCATTACACCAACAATGCTGTTTTATGTGATTGAAGCAGATCATGTGTATTTAACACGTCTTACACCATTACACAATCTATGTGAAGCAGATCGTGTGTATTTAACACGTCTTACACAATCTATGTGAAGCAGATCATGTGTATTTAACACGTCTTACACCATTACACAATCTATGTGAAGCAGATCGTGTGTATTTAACACGTCTTACACCATTACACAATCTATGTGAAGCAGATCATGTGTATTTAACACGTCTTACACCATTACACAATCTATGTGAAGCAGATCGTGTGTATTTAACACGTCTTACACCATTACACAATCTATGTGAAGCAGATCATGTGTATTTAACACGTCTTACACCATTACACAATCTATGAGGTTAAAAGTTTTATTTTATTATTGGGTCTAACATAAATTGTACATAAACATGCAGTTATGCTTATAAAATATTTTGGTAGAAGAATATATAACTTTGATAAGAGAGGATATGGATGAGATGAGCAGGATAGAAATTGCCATTGACGTTTATAATGATTGTATATTTGAGGCTGGGGGTTGTTTAGGGTTACAATATTGCAGTTATATCGTGGCGGACAGTTTTATTGGTGGAGGAAACCGGAGTATCCAGAGAAACCACCGACATGGCACAAGTCACTGACAAACTTTATCACATAATAACTATCATACGATCAAGACCACGACGGCCCCTTGTAGACTTGGAAAATACGTTGAAAATGACATACTAGTAGCTTTCACCAGTTACAGTCCTGCATAATCACTACAACACATGATCGTGTAAAACGAAAGTTCTCCATTTCAGTGTAAGAGTTCAACACGTCTGTGTGGGATTTATATTCAATGTAAGCTCTACAAGACACTGTATATGTTTCTTGTCCGTATAAGTGCTCTCCAAGTTATTGTTACTGTTATACAAGCCAAAAAATGAGTTCTACAAGCCAGTCTAGGTGTTACTCTACTCAGTGTAAGTGCTTTCCAAGTCAATGTTACTGTTCTACAAGCCAAGTAAGACGTTCTAACAGCCAGTTTAGGTGTTACTCTACTCAGTGTAAGTGCCTTCCAAGTCAATGTTACTGTTCTACAAGCCAAGTAAGATGTTCTAGCAGCCAGTTAGGTGTTACTCAACCCAGTGTAAGTGCTTTCCAAGTCAATGTTACTGTTCTACAAGCCAAGTAAGACGTTCTAGCAGCCAGTTAGGTGTTACTCTACCCAGTGTAAGTGCTTTCCAAGTCAATGTTACTGTTCTACAAGCCAAGTAAGACGTTCTAGCAGCCAGTTAGGTGTTACTCTACCCAGTGTAAGTGCTTTCCAAGTCAATGTTACTGTTCTACAAGCCAAGTAAGACGTTCTAGCAGCCAGTTAGGTGTTACTCTACCCAGTGTAAGTGCTTTCCAAGTCAATGTTACTGTTCTACAAGCCAAGTAAGATGTTCTAGCAGCCAGTTAGGTGTTACTCTACCCAGTGTAAGTGCTTTCCAAGTCAATGTTACTGTTCTACAAGTCAGGTAAGATGTTCTAGCAGCCAGTTAGGTGTTACTCTATCCAGTGTAAGTGCTTTCCAAGTCAATGTTACTGTTCTACAAGCCAAGTAAGATGTTCTAGCAGCCAGTTAGGTGTTACTCTACCCAGTGCAAGTGCTTTCCAAGTCAATGTTACTGTTCTACAAGCCAAGTAAGATGTTCTAGCAGCCAGTTAGGTGTTACGCTACCCAGTGTAAGTGCTTTCCAAGTCAATGTTACTGTTCTACAAGCCAAGTAAGACGTTCTAGCAGCCAGTTAGGTGTTACTCTACCCAGTGTAAGTGCTTTCCAAGTCAATGTTACTGTTCTACAAGCCAAGTATGATGTTCTAGCAGCCAGTTAGGTGTTACTCTACCCAGTATAAGTGCTTTCCAAGTCAATGTTACTGTTCTACAAGCCAAGTAAGACGTTCTAGCAGCCAGTTAGGTGTTACTCTACTCGGTGTAAGTGCTTTCCAAGTCAATGTTACTGTTCTACAAGCCAAGTAAGACGTTCTAGCAGCCAGTTAGGTGTTACTCTACCCAGTGTAAGTGCTTTCCAAGTCAATGTTACTGTTCTACAAGCCAGGTAAGATGTTCTAGCAGCCAGTTAGGTGTTACTCTACCCAGTGTAAGTGCTTTCCAAGTCAATGTTACTGTTCTACAAGCCAGGTAAGATGTTCTAGCAGCCAGTTAGGTGTTACTCTACCCAGTGTAAGTGCTTTCCAAGTCAATGTTACTGTTCTACAAGCCAAGTAAGATGCTCTAGCAGCCAGTTAGGTGTTACTCTACCCAGTGTAAGTGCTTTCCAAGTCAATGTTACTGTTCTACAAGCCAAGTAAGATGTTCTAGCAGCCAGTTAGGTGTTACGCTACCCAGTGTAAGTGCTTTCCAAGTCAATGTTACTGTTCTACAAGCCAAGTAAGACGTTCTAGCAGCCAGTTAGGTGTTACTCTACCAAGTGTAAGTGCTTTCCAAGTCAATGTTACTGTTCTACAAGCCAAGTAAGATGTTCTAGCAGCCAGTTAGGTGTTACTCTACCCAGTGTAAGTGCTTTCCAAGTCAATGTTACTGTTCTACAAGCCAGGTAAGATGTTCTAGCAGCCAGTTAGGTGTTACTCTACCCAGTGTAAGTGCTTTCCAAGTCAACGTTACTGTTCTACAAACCAAGTAAGATGTTCTAGCAGCCAGTTTAGGTGTTACTCTACCCAGTGTAAGTGCTTTCCAAGTCAATGTTCTAGCAGCCAGTTAGGTGTTACTCTACCCAGTATAAGTGCTTTCCAAGTCAATGTTACTGTTCTACAAGCCAAGTAAGACGTTCTAGCAGCCAGTTAGGTGTTACTCTACCCAGTGTAAGTGCTTTCCAAGTCAATGTTACTGTTCTACAAGCCAAGTAAGATGTTCTAGCAGCCAGTCTAGGTGTTACTCTACCCAGTGTAAGTGCTTTCCAAGTCAATGTTACTGTTCTAGCAGCCAGTTAGGTGTTACTCTATCCAGTGTAAGTGCTTTCCAAGTCAATGTTACTGTTCTACAAACCAAGTAAGATGTTCTAGCAGCCAGTTAGGTGTTACTCAACCCAGTGTAAATGCTTTCCAAGTCAATGTTACTGTTCTACAAACCAAGTAAGATGTTCTAGCAGCCAGTTAGGTGTTACTCTATCCAGTGTAAGTGCTTTCCAAGTCAATGTTACTGTTCTACAAGCCAGGTAAGATGTTCTAGCAGCCAGTTAGGTGTTACTCTACCCAGTGTAAGTGCTTTCCAATTCAATGTTACTGTTCTACAAGCCAGTCTAGGTGTTACTCTACCCAGTGTAAGTGCTTTCCAAGTCAATGTTACTGTTCTACAAGCCAGGTAAGATGTTCTAGCAGCCAATTAGGTGTTACTCTACCCAGTGTAAGTGCTTTCCAAGTCAATCTTACTGTTCTACAAGCCAAGTAAGATGTTCTAGCAGCCAGTTAGGTGTTACTCTACTCGGTGTAAGTGCTTTCCAAGTCAATGTTACTGTTCTACAAGCCAAGTAAGATGTGCTAGCAGCCAGTTAGGTGTTACTCTACCCAGTGTAAGTGCTTTCCAAGTCAATGTTACTGTTCTACAAACCAAGTAAGATGTTCTAGCAGCCAGTTAGGTGTTACTCTACCCAGTGTAAGTGCTTTCCAAGTCAATGTTACTGTTCTACAAACCAAGTAAGATGTTCTAGCAGCCAGTCTATGTGTTACTCTACCCAGTGTAAGTTCTTTCCAAGTCAATGTTACTGTTCTACAAGCCAAGTAAGATGTTCTAGCAGCCAGTTAGGTGTTACTCTACCCAGTGTAAGTGCTTTCCAAGTCAATGTTACTGTTCTACAAACCAAGTAAGATGTTCTAGCAGCCAGTTTAGGTGTTACTCTACCCAGTGTAAGTGCTTTCCAAGTCAATGTTACTGTTCTACAAACCAAGTAAGATGTTCTAGCAGCCAGTTTAGGTGTTACTCTACCCAGTGTAAGTGCTTTCCAAGTCAATGTTACTGTTCTACAAGCCAAGTAAGATGTTCTAGCAGCCAGTTTAGGTGTTACTCTCACTCAGTGTATGTGGCTTCTAGTCAGTAATTGAATGACACTCTATAATACCACTTATATAAATGCTATAACTAGGCATACAAGTATCCCCTGTTTAAACACCAGAAACGATACATCTTCTTAAAAAAATACATAGAATTTGAACACAAAAGTTTGGAACTACTAAGAATATCATATCCAATTAGTAGTTTTGTAGATAAAAGAAAAAAAATCAATATCGTCTTAGGGACCGACCATTTAACTTGATTTCGTTCAGAAATTTTTTTTCGGACAACACGAGAGTTAGAATATTTTTTTTTTGTCGCGCAAAGCGTGAATTTTTTTTCCAGTTTTCAACATTAGCTTAAATGACAAAAACTCTGAATCAAATTATTATTTTTTCCTCCACCAAAATCAGAATATTTTTTTCAGCAACATTGGGAATCCGAATATTTTTTTTAGAAAAAAAACATAACCCCCCCTTTCAAGTTAAATGGTCGTTCCCTTACTTGCTCCAAAATATTTTGAATTATTTAGCTTTGCAATTTTTTTTAACTATGTTCGTAACTATCGCTCAAACCCATTCAAGGCAACCATGCTAACTATTACCTTGCCGGTGCAGCTTCCATACCTTCTAACAAGTAGCGACTAGTGAAAATCAAAAGCAATACAAGCAATAGCTGCAGGTAATAAAGAAACAAAATCATTGCAACAACTAACGAGCCAGTAGACAACCTATACCAAACTCCATTATTGTGTATCTTATATGTTAGAAGTTAACTTAAAATAAAATTCAACTTATAAGTATTCTTTTACACATCACTGTCCAACTTACGTGTCGTTGTTAGTCCAGAGAATACCCAACATTGACCATATTTGACAGGTTCTTTAGTGTCCATAAATTCTTTGATGATAGCTACACTTCCGGTCCATGAGGTTGGTTTTGTGCAATCATCTGGGTACTCTGATGTCCACCTTCCTTCCAACATTCCATCATTATCTAGACTATTAACCTGCATAATACCAAATAGTAAACAATTAAACTAAGGTGAAAATCAAGTGCTCTATCCAACCGCCCAATAATTATGTCTTATTTCTTTACCCCTAGATAGTCTGGGGCCAACAATGAACTTCAATTTTAGCATATTAAAATTAACCATTGTAATTGCAAAAGAGAGTAAGTGAATGATTGTTGTTCAAATGTAGGTGGGTATTTTCAGCTATTTCATGATGAGAACAAGCTACATTTCAGTGAGATGATGATGATGTCTGCTTTATACCAACATGCTTAGTTTGCTATTTATAATGTTCCACTCTTGACAATTTATTCTGAATCTGAGTCAACAATTGTTTGCTCTTGGTCCTTAGTGTTGCGCACCTAGCGGAGAACCTGAGAAGCAGCAAATACTAATTATATAGTCTTTGATTTTACCTGACCACTACTCGGAACTCATGACCTATCGCATGCGGAGCAAGTACGCTAACCATTACACCACCGATTAATTTTTGTAGTTGCGTAATACAGATCTATACTTACAAAAGCAGATATTGTTCGTACAATAGAGACTGGACTGTTTCTCGCTTGGTCTGCTAATTCAGCCTTATCAAGGAGATACAACACTGCATCCAATACTGGCTCGTCAAACTAATAATAAAATGTAATGTCTGAAATACCTTCATACTAATGTGACCAATGAAAAAACAGTGTCACCGAACAAGATAAAACACGAAATGAATTATCAAAGCCAACTTACAGCAAAACAGAAAAATTACTTTTTACTTAATTTTGTTTTCCAATCTTTTGCCATTTAAAGTACCTTATAAGATTATTACAGAAACTTGTTGTGTGCACTAAATATGACATTATCAACGTTTTTATTACTATATCTCTGATGGTCTCCGGGGGTATATGATCCAGCAGTAGTTAATGTTAAGGCACTTGCATGGTTAATAAGATATATATATTATTGTAATTTACAGTTCCTAAGTAATGTAAGTATTACTAAAACTAAAATAAGATTCTCATCCTTCAGACATGGACAATCTATCCGATTTCGGCTGAAATGTTGAGTGTTAGTATTGCTCAATCATTAGTTTTCTGTGTAGTGTTTTGTCCTAAGAGTAATGTTCTTCAACGAACCGACATTACCGTCCTAGGTAGTAGTCAGTTAACTACGAGCATTCGTTGACTATTGTACTGTCCATATTTATGTTGTCATTAAGATTTGTGATAGTATGTGGTATTTTTGAGTGGAACCGCATCAACACAGACTTTTATATGACAACTTTTTTTTCCTTTTTTGTCATTTTATTGTGTCCTTCTTCGATTTACAGTTGCACATGACTCCTTTGGTATCTTCCAAGCTCTACGTGATCACGTTTTGGTTTTTGGTTTATGGTGTTTAAAGCCACTTTCAACAATGTTCAGTTTTATTGGTGGAGGAAACCGGAATATCTGGAGAAAACCACTGACCTGCCACAAGTGACGGACAAACTTATCACATAACGTTGTATGAGTACACCTCGCCTGAGCTGGGTTCAAACTCACAACGTTAGTGGTGATGGGCACTGATTGCATAGATAGTTATAAATCCAACTACCATCTGATCGCGCTTCAAAATATTTTTTGCAGTCTGGAATTATAGTACTGTATAAGAAACATTACCATCGTTTTGTACAGGTACAAACACTCATTATTTTCAATGTTAATTCTTTAATAGTATACCTGTCCAAAATTCCATGGTCTCCCTGCATTTCTCCATTTACTGCCTACCCAAATTCTTCCAGTATCATTCATTACATATTCTTCTCTCCAATCAGGATTTTTCATATAAACAGAATCCGCTGAACAAAGCAATAAACATAGGGGATAATTAAATTTGATTAAAATTACACTTCTTGGTTGGTTTCAGTTTCAAGTTTTCCAATCTCGAAAAGGTTAATGTTTGTGGAGAGTTTATCACGGATATTGTTGCTTTTCGTGGTTTCGTACTGACCTCGAAAATAGCGAAAATTAAAATACCTCAAATATTAATACTTTTACACTACCACTTAAATGTTTCAATCTTAATTAGAACATTTCAAAACATTTTGACCTCAAAACTAGAACTTGGTCATTGAAGTTCAAGAACCGCTCAAGTGATACATGATTTTGAAACATTGGGACAGGAAAACAGGGGCATATGAGACGGGGCCAAGGGTTATATTTGCCCCCCTCGCCCCTCCCCCCATACACACATTTTTGGCCACAATTTAAGCTAAATTTTTAACATGAGAACAAAGAAAAAGAAGAAATTGTTATATAAGGGTATAGTTTGAAGACAAATAACTTTTTTTGTTTGTCAGTTATGAAAATCCCCCTCCCATCTTTTCGGTCCACTCCGAAAACTTGCCCCTTCTCCCACTTCTCGGTCCCCTATACTGAAGCCAAGTAGTTTATTGTTTTTCTTATATATTTTGTCAGGGAGGGGTGTTATTGTGTGTTTTTATCGGGTTTTCATCAACAATATTGAAGACTCATTTGTAAACACATATGAAATAAAGATTATAATAAAAACATATTTGCTTTAGTTTGTTTCATGTGGAGAATTGACTGTTGTTTATGAACCAATCACATTTGTATTGTTACTGTCATGAAACGAATAAAAAGACGCTGTGAGCAAATATTCCCACATATAGACCCTTCATTAAGGGTGAACAAATGAAAATTATGAACAAAAGTTTAAACGAGTTAGGGTGATGGTATTTAACGCCACTTTCAACAATATTTGAGCTATATCGTGGCGGTCAGTTTTATTGTTGGAGAAAACCGGAGTATCCAGAGAAAATCACCGACCTACTGTAAGTGACTGACAAACTTTATCACATAATGTTGTATCGAATACACATCGCCATGATCGGGATTCGAACTCACAACTTTAGTGATGATAGGCACTGATTGCTTTGGTAGTTTTAAATCTAACTACCATACGATCACAACTACGATGGCCCCACTCGGATCAGGGTTATAATAAAGATAACAAGCTGAAAATAAATATGACAAGCCACGTTAACTTTTTTTTATCCTATTTCACATACCTTCACACCATGGGTTAAATATATAGATGATTCTACCGGGGTATTTGAATCTTTGGCCATCATCCTGTTCGTCTTTCAGTTTAGTTTCAACATACAGGTCATATGTACCAATACAGGCATCCGGTGGCGAGGTAATTAGACATCTTATAGTAGTTGGAGTCTTTGCCTCTGTCACTGCATTCCAACATTGTCCAATATCCCTGGTTACGTCTGTGGTCTTTATATTGAGTGGTAAGCGAATTACTGTCCCCTTGCTCTCTTTGGGTCTCGATCCTGATATCAAATATGAAAACAATGGAATAATTATCACTTTTTACAATGGGAAAGTTATTAATTTTCATAAATTTTGGCAATTATAAAATTTAGCATACCCTCTTTGATTGAGTGACAGTGAGTGATATGTAGTTTAACATCAACTCAGCAATTTTTTTAGCTATATCATGGTGATAATAAGTTAATTTTCAATGAGATGATGGGATTCGATTTGTACTAGACCAACATGCTTAGTTGGATTTTTTTTTATAGTGCTAGCTCATTGAAACAACAGTCCACGGCACGGATATACATGTCGCCCCACTCGGACACATTAACTTGATTCCGATCCAACCAGTCTTTGCTCTTTCTTCTTAATGCTTCGTGCTCAGCGGAGAAGCAACACATACCAATTTTATAGTCTTTGGTTTGACCCGATCGGGGCTCGAACTCACGATCTACCGCACTCGATGCGAGCACGATAACCATTACACCACCGATGCAGTTCATACACTTTTTGACATAATAATTACAGTATGACATTTTCTAGAAACTTGAACTTTTGTTTAAGTAGAGAAACTATAATCAAAAATGAATATTAAAGTTAGTGATGTTACGCTATCAAGATTCTGGCACTGGGGCTTGTTACGATTTTTTTTATCCCTCGACTACTCTACTGTTTTTTTTTTAGAGTAGTCGAGGGATAAAAACAAGGGCATCGCACACGGGTGCTGGACACTCGACTTTTTCGTATCTGATATTAAACTGCAAGCAATTTACAACGTTATACATACTTCTAACTATGATGGTCATATAAGCAAATATGTTTGCAAGATTGGTAAATATAATCAGAGGGGTATAATCTTTTCTTGTAACACTATTTTAGTGCATATGAAAAATAAATGGGGGGGGGGGGCAGCGGGAGGGGGATGCATGTTGGGAGTGGGGGGTTACCCTTCTGTCATGTGTTCCCCCTTTTGATAGTGAACAGGTATGTTGGGTTTCATTTTAATGCCTATCATAGTTTATATTGAGAAAATTGTATTTTTAGAAAAAAATGCAAGTAATAAAAGGGAAATAACTCAAATAAAATGCTGGATAGAGTTGTCTTCTCTTGTCAACAGAATGGGGTCAACACTTTCTACAAGTGTATTGAGTTTCAAGTTCATAGCTTTGATAGTTATTGAGAAATTTTAATTATACTAAAACAATATTCCAAATTTCTATGTACTATGCCGAAACAAGGGCAGATAACTCTGGATATACAAATCACAGGGTCACCTGCCTTGTTGTAATGGGTCCCCCATTTGATAGTGAACAGGTATGTTGAGTTTCATTTCAATGCCTATCATAAGTATTGAGAAATTGTATTTTTTGAAGAAATTCTAAGTCAAAAAGGGGAAATAACTCAAATAAAATGCTGGATGGAGTTGTCTTCTCTTGTCAACAGATTGGGGTCAACACTTTCTACAAGTGTATAACTCGAATAATACTGCGCCCTCTATCGGCACTATCGCTGGATGAGTTAATATTGCAAAGCGTAATATTAATATAACGACTGGATTATTCGGGTTAACAAGTGTATTGAGTTTCAAGTTAATAGCTTTGATAGTTATTGAGAAATTTTAATTATACTAAAAAAATATGTCAAAACAAGGGCAGATAACTCTGGATATACAAATCACAGGGTCATCTGTCTTGTTGTAATTGATTCCTCTTTTGATAGTGAACAAGTATTCCAAGTTTCAAACGGATACCTTTGATAGTTTTTGAGAAATGGACTCTGACAAAAAACTTAACCGAAAACTTTTAATTATACTAAAACAATATTCCAAATTTCTATGTACTATGCCAAAACAAGGGCAGATAACTCTGGATATACAAATCACAGGGTCACCTGCCTTGTTGTAATGGGTTCCCCATTTGATAGTGAACAGGTATGTTGAGTTTCATTTCAATGCCTATCATAATTATTGAGAAATTGTATTTTTTGAAGAAATTCTAAGTCAAAAAGGGGATATAACTCAAATAAAATGCTGTATAAAGTTGTCTTCTCTTGTCAACAGATTGGGGTCAACACTTTCTACAAATGTATTGAGTTTCAAGTTAATAGCTTTGATAGTTAATGAGAAATTTTAAATATACTAAAACAATATCCCTAATTTCTATGTACTACATGTATCTCGAAACAAGGGCAGATAACTCTGGATATACAAATCACAAGGTCATCTGCCTTGTAATTGGTTCCTCTTTTGATAGTGAACAAGTATTCCAAGTTTCAAATGGATACCTTTGATAGTTTTTGAGAAATGGACTCTTGACAAAAAACTTAACCGACCCAGACGCTGACGCCGGAGTGAAGATAATAGCTCGACCTTTTTTCTTCGAAAGTCGAGCTATAAAGTATAAATCGTAACAAGCCCCCCCGTGGATTCTGGGTTACAGTTTAACTTACACATTGTATAGGTAATATTTTTCATTAGTTACTTAATTAAAATGTATTTTAACAGATGTAATTACCATAAACGAATTGTAAAGTAATAATATCGTTGTCTGTGTCTACATCTCGATCAAACGTCACATCTATCTTGAACTCTTTACCGCGTCGTAAGATGACATCTTCTTGGTCATAGTCGTATGTGTTGTGCGACTTCCGGTTCGTATCTGGAAGTGTGTTGACGGTCACTACTGATAAAGCTTTGCCAGCTGGAACAAAAATAACTACATTTGAAAGGAAGGACAGACTTTGCTACAACAAATACGATGGTTTATATGGATTCTTCTCTGCTTTCGATGTTGCAGACATAAGTTATTAGCTCCCTAGTGACAGTCTATCGTTATTTAGACGGTCAGTAAATCGTTGAAGGGTGAGCGCTCCAGCGCGAACCCTTCCAACTATTTACTTACCGTCTAAATAACCATAGTCGGTCACGGGAGCTTATAACATTTTTGTACGATGTTGCTGATCTATGACTTGAAACAGTAACTAAGTTTTTTCCACGAACTATGTTTGACGGACTTTCTTGGAAGTTCTATGGCTAAAGACGTAATGGTCAATACACAAAATTAAGCACCGCCCACTGACCTTCTGTATTGTGTCTCAAGAAGAGTTTTTTTACTGTGTTATTTTAGAAGAAAATATAAATCATCATCTTTCTTGCAGTTGTGTTTAATTATACGAAATCAAAATACACACACATATACCGGTATATAGAGAGCCTGGTCAAATACGTCGTCTCAGTTATCGATTACAATATTTCTTTATTTCGGACAGCGTCAAGGTCAAATTATGCAATAATAGATTACACAATGCTACAGTCTGCTTCTATCGTTATTTTTAGGAATGAAATTTTCCACTGGCCAGTAAAGCGTATTAATCTTATTCTCTAGATTTCCATATATGGCTCTGCCTTCATTGTTATTTAGTTATATTAAAAAAACGAAGCACAATATTTGGTGCACATATCATTGATCATAGAGAGCTCTTATGGCATTACTATGTGTTCCTATTTGTTAATATCCCATTTACATGAAATCATGCGGGTTGCTGGAAATGCATTACAAATGTACATACATACAGACATAAAAGAACAATTGCACATACAATGTATATATTTTGTGCACACATAACTGATTATAGGGAGTTTGTAAGACATTACCATGCTTCTATTTTGTTCATTTGGTATCTCGGTTATAGAAATAGTTTACATTTTTGTTAATGGCCAGATCCCATCCACATGAAACCATGCTAGATGCCAGAAATACAATAAAAATACATGGTTTAGAAAAATAGTCACATTCACTACAAACATAAAAGAACCATTGCAATATCTCTTTGCTATCTGACTAATTTCGACTGGGCATTAGGTTAGGGTTATGGTGTTTATTGCCACTTTCAACATTATTTCAGCTATATCCTGGCAGTCAGTTTTATTGGCGGAGGAAACCGGAGTACCTGCAGAAAACCACCGACCTGTCGCAATTAAGTCACTGACAAACTTTATCACATAATGTTGTATCGAGTACATCTCGACTGAGCGATATTTGAACTCACAACGCTAGATGTGATAGGCACTGATTACATAGGTAGTTGTAAATCCAACTACCATACGTTCACGACCACGACGGTTCCGAATGAGCATTGGTGACCTGTTACAGTGAAATAATCTATCCTATCCATAATACATTTATTATATTTGTTATTTAACAGTTTTAGGTCAGTTAAAGAGTAAATTGACTTGACTTACGTTTCTTTTTCTCCTTAAGCACGGAAATCTTTTCTCTGAATTCTTCATCTGTTAGTGTATTTGTTCTACCCTCTGGATTTTCTGCAAGTCTTCGGCGACGTCTCGCTCTGTATAAGGAATACAATTGTTATCAACCAAATAAACTAACACTTGAAGACTCCAATAAACCATTATAGTGTATCGTTAAAAATTATTATTTTTAATTGTAAAATCAAACATAAGTATTTTTAACAGTAACATTAAACACGAATATTCTTAATTACCATTTTCGTTTATATGCTCTTTTAAGGAATCAATTGATTGATAGTCGTTTAACGTAAAATGAACAATATTTCAGAACTAATCAAGACGAGAACAAAATCATGTTGGTAAAAAGTGGAGCAGGGGTAGGCATATGGATGGATGGTTTGCGTACCACAAAAAGAGGAGATAATGGATAGAATCGGAAAATTCAAATAATGTACTGTATTCCTCCCCCGAAAGGGCTGAGTGAGTGAGTCAGTGATTGTTGTTTAACGCCAACTCAGCAATTTTTCAGGTATATTATGGCGAGAACAAGTTAATTTTCAATGAGATGATGATGATGTCTGCTATGTACTAGACCAACACGCTTAGTTGGATTTTATATAGTGCAAACTCACTGAAACAACAGTTCGCAGATAGACATGTCATCCCACTTGGACACATTATCCTGATTCCGAGCCAACCAGTCTTTGCTCTTTCTAATTAATGCTGCGTGCTTAGCGGAAAACGCCAACCCCTCTTTGATATTGAATAGCGCGTAAATGAGAAGTTCGTACATACAATTACAAAATGTTACACTTTTAGTACATAGAAGACAACCTGTAACAGTTCCTTGTGAGTAATAATAGTTTTCTATGAGTGGCCGTAAAACGTCATGCAGTATTCCGGAGAGTCCAACAGAAAATGTATACTATGAAAAGTTAAGCATGCAACAGAAAATTTATATTATGAAAAGTTAAGCGAAATGCAAAGAATAAGAGGTATTAGGGTGCATTAAGAAGCTATGAGTGGTGTTTTTTTTCTCCTTCATTATTCAAAATAAACAATTATTATTTAATTTGCATACCAAATTTATCGGGCAACTATTTTTAAGCAAATATTTTCCGAACTTTTAATTTCAAACAAATATCTTAAGCCCTATTTCATATCCAGTTTAATATGTTTCTATAATAGTAGTTCGCGTCTCCATGGATATAATACGTTTAAGTAATCCCCGTCTATTTATAATAATTGAAGCATGACCGAAATTACGACAACAAAACATGGGTAGAAAGGAAAAGAAAAATTGAGTAATAACCAATAATTTGTTTAGAGACAAATAACAAAGAATTTACATGTATGTATTACACGAAACTAACAAATTATGATGGGTGAATAAATATGGCGTTTAAACCCCTCCGTATTAAATGAAATTTAAAATCCGTTAAAATATGTATTTGTGTGAATTTGTGCAAAAACTGTTCATGATGCAAGCGAAACAAAAAAATAATAATTGTAATGATAGAAAAAATAAAGGTAAAAATTGAAATAACTTTGACATATTTATAAAATGTAAGAGAAACCTGATTATTCAGATGGTAGTTTGTATTTTTATTACATACATGTAATCCATATGAAGCACAACTATTTGTAATATGTATTATATGCTCACTGCTGGTTATTCAAAAGCTCTGATCCCTTTCCATGTTCCAAACAATATTCCTTCCACATCAACATGGCCGGTCTGCACTAGACACAAGTAGGACTTTATTCCTTTTAGCATCGACTCAAGGTGTCTCTTGCAGATTGGTGATGAATCACCTGATATATGTATATGTTCTCTCTCATCCCCCCCTCCCCTCATATATATGTGAGTAAGTGTATGTACGTTTATGTGCATATATCTCTTTTCCTGCCCGAGTGTGCCTGCACCACAATTATTGATATTTCACCGCGAATATTTAAGTTGATATATTGTTGTTGTGTATCAATCATAATTGTTATTTGTATTGTTGTTGTGTATCAATCATAATTGTTATTTGTATATGCCCTCCTGGGGCCCTGATTTGGTTAATAAACTTATTCTATTCTATTTTATTCTATTCTGTATTATAGACGGGTTTTTCAAATTATCCCCCTTAGTACTGCACGCCGCCGCTAGGTGACATAATTGTTCCGTCCGCCATTAAGGTCGTGAATGTAGATAAAACACGCAGAAACAACAAGCATTACATACTCGCAGAAGTTTACGATTTTTGAAGGAAAAAGTTTGCTTGTTTCCTAATCTTAATAAAAGACACAATGGATCCACACTATATAAAAGTGTTTGTTTATATTGTCATTGAAATTGTGTGTTCGTTGACCTAAAAATGGCTAAATAATAGCGTAACATAGGGAAAAAAATGTCAATATCGTTATATTTATTCCAAGTGGTGATTTAATAAGATTATACACTTCATACAGAATATTTGTAAAATTACGTTTATTTAATAAAATCATTGGATCTCCTGTACTTGGCGATCACAATACTGGTATACTAGTATTGTGCACAATACTGGTATAAAAAAATATTCCAGTATTGTATTCTAGTATTGTTCCAGTATTGTTAAATCAGTTATTTTTTGGGAGTATTGTATATATTAACAATACTAGAACAATACTAGAATACGATATTGGAATAAATTGATAACAATGTGTCAAGTTGTCAATGTGTATTGTAGGACAGGAAATGGCAACATGAATTGACACTTTTTCAAAAGCAAAAAAAACAAAAAAAAACATTATCTTATTTTTTATTGATTTAAGCACTATTCACTATTTCATTACAGTGTTCCAGCTAGGATTTCAAAAGGGCAGGGTGCTGGTCCTGAAAAAGGGCTCTTTAGTGCGCTGTTGGATTTTCAAAAAAGGCATTTTTTAGGGACACTGTAAAATCAAATAAAGTATACAATGAAATATTGACTTTTATTATTTATACATGAGCAAATAGGTCAGTTTATTCAACAAATCAACCTAGATATAATTCTATCTTTCTGTCATTAACTCTAAAAAACATGGCAACTACTGTATCTGACACATGCTCATAACATTGTTTGTTGCAATTTAGTTTGACATGTAAAATATTGTTCATTGTGACCTGTTTCATGCGAATTATGTGATCACACTTTACCAATTTGACCTGTGAAAATACCCTTTCTACTTCTGCTGTACTCAGAGGTAACACAGCAGCTGTACTCATTAAGTGTATGCTATTATTGGGGTACAGTGCTGATAAACCAAGCTTTTCATTTAATAAAAGCTTAAGGCATGCCATGATGCTCCTTTCATGACATTCCTCTATTTTTATCACTTGTTTAAGTTTCAGATGAATTTGAAAGTTCAACATTTTAAAATTGGATTAAATAATTTTTGTTATCAAAATACAAGGATGTTACGGGAGGACAGACGGACGAACGGAAGGTAGCGTTACTACATGTATATCCCTTCGCAACTTCGTTGGCGATGGGATATAAACTAACTACCCCCCCCCCCCCCCCCCCCACAAAATAAAAACCTCTACAAACTATCAGTTGTAAAAGGCAACCCCTTACAACAATTACAGCAGCATCAATTATGGCAATAGACGATGTAAGTGGTTTTTTTTCTTCTTCAAATTTACAATAAAAACAATGATGCCTGTGATATGGCAGTTAAAGGCACTCACTAAAAACTATAAATATCATACTTCTACACAACATTTATACTTATATAACAAGTGCCATTCTATAAAGAATTATGAGAGACTATATAAATTTCAATAAATTAAAACTTTAAATCACGTCTATAAAACATTTCATTTCTGTAAAAACTTAACTATCAATCAAGAATATAAAAAACTATTTCTTCTACCTTAAATATTAAAAAGAAACCATCATAAAGAAAGATAATTAAAAAGTTGGCATGCGGTGAAATATTTCTCCCAATTACGAATTATACCTCAAAAAACGGCATTGTCATAATTTGGTCTTAATTTATGGTACAAGGATGTGCTTTACAAAGTTTTGACCTTTTTATCTAAGACATCAGCATATCTGGCATGCATTCAGGATATATACAATGAAAGATGAACACAGGATTTACACAGACATCGTGTTCTTTGTATTTGATCTCGATCTACTTTATTAGGTTTAAATATAATACCTTGTCTTTTGTATGAACAATTATTTATATACACGACTATATGGTTTAAAAGGAATATATTACTTGGCTCTATTTTAAGCTTGTCTTATTATTTGTTATGTTAATTTGTCAAGTACGCACATGTGTTTACCAAGAAGCTAATTGTATTGTTTGATCAATTAAAAAGTAATATTTTTTTCTATTAGAATTACCATGCAGAGTCAGTGTGTTTTAAAAATCGGAGAGCTCACCGTTAGAAGGACTTCGTCCTTTATTAAAATTAAAAAACCATGGGTGAATTATCCCCACACTACCCCCCCCCCCCCCCTTTATTTTTATTTCAGGGATTTACTCGCATGCACGACTGGTCTTATAGTTTCACGCGACAACCAAACCAAACTACCAAGCCTTGAAGCTTTTCAGCAAGAACTGGCATCCATGAATTATACATTCTACTGGCTAAACCTTTTGAAATTCCAAATCTACGGGCTAAATCATTAAACAGTCAATTTAATTTTAGTTTCATTAACACAAGAAACAACTGATCGGAGACATCGAGTTGGAAAGAAAATGTATTTTCTATTTTCAATAGTTTAACCAAAGTAAATAATATCTCTTTCGTTACCCAGGTATACAACAAATTAAGAGCCGCAATCAGGAAGGACGAAATCCTATAATTTTAAGAGGGAGGCGTGAGAAGGTGATGTAAAATGGTAGTTTGTATTTTTATTACATTATCCATATGAAGTACAACTGTTTGTAATATGAGAAAGGCACAACCTGTTTGAAGGACGAAGTCCTATAATTTTAAGAGGGAGGCGTGAGAAGGGAATGTATTATTTTTTTCAAGTACTTTTTAAAGTTTTTTTTTTAATTATTTGGCTGGAGTTATCTCGCTTTGACTTACCTACGCCGCTCTTCCGCCGAGAATCTCGTAGAAAGAGATTTTTTAATTAGAATTTTATTTCAAGTTTATTTCGATTTTGCATAGAGTAAATAATTAAAGAAATGAAATATATATTTTTTGCGTTTCTAAATATCAATTGATCTATTTTTAAAACTTCCGGTGAAAAGATATTTGGCTATGAATAAATCGTACAGCCTACAGTTAAAAGGACGTCGTCCTTTATAAGAGATGGTAGTCCACCCAGAGGGGATATAAAGTAAAAACCCAAATTAAAATAGCAAAAAATCATCATCTTCAACCTCAAAAGTAAAAATTATTTCAGCTTGATTGTTGTTTAACGTCACGTGAACAGTAGATTGGTTTAACGTCACGTGAACAGTAGATTGGTTTAACGTCACGTGAACAGTAGATTGACTGATGGAGAGAACAAGATTAACAACGTTAAGGACATTTTTTCCTTACAATGCGCTGTAACGACCATCTCCAAAGAGGTCGATTGAATTTTTCGCCGTTATGAAATTGTTTTTGCAATAATAAAAGTTAGAAGATACCACAGGGCCAATCAGAAGCCGTAAATCGAAGGACAAGACAATACAATGACCAAAAAAGAGACAAAATGACAAACAACCATCTAGAAAACAATACACAGAAAGCTAAAGATCGAGCAACAAGAACCCCACTAAAAACCGGGGGTGAACGCGGGTTCTCCGGAAGGGTATTTAAAACATGTGACGTCCGTCGTGTTATTCTTGTTATAAACCCAGTGATAAGGCATGCATGTGGAAAGGACTTTTTTGTTTCTTGTTGATAGAAAAACAACTACAATATCACTATTTGTTTGATTTTTTAATAATTCCCAAAGGTTAACTGTTTCTTCACAAGGGTGTGCCTGTCTCAAACCAAGGCCTGGTCTTTTTTTGATGATTTGAGATGAGTGATTGTTCGTTTTATTGATATTGGTGGAATTGTTGACCATCTACCGTCTCTGTTTTTCATAAACTGTTGTTCGTTATGAGCTTTTGCACACTGCTTTTACTATCAAAGAGCACCGTATTCTCAACACACGAGGCACCTATTCACGTCATTCGGATTACGGGTGTGCTTGATTCATCTCTAAAACTAACTGACGTCAATTTAGGAAGGTGTGTGTTTTTATTTCAGTCGCATCGGTAGCGTAGCTGTAATAGTTAATGTGCTTGCTTCAGATTCAGTAGATCATGAGTTCGAGCCCCGGTAGTGTCAAACCAAAGACTATAAAATTGTAATTTGTTGCTTCTCCGCTAAGCACGCACCATTTATAGGTAATCGTGTACAAAGCGAACGTTGTCATCATCTCAGCGAAACATAACTTGTTCTCGTAATGATATAGAAGAAAAATTGCTCACTTTATAAAACAATCACTCACTCATCGACTTTATTTCGGGACCGTCGTGGTCGTGATTGACACCATAACCCCCTTTCAACTTTATTTCTTCGTATTTATTAGAAATATCATTTGACGTATATAAGTAGACGGATTAGTATAAGTCATGATTAGCTGGTTTCCGAATCCTACTATACCGAGTATGTAATACAATGTACTTGTGTTATATTGTAAACTATATATAGTTTGTATTTAAATGAATAAAATGCTTAGAATAATAAAACTGACCGCCACAATAAAATTGAAAAAGTGTTCAAAAGTGGTGCTAAATTCCAATAATCCCATATCAATTTTTAAAATAATTCAAATAATTAATTTTCTCTTCATTTGAAATGGTCGGCATTAACTTATTAATATTTAATTTTTTTTAATGATAAACCCATCAATCAATTAGTTGAGAGAGAGAAAGAGTTGTGGTGTTTAACGCCACTCTGAACAATACTTCATTTATGTCGTGCCGATTAGTGTATGTTAGTTAATTATTCTGACTTGTTTTTAAAGACGTGTAGCGATAAATTTGACTGTGACATAATGTTTTCGCAATAAAATAATAATAATATATGCATGTATATATAGATGAAACACTTTTTCTGTACACTGACATTTTGTTGACCTTTATATTGTTACACACAGTCGGTCGGATGTGAACGATACAGATAACAGATCACTGTTTACACTATGAAAATTGAATCTCGTGGTTAATAGTATATTTAACCCGCTTGTTTATTATTATCATTTTTACTTATAGGTACAACAAAATTAATGATTACTTACGGAGTTTCTCTCAAGTTGTATCTACGTTTCTTCGGAGTTGTGGAGTTGCCCGGAGAAGCCTGTCTACGTGGCATATTTTTTTTTACCGTATGGCGATGTTTCAGATTCAGGAAGTCGTGTCCGTAGTACTACCGTTTGGCGCTTCTATTTTTTTCCCTCTCTTTTTACAAAATATATAAGGGGTACCCATTGGGGTTAATCTTCTATTTTTTTTTATTATTATTATTGATAGCAATATTATAAGGAAATATTTTCTTGTTTAATTTTGTAATTATATACATTAAAATATTTTTCTTCTTTTTCGTTTTATCTATGAGATTCTACACACTTTCCGCGTAATATTAAATATTTTATATCGAGGTAAAATGTCACCACAACCTTGTTGTGCCATGATTGTGGTTGAAATAAAAGTGTTTCGAAAGTAATAAATACCACGTGTGCTACATATTAATGAACGGAGAATCCCACCAGTTTTCTACAACTTAAACCCATACCTCAATTGAATCACTGAAATTCAAATATTTTTTTTCTATTGAACTTGACTCTTAAATTTGAAACCTCCCTTTCCCCCCTTAATATTAGAGAAATATAAATTTAAATATTTTCATTTGTATTTAAATCACTCACGAAGCGAGGGTGACACCGACAAGGTAAAATTCTAAATATATCTTAATCTTTGTGAAATTCAATTTGGACTGTCCATTGAAAAACACGAGAATTACGTAGTATTTGTGTTCAAGCCGAGTCGTTTTAAAAATAGCCATATTTAATTACATAATTCTTAAATTTATTCGAAATTGCAAGAATTCGTCAGAGAAAAAAGAAAGAAAGATATAGTTTGGATTCAACAATTTCACGATTAAATTAGGCACGGAAGAAATTAGCCCATGCGTTTGTTGTTTCTCTACTTCTATTCATTTTTTAATACATTTGTATATATATATATTAAAGGACAAATGACACGATTTTTTATTTTTCACAAAACTTTGTGAAATACTTCCAAAATGCTGTAAAAATAATTACTTTTTCACTTTCATTTCTGTTTCTGTTTCTGCCATGTAATTCATGCTTCCGAGACGTCAATCAGACTAAAATAACCGACCAATCAGCGCGCCGCATTTTTAATGAGATCAGGCGAGTTGGTCTGAGGTCCAAAAAATGTAGTCATTTAAACTACATATTTAGTTCATCAGATGTATCATTGAGTCCCTTCATGTTTGAGAGGCATTATAGAGCCCCCTAAACTACATGAAGGCCAAATTATTTATTTTCTCGATAAGTAATATTAAATTAATTATTTTCACTGGCATCAAGAATAAATGATTTATTTACAAAATCGCCCATTGCCTTGCCCCCCCCCCCCCCCCCCCCCCCCTTTTTTTTCCTCACACGCACATGTACACCCAAATCAAATGGTCGTCCTCTTATCATTCTTAAAGTTGTATTTTTCGCAAATACATAAACTTTCTCAGCAGAAATTAATATTCACGTGAGTATTAGATTTATATAAATACAAAAGAATTGATTTCATAATATTTTCACGTATCTACGAATGAATGAAGGAAGAATTTCTAAAAAAAGAGATAATATTATCTTAAATCAGAGCAATTCAGTGATTATGAACTTAGTAAACAGACGTTATCTTTGATAAATATCAATTGTTGTAGATCAGCATGTGCTGTCTGTTTACGTAGTGTTTATACACATACGCGTGTAGAATGGACAATGGTATTTATTGTTTATCGTTTGAATTAGTGCTGTATGAAAGAAAAACAACAAAATTATAAAAGATTTATATACCCAGCTTTACAGGTACAGTACGATTCTGAAAGTTTGTCAGCGCCGATTTCGACATGAAGGTTGTGTGGATCTTGACTTTTTCTCATTGACCGCCAACATCTTGCATCCACACGTATGGCTCCACGTGCTTCCGAAATTTTAATATTGTGGATATAACCTTGGGTGAAATAATTTAAACCCTTTTCTAAGGCCTTTTTGGACAACGATTCAAAGTCGGGTAAGAATGAAACTGCGATATTATCGGGGATTTTTTCTAAAGAATCGGACGCGAGCTTGGGATGCTGAGCAGCCATTTTGAAAATGTAACCGATAAGGTTGTGGCGCATAGCAACAATTGCTAAGGAGGCGGGACTTAAATTCTTATCTCGGAACTATCAATTGCCTCCTTCATCATGTTGAAGATTATGCAATGCATTTTTTGGACTGCGCATTTTAGTTGAACTAATCAAGTGTGTGGGATAATGATTTAATGGGGCTTATTTACAATTAAAACTACAAATGTATATACATGTACATGTTGGGACTGCCTGGCGGCTAAAGGGACACAATCCTGGCCTTAAAGGCTTCAGGTGTGTCCAGCTCCACAATGTCTGGTGGCAGCAGATTCCAATCCCTCACTGTTCTTGGGAAAAATGACATCTTTCTGGTGTCAATACGACAGGATTCTATTTGAAATGCCCTGTTGTGTGTATTTCTAGAGCGTCGACAAGGTGGTATTAGTCTGTTTTCTTTGGTGATGGATACTAGCTCTCTATCAATTTTGTACATCATCATCAGTCTTGCATCTTTTCTCCTGTTTGCCAAAGGTCTTCATTTGAGTCTCTGGAGCATGTTGCTGACACTAGATCGGTTTATCTGTTTGCTGACGACATATCTAGCTGCTCTTCTTTGTACGGCTTCAATTTTGTTTATTTCTGTTTTCGTATAAGGATTCCAAACAGTACTGGCATTTTCAACCAACGGGCGAACAAGCGTTTGGTAGGCTTGTTCTTTAATCCTGATTGATGGAATTTTCAGGTTCCTCCTGAGGAATCCTAGAGTTTTATTTGCTTTGGCAGTTATATTGTTTATGTGCTGATCCCACTGCAACTTATTGGTGATTGTTAATCCAAGATATTTAGCTGATGTTACTAGCTCTAGAGTGTGACCATGCAAATGGTAGTTTGCCTCAGTCTTCTTTGTTTTATTTGTTACTCTTAGAACATTGCATTTATCTGGATGGAACTTCATACACCATTCATTTTCCCATTGGCCGAGCTTATTGAGGTCTTCTTGAAGTGTTGATGCGTCATCTTCATTTGCGATAGTGAGGTATATGATGGTATCATCAGCAAAGAGTCTGACTTTGGAGGTTAGTCTTGACTGGAGGTCGTTGATGTAGAAAAGGAAGAGTCCTGGTTCTAGTACTGAGCCCTGGGGTACACCAGAGTCAACACTTACTGCCTCCGACGAAACTCCATCTAGCACTACTGTTTGTTGTCTATCTTCTAACCAGTTTTGGATCCATCTTGTTGTTTTCCCATCAATTCCATAGTATCTCAGTTTATGTATTAGTAGACTGTGGTTTACTTTGTCAAAGGCCTTGGCAAAATCCATTATAAGTATGTCGGTTTGACGGCCTTCTTGAAGATTTTTTGAAATATCGTCTACAAATTCAATGAGCTGTGTCTCACAGGAACGGCCTTTTCGAAATCCATGTTGTAGTGGATATAAAATGTTGTTTTTTTCTGCATGTTGCATGATGTTTCTTGCAATGATATGCTCCAGGATCTTACAGCAAACAGATGTTAGTGAAATTGGTCGATAGTTTTCAGCGGCAGATTTTAGTCCTTTTTTGTATACTGGGGAGACATTAGCTGTACGCCAATCTGCTGGTACTTCTCCTGTATCTAAGGATTTTGTGTAGATAAGTTGGAGGAGAGGCGAGATCTCATCCGCTAGTTCTTCGAGTATTCTTGGTGAGAGGTTGTCTGGTCACTGTGCTTTGTATGGATTAAGGTTCTTTAGTAGTTTTGTTATTCCATTTGTTGTGATATTAAATGGTTTCATTGTTTGATGTTTAATGCTAGGGTCCATTCTTTTAGAATTTATAAATTCTTTTTTCGTGAATTTAGAATTTGCTGAGAATGCAGATTTGAATTGACGGTTAAGTATGTTAGATTTTGAAGCTGGATCACAAAACAGTTTGCCATCCATCATCAGAGAGGAAATTCCTATGTTGTCCTTACGTTTGTGTTTTATGTATGTCCAGAATTTTTTCATGTGATTAACGATACGTACAAAGGGATAAACACCCCATTTATCGTCCTTTTGCTGACCTAGAAATTATGCAAATTTTGAGTGCGGTAACGAGGCTGAACCACTCGTGACGTCACATGCGCCAGTCATCCATTTCTAAATCAGTTGATTGATATCGATACGAAATTTGCATAACAAAGCCGTGATTAGCAAACCAAAACAAACATCCACGTGGGTGAAATAGCTAGAAGTTCCAAATGGTGTCCTGTGCAGCGTTTGGGTGCAACAACAGAGGAACCAAAGGCAATGGATTGAGTTTTTTCTCGTTCCCAAAGGACGGCCAGCTGAGAAATGCCTGGATCCATTACTGTCGACAATAGAATTTCGATCCAACATCAGGTCACAGATTGTGCTCCACCCACTTCACCCGTGACTGCTTTGAAAGGGATCCTTTGAGAATGATGGAACTTGGTGTTGATGGAACCTTCAAGCGACGACTGAAGCCAGATGCAACCCCAAATGTGCCCCTAGCATCACCTGACCCAGAGAAAAAAAATGGCGAAACTCTAGTTGTTCAACACCTACACATTCCCAGGGGAGCACTACAGAAGCGTCAAAGGCCGAGGTATGTGATTTTTAACATTACAATATTACACATGTACAAAGGCTAGTCGAGAAGATCGATAATAATTAATGATATTAGAGTGCAAGTCGTGGTTTAGAAGTACATGTAGGTCATCATGCTCCCCCCCTTTTTCGCAGTTTACCACGATCAGACGATCACGGGGCGTACACATCAAGTTTTGCATGTTGTAATCTCGTTTAAATTTCATGCATAGTATACAAGTGTTATAATTTATTTCCAGTTTCATAAATTACTAGTATATACGTTCTCCACACATGTACAAATGTACGAACGGTCCAGATTCTGCTTTCGAGTTGATCCGGCCTGAAAACTATTCGGCCTTATGCAACTCCGGCCTTAGTTGATACGGCCTTGGTTAATTAATGCGGCCTCAGATAAGAATGATGTGTATCTATGGATATATATGATACATACAATAAAACGACACATTGTGATGATTTGAGTAAATAATTAAGTGATGGTCCTACTATTACATAGTCTGTGTTGCCACTGGAAACAACTGTCACACTCTAAAGCATGCTGCTTTGGACGGGCGTTCTGCTCACACACAATACAAGGAAACGACATAGTTGATAGTTTTGAAAATAGTAGGACCATCACCAAAATGTGCATATATTAGTGCGGTTTCATCAAAAGAATTGGAGTACTTTTTGAGTAATTTATAGTATGGCTTCCTTTTACTTTTTGGTAACCCTTATAATCATACTGCCAGTGCAATTATACGACTATTAAACAAATGATAATTAATTGCAAGAGAACATCTAAGGAATTTCGCTTGTTGACAGCTTGGTATATCAACCTGAATTGTTTTCCTAATCATCAACTTCAATGGAAATGATTTCCGTCATTATTACCAAAAATTACTAATTAAATTTTTTTTTAAATAATAACGATTTATTATGGCTTTTCATATTGAGTTACGAGTAAATCTTGTGAAAACACTACAAGTTCCAATATTTTATTCATCATATCCATGAATATTTAAATAATATTTTAAATTTAAATAGAACTTTTATTTTTTAATTATTCTTTTCCATTTGATATAAGGCCGGATTTGCGTAAGGCCGTATCTGTCATAAGGCCAAAACAACTTGCAAGGCAGATTCTGACCTTTACCAAATGTAAACAAATAACAATACTATTTTTAACTCAGATTTGACAACTGAAAATACACCACTGTATGTTACAGTGCATATACGAAATACAAAACAAATTCATATAAACATGATGAAGAAGAAAAATGAACAAGCAAACTCAAGAAAAAAATACAAGTGTGAAATTGTTTACCAAACAGAAATGTGCAATGTATACAGATGTAACCTTTTGAACATATAGCTTATAATATTGTTTATTTAGGTTTGGGAGTTGTTTCGAATGATATGACACACATCAAAGGTACATTGTAGTCTAGAATCAGGTGGACTTAAAATGTATGAAAATCTGTACACATCTATTCTACTTGTAAACATTCATAAGAAAAAGTGTTTGCATCCAAAAGATAAAATGTAGGGGTTTTATTTTGTAACAAATTAAATGTAAATATTTGTATATTTTTTTTCAAACTGATTTGACTTTTGCAGGTTAGGAATAGCTGCACTTCATTACAACGAGAACTGCAACAGAAACCAAGCAACAACTAAAGATGGACAGCAATGCTTCAACACCTGCTACCCAAAGAAGGGAACACACGCTGTTGCAAAACCTAGGAGGACACCACCACCATCATTTGGTTAGTTTTGTCAAACATCAGTAACTTGAGAACCACTCATTTCTCAATCCACTTTTTCAATCCTGCATATTCTTATATCAGTAACTAAACAATATGCATTTCTTGAAAAAAATAGTGCAGTCCCTGTGATGTTTTACTGTACATGTATACTTCACACTGTAATGTAAAAGTCATACCTTTTGACAATTTAATTTTGTCAAACTTCCAGTTTCACCAAGATGAAGAACAGCAATAAATATAAAAACATTGTTCTTTTGCACTGATTTTCTTTTTTTTCTCACATGCATTATCCCCTGTCCATCCTGTTTTCAGTTAAAATTTGTTAAAGCACTGTTACAGGTTTATTTGATGTGTTGCGAGAATGAGCTATACAATTTTACTGATAATTTTTCATGCTTTTAACTAAAGTTTAATAATTCAAGGAAATATAGTCATGTAGGTACACAGTGTTGAGAAACAAATTAAAAATATCAACTCTACTAATATAAAGTTGCAATTGTAATATATGTCATTTACCAGATTTTATAACTTTCTTTTTTATTGTAGTGAATGTGGCCCTGATCAAGCAGGCAGTAGTGAAAAGAAGACGATCAGAGTGCAGTACCCACTCTAATGCCCTAGATGATGTAAAGGTGCTCAACACTACCAATCCACCGTCTCTGACATCATCATTCACTATATTTGAGAAAGCAGACCTCATTCAGAGACATCGATCAAGATTTAGCAGACAATGAAAAGACTGTGTGAACATTAAAATTTAATTCTACATGTAAATTGTATATAATAATCTGCAGTGTATATAATTCACAGTTCATAGAAATAGTACATATTTCAAACAAATGTTACTCAAACAGTAGCATATTTAAGCCCACAATATTCCTCTGGTGGAAAAGTCTCTCTTATTTTCTGAACAACACAAGCTGGTAAAATTTTCCTGTTATAACGTCCAAGTCTGTGCCAAATCCACTGTACGAAGCATCTGTAAGCCATAAATCTGTATTGTCTGAAATAAAAATACCAACTTTTAGATTCAGTTTCACTTATTATAACAGTTTATAAAATAATTAATTAGAAGATTTTACAGACTATGATTCTAAAGATGTTATATCTTCCTATATTCACAATTATTTGTATATTAAAAATATAATTGTTAATTTGTCCTGTAAATAATTTTTCTGTATATCCAATAATAATTTATATAAAAACAAATTTATGAGTTTACATGACAAAGTCTTGTGTTGTAAGTTCTGTATGTTAATAAATATAATTTGTATAAAGATACAAATTATTCATTGTAAATATACCTGTTTATAGTTATGCACATTTTACTGAAAAATACACATACTGAATAAAATGTTGAAATATGATTACATACTCATTTATTGGCTCGTTGTCGTCAAAAGGACCAACATTTTACAAGAACTCATACATGCTGACGTGAAGAACATGTCGGTTAAGGCAGTTAGAAATAAAAAATGTCACTGTCTGTAATACACTGCATGTCCTCTGATAGCATCTGGGAGTGGACTGCGGGCACTTCAACACAACAAATACATTCTTCTGGTGTTGTCATTGAGGAACAATTGCCACATTCACACCTAAAAAATAAGATACATTACTTACATATATGAAAAAATATACACATGGGGTACATTTATAAAGTAAATACATATGGATATAAAGTAGACTGATTGGACTGACAGAGTGGTTCCAGAAACAGATGGTGTAAAGCTTATGAAGGGTTTTACTATACAGTTGGGAAGAAAAAGACAGATATGGAGCAAATGTCAACGAGAGAACATCCCATATCCGATGTGACTGGCTGATCAAAAATAGACATCTATACCATCTTCAACAACTGGGACACCCCCACAAAATACAGCAAGCCCTAAATGATCCCCGACAAAAAACAAAGTGGATCAGTGGCCAAAATACTAGAACAATTTTTCAAATATGATTGAAAACTGCCTCTAATCTAGAATGGAATTGAGAAGTAATTGATTCTTGTTGTCTCGAATACATTTAAGTCAACATTTCGGGTAACTCGAAAACGTTTTCTGGATCTTCAACAGTAATTACTATGCAAATTTACCCCTGATGAATACAATTACTGGCTGTGTACCCTATCTCGCCAGGTACCCATGCAAGGTGTTTCTGTCAACTTGAAAGTGCCAGTTAAAATGTTATTCATTGTTTGAAATCAACAGGTATTAAACTTCACAGGGAGCCACTTTACCAGAACTTTCTTTAAAATTTCTGAAAACTTTTTGTAGAAATGTACGTAACATGCAAAAATACAATGGTTGGTGGTGAGATTGGGTACTCAGCCAGTAGACCTGACAACTCGAAAGAAATGTACCAACTTGCAGACTTGTTCAAGATATGCATAATATCCCAGTAATTGTATAAGCAAATATATAAAGTTGTGGGTTTTCTGGAAATGAGGTCAATGCTCGAGCTGTTGTGGATTGTGAATTATTTGTTTGCTGCTTCATTTGAGTGAAAATAATGTTAAAATTACTCAATTTTCTCTTTACCTGGCAAGACTCGCACTATCAGTATCAATATGGCTGTAGCACTAACAACAAAAGTCAGATGGGCTTAGTCTTTCGTTTTTAATCTCTCCTGTTCGAAATGTGTCGGGTTAATTTTATACATGTACGAAGTAGAATCCTAAAAAAAGGGGGGGGACATACAATGAGGCACTACGACAGTCATCTTTATTCGTTAAAACTTTCGTAAATTGGGGGGGGGGGGGATAAGATAACATCGTCAGTACAACCTGTTGACTTACATTATTACAGTTTTTCGTTCAATCGCGTGTTTTTTTTTCGAATATTTTCAACAAATATACAAAACCTCACCAGTCGATTGTTGACAAGTCTGTCCTGAGCTTGGGAACTTTCGTCGGTATCGGAGTCTTCTGATGTTGAATGTTCTCTTTCCTGTTGACTTTCATCATTACATAATGGCTCGAACTGATACGGCTGGATGTCTAAATCACCAACATGATCGGAGATATTGCTGTCATCACTGTCCATGATATTTATCGGCTGTTTACTGTCTCACTTCGATCGCTCATGATCGTTTATCATGGAAGCCATCCTTTGGCGCATGTGACGTCACGTAATCACGTGACCACTTAGCTCATTAAAATGTATAGGTCAGAGATCGCGACAATTTCAAAAGGTAATAATCATTAAAATGGGCTTCCTAGGGGGTTATTTTCAATTAAGACAATTTTTATAGTTTATTTAATGACCAAATCAAACAAAATTGAGAAAATTATTTTTTGTGTCATGTGTCCTTTAAAGCCTAATTTTTCAACTCATGAAAAACATTACCCACGGTCCGAGATTCCTCTGCCGTCTAACGGCTTTTATGGATTTTCTCGTCCAACGGTAGTCCGAGATTCCTCTGTCGTTTAACGGCATTGATAAAGTTGCTTGTAGCCGTTCAACGACAGAGGGTGTTATATACGGAAACCATCGAATTTGCCTCACGGCCATAGGATCGGCACATTTCCACGTTTCGTGGCTATCGGATTTTATTTTCTATCATAAACCTTATATAAATCGCTTCACCAATCATTTTTCTATTCATTCACAACCATCTTACCCTCAGAAAGTGGTGTTACACTCCATTACAGCACGATTTTGCCTTAGATCCTATTATTCCGCCATTTGACTTCCATTTTCGAATCTACACACGTGATCTCGCGATACTAACTGAATGATGACAGCAACGCATTGCATGATGGGAGCTAATTAATGCAGCGTGCCAAATTATTTGGAGCATTATTTGCATACGTAAACAACATTCAAATCACATGGAAGACGATACATTTAAGCGTATTCTGCAGGACAAACAGTCCATCTACAGATCAAAGCAGAGCAGAAGGAAATAATACAGAATGTGTTGGAAAGAAAAGATTCAATGGCAGAGTGTTACCAACGGACTTCGGAAAGAGCATGTGTTACGTTCCCCCTTTTTGTTTTTGGACAAGGTACTACATTTTTTTTTCTTATGGTTATCTGTAATTCACTAAATTTGCTGTTAAAATCATTACCAATCAATATAATCAACTGTATTAAATTTTATGTTAATTGTTCTGCCTTAACAGGCGCCTATGATTGGCAATAAAAATATTTGTTTGTTTGTTTATATGCAAATCATCTCCCATGATACATTGCGGTAATCGTAGTTTTCTCGTAGTCACGTGACAAATGTTTGAAAAATGGAAGACAAATGTCGAAATCATAGGATCTAAGGCAAAATCGTGCTGTAATAGAGTGTAACACCACTTTCTGAGGGTAAGATGTTTATGAATGAATAGAAAAATGATTGGTGAAGCGATTTATATAAGGTTTATGATAGAAAATAAAATCCGATAGCCACGAAACGTGGAAATGTGCTGACCCAGAGTTGGAGAAGCAAATCCGCTGTTTTCCGTATGTAGCACGCTCTGTCGTTGAACGGCTACAAGCAACTTTATCAATGCCGTTAAACGACAGAGGAATCTCGGACTAGTCCAACGGCTACGTTAGACGGCAGAGGAATCTCGAACTTGAAAAACATAAGATGACTATATTAGAGTTATTGTCTCATAATTATGAGATATATTTAATAATCATGACATTTTTGTATGCTTCCCGAAAAATTTCGGAGGAGCAGATAGTCGCCGCTTTATATGTCCGTCCATCCCAAAATAATGGGGGGGGGGGGGGGGGGGGGGTAGTGGTCGTGATGCGTATGGTAGTTTGATTTATAACTACCTATGCAATCAGTGCCTATTACCATTAACGTTGCGCATTCGAATCCCACTTCAATACAACATTATATGATAAAGTTTGTCAGTGACTCGCGACAGGACGATGATTTTCTCCGGATACTCCGGTTTCCTCAAACAATGAAACTGACCTCCACGATATAACTGAAATATTGTTGAAAGAGTCGTTAAGCACCATAAACCCTAACCCTAACCCATAACTGAGTTACGTCCCTTGGTTTGTCAAGACTCACCGAGAGAACAGCTCCAGCAAAAGTTAAATTTAAAGTATTTCTTGTTCACTATGGAAGACATGAGTACGCGCAGTGGTAACAAACTGACTGAAGAACAAATTGAGCAACTGATAAAACGACTCAGGGGTGTAGAACACATAGAACCCATTGTTACAATCGAAGATTCAAATGTAAACAATGAAAAAATGGCGACGTTCGCCGAGGTAGTTAACAATCAGAGCAATAATAAAAACAATACAGACGAATCTGATAGTAAACACGGGGAACAAAATAAAGATTACGCATCTGGTGATTCAGTAAAGCCCCTATTTTTAGTCGATCAAGACGTGTTTGGTTCCACCAAACCCGATAGAACTCACTGGCTCACCAACGTAGAGATATATAAAGCGGTAGGCTCCAAAGTCCCAGCCGAATGCATAAAGGGGATACAGCGTATTAGAGATATGTGGAGGATTTATATGGACAATACAGAGGATAGAATTACTCTAATTGTGGAAGGTTTAAATCTACGTGGCAGGAGGGTACCCCTTCACACACAAAATCCTCGGAATCCTCAAAGATTTCGACCTGATACCATCCGCATTAAAGTCAAAAATATCCCTCTTTCCGCTGATGACGGACAAATTCACCGTACTTTGACTCTAGAAGGCTGCAATATTGAAGGTATCTTTAGGGAAAAACTTAGAGTGGATGGGAGATTAACTAACTGTGATACAGGTGACAGACTAGTCATCAGTAAACCACTCCCACACCCACTTCCAAGGAGTCTTCAAATAGGCAAGTACTGGGGGAGGATATTCCATCCTGGTCAAGTAGAAACCGACAATCAAAGCAGGGAGAATAATAAAAACTGTCACAAATGTCTCAAGCCAGGACACTTCATGTATCAGTGCACAAGTGATTGGGTGTGTAGGTCATGCAATCAGCAAGGTCATAAAATGGTTGACTGTCCTAATGATCTTGTTTTCCCTGATCCAAACATAAGTGTACATGATGGTGTTGAGGAGGAAAATCTGACTGAGCATGATGAGGATGATGATGCAAGTCAAGCTGAGGATTCTCAACCCCACAACAGAGCTGTAAAATCAATTACAACAGACAAGGAAGACAAAGACATAGAAGCAAAAGGAAATAAAAAAGTGAAAATCATTGAAACTGATAAATCAGAAAATAAACAAGTTAAAGCTGGTCAAAAAACTATGGACAATTTCATGAAAACTTCAAACAGGCCTAGTGCAATTCAAAGGACTCCACCAACTCCTACTGAGAAATTACATGATCAACAAGGAAGCAGTAAAGGTCGAAAGAAGTTAAAACCAAGCAACAGGAAAACTTAATCATCATTTAGTGTGCTATTTGAAATAAGTTTCTTTTTATCTTAAATTAAAATTTAAAAAAATTTACAAAACTACTAATGTTATTTAAGCTCCAACAAAGAGTAAAAATGTTGTATATCATTAAAAACCTAAGTGAGGGTTATATGATGTTTAATGAAGATATAAGAAGTAAAAAATCATTACAACATAAGAAGTATACTATTAATAGATGTACCTTTATATTGATGTTTTTTATGATAAATCTGACTATAGATTTATACTATTATTATGAATATCTAAACATGTATTTAGTGTGTACATATAACATGGCTCGTTACTATTTTCATATTGTTATTTTCTCAGTTTTCCTTTACAAAACAGTATGTATTTTCTTTACAAAGCAACACACATTTATTTATCCCATACAATTACAATTCAGGTTTCCACCTAATCTATTTTTAGCCATCGTTAATACACATGAGATGTGTCACGCCAAATATAGCACGTGGTTATACATATATATATTCCTTATAAATATAAATGTAAACAAAAGAGAAACGCTAATAAAACAAATTGGCTATAGCCAAGTGTCATATAAAATATATAGAAAAAAATACTTACCAGTGGGTAAAACATCACAGATACTTTCTTTAAGTGAATTATTTGTTTTCAAGATCACTGCATTTAAAATATTTTCAAGCTTCATAATGTTTGTACTAATGTTACACTATGAACCAAGTTTATGGAAAGAATATTATCCACATGTTAAATATAATCCTGTCTGTATTGAGTCGCATAAATGTACTTTTAAAGGTCGGATAGTCTGTATTAAATATAGGTCGAGGCCAGTACATGAGATGTTAAAAAATATATTAGGATACATACACGGAAAAGTTCGCATGCTATTTACGGGTATAGAAATATGTAAAAATGATATTAAATGTTGCATATTTGTAATATTATGTAGATATTGTAGATTAATTATGTTTTTTTTCTATTTGACAAAATTAGAATTGCTATATAAAAAAAAATAAAATATGATAGTGTGTAAATATGGGATATTAATGACCCTTTTGTGGTTAAAAAAAAATAGAATTGTTACATATCAAATACAAATCTTATCTCATAAAAAATGTCTGTCAAAAATATGATAAATTTATGTAGCTTAAATGTGAACGGTTTGCAAAACAGAGAGAAAAGAGGTCGAGCTATAGAATGGGTCAAGTCAATGAAATGTGATATAGCTTATTTTCAAGAAACACATTTCGATCAGAATATTGAAAACGAAATAAATTTCAATACAGATTTTAACGTTTATGGTAGTATAGGAACATCTGCTAGTAGGGGGGTAGCAATATTTATTAATAAAGCAGTCAATTATAAGGTCATTGACAAGGTTACTGATGAAAATGGCAGAATTGTTTTATTAAATGTACAGATAGATGATGCAGTTTTTTCGTTAGTATGCATTTATGCACCAAATAGCAAAACTTTAAGAAACATGTTTTTTAAAAAGGTAAGTAATTTCTGTAAAGAACATGGAACGGGTATTCTTGTGGTCGGGGGAGATTTTAACGAGATAATGCAAGACATAGATCGTAGAAGTTTACGTACAGGTAATGTTTGTAAACAATCAGTAAACAGTTTAAAGTCCTTTATAAAAACTAATAAGTTAATTGATGTCTGGAGGATATATAATGAAAACAGACAACAGTTTACATGGCGTAGGAAAGACAAAACACAAGCTAGTCGGATTGATATGATTCTTTTAGGAAAAGATTTTTTATCGCTTGTTCAAAGCTGTAAAATTAAACCTGCGGTCATACAGTATACTGATCATCAAAGTGTGGTTTTAACCTTTCGGTCGGGGGTGTCTGAAAAGGGAAGAGGGTATTGGAAAATTAATAATTCTGTAATACAGGAATATGATTATAAACAGTTAATAAATAAAGTAATTGATAAATATTTACTACAGTGTCATAATAATAAGATCGACATAAGATTATTATGGGACGCAATGAAAGTTGAAATTCGAGAAGTAGCCACTATGTATTGTAAAAACAAATCAAAATTAACTAGAGAACTTAGACATAAATTAGAAAGTGAATTAGAAAAAAAAATTATGGTAAGGGATAATCAAAGCGAGGAAAACGATAACTTAAATAAAGTTATTCATAATATTGAAATAGAACTTGTAAAAATATATGACCAAAAAGCTAAAGGGGCACAAATTAGATGTCGTGAGAAATGGGTGGAATATGGGGAAAAAAATAACTCATATTTTCTAGGTCTGGAAAAACAGAGGCAAATTAAAAAGTCAATAAACAAATTAATAGATGAAAACAATGAAATATTAACTGACCAGATGCACATTCTTAGTACTATTAAATCATATTATGAAAAATTGTATACTACAAAATATCCTGATGAAAATCTAACCAGTAATTATATTTTTGATACAAAATTAGAAAACAGGCTTCAGGATCAGGATCAATCAATTTGTGATGGAAAGGTAACTGAAGAAGAGTGTTCTAATGCAATAAATAATATGAAATCAAATAAAGCCCCAGGTTTGGATGGACTAACGGTAGAATTTTATAGAGAATTTTGGGGAAAAGTCAAATTTTTTTTAATTGATGTTCTAAATAAAAGCTATGATGAAAAGCTACTGAGTTTTTCTCAGCGGACTAGTGTTTTATCTTTATTGTTTAAAAAGGGGGATCCCTTAGTTCTAGATAATTATAGACCTATTTCTCTTTTAAATGTTGATTTAAAACTTCTTTCTTATGTTCTAGCACAGCGTTTAAAAAAAGTTTTAGAAAAAATTGTAAATAATGACCAAACTGGATATATTAAAAACAGGTTCATTGGCTTCAATCATAGACAAATACAAGACATTATTGATTTTGCTGAATCTTATAATGTTGAAGGGGCAATAGTCTTTGTTGATTTTAAAAAAGCGTTTGACTCACTTGAATGGACATTTATCTTGACAACTTTAAAACATTTTGGGTTTAATGAATCGTTTATAATTTGGGTTAAAACTTTATACAGTAATATTCAAACTTGTGTAATGAACAATGGCTGGATATCAGAGATTTTCAAAAACTCGCGCGGAATACGTCAAGGTTGTCCTTTATCTGCTTTGCTATTTGTTTTATCAGTTGAAATCATGGCTCTTCGAATAAGAAATAATAAGGATATCAAAGGTTTTCAGATAAAAATAGATGAACAAACACATAGTATAAAAATTTCGCAATTAGCAGATGACACAACACTATATTTTAACTCTAAAAACGATATATCCGTTGCTATGAACGAAATTGAAATTTTTGGTAATTTTTCAGGTTTAATGATAAATAGAAATAAGACAGAGGGGTTGTGGATTGGGAAACTAAAACACAGTAAAGATAAGGTAGAAAATATTAAATGGACAAACAAACCAATAAAGACCTTAGGTATTTATTATGGTCATGATTACATAGAATGTGAAAAACTTAATAGGGAAAAAAAAATTGAAAAAATGAATAGCTTATTTTTGTCATGGTCAAAGCGAAATCTCTCAATATTGGGTAAAGTACTAATCATTAAAGCTTTGATTATACCTATTTTTACTTTTATTGTTAGTTCCTGTGTTATTCCAGAAAAATACAAAAAAGAGATAGAGAGTAAGTGTTTTAAATTTATATGGAATGGGAAACCAGATAAGGTAAAAAGAAATACATTGATAGGAGATTTTGAGAAGGGTGGACTGAAAATGATAGATATAGAAAGTTATTTTATATCTTTGAAGGCATCATGGGTAAGTAGATTAGCTGACTCAAAATTTTCGAATTGGAAATTGATACCACTAAAATATTTAAATGTATTTGGGAAAATATGGCTTATTTTTAAAATGAACATAGATGTGAAAAAACATAAACAGTTTCTAAATAATATCCCCGAATTTTACAAAAATGTTTTGACCAGTTGGATAAAAACAGGTGGTGGTCAATTAAGTTCACCATTGACATTCAGTAATGTAAGAAAGCAAATTTTATGGGGAAATAGATTTATTACATTTGAAAAAAAATATTTATTTTTTAAAGAATGGATTAATAGTGGAATATTTTTTGTTAATGATATAATAGATAATAATGGTAAAATTACGCAAGAATTTATTCTTCACAAGTTAAAAAATAAATCTAATTGGATATCTGAATTTAGTATTCTCAAAAAAGCTTTCCCAAAGAATTGGATAGACATTTTAAAAACAGAAAGCTCAGTTAAAAGCATTGTAAATATCAAAAAAGATTATTTCATCTGGAACAATCAGTTTATTAATTTATCTACATTGTCTAATAAGTTATTATATAATAAACTGGTGAATGTTAAATTTTCAAACCCTATTGGTACACATTATTGGATTAATTATTTAGTGTTGTCTGAAAAACCAAATACAAGTAGTCTATATTTTTTCATTTTCAAATTTCTTGACGAAAACAAACTTAAAATGTTCAGATGGAAACTTTTTCATTTTATTATACCAAATAAAGTTTTACTTTCCAAATGGAAAATTGTTGGGAATAGTTTATGTAATTTCTGTAAATTAGATGAAGATTACTCTCATTATTTTATTACTTGTACCTTTCTAAAAGAGTTTTGGACAAAATTTCAGAATTTAATGAAGGGTTTGGGTATCGAAAACAAAATTACTTTGAATCATATAGTACTTGGATACAAGATAGATGATAAAAACTATCTTGCATTAAATTTTTTGATAACAGTTGTAGGGTTTTCCATCTACAAATCGTACTATATATCTGAACAGAAAACAAAGTATATTGATGTTTATAGAATATTTGCCAATGAATATATTAAAAGAATAAATGAAAATAAAACACTTCAAAAGTGTTCTTTTTTAATGAAAGTAAAAAATTATATAATAAATGCAAAATAAATAAATGTTTTCAAAGGTATTAAATAGAAATTGTATTTAGGTTGTATATATATTTCATGTAATTCTGATTATAGCCCTGGATAATCAGAACAAGATGTAACAGGGAAACACCAAAAGGAGCTTGGACTTTTGGCGTGTTAATTGTAGCAAGCATTTGAATAAAATATATTACGTTGTTAAAAAAAAAAAAACCCTAACCCATAATCCAAGAGATATGGCTCTTTAAAGTAGTAAAGTAAGTAAATTTATGGTTTCCGATGATAACATAGTTTTGCTCAACATGAACATATATTACGAATTTAGTTTGTTACACATATTTTCATTGGTTCTTCAACCCTGAATGTCAGCATATATTCGGGAAACAGACGGGGTATATATTTCAGTCCCCAAAAACGATTAAAACATGGACGACAAAACATTACGCTTCACTGAATCAATGGTATACTACGGAATAATAAATGTATTTTTACCAAATTAAATGCTGTTTTTATACTCAAAACGGCTGCATGAACAAAAAAATATTACAACGTTTAATTCCGTCACAAATACCTGATCGATTCAGCAGACTCCTATGTTCCACGGCTGTACCATAACAAATAAACAAAACGTTGAGCCTTGAAAACTTTCGACGTCATGGGGCCACACCAAGCGGGTTTTATTTACATGTAGTTAACATTTAAATTATTGAAACTGTTTCGCAAACCCGTTGTTTTGTTATGTAATATATCAATGTTATATTTATAAAGTTTATAAAATTTACTACATATGAAACTGTATTGATTTAGAAATTTAGTACAGTATTTTCCTTCATGAGACCCTATACATGAAATATGTTGTGGCACATATTTTGACGTCATTGAAGAATGACGTCAAAGGTACGGAAACGGACATCTAGTGATACGAAAAATGAAAATAAAAGAGGCAAATTTATTTAATACAGTTGGATGTTGTATTAAAAAAAAAAGGTTAAATCCGTAATTAATATATTTGTTATTCAGCTATCAGACAGGGTATATAATGTGACATTCCCGGCTTAGGATCTATATTCCTTGTTATTCAGCTATCAGACAGGGTATATAATGTGACATTCCCGGCTTATGATATATATTCCCTTCGGCTGCGCCTCAGGGAATATAGATCCTAAGCCGGGAATGTCACATTATATACCCTGTCTGATAGCTGAATAACATATAATATATCTTTCTATTTTGGCATTATAAATACAGATCGAGTTGGAATTGTTTTCATGCTCTTGAATATTGCACCAACTGTAAAGAGCCATCTTCTAAAATCAAATTGCGCATCAGTTATAGTATTATATGTTTTTGACCAATTAATTCAGCGATTGTTAATACACATTTTCCATATTCACGATTTGAACCTCAAGTTATACATTTATAATAGGAGTTATTTCCTTTACGACAGGCAAAATGATATCCGTTCTAACAAGAGCTATGAGAAGGACAATGAATTTGAGCATACTTTTCTTATAATTGATAGCTATTTTAACCTAGCAAAAAAGTTTTATAGCAAATAAAAATTTACAAGTTGCTACAACTTTAAAATTTTACACATATTATGATTAAAATATGTTATTTCAATAAACCTTTTGCACCTTCCCGATTTGATTCTAAAACTATATCTTTTACAGATCAAAACGCTTAATAATTGAATTAGTCTACTGAAACAACGATTCGCTTATAGACAAGATACAAGATACAAGATATTTTATTTTCCAATCATGGAGCCCAGTACCAGGGGTATTTCGTATGAAAATTCGCGATTTTACGCCAAAAAAGCAGATTACAGAATCTCCCTCCTACCCCTAACCTCCAATTCTAAAAATAAAACCGTGATGAGCAAACTACATTGTATGTCAAATTTGTAGTTTAAGTTTCACTTCAATCCATTGAGTGGTTATTTAGGAGTTGCGGGATGCAGAATCCTCCTCCTACCCCCTCCACCCGGCCTTCAATGGAAATTCTAAAAACCATTGTGCGCAACTACAATGTATTTCAAGTACATTATATAGTTTAAGTCAATCAATTGCGTGGTTACAGTCAGGGGAGTTGCGGATTGCAGAAATCTTACAGACGGACGGACGAACGGACGGAGATCAAGTGTTTGAGCAACGGGCGTAAAAACCTCATTACACTAAAAGATCAAACAACAAAAATGTATCAAAGTTCTCGAGAAATATGTTTACGGAAATCAGGTGTGAGATATGCATAAACCATTTTGTCGAGATTATTTTCACACTTTCATGTGCAGTTGTAGATATTAATTTATTACAAATAAATTGTAGTCAGAATTTTTTGTTAAAAATGTGTAAAAAAATTGTACAGACATCCATTGGTAGATATACATAATATAAACGTACCCGGACAAAGGATTTGTTCACACTTTCTTGTGCAGATACCTCGGGCAGATGCAGAGATTGTTACAAATAAATTGCCGCTATTTTTTTATTTTTTTTATTAATATGTTACTTTTGTATTTTAATGTACAATATACCAACGCGTATTTTTACTGATCTTTACTTGAAAAGTAAAAGGCAACATTTTCGGGTATTTGTATACAAATCAAACTTATATTTTTTTTTCATATGAAATTGCAGAATTTCGAATTCAAGAACTATTTGAACCATTATTTAAAGAGAAGTGACCATTTTCTTGGGACACTCAAGTTTCTACACACTGTCTCAGTTTCATCATCTGATTCTCTCGGTATAGGTTTTCGTTGTATGTTTTATAAATGAGATCAATTGTTAAATTAATTATTCGAAGTATTGATTGAATTTACTTTTTAGTTTACCTTTGACTTTTCTCGTCTCGTCGAGGAATCAGAAATGTATCCAATCTTGCTTGTTTTCTTGGCCTAGAATTTTCGTCCATTTTATAATTTCTAAATAGCACGTGTACATGTAGTTTTAAAATTGACTGCAGAAATAATGTTTAATTAGCGTGAGAAAATAGTTGATGTCTGGTACCTCGGAACTAATCAGAATGGAATAATCTTTGAACTACTGACGGCGAATACATATATGTTTGTCAGTAACTTGCGGCAGGTCGGTGGTTTTATCCGGGCACTCCGGTTTCCTCCACCAATAAAACTGACCGCCACGATATAACTGAAATATTGTTGAAAGTGACGTTACATAAACCAAACCAGACCATACCTCTTAAGCATCAATGTCGAAATCAAAATTTATAATGTATCGATTTTATATACAAATAAAGATTGGGAGTCAAATGTTCCATAACAACGCTGCTCACTCAAATAGATGTGAGTGTCGGTATTTTACATTTATACCTACATGTGGAAAACATGTGTATGACTGAAATAATGAGGAAGAAAGGGGGTCAGGACCATAAAATTAGATTAACTCCGCCACCTTGTTTTGAAATGCCTGTTTCAAGCCAGGAGAGTAGTGTCTGGTTCAAGCTAGGCGAGTGTCATGTATATGTGATAAGGGTACCGATTTAGGCTGTGTTTTGTTACTACGATGTTCCATGTGGATTTCGGGTTTGGAACTGTTCTGGCGGTTTAGTATTTTTCTATATTATTCATTTAATTTGTTATGGCTATAGAAACATACTGAATTGAATAGTGTTAACCTTTTCTGATATTTTATATAAAAACAAATTTAATTCATTAAAGCATATATACATACATGTAGATACAAATTATAAAAAAAACACACATGAGTAAACAAAGTTATATGAACTATTTTTTAGGATTTCAATATACAAATGTATACTAATCGAATGAAGGTATGTATGGACTTGGTGCTACTTCCATCAGTTTCTGTAAAAATCTAGTCACTGAATCTGAAGAAATATATAATTGTGATTTACTGTCAATAAAACAATAAAATATACATTAAACCAAAACCGACAATAAATAAAATCTAACAATCAGAATCATCGATATGATATAAATGAAGTTCATTTTGAGTATATCTTTTTACAAGAATTTATATCTATGATACAGATCAACTATACATTTTGAAACAAGATCGGATATTTGAATCAAGTTTAAATCTTCAATGTCTGAGTTGATAAGAATGGTTTCAAAAACAATACGTGATGACATCATTTTTCCAATAGTCAACTTCCCATTCATCAGAAGAAGAAAAATCAGCCGCACCAGCGTATGAAGTATACATTTCATAACTCGTACGTTATTTTAAGGCCTGTGCCCAGGTACAGCTATTTTGTGGACAGAGCTCAGCTGCTGACACAAGGGTTAATAAAATAAGGCTACGTTGTTCCTAGGTTGAGGTCATCGCTATAAATATTGCATGGCCGTCATCACGAACTGGTTGATCGTCCAGAAACATCTTTGTTTCAAATGACAATGGATCTTTTCACTAAATGTTTTTCGTTCCTCTATCACCGACAAGGTCTGTACCGTACTTGACTATGAGTAAAACAATGAGTGTCTTATAAGAATCAGGAACTATTTACCCTTCACGAGCACCCGGGTTCACCCCAAATATTTGATGGAGTCCGCGTTGCTTATTTTTTTAGTTTTCTGTGTTTTTTGGGGTTTTTGTTTTGTTTCTCTTCTCTTTTGTGTCATGTGCACACTATTACCTGTGTCAATTCTTGATTGCCCCTTCGGTTTTCTCTAATATTTTTATATTATTATAACATTCTTTTAAAAGAGAACTAAAATTATTAGTATGTAGTGATAAAATTGATAAACAAATAAAATGAAACCTGTTTAAACCGAACTTTAAATCAACTAGAATCCTGCATAAACCGAACTTTTGATAAATACAAATGTAGGTACATGTATTTCTCTTCTATTTTAAATAAAAGCCTGTATAAACCGAATACATGTCTATTCTGAGCACATAAGTTGGTCTCAAGGAGGTTCGGTACAGACAGGTTTCACAGTAATACATGTCTATTCTGAGCACATAAGTTGGTCCCAAGGAGGTTCGGTACAGACAGGTTTCACTGTAATACATGTCTATTCTGAGCACATAAGTTGGTCCTAAGGAGGTTCGAGACAGACAGGTTTCACTGTATTACATGTCTATTCTGAGCACATAAGTTGGTCCCAAGGAGGTTCGGTACAGACAGGTTTCACTGTAATACATGTCTATTCTGAGCACATAAGTTGATCCCAAGGAGGTTCGGTACAGACAGGTTTCACTGTAATACATGTCTATTCTGAGCACATAAGTTGGTCCCAAGGAGGTTCGGTACAGACAGGTTTCACTGTAATACATGTCTATTCTGAGCACATAAGTTGGTCCCAAGGAGGTTCGGTACAGACAGGTTTCACCGTAATACATGTCTATTCTGAGCACATAAGTTGGTCTCAAGGATGTTCGGTACAGACAGGTTTCACAGTAATACATGTCTATTCTGAGCACATAAGTTGGTCCCAAGGAGGTTCGGTACAGACAGGTTTCACAGTAATACATGTCTATTCTGAGCACATAAGTTGGTCCCAAGGAGGTTCGGTACAGACAGGTTTCACCGTAATACATGTCTATTCTGAGCACATAAGTTGGTCCCAAGGAGGTTCGGTACAGACAGGTTTAACTGTAATACATGTCTATTCTGAGCACATAAGTTGGTCCCAAGGAGGTTCGGCAGACAGGTTTCACTGTAATACATGTCTATTCTGAGCACATTAGTTGGTCCCAAGGAGGTTCGGTACAGACAGGTTTCACTGTAATACATGTCTATCCTGAGCACATAAGTTGGTCCCAAGGAGGTTCGGTACAGACAGGTTTCACTGTAATACATGTCTATTCTGAGCACATAAGTTGGTCCTAAGGAGGTTCGGTACAGACAGGTTTCACTGTAATACATGTCTATTCTGAGCACATAAGTTGATCCCAAGGAGGTTCGGTACAGACAGGTTTCACAGTAATACATGTCTATTCTGAGCACATAAGTTGGTCCCAAGGAGGTTCGGTAAAAACAGGCTTCACTGTAATACATGTCTATTCTGAGCACATAAGTTGGTCCCAATGAGGTTCGGTACAGACAGGTTTCACTGTAATCGTTTTCAGTTGTCAAATTGTGTGACAATAAACTATCATTTACGTTGTCTCACGACGGTTGCCACACGTGAAGCAGGAACTGTTAACGCTTCCGGAGCACCCGAGTGCAACCCCGGTTTTTAGTTGGGTTCGTGTTGTTCCATTTTTAGTTTTCTGTGTAATATTTAGTAGATCACTGTTTGTTCTTTTTGGACTTTTTATTTTGGACTTTGTATCATCTTTCTTTCTTCGACTTACGACTTCTGATTACCCTTTGATATCTTCAATGTTTTCTTCGCCGGTTTTTGATTCTACAGTGTTTGGAAATAAATGCATAAATAGCAAATAGTTCATGGCACTGAGGGTCATATGGCAAGATATGGACCGGTCCGTCACCAAACAAATATTATATGGACCGAAGCTTCTGAGGTCCATATAATATTTTTTTGGTGATGGACCGGTCCATATACATTGTACTGCCATATGACCCGAAGTGACATGAACTATTTGCTATATTATACTTTTTTATCTAAAATAATGCAGGTACCTGGCCGGTCCATATACTACCGGTCCATATACGAAAATAGTGACCGGCTGCGCTAACAAAGACAAATAGGGAAAATAAAAATAAAGTGTAATATAAAATAATACTTACCAAAATGGCCAGTCATCAATTGGAAATGAACAAGTGGAATATAAAATAGCAGTCCACCAACCACAAACAAGAAGGCATATAAAAACTCCATTCGAGGGTCTTGTATTATTGGTGCTATCACAAGGTATATGGAACAGGCTAAGAATATTATTGGCAACAAAATGAAAACCTGTTAAGAAGGAACATTATGCATCAAAACAAACATTACAAAAAATGAGGAAGAACATATTAAGTTGTCATGGTATATGTAAATATTATTTTTTTGTAATACTGTGAACCAGTCTGATTAAACCCATGGTGTAATAACGTGTGTGTTGGCCTATAGCGGCGTAGATATGTGTTTGAATTCAAATCGGATCATTAGTAATAATATCTCATAGAATTGGTTGTAGGTCCGTTACCAGCTAACGTTAAGCATTAAGTTGTAAAGTTGTAGAAGCGACAGCATACCAGACTGCGAGTCAGTCAACATAATGTTTTTATTATGGATGAACTATAAATTCATTACCCTAATACTATAAATACTTCCCGTGTATCTAACAGTACAATATGTAACATATCAACGTTCATATTCGTAGATATGAAGATTTTAACACTATGAAGTACCACGGTACGCCCCGAGAAGTATCGAGAAACTGAATGGTATTGAAATCTTCACATCTATGGATATAAATGTAGACAGCGAATTTATTCCCTATCTTTGTCTAGATCGAACCACTTACGGGTCAATTGCACCAAATTTAAAACGTAAAAGTATCATGAAAAATGTATTTGATATTTGAAAAAATGGATTGTCGTTGCAAAGTGTAGATAGAAACTTTGGTAGAACCCTGCAATATTTCAAATGCAATGCGTTTTACTTTCATAGCAAGAAAATTCAGACCAAGTTGTATTTGCCGCTCAACGACGCTCACTAAAACATTATATTTAATGTGACGTTGACGTATTTCGTAATAACTTATGTTCTCTTTGAGCCGTATCCTTTTACTAATTTCTAGATCAGAATCGAATTTCAGATTGATCTAGGTGATTTTAGTCCTACCGGTGTCTAAATAGCTTTCCTAAAGGTACCAACAATGATAGACGTATGATTGTATCAAGCCGCTACCAGGCGCTATTCCTTTATTTTGTTTATTGGTAAGGTATTTTACTTATTTATGTGATTGCATTTTTAATATGTTGGGACCATCGTGGCCATGATCTTATGGCAGTTTAATTTAAAACTAAGAAAGGTTTGAAGATACCAAATGGGTAATCGGAAGTCGTTTATCGAAGTAGGACAGACAGCACAATGGTCAAAAGAACAAAAAAGCTACCTATCCAAACAGTGCCTATCACCACTAAAGTTGTGCATTCGAATCCAAGTCATGGCGACGTGTACTCAATACAACATTATGTGATAAAGTTGGTCAGTGAGTTGCAGCAGGTCAGTGGTTGTATTTGGGTACTCCGGTTTCCACCTCAATAAAACTGACCGCCACGAAATAACTGAAATATTGTTGAAAGTGGCGTTAAACACCATAACCACAACCCCCTCATTTGATATTTAATATATTTATCTATTTATGTAATGTTTTTTTAATTTAGAAAATCGATCTATTGGTATTCATATCAAATTATACTTAAAAGATTCTACCTTCCTATCTAGTAGTCAGTTAACAACGAGCATTCATTGACCCTACTCTTGTACTCTCCATGTTTATGTTGTCATTTATTGACCCTACTATTGTACTCTCCATGTTTATGTTGTCATTCATTTTTAAGATAGTGTGTGGTCTTTTTGAGTGGAAGCAAAAAGGTGCAGGTTTTTATCGTTTGTCTATATATATATATCAGGTGCGGATCCAGGATTTCAAGTTAGGGGGGAGGCGTACTTAAAAAAATTGCGCCGAGCGGAGGGAGGCGCGTAAATTTTTGGGGTATTTCGTGTGAAAAATCATATTTTTTTTTCCAATTTTAGGGGGGCCCCCTCCTGGATCCGCCCCTGTATATTGCCGTTGAAGATCCAGTTATCAAGACGTAAGGGTTGGAACCTCATATAACAGTTTAACTCCGCAACATTGTTGTGCCTGGCTCAAGCCAGGACTTGGATTTCCAACGAAAAATGTCCTAGTCTTTTTTGTGGTCAGTGAGTTCAGTTAATATGAGAGGTGATTGTTTGTTTTGTTGATATTGGTGTTTATATCCAAGTAAAAGTATTTATAATTTAATCGAATTAAATATTTGAACAAAAGCATATACAGTCAGACCTACCCATGAGTACACCTCTATTAAGCAGTCAACTGTTTTGAAAGGTCACTTTTTTCTTGTCCTGTCATAGTAAATTTCATATAAATTTAACCTCTTTTAAGAGGTCACCTGTCTGATAAGACCACTTTTTCTTTATACCAAAGGTGACCTCTTAATACAGGTTTAACTGTATATGCGATATGTTTCTCTTTGTAGTACCTTTATTGGTCTGTGAACATCCTTCATCTTCCATCTTAAAATGAAGAGACACACAATGGCCAAGGCATAAAACAGCCACGCAGCAAAACTGAAAAAGTCTATCAAAGATCCTACATCACCAGGAATTAACATAAGCAATGCAATCACAGTCTGGAAAACATACAAATTACAATTGTTAAAAATGATATATATGACACTAATTTGTAGACATTTGAAGATAATTGTTTGTCATTCTGATTCGATATGCAATATTATATATAGAGCAACAAAAATATAGACATATATCAAAAGGGGGGAGAAAATATAGACATATATCAAAAGGGGGAGAAAATATAGACATATATCAAAAGGGGGAGAAAATATAGACATATATCAAAAGGGGGAGAAAATATAGACATATATCAAAAGGGGGAGAAAATATAGACATATATCAAAAGGGGGAGAAATTATAGACATATATCAAAAGGGGGAGAAAATATAGACATATATCAAAAGGGGGAGAAAATATAGACATATATCAAAAGGGGGAGGATAGGGATCTCACTAACCCGCTAAATCCCGCCACATTTCTGTGCCCGTCCCAAGCCATTTGTAGGTTATTATTAGATCTTTATTTGTCATTCTGATTATATATGCAATACTGGGAATAAAGTAAGAAAATATTTTTTTTTGTGATCAAAGGTTTGAGGTGAGAGATGAATGTTTGTTTAGTTGATATTGATGGAATTGTTGTATAGCACTGTGTAAACTTTCCCTTCATAGTATAAGATCATATATTAGATGATGTTCGTGTCGTTTAACAATAACACAACGATGTCACTAGTAGATCAGAAACTGTTGTCCCTTCCAGAGCACCCGAATTCACCATCGCTTGTTTATCTTTAGTCTTTTGTAGATACTGTTTGTCCTTTTTCTTTTGGACATTGTATTATATGACCTTTGAACTGCTGCTTCTGATTACCCCGTTGGTATTTTGAACCTTTTCATGTACTATATCATCTACTGGTATACAATTTATTTTCACATGATTGTACATGTGTGACAGGCATATTCGATGTCAGATACCAATGTGAGATTCATGCATGACAAATCACATGACCCCCTTTTGGCGTCACAATGCGTTGTGTAACAATGTGAAAACGTTGCAAAAACGAACTATTTCTAGAGAGTCTTTGAAAAACGTTGAATCTGTGATCACTTCAACTTGTAAGCTACTGTATTAATACTTTCAAGTTGCTTACAGCTTTAGATCAAGGATCAAATATAAAACTAAAACGCAAACGATAATTTCGGATATCGTATTTATTTTTAATTAAACTACACGGTTTAGAAGTAAACTATTTCACTAATAACTGTCATTTTCAAGTTGGACATACATATCTGATAATTTGCCGAAACATGTGAACAAATTAATCAGTGACGGTCAATAATGTGAAATGAGACAATTTCACCGTCTGGTTCCATTCACATTTTCTTTCTTCAGAAATTCGGCAAGTCTCGTTTCTGATATGGAAATCTGAACACTCAAATGGAATTGTCCCATCTCACATGTTTGACTATGACTGGTTATTATATTCAAGAAAGATTGTATTATTTACCGTACAGTACATGCTGCTTTAATATATATTTATCCTGCAATGACAGCATTTACCGACCAATATAGCCTGCCCAATTTTTTTTTTTGATATTGGTCAGTTATAAATAGAACATACAAATGTAAGCTCCGCCCACATCGGGGGATATTGTTTTCAAATACATACACAAAATTATTTCAAATACTTTTATCATCGTCCAGTAAACGTTTATTTACGATTTAAAATTGCAGGATAAATACAATACATGTGCACTGTCGAAGTATATAGGTAAATATGTGTATTCAGTGGCGTAGCTTCCATTGAGGCAATGAGGCAACTGCCTCACTAGATTTTTTTGCAGAAAACAAATTAATGTGATTAATATTATAAAAGTTGATTAAAAAACGAGAATTAAAAACCTTTGTCAAAGTTTTTATTAAAAATATATTCTACATCATTAATTGAAATCGTTTACGGAAACTTTTGGCTCCGTCATGTTACATAATTTAGTATAGTTTGTTGCCGTGTGCCAAAGTGGCGAAGCACGCCCGTTACGCCGGGCTTAAATCCGCTCTGAGATACAAGCGTATTTTATCTTCTCCTTTTGTTTTTCGATTGCAGATATAGATTCTATCTGAAACTCGGGAAGAAGCTTCATGTAGCCATGCACTCCCAAGGTTCTGAAATAAATTCACAAACACAGTCATTTGACGCATATCGAAATAGTTTTCTGCGTGTTATTTCGGTTGTTATTGAAATCATAAATTATCCATTTAAACTCGGGAAAATGCGTTTCAATCGCCCATTTTTTTTTTAATTTCCGGACCCCCCCTAGCATTTTTTCGCCTCGCTGCGCTCGGCGAATTGCCTCACTAGAAAAAAGACCCAAGCTACGCCACTGGTATTCGGAGAGAAACGAGGGAAAAGGCTCGGCGAAGCCTCGCCTTTCCCCCCGTTTCTAAGCCTCATACACATATTACCTATATGCTTCGACAGTGCACAAGTATTGTATATATATATATACAGGGAGTGGATGTAGTCGAGTGGTCTAGGGCGCTGGACGTAAGGCTAAGCGAATGGTGCTGCAGTGTAACAATGGTGTGGGTTCAAATCCCGTCGAGGGAAGAACAAAAATTTGACAGCTCTAAAATCTAATTCTAACACTGTTTGGTTTAATTTTCAGACGTATATATATTATATATATATATTGGTTGGTAGATTCCCTTAGACTTTATATATATATATATATATATATATATATATATATATGTTACAGGCAATTTCTTAAATTAGGCATTTTGTAAAATGCCTGAAATTTTAGTCAATTTACAAAATGCCTATTTCAGTCTGGCATTTTATAAAATGCCTGAAAATCTCTAGGCATTTTACAAAATGCCTGAATATTTTAACCCTTTTTCTACAAATTGCCTAACCCATTTCAGTCATTTAAAAAAAAATGAATTTAAATATAAAACAGCATTTATTTAAAAAGAGAACCTTAAAGTTTGACTTAAACATGTTAAATCATTTAATACTTTTATAGTATTGCCTTAAAGGGAAGGGAAGGGTTAAGGGAAGAGAAGGGAAGGGGGAATGAAGGGTTGAGGGAAGGGTAGGGGAAGGGAAGGGTGGTGGAAAAATCATGATAATGTTAAAAATTATAGACCAATTAGTTTGATGAATATTGATGTAAAAATTTTAAGTAAATTAATTTGTAATAGAATGTCTGTATTTTCTAATAATATTATAGGTATTGACCAAACATGTGCTTTAAAAGGTCGAAGTGTTTTAGATAATGCTCATTTACATAGAAATGTTGTTGATTATTGTAATCAGAAAAATATTAATTGGGCCTTTATATCCTTGGATCAGGAAAAAGCTTTTGATAAGATTGTTCATAAATTTTTGTTTAAAGTGTTAGAAAAGTTTAATTTTGGACCAAAATTAATAAAATGGATAACAAATTTTATATCACGATTTAACTTCATGTATTATTGTCAATAATTTTATTTTGTCAACCTGTACAAATTTTACGTTCAGTAAAACAAGGCTGTAGTTTGTCACCATTATTGTATGTTTTATGTTTAGAACCATTTGTAAGAAAAGTGTGTAAAGATAAAGATATTGAAGGTTTAAAGTTACCAGGTTCGCCCGAACAATGTAAAATTTCTGTTTTTGCTGATGACATCACTGGTATTTTAACCACTGACAAGAGTATTAAGAAATGTTTGTATTTAATTAATTTATTTGGTAAAGCGTCAGGTTCTAAGTTGAACAAAAATAAAACAAAAGGTTTATGGTTAGGAGCGTGGAAAGATAGAAAAGATAATTATACATTTGGTATTGATTTTGTAGAATGTATAAAGATTGTTGGTTTTAAGATTGGCAAGAATATAAGACTAAAGATGATATTTGGCATCCTATTTATGTAAAATTTGAAAAAGTATTAAATTTATGGAAATCCAGACATTTGTCTTTATTAGAAAAATCCATTGTTGTTAACGTATTAGCATCGTCAAAAATATGGTATATTGGTAGTGTCTTACATATGTCAAAACATTATATTTGTAAATTCCAACGTCTCATTTTTAATTTTGTGTGGAACTCTAAATCGGAGCCGTTTGCCCGTAAAACTATGTATTTAACTAAAAATTCAGGTGGTTTAGATATTGTTAATATTGAATATAAATTATATGCTTTACGTTTGAAACATATTCAAGAAATTATTCTTAAAAGAAATACAAAGTTTGTAAATTTTTCAATATATTGGATAGGTTATCAATTAAGGGATTTTAATTTTAGCTTAGCCATGTTAGCGTCACTATCTGTTCCACATAGTGACCTTGTATCACCTTTTTATAATAAATGTTTAAAGGTACTGAATATTTTTAAAGATAAATGTAATGATGTTGTATTAGGACAATACAATACGAAAACTTTATACAATCTATTATTAGATAATGATAAACATGTTATTAAAATAGTAAAACCAAACGTTGATATTGATTATTCTTTTGTATTCAAAAATGTTTTTGATAAATTTATAGACAAGTTTTCTAGAGATGTTATGTATAGAATTATTCATGAAATTCTACCTGTTAATATTTTAATGTTTAAATATAATATTTCTAAAAGGTATAGATGTGTATATTGTAATGAAGTTGAAACTTTCAGACATTTGTTCTTTGAATGTACTTTTAACTCACAACTGTTATTATTAATTAAAAATTGGATATTTGCTTTGTCAAATGGCATTATTTGTTTAAATTTTAAAAAATATTGTACTTCAAGATATTGATATCAGTAATAATAAAACAAAAAGTGTAATTTTATTGATTATATCTCTATATTGTAAAACTGTTTGGCTAAATAGAAATGTGAAAAAATTTGAAAAGAAAAATGTAAATTCAAATATATTATATATATTTTTTTTTATCTCAATTAAAATTGAGAATTTTGGGAGATTTTGAATAATGAAATTCAATGAATATTGGTGCAACAGTGATTTGTTTTGTAATGTGAAAGATAATATATTAAATGTAACCTTTTATTGAAAATGAACATATAATTAGATCATTATGATAAAATATTGTTAATTTATCTGTGATATTGCTGCTACTTATATAGCATTTTATTATGTATATATATGTGATTTTATTTGAATAAAGTGCTTAAAAAAAAGGTTATTGCTAGTAATTCCAGTTTATTATAGATGTTATGGGACCATTGCACATTAGTCTTTATGAAGAAAATTCATTTACATAAATCAAACATTAAATATCTAAGGAGATATATGTTTCAGCTAATACAGAATAAGTCAAAAGATGCAAAGTAATCTAAATGTAATCAGAAAGTAATCGTGATTACAGGGTCAAAATGAATGTAATCGATTACATTACGATTACATGTAATATAAACAAAATGGCCGATTACAGATTACATCCGATTACATGATAAAATGCAATCAATTACAACTGATTACGATTACAAATTACGATGACCACATGTCTGCCAATCAGCATCAATAACTGCCTGTGGCGGCCATGTTTGCTAAGGGATCGGGACTAAATGAGCAATCTTTATAGAGGGCCTTCCATAGATGCTTCCTACCAAGTTAGGTTCATTTGGTCAAGCGGTTTCAGAGTCGAAGAATTGTTTAGGAATCGACCAATCAGCATCAAGAACTGCCTGTGGCGGCCATGTTTGCAACGAATTGAGCCGAAATGAACAAGCTTTATCGAGGACCTTCCATATATGCTTCCTACAAAGTTTCAATTCATTTGGCCAAGCGGTTTCAGAGATTTTTAGAAATTGACCAACCAGAAACAATAACTGCCTATGGCTACTCGGTTTCAGAGGTGAAGACTTTTTAGAAATCAACCAATCAGCAATAATAATTGCCTATGGTGGCCATGTTTGTTAATGGATGAGGACGAAATGAACAATCTTTATAGAAAACCTTACATAGATGCTTCATACTAAGCTTCAGTTCATTGGGCTAAGGGGTTTCAGAGCAGAAGATTAAAATGTGAAAAGTTTATGGATCAAATGATGACAATAGCTCACGTTCCCTTTGACAACGTCTGCTCAAAAGCTTTGATGAATACCAGGGTGATAACACAAATTCTAACATAACGTCCTTCTTTCGCTTTGTAGACAAACGAGCGATTTATCGATGGTGTAATCTCGTTCACACATGCGCCGGTGAATGTGAGTGACTTTTCCATTGGCAGCATAAATGATGTGTGACACTTTCCGCAAATATAAATATAAATTGCCGTCTTCCAATCAAAGTATACTACCGTATTTGTAATCCTAGACATATCAGAATCGAAATAAATCATGGAAGCATGAATGTGCTTTGAGTTTTAACATGGGTTGGCAGATATTAGTAAATTTTATCCCTCGCCTCTGGGCAAACTTCTGATGTTTATGCTTATGTTTGAATGGTGCAAGGTACATTGTAGTTTACTTTCATGGATAACACTTTGAAACCTGTGTCATACATTGAACAGATGTAAGGTAGCTTATTTTCATGGAGCACTTCATGACTCCTATTCCATGCAATAAAGAAAGGTCAGGTAGCTAATTTTCATGGACCATGCAACGAAGGAATGCGAGGTAGCTAATTTTCATGGACAAGCTTCTGATGCTTATGCTTATGCTTGAAGGGGCCAATGCAAGGTAGTTTATTTTCATGGATAACACTTTGAAACCTGTGTCATATATTGAACAGATGTAAGGTAGCTTAATTTTATGGAAAAAGTCATGACTCCTATCCCATGCAATGAAGGAATGCGAGGTAGCTAATTTTCATGGGCAAGCTTCTGATGCTTATGCTTATGTTTGAATGGTGCAAGGTAGTTATTTTCATGGATAACACTTTGAAACCTGTGTCATACATTGAACAGATGTAAGGTAGGTTATTTTCATGAAAAACGTCATTACTCCTATCTCATGCAATGAAGGAATGTGAGGTAGCTAATTTTCATGGGCAAACTTCTGATATTTATGCTTATGTTTGAATGGTGCAAAGTAGTTTATTTTCATGGATAACACTTTGAAACCTGTGTCATACATTGAACAGATGTAAGGTAGCTTATTTTCATGGAACACTTCATGATTCTTATTCCATGAAATGAAGAAAGGTCAGGTAGCTAATTTTCATGGACCATGCAATGAAGGAATGCGAGGTACCTAATTTTCATGGGCAAGCTTCTGATGCTTATGCTTATGTTTGAATGGTGCAAGGTAGTTATTTTCATGGATAGCACTTTGAAACCTGTGTCATACCGGTACATTGAACCACAGGGGCTAGGTGCGTCCGAAAAAAAAAAAAAAAAAAAAATACTATATAGTATTATATAGTATTTTTTTTTTTTTTTTTTTTTTTCTTTTTCGGACGCACCTATATAGTATTTTTTTTTTTTTTTTTTTTTCGGACGCACCTAGCCCCTGTGCATTGAACAGATGTAAGGGAGCTTATTTTCATGGAAAACGTCACGACTCCTATCCTATGCAACGAAGGAATGCCAGGTAGCTAATTTTCATGGGCAAACTTCTGATATATTCGGAAAACAGATGGAGTATATATTTCAGTCCCCAAAAACGATTAAAACATGGACGACAAAACATTACGCTTCACTGAATCAATGGTGGAATAATAAATGTATTTTTACCAAATTAAATGCTGTTTTTATACTCAAAACGGCTGCATGAACAAAAAAATATTACAACGGTTAATTCCGTCACAAATACCTGATCGATTCAGCAAACTCCTATGTTCCACGGCTGTACCATAACAAATAAAATGACGTTGAGACTTGAAAACTTTCGACGTCAGGGAATATAGATCATAAGCCGGGAATGTCACATTATATACTTGATGTAAATGAATGAATAGGAGTTTGCTATCCATTTCTGGGATAAATCTATCTAATTAAATAGATTTCCTCGCCTACATCCACCACCCTTTTTTCGTTCAAAAATACTAATTACCAAGAATCTATCAAAACATGGTAAAAGGGGAATAACTGGAATAGTATTTTTAATGTATTGTTATGTGCTAATTTTCATGGCTAACATTTGGAACACCTTTGTGGTTTATGAAAATCTCGTTCCGAACGTCAAAAAGTAGCTAATAATTATGGTAGCTAATAATTATAGGACACCGGGAAAGAAAAATTAAGAATATAGTCTGCCTATTCATGTTCCCAATATTTGTCGCTCTTGATTTACTATGTATCAAATAATACAAGCGATACAGTAAAAACAAATATTTTTAACTTACAGTAAATATTAAACATGGAACAGGTGTGTATCTTTTACAGTTAACATAAGACAATACTTCTGGAAATTGTTCGTCCCTAGCTGATGCATATAATGTTCTGTAAAATAACATATAAGGGTCATAGCATGTAGAGGTTGTAAAACGTGTTACTCTCCTGTTGTATAATGTTCTGCTGAAATAATACATAGCATATTTAGGCTACATAAAAACATGTTGCGTTCCTATTGTATATATGCTATTGATATTTATCAATTTTGTTTTCATTGTCTTATGAATGTTTATCATGTATAGGGGTTTCAGGTCACGTGACGTTATCGTGTAATCAATGGCGTAATACTGCTTTTCATTTGTATGTTGTCTTTATGCAATTTTTAAAGGTTTATTCGTATGTTAAAAAATTATTTTTTGTTATACACAATTAAAAAAGCTTTATATCTTGTTGCCTTTTAATTTTCTGGAAGTTCCCGTGTCTAGATTTTGATCGACAGCTATTTGAAGTGAACAATTGTTTAACGGTATTGATTTTTGTGTTTCACGGAAAACGGACTACATTTTAAACTTATATTTAAATGCATTGCGTGTTTTGATTAGCTATCCGCTTGGCGCCTTAAGGAATTCGTCTTCGAGAGGCCAATCAATGGAAAGCTTATATCCTGAGCTTTCCATAGGTATGTGCCCTTTTAGAATTGAAGAATGCTGGACAGAAATATGTAAACAGAAGCAAGAAATTGAAGATTTTCAATGGTAAGTTGATATTTTTTATTTAAAGGGCACTAATAATCGAATTCTCTGACATTTTTCACATAAGAATAGTGATTTTGATAATTATTTTAATTGAAAATACCGTGTGGAAATGTTGTTTTAAACGACCCGTTTTGAGTTGTTTTTTTTTGGGGGGTTTTTTCAGGACGTCGTCAGAGATGACAGTAAAACACAACACATGGGGTTATCTCAGGTAAATATTTATTACTTAACTGTTATTTTCAATTTAATGTATAAATCCAAATGCAACAAAGGTTTGACAAAAGGCAGTAGTGTATAGGATAGTTGAGCAGTGTCAGTGACAACCTATGAAAAGGGGGGGGGGGGGGGTAAAAAAAATGTTTAAATATTTTTACATACAAACAAGCTATGTATTCCCTGACCTGATTCTTCATTCGTATTGGAACACACATGTACATGCTGTAGACAAAATTGTTCTTGTCTTAAGAGGCCAATTAAGGCAATAAGCCCTTATTAAGGGGGTAGAGGAGTTTGATTTCCAGGTGATCCAGTCCAAAGTCATTCTTACTATTATATATTATTTACATATTTAACATAAAATTAATTAATTTTTACATCTTTTCCCCATTTTCCTGTAGAATTAAATCATCAAAATACTGAGTTCCTGTGAGTGTGATTATAAGGTAACACATTGTTTCCCATTCATAACTGGTATAGATAAATATGTGAAGTGTATGAATAAATAGAATAATATTATTTTTACTCTAAATTTCTAAGCTTGATATGTCGTCAAGACAGGGCCGTAGCTACATTGAGGCAAATGAGAAAAATGACACATGGCAATAAATTTAAAAAATATTTACATATACATAGAAAATAATCATACCAGTGCTTTTCTAGGTATGATTATTGTTTAGCATCGAGCAGTATTTCAGCTATATTCAGGACGAGAACAAATTATTTTTCTATTTACATTTGTATAATAAGCCATTAAGGGTGCAAAGTGTAATTACAATATTGTCTACTACCATGTTTTTTTGTTTTAAATGAAAACATCAGGTATCAAGTCCAATTCTTCGAAATGACAATTTGAATTATTTGTGTCGCTCCCATTTTCCATAAACTTCAATTTATAACCAGTTGAGTGATTACAGTCCCTGGCAGCCTCTAGTTTAATGGACCATTAAAATAAATTTTGCTTTAAAACAAGACAAATGTCCAAAATACACCGGTTCCAACATATCTTTTTTTATACAATGTAGCTGAAAGTTTTTACAGGTAGTAAGAGGACTGCTAGTCAGTCCTCTGAAACTTAGTTTAAATTTGGTTTCTGTCGAGCAATTATTTTTGTCAATTTGTTTTCTATATCTTTTTGTATGAATAATACTGTATATTTTTTCTTATTGTTTTTTTTTAGTTTGGGACTGCTGGACAGTTCATGAGACTTGAAACAAAAGCAATATTGGTGGAAACCCAGTAATATTGGATATGATGCTACTGGACAGTATACAGAGGTGAAACATGTCATACTCTCATTTGATGTGCTACAGTAATAACATTCAACTTGTAATTGCTATATGACATTCAATGGTGGAATTTGATCAGATTGTCAAGAACTGTATACATTTAAACAAATGAATTTTAAATTGAAATAAAGTATTGAAACTATCTTCGTTTTGATATATTACATGCAATTCTTGCAAGTTTTTTTCTTCAATAACCATGTGCACATTGGTGGCGTAATGGTTAGCGTGCCCACCTCGAATGCAGTAGATCATAAGTTCGAGCCACAATTGGTTCAAACCAAAGACTATAAAATTTGTATTTGTTGCTTCTCTGCTAAGCATGCAGCATTAAGGAGAAAGAACAAAGACTGGTTGGCTCGGAATCAGAATAATGTGTCAGAGTGGAGTGACATGTCTAGTACTACATGTGGACTCGTTTCAGTGAGCTAGCACTTTAAAAAATCATACTCTGCATGTTGGTCTAGAACAAAGCGGATCTCATCATCACCTCATTGAAAATTAACTTGTTCGTGACATGATATAAGCTGAAAAATTGCTGAATTCGCATTAAACAGCAATCATTCACTCTGTTTTTCAAAATTCAAAATGGCAAACAGAATAGCGGCCATATTGAATTAATCAACACTTTTCCAAATAATCTCGAGTGTTATAGTTTATAACTTGTGAAAATAAAATAATTTGACTACCATTGAAAATATCTACAATTTGATATATTACAAGCTATATTTTCTGAATATTTAGTTTTTCACAATTCAAGATGGCCGCCAGAATGTCCGCTATTTTTAATTTTAAGTCTCCTATTTAAAACAAACACACAGTGTACATGTTATTACATTTATTATACTTTCACGACTCATTTTTAAACAATATTGCTAGTTTTTATTACTAAATAGCTATAATTCCCAGATTTTACGAAGGACAGTGGCCATTTTGGAAGCCATTTTGTCCGCCATTTTGTTTTTTTTATTAAAATCCGCAGAAACCAAAGTCTGCGACATACTCCACCGAAACAGAAAATGTATAGTTTCTATGTGATTACATGCATAGTTTGCCTTTTATTTATGAAAAAGTGCATAAAACAAGAGTAATTTACACTAAAATGGTGCCATGCATTATACATTCTATATATATCCATGTTGGTTACAAAATATGATATATTCTGAACACAAAAACGGTAATAACTTTGGTCATACTTGGAATTTTTTCAAAAGGTAAAGTGGAAAATGATGGTACAGTTGAGCCCTTTTATAATTTGTAATAACCAGGGTTCTGCAAGGTACCTCATTTTTTGGCATGAAACCCCTATCATGTATAAATTAGCAACATCCCAAACATTGACGCCATTTTATATCTTTAGATGGATGCAGGGTCTATAACTAAAATAATTGATCCGATATATATCGTGGGTGAGTGAATGATTGTTGTTTATCTAAATGTACAATAAACTACTCGGTATGGCACCTTTGGAATACATATACTGTTTTCTATTTCCATCATGAAACTGTTATGTGCATTTTTTAGAACAATCTTTATATTGTTTTGTTCAAATGGTTGTTACAATCTGCTTCATAAGCCCAGGACGTTAAACAACAATCAATCAATCAATCAACCCAAGCTTCTTATGAAGCCATATGCTATGAACATTTAAATGTTTCTATACATATGAGTCTTTCGATTTGATGCTCTGCATGACAACAAAAATCTTAAAAAAATTCTGAATTTAATGTAGGATAACAAAGAAACATCATTTTTATTTTCATCGAACACCCTCATGATAAAGGATGTTTGGGACAATAAGAATAGCTTAATCCCGCCACTTTGTATTGAAGTGTCTCTTCCAAGCCAGAAAAGTGAGCGGTCATTTATATGTGTGTTAGGGGAGCTGAAGTATAACTATATCAATTATGTTCATAAACAAGCACACAGCAAGTATTATCTCAACCTTAATGTAACCCCCATCCTGCTTACCTTCCGGGGAACCTGAGTTTACCCCCGGTTCTTAGTGGGTTCATGTTACCCGATCTTTAGTTATATGTGTTATGTTTTGTACATCGTTGCTTGTCCTTTTGTACTTTTTCTTTTGGCCGTTGTGTTGTCTGTCCTTCTTCGATTTACGGATTCTGATTACCTCTTTTGTATCGTAAAACTCAGTTTTTTTAATTGATAGCATAAACAATATATTACCTTACTCCAGCAAATAGTGTTCCATTGGCGGCACCAAAAGTAGAACATAACACAAATAAAGGCATGATGATACCAGCAGAACCAAGTACTTTTTCACCCCATTCCTGAATAAAAATCAACCATATTGCATTTACATTTCACACATATCACCAGCTAACATATATGTTTTGCGTTGTGTTGAATAAGATAAGTAAATATGTTTGTTTTCCAGTATATAATATAGTATTATTACGTGATGTTTTTCATATTGGCCTAGTTATAGGTCCGAGGCCTGCTGTATTGGCCTGAGGCGCAGCCGAAGCCCAATACAGCAGACCGAGGACCTATAACTAGGCCAATATGAAAAACATCACGTAATGATACCTTTATTAATTAACCAGTCCAATATCTTTCGGGACCTTTCCTTGCAAATGTCGAAACGTCTAGCGGGTTCCGATCTAGCTGTTATTGGACTGACTGGAATCGAGCCAATACGGAAAATATCGCATTGGACTGGTTTTTGCTTTATTGGCCCAATGAAAGTTTTTGTATTGTATTGACAGATTTGATCATATAAAGGCTAATAAATTAAAGTTAATTATAATTTTTGGAATAACCTTCATCAGGTCAATTTAAAGTCAAAAGATTGGAAACCCCAATAACATAAAAGTCTTTGATTGCAAGAAAACGAAAACCAAACAGGATATCCAAAATCTGCTCAATACAAAATTACTACAAATAAATTAAATCTTATCCTAGCTACAATATAAGGTCGTAATTGTATTACTACTGAATAGATACAAGTGTAATACATATCAATCTAATATTGAGGGCCCGGGTGGTCAATGAGTTAGGTAGTTGGATTACCTAACAACTCATTCAAGCCTATCACCAATACGACGTGGGTTCGCCCCCGGCTTTGTAAATTACAAAAAGGGTGCACTCGACTCGCAGCCGCAAGTGATAAAGTTTATCAGTTGCTTGCCCATGATCGGTGGTTTCCTCTGGGTACTCCGGCTTCTTCCACCGCTAAAACTGGTCACCATGATATAGCTGAAATATTGTTGAAAGTGGCGCTAAGCACCATAACTCATTAAATCAATCAATCTAATATTGTGTTCTTCGCCCTTTTGCACTGTTGGTTTTCAATATCCGTTCTAAAGGACATTAACGTCTTTTTGCAAGATGTTATACTGTATCCGACAGCCAATGTCTCTATCAAGTCGTTCAGTACACGTACAGAAATATGAGAGTTCAATGAACAGTCTGACTCTTAGAACAACCCCAGAAAGAATTCCCTGTGATTGATCTACTAATACCATCATCGTTGGTCAATATAGTATTGCGTTCTTAAGGAACGTGTCAACGATTCACAGTAGTGAATTCATCAACACAATTCAATATTGTGTCGGAGATAGTTATAAAGGTTACGTATATGAGGATGTTTACTTACAACAGAAGGTTAGTAAAGTCAGAGTTTAATAAACCATTTGTTTCCTGATTAGAATATACTTGAAGGATGATTATTTACCAAAATAAAATCGTGTCGTGCCAACTAAATTAGATATTAAGGTTATATTACTATCCCTAGGTCAATACCTCTGCTGGTTGACATTTAATCCCAGAGGGTATCATCTGCCCAGTAGTAAGTATTTTGTTACAGATATATATATTACTATCCCTAGGTCAATACCTCTGCTGGTTGACATTTAATTCCAGAGGGTATCATCTGCCCAGTAGTAAGTATTTTGTTACAGATATATATATTACTATCACTAGGTCAATACCTCTGCTGGTTGACATTTAATTCCAGAGGGTATCATCTGCCCAGTAGTAAGTATTTTGTTACAGATATATATTACTATCCCTAGGTAAATACCTCTGCTGGTTGACATTTAATCCCAGAGGGTATCACCTGCCCAGTAGTAAGTATTTTGTTACAGATATATATTACTATCCCTAAGTCAATACCTCTGCTGGTTGACATTTAATTCCAGAGGGTATCACCTGCCCAGTAGTAAGTGTTTTGTTACAGATATACTTATGTTTGAAATATACAGTGTCTAATTTTTTTCTCTCTGATTTTTTAAAACTAATGTCAATGTATTTCCGGCATAGGTAATTGTAGGTAACTGTAGGTAACTGTAGCAGATTTAGGCTATCCAGTTTAGGTCATTTGGCTTAATTGCTTTGAACAAAGTCTTAACATGTATTTAGCTTTACAATGTTTTGACTCCCAGAGTATCTGATGAAGGTTATTTCAGAAACGCGTCGTACACATTAAATTAGATATCTACGTTTATTTAACCACTGCAGCAGTATTATCATGGTATATCCCATGTGGATGGTTAAAGCTAGACTCGCCAATATAACTAGAGTAAAAACGACCATTTGGCATAAGGACACGGTTGATCCACGGCAGTTTAATATAATTCTGACTCGGCCGATATGCTCATCATTATTTCTAAATTAAGACCTAGATGTAAATCTATCCACGAGAACACTTAACCATTTACTCTGAATTACTCTCTACATGGAGCAGGTATATATTATTCTAAATCGAATTACATTATACAATTATTGACTTTGGAATAATTTGCTATCTGGATTTATCAACCTGAAAAAATGTAATATACCTTTTTAAAGGTTGATAAACCAGATATCAACCGATTCCAAAGTCAATAATTGTTTTATTTCATGAACATGTTTTATTGTTATCTACTTACAAATTCATCGTAATACAAATAAAATATCACAATGTTGGAGCGTTTGTTTATGATTCAGCGAAAAACAAATGTTAAACGCAACCCCATTGGTTATTGAACAACGAAAGAATAAATTTGATAGGATAGCAACAGTTCGTTTTTCCCTAATCTATGTTTATGCCTTGCGAGGGTGATATCACTTTCCGGACACCTGCCAGGATCTATTTTTAGCCGAGAGTTGTGATATAGCAAGTACTCAAAACCTCTTAAATCAGTTTTAAGCCAATCATATGCAAGCTAAATTACAGCCATGTAATACATGAAAATGATAACGGCTTCCTGACTCGTGGTAAATATGATATATCGTTGGAAGATAATGACTTCGTTTTTAAACACGAGTTCCATTTTATACGAATTTTTGATCAATTCCTGATTGTTGAGTTTAGCTTGTTTAAAACGAACACACAAACATAAACACACCATACGTAATATTTAAAGTTCTTTACCGTTTCCATGGTTTCCTACAAAAATGCTACTCTTTGGTATCTTCATAGTTTCTTACACCTTTTGTTTTCAATACGAAAGTTTCGCTAAATAATTACTATATATTTTTCGTGACTGTATATGCTCTTACTTAAATTTAATTTAAGACTGTAAATCGGAGAAATCTTATAAAGCAAAAGATGGTGTACATGTGTCTCATCCATATTGCACAAATAAAATATGTTTAAACGTCTATCTAAGAAATACAGTCAAACCTGCATTAAAGGGCAACTCTATATTAACAAATCACTGTCTATAAAGAGCAGTCTCATTTTCCCTATTAATGAATAGTGCATATAATTTTAACCTGTATTTAAAGGACAACTACTGATACAGGCCACATTTTCAGGTTCCATTGAGTGGCTTTTGTATACAGGTTTGACTGTTTATATACATTTACATGAAACATAACGTACCACAGCAACAGCTTCAGAGTTCAATAGACCATCTACACCAAGAACAACAAGATAGGAAATGTTCGTAAGAACATATAACGTTGTAACTAATAGTACACCTATGATATTGGCTCGTGGTAGATTTCTAAATGAGGGAATAAAAACAGATAGAATAAATAATATAGATGATAACAGGAAATAATTATACAAATATCAAGTCTAGAAAACAAAACCAATTTGAATATCTAAATGAGACATATCTGATTGTGTTTTGTATGTTATGATTGCTTCCTGGTTTCTTATCCGAGTGACTAATTGTAGCTAGACATGATACATTATAATTCAACGTCCCTCGCTAGGATCAATCTCTGCACCTTCTGAACCCAAGGTAATTGCTCACCTAACTGAACTAAATACGATCTCTACTGGAACAACTAGGGATTATTTAGATTTATTATGATACTCGAACAGCCAGGCTATTAACCCGATTCCGTTAGTTTAGTTTATGATGATTTTATTTGTTAAATTAACAAAAGGGATAGGACACAAGTTTTACCAACTTATGAAGTCTTCTCCCATTTATACAATAAATTCACATAGTATAATGATCATTCTGAGCATACATATAATACATATAGAGATATATTGTAAATAATTAACGAATTAATAAAAAGGTTGTGTTGGGTGGATACGAGGTTGGAGAGTAGATAATTATCGAGTAATTATACTACAAGGAATCTTTTTGAAGATTTAATAAAATTGAAAACGTGTTTGATGATATTAATATTTTCTTCGTATGTTAAATCATCCGACCCACGGGTTAGTAGATTCAAATTCCAAACCGATTCCGTTACATAACCACCCATTCAATTCAATTAATACCGAGATTTAGCCGTTTTTAACATCTGGGTTCCTTGCCTGATAAAGGATACGACCTCATGAAAATGCTAAAGGTTAGGCGTCCATCACTTTCGCCATTGCAACACCCCAAGCTATGAACTAATCCCGTACCTTCTACATTGAAGGCATCAGCTCTACCAACTGAGCTAAGCGAGGTCTCCATTATATCAACTAGCAGAGAGTATTGCAATTTATTATGATACCCGAAAGGCCAGGCTATAAACCTAATTTCCTTACAATAACACTGTAATCAAAATATAACCGTACATTAGTGAACGAAAAAAGAATTAATGATATACATAAGTCAAATAAATATTCAAATACTTACACATAAGGATTTTGTAGTTCTTCTGTAACATAATTCAAATTATTCCTGGAAAATGAAGATTTTTGTGTGGTTAATCATGAATGACAATAAATATTCAAAATTGTGCAACATTTCATGTTATTGTTTTTGTTTGTTGGTTTTTTTCATTAACATACATCACTATACTACGATTTATTTGTTCTATATCATTTAGTTTAAACATATTCTATTAAGTTCACCCTCGGTTTTTAATGGGGTTCGTGTTACTCGATCTTTAGTTTTATGTGTATGTTTTGTAGATCGTTGTTAGTCCTTTTGCCCTTTTTCCATTGGCCATTATTTTGTCTGTTCTTCTTCGCTGTACAGTTTCTGATTACCCCTTTGGTATCTTCAAGTTCTTCCTGTTAATTAATTCCTGATAAAATTACAATACAATTCAATATAATTAACAGGATTGAGAAACAAATTACTTGAACTTATAATCCATACCCATAGGAATAAAGCTACACTCACGTATTGAAGACACATGCATGATCGCATGATTTCACTAAGAGAGGGTCCATTATATGAGTTTAACTCTGCCACTTTATACCTGAAGTACCTGTACCTCTACCAAACCAGTAAAGTGAATGGTCATGTTTGTGTGTTAGTGGTATCAGTCGGGTAAGTGAGTGGTCATGTTTGTGTGTTAGTGGTATCAGTCAGGTAAGTGAGCGGTCATGTTTGTGTGTTAGTGGTATCAGTCAGGTAAGTGAGCGGTCATGTTTGTGTGTTAGTGGTATCAGTCAGGTAAGTGAGTGGTCATGTTTGTGTGTTAGTGGCATCAGTCAGGTAAGTGAGTGGTCATGTTTGTGTTAGTGGTATCAGTCAGGTAAGTGAGTGGTCATGTTTGTGTGTTAGTGGTATCAGTCAGGTAAGTGAGTGGTCATGTTTGTGTGTTAGTGGTATCAGTCAGGTAAGTGAGTGGTCATGTTTGTGTGTTAGTGGTATCAGTCAGGTAAGTGAGTGGTCATGTTTGTGTGTTAGTGGTATCAGTCAGGTAAGTGAGTGGTCATGTTTGTGTGTTAGTGGTATCAGTCAGGTAAGTGAGTGGTCATGTTTGTGTGTTAGTGGTATCAGTCGGGTAAGTGAGTGGTCATGTTTGTGTGTTAGTGGTATCAGTCAGGTAAGTGAGTGGTCATGTTTGTGTGTTAGTGGTATCAGTCAGGTAAGTGAGTGGTCATTTTTGTGTGTTAGTGGTATCAGTCAGGTAAGTGAGTGGTCATGTTTGTGTGTTAGTGGTATCAGTCAGGTAAGTGAGTGGTCATGTTTGTGTGTTAGTGGTATCAGTCAGGTAAAGTGAGTGGTCATGTTTGGGTGTTAGTGGTATCAGTCAGGTAAGTGAGTGGTCATGTTTGTGTGTTAGTGATATCAGTCAGGTAAGTGAGTGGTCATGTTTGTGTGTTAGTGATATCAGTCAGGTAAGTGAGCGGTCATGTTTGTGTGTTAGTGGTATCAGTCAGGTAAGTAAGTGGTCATGTTTGTGTGTTAGTGGTATCAGTCAGGTAAGTGAGTGGTCATGTTTGTGTGTTAGTGGTATCAGTCAGGTAAGTGAGTGGTCATGTTTGTGTGTTATTTGTATCAGTCAGGTAAGTGAGTGGTCATGTTTGTGTGTTAGTGGTATCAGTCAGGTAAGTGAGTGGTCAAGTTTGTGTGTTAGTGGTATCAGTCAGGTAAGTGAGTGGTCATGTTTGTGTGTTAGTGGTATCAGTCAGGTAAGTGAGTGGTCATGTTTGTGTGTTAGTGGTATCAGTCAGGTAAGTGAGTGGTCATGTTTGTGTGTTAGTGGTATCAGTCAGGTAAGTGAGTGGTCATGTTTGTGTGTTAGTGGTATCAGTCAGGTAAAGTGAGTGGTCATGTTTGGGTGTTAGTGGTATCAGTCAGGTAAGTGAGTGGTCATGTTTGTGTGTTAGTGATATCAGTCAGGTAAGTGAGTGGTCATGTTTGTGTGTTAGTGATATCAGTCAGGTAAGTGAGCGGTCATGTTTGTGTGTTAGTGGTATCAGTCAGGTAAGTAAGTGGTCATGTTTGTGTGTTAGTGGTATCAGTCAGGTAAGTGAGTGGTCATGTTTGTGTGTTAGTGGTATCAGTCAGGTAAGTGAGTGGTCATGTTTGTGTGTTATTTGTATCAGTCAGGTAAGTGAGTGGTCATGTTTGTGTGTTAGTGGTATCAGTCAGGTAAGTGAGTGGTCAAGTTTGTGTGTTAGTGGTATCAGTCAGGTAAGTGAGTGGTCATGTTTGTGTGTTAGTGGTATCAGTCAGGTAAGTGAGCGGTCATGTTTGTGTGTTAGTGGTATCAGTCAGGTAAGTGAGTGGTCATGTTTGTGTGTTAGTGGTATCAGTCAGGTAAGTGAGTGGTCATGTTTGTGTGTTAGTGGTATCAGTCAGGTAAGTGAGTGGTCATGTTTGTGTGTTAGTGGTATCAGTCAGGTAAGTGAGTGGTCATGTTTGTGTGTTAGTGGTATCAGTCAGGTAAGTGAGTGGTCATGTTTGTGTGTTAGTGGTATCAGTCAGGTAAGTGAGTGGTCATGTTTGTGTGTTAGTGGTATCAGTCAGGTAAGTGAGTGGTCATGTTTGTGTGTTAGTGGTATCAGTCAGGTAAGTGAGCAGTCATGTTTGTGTGTTAGTGGTATCAGTCAGGTAAGTGAGCGGTCATGTTTGTGTGTTAGTGGTATCAGTCAGGTAAGTGAGTGGTCATGTTTGTGTGTTAGTGGTATCAGTCAGGTAAGTGAGTGGTCATGTTTGTGTGTTAGTGGTATCAGTCAGGTAAGTGAGTGGTCATGTTTGTGTGTTAGTGGTATCAGTCAGGTAAGTAAGTGGTCATGTTTGTGTGTTAGTGGTATCAGTCAGGTAAGTGAGTGGTCATGTTTGTGTGTTAGTGGTATCAGTCAGGTAAGTGAGTGGTCATGTTTGTGTGTTAGTGGTATCAGTCAGGTAAGTGAACGGTCATGTTTGTGTGTTAGTGGTATCAGTCAGGTAAGTGAGCGGTCATGTTTGTGTGTTAGTGGTATCAGTCAGGTAAGTGAGTGGTCATGTTTGTGTGTTAGTGGTATCAGTCAGGTAAGTGAGTGGTCATGTTTGTGTGTTAGTGGTATCAGTCAGGTAAGTGAACGGTCATGTTTGTGTGTTAGTGGTATCAGTCAGGTAAGTGAATGGTCATGTTTGTGTGTTAGTGGTATCAGTCAGGTAAGTGAGTGGTCATGTTTGTGTGTTAGTGGTATCAGTCAGGTAAGTGAGTGGTCATGTTTGTGTGTTAGTGGTATCGATTTTGCCTCTGTTTCTGTGATTTTTCGATTAAATTTTGAAATCGTTCTGAGAGTGTGGTATGTTTTTTTCAATTGTTGTTCATTTCTTTACAACATAATCTAAATTTCCTGCATCATTTGTTTTCAATTCTCACAGTATTGCGTAAAAAAGAATCGGATATCAGGCAAAACAGTGGCATAAAGCATCAACACCAAAAGTAATTAAACTATAAAAACAGTAGCTATAATTTCTTTAGTGTTTTTGTTTTGTTTTTGCTTTATTGTTTGTATGTCTAAATCATATTAAACTGTTAATATGTGTTGTCTTCGTTGACTTACTTAATTTACAGTGATCTATTATTTCATCTAACTCTCTAAAAATGTCGTATTTGAATTAATAGGGCATATAAATGTGAAAGCTGAGTATCCACAAAGTCATTAACATCGTCATCGCATATATCATCGATGTAAAAATATGCGTATCATTTGAGACTCCTGATCTTATGGAATGACCATTTAAATATAGGGGGCTATGCTTCTTTGTTTTTAGTTTAATCTGTCACCAATGCAAATTCTAGAGAAAAAAATATTTTGACCTGAAATATGCGGTTTAAACAGAAATTTTGGTTAAATTTGAAGAAAATAAAAGACTTATTAATATAATGTAAAAAATATAATCAGATTTTTGTTGTGTGAACAATTTCCGCTTCAGGGGAAAAAAGCATAGCCCTCCTAGAGGTTAATTTTTCGGTCCTTTAACAGTCACAATCTGAAATGTTGAACCACGATTCAGCTACTTTTAATCCAAACATAAGCAATGCATAATATTTCATTTGGAAAATTGTTCTACATTAAGTGATCAGAAGGAATACATGTGAAAATGCGAAATAATAGAAATTTGGTATCTTCGAAAATATTTAAAAAACAACAAACTTAAAAGCAATTTAAAAGATTTTCCATTTCGGATTGGTTGACGACCAGTCCACGATCATTAACTGTCAATTCTGAACACCATGTTAAAAGCATGTGTGAAAACTTAAAAATACCCAATGCGTAACAATGATTCTTGTATTGTTACAGTTACTATTAAACCTTCGATGTTGCATGCTAATTGATTTAAGAAATATTCCCTGAAATAATTAGATAAGGTTGCATTTAATTGAAGATATCATCACATTACCAGCCATCATAAGCCCATAAGGCATCGTAAAATGCTAGGGCGATTCCCGAACCACTACTTATTGTTCCTTGAAATCCAGTCTTCATTGTCGCCGTATTACCTTTTAAAGATATGAAATATGTGTATATCATTGCGCTTACTACCTTAAATGTCGTTTCCAAACACAGATTTGTTCTACATAAAGGAATACAGGGAAATGAATATTACACGATAGTCTTATTATTTAGACGGGTTAGTTTGACCATTAGTGGAACAGGAACTGTTTACCCTTCCGCAACACCTGAGTTCACCCCCGGTGTTTAGTGGAGTTCGTGTTTCTCGATCTTTAGTTTTATATGTATGTTTTGTAGATCGTTGTTTGTCCTTTTTCTTTTGACCATTGTGCTGTCAGGTCTTCTTCGATATGCGGATTCTGGTTACCCATTTGGTATCCTCAAACTCTTCATGGCAGTTAGCATGCAGATGAATATGCTATTGTTAATATGCAGAAACTTTTATTTGCTTGTGTTTTTATGGGATGTATCAATTATCTTTCTTTGAAAGATTATGTTTAACTCGGAATATGTGTTTTCAAAGAAAACTGACTTTTCAACAGGCACGCTTCTGTATTGGTTTGGAGCAAAAATAAAAAACGTAAATATCTAATTTAGTGGGCATGACACACCTTTGTCAGGTACTGTCATTGCCAAAGGATTGGAAAGACCAATAATTGTTACGTCATTGGGAACGAAAAGAGAACCGAAGGTATAATTAGGACAGCCAAAATCGTCTACGTTTAATACATATGTCTGAGGAAAACGAACCTTAAAAATAATATGATTATCAAAACTAAGGTTCTCCTCTCTCAGTCATAGGTGACCGTAGCCGATTTTTGCTATCCTGTTTAGGCCTTTTTGTTTATTTCTAAACGACACTTTTAAATTATTTGACTTCCCAAATATTTCGATATTGAGCGTACCTGATGAAGGTTATTCCAGAAACGCGTCGTGTGCACTAAATTTGATATCTATATTTTTATTACGAACTTTAGATTTCAATGATCAATATTAATGATGAAATATGTCAATGCCAAAGCACCGACGACTGTGGTTGTTCATACATTTGTTGTTAGTTAGTAAGATCTGGATTTTCTCTGTCGTTACTCGTTTTGTATCGGAACGCTGTGTTGTGGTCGACCACCAAATAACAACGTCACGTTCATTATCACACAACTGATTATAAATGACATCACATGTTGTATAATGTATACAGTATGACCCCTACAATAATCACCGTTTATTTGCGAAATTTAATGATTTCGCTTTTTTCTGTATATATATACCATTCTTCCGTGCACGTTGTTGATCTATTACGTCTTTACTCCAATTCGTCTTGTAGAGGTTTCATGCTTTATTAATATTATTTATATCTATTTATATTTATTTACGTATACTGGTGTCCATCAAGATTACCTCTTTGCGGCTGGTTGTTTTCTCTGGGTACTCCAGTTTCCTCTACGAATAAAACTGACCACCACGATATAACTGAAATATTGTTGAACATCGCTTCGTTAAACATCATAACTCTCTCCTATTTGGTATCTTCAAATTTCTCCTCTTTATGTGTTTTAATGGATTATTTTTACCAAATATATAATCGTCAGCTGTACAAAACAGTATTGTGAATATCCTATTTCGTTAATTTTTCTAAACAAAATCGCATTTCGATATGCATTGCATTCGTATATCGGTATAAACATTCTATTTATCTTGTATTTGCTAATCTAATAAGCCTACCTTGCCGCAGCCTAATTAATATGTTCTCAATATAATGTCTTCCCTGCAAAAGTCTAAGATGCAAAACATACCTTGTCCAAGTTTAACAAGTCCTCCGATTACTATTATGAACAAGGCAATCAATTTGGCAGCTGTAAAAATCACTTGTACATTGGCCGCTGCTCTGGTGTCGTAGCAATTGATGATGCAAATAGTTACTAAAATATTAAATATAACAGTAAAGACAAATGATTGTTTATTTTACTAGTGAGTGATTGTTGTTTTATGTGTATATTTTGTAGATCGTTGTTTGTCCTTTTGTCCCTTTTTTGCCATTCTGCTGTCTGTCCTGCTCCGATTTACGGATTCTGATTACCCCTTTGGCATCTTCTTAACGCAAAGCGAACAATTTTTCAGCTGTAGCAGGACGAAAACCAGTTACACTTCGATGAGCTGATGATGATGATGATGATGATGCTATCAGTTTTCCACTAGACAAACACGCTTTGTTGGACATACATATTTATTAGTAGTACTAGATCACTAAAATAACAGATGGTACTAAGACATGTCTCTCCACTCGGACATTTTATCATTATTCCGAACCAACCAATCGTTGCTCAAACTCCTTTGCGCTAGTGCTTCTCGGAGAAGCAACATAATTAATATCCCAGTTTTTTGGTGGGGTCGTGTCGCTCATCTTTTTATTTTTTAATGTTGTCCCATTCTGTGTCTTTACGTTCGTAGTTCCATGTTATGATGTCCTTTACGATTTCCGCATAACAAGAATGCTCGGTTCGTCTTTCTCTCCAGTGGTTTGTAGGAAGGATCATGTCTTATTTACGTTATTTGTATTTGTTTGTGTATAGTGGTATCCAACATATATTGTGTTGTGTTTCTTGGGTTTGTTTGTCTTCACCTTGTGTCTTGTGTGCACACTGTCGCCAATTTCTTTGGATTGTCCATTCTTGATTGCCCCTTCGGTTTTCTCTAACGTTTATTTACAGTGTTATGTTTGATTCAATCAGACCACGTGACGAATCCACGATCACGTGAACCATTGTATCACCTATACGGTTGGTTTATTTTTCACTTTACTTGTTTTATAAAACAATATACACTTTCCGGATATCAAACACAGAATCAAATATAAATAAAAATAACAAAAGTTTGGACAGGAAGACATTCCCGGAAATTCGAGAGTTAGACCTGGTGATCTGGAATAGACATTATTTCACGCACAATTAATAACATCCGTTGTCAATATCTTTCAATAGTTCGTCCTAAAACTATGCATCATGAGGTTAAAGAAAACTACGAATCTTTGATATTATCACCAAAAAAAAATGTTTTATTCATACGATTATTTATATATAACATTAGCATTTGAGGTCTATATTAGAAATCTTACGTGACATGAGAATCAACCAAAATAATTTGCTAAGAAAGTATGACCAGCAATAATAGCAAATGTACAAACCTATTGTGGTTGCAGCTATCACTTTCAGTGGCACATCTGGTATTCCACAGTACGGAAAGAATGTAATTAGATACTGCGCAAACGTCAGTGTTATTATACACACACTAGATGGCGTCATTATCATTATTCTAGTCCATGCATATAAAAACGCGACAACGCGTCCCATGGCCGCATACATATAGGCATATTCTCCACCTGACTTTTTCACTATGCATCCAAGCTCTGCATATGACAATGCACCTTGAAAAAACATATTTAAATATCAATATTGGAAGGAGGTCCAGCAAGATTGGAATATCACAAAGAAGTATCAGGTTTTTTAATGTGGTTTTTATAGGACCTTCTTGGTGATATTTAAAGTGTTACTCTAATATTGGATGGGAAAAACATTTTTTGTATTATTCTGTAGAAAAACATGATTAACAAGTTCGATATAGCTGAACTATTGTTGAAAGTGGCGTTAAACACCATAAGCCACCAACCACTGATAAACAAGTTAATCAATTTTATACTTATACACACCGACATATGTATAGATATAATTATCAAACAAGGACAGGATATTTACCCATTGACTAGCTTAATACCACCACATTTTTATATCTGTAACCAGCCAGGACATAAATCTCCATTGGCATATGAGGAGGTTTTTTTTATGTTTTTTGTGATTTTTGTGAGTGGTACATTTGTAGTTGATCATGGGTTGAATTGTATGACAATCGTAGTTTACACTTTCTTTTCATAATTTACAATGCACCTTTGCATTTCTATAATTTTTGTTTGATTGACTGGTCAAAAGACATATACAAAAAGCAACGGAGATGTTTGTATATTATTGCTATACCAGCATTCATGTATTTTTTAACATGTGACATGGCTTGGTCGTTGTGTTATGACCACGAGCCTAATAACACAAATGACGAAGATTTTTCTTCCCTATGCCTACTTTAAGGGTTTCATTGATAAGTTTGTTATATATTCCCGGGCGTTCCTTCATTATTCGCCTGGGTTCACCCCCGATGTTTTGGTGGGATCCGTGTTGCTCATCTTTTTAGTTTTCTGTGCTGTGTTTCTTTTAGTTTCATTTGTCTTCGCCCTGTGTCTTGTCTGCCCAATGTTTCTGGATTATCCATTCGTGGTTACCCCTTCGATTTCTCTAACGTTTATTTATTAAGCATGATAGTCACAATAAAGGAGAACAAATCCAGAAAGTGTCGATAACCTCCACTAACTTCAAGTCTTAATTTTTCAACTTCAATTTATTTAAAATGAACAGATTTTTTGCTATTATTAAATTACACTGAATTTACTGAACATAATGGTACAATTATGGGGAAGTACATGAATGTACATCTAGTGATTTCCAAATTAAAAATTATCCATTTATGAAACATTTTTCTATTCCTGTGGCCAACAATCTTTAGGAGAAAGGGTGGACATCCACACATATACACAATATATTACAAACATCAAGATACTTGACGATACAACATTATGTGGTAAAGTTTGTCAGTGACTTGCTGCAGGTCGGTGGTTTTCTCCGGGTACTCCGGTTTCCTCCACCAATAAAACTAACCGCCACAATATAACTGCAATATTGTTGCAAGTGGCGTTAAATATCATAACCCGAACCATAAGCATACATCAAAGTAAACTGTGCATTACAAAAAGCATACAATAAATATTTTTGTGAAGCTAGTCCTCATACATGGACTTTATGAATGTCAGATTGTATCGTTATTCAGTACTCACCCAGAAGAGATAAAATTCCTCCTGCTCCCCATACTATTAAACTGAGTCCTACAGATCCAGTTTCAGTCAGGACGCCTTTCGGTGAAATAAAAATACCAGATCCTATCGAGAGAAAAATAAATACATAAATAAAATCATGTCATAAGATTAAATAATTTTTGCAGATCTGCTTTATTGTTGTACTTTTGACAATCAATCAGTTAAATGTTAAATATCAGCATAGGGTAGTTATTAAGAAACTGACGTTTTGTAGCAGTCTTGTCCCAAAACACATTCCAATAGTGATTATATGCATCTTATCTTATTTTTATCCAGTCGTATTAAAAAAACAGAATTAAATCGACAAGGGCTGTTTGGAGTAAAGCACTCGGGACATTTAATAGAATTTAAGGGATTCGTGGCAATTTTTGATGCCTCTTCTCCGTCTTGAGCGAAAATATAGTCAGTATTTTTGTCATCTCTGATCGATCAAGTTCTAAATTACTAAATATTGAGGTTTATTGTTTTCGTTTCTCTAAAGTTCGCGTTTTCAATATTTTTGGCGGTGAATATGTATTTACAACAAAAATATAGCAAACTGTTGAAAATTGTGATAGTTCATTCAGAGATTAGTTAGACTAACAACTGTCGGACCCACGAGGTTATCACATATCAGGTCTGTGGTATAGAGTGAGTGGGTTTTTTTTGTTCATAGCCAAGTTAGCAATGTTTCAGTTATATCATGGTGAGAACAAGTTGCGTTTCAATGAGATAAGGATGATGTCCGCTTTGACATAGACAAACACGCGTAGTTGAATTTTTATAGTTGAAGAGCAAGAGAGATAAAGAGAGAGTATACCTCGTGACAGTGTAGCGAGAGAGATAGAGAGAGGGTATACTTCGTGACAGTGTAGCGAGAGAGATAGAGAGAGAGTATACCTCGTGACAGTGTAGCGAGAGAGATAGAGAGAGGGTATACTTCGTGACAGTGTAGCGAGAGAGATAGAGAGAGAGTATACCTCGTGACAGTGTAGCGAGAGAAATAGAGAGAGAGAGTATACCTCGTGACAGTGTAGCGAGAGAGATAGAGAGAGGGTATACCACGTGTCAGTGTAGCGAAAGAGATAGAGAGAGGGTATACTTCGTGACAGTGTAGCGAGAGAGATAGAGAGAGAGTATACCTCGTGACAGTGTAGCGAGAGAGATAGAGAGAGGGTATACTTCGTGACAGTGTAGCGAGAGAGATAGAGAGAGAGTATACCTCGTGACAGTGTAGCGAGAGAAATAGAGAGAGAGAGTATACCTCGTGACAGTGTAGCGAGAGAGATAGAGAGAGGGTATACCACGTGTCAGTGTAGCGAAAGAGATAGAGAGAGGGTATACTTCGTGACAGTGTAGCGAGAGAGATAGAGAGAGAGTATACCTCGTGACAGTGTAGCGAAAGAGATAGAGAGAGAGTATACCTCGTGACCAGTGTAGCGAGAGAGATAGAGAGAGAGAGTATACCTCGTGACAGTGTACTCTTGTAATGATAGATTTATTCATGACTCAGTTTGAGAGATGATTATATTTTGTGTATTTGGCCAATGTAGAAAGTTGTGGTAACCGCAACATACCGGGATAAGTAGCTTCATATGAGGGATAATCTGTGATATTGCGAAAAATATAAAAATTCGCAGTAAAGAAAATAGATCTAAGTAAAACGTAGAAAAGTTAGCTTTCATCGTTTTTTATTCAAATTTGTAATGCACTGTGAAATATATTACTGTATTGAAGTGTATTTTCGCGTAATATAGGCTTTGTCATTGATAAGATACCATCTGTATTATGTATTACGTGTACTTATCCGTAAATATACGTGTTATATTACAACATATGGTTTATCGTTGTTCAAACTGTGTGTATATCATTACCGTTGGAAATGATTATTTAATGATTATTTTTAGACACTCTTTCAAGTTAAAGAAGGCATAGTCACGAATTCAGTATAAAAGTCAAATATTTTGATTCAAGTATATAAATGTCGTGGGCACTAAATTATATATCAACGGTTTCATCACTATCACTGGATCAATACCTCTGCTGGTGGATTATTAGACCCCGAGGGTATCATCCACCCAGTAGCCAGTGTTTCACACCTGACTTGGTTTATTAGATGTATTTATGCTTGAAATTTACAGTTTCGACATAATGTATTATGTATTATGACATAATGTAATGAGATTATTCCATAAACGCCTCTTGCGGACCAAATTGTTCGCATCATTTGCACAATAATTTTGGCCACAATATTTGTGTAGACCATCTGAAAAAACCGAAACAATAACTTATGATTCAGGCACACCATCTGAAGGAACCATCTGTATAACGCGAAAGAAGTGAGAAAAATTTTGCGATTTCTTACAGGTTATCTAGTATTCAGGTGTATCATTTAAATTCAGTTTTATTATTAGACACTCAACGAAATGAGAAACCAAAGTCAATAATTTCCCCTGATAAGAATTCCAGGTGGCAGCACAACATATCACGGTCCTACACTGATTTCCTGTTGATAAGCAATTCACCAGATAACATAGAAGAAATATAAACAATGCCATCAACTTGCTGTTCTGTACCTCATTGTTCCAATAGAGGAGGCCATGTATTTCCAAAAGATGAAAAATTGAAAAAGAAATGGATTAAGGCAATCAAAAGAAACATGGATAGAAATAAATACCAGCTTTGGAACCCAACAAAAACAAGTGTTGTGTGTAAACTTCATTTCCTTCCATTAGATTACATATCTGAAACTACATGTGGTAAGTAACTTTTATCTATCAAGATTATATTGTGTATACCCTGCTGAGTGTAGTATTACCTAATTAGATTAACTCATCAGTACAATGTTACACATAATTACTTAATCCATGAAGAAAAAACCCATCAAGTATGTCAAAATATGTAAACAAAGAGGTTCCTGCTAAATTAAGTTGTAATACCAAGAAAATGTAAAGAAAAGTTTTAATTTTTGTATGAAGTATTAATTATGCTAATACAGATACACCACCTTCCTTAACAATTAAATGAAATATAGAACAAATCAAGTTTTTTTTTTAATTTTCATTTTATTCATTTATTATTGTTTTAAAGGAATAAACGTCCTTTTAAAGTTCATGCTTGTATGTCTAGTAATAATGTTTTTATATTAACCTGTGAAATCTTCATTGTATGATTTGCTTTTAAAAATTACAATTTTTCGCTTTAACAGGTACTGTTGCACAAGTTTGTCAAAAGATTGAAAAGGGATGCTATTCCCAGTATCTTCCCTTGGGTTAGCACTTCTAATTCAAATGAAAGAGCTAAGCGACAGGCCAAATGCAATGAAGCCAAAGAAAGGTTGGACTCTGACAGTAGTTCTGAAAGCAGTAGTGACAATATGCCATTGAGCTTACCATTTGATGATGATAATGTTGGCAATGAAATAATCTATACTGTGGAACCATGTGAAGATGTGGAAATGAATGAATGTAAAGTAAATGTTTCATCTGTGGATAGTACATGTACACAAACTTCGACTTGGCCATCACTTTGTGTAGAAAAGTTTATATATGATCTGCCAGGGATTATGTTTTATACAGGACTGCAAACATATGAAGTATTTATATTTGTTCTAGCAACCTTAGGAAATGCTGTCTATGAATTGAATTACCTGTATTACTGAAGTGAGCAGCTTTCAGTGGAAAACCAGTTATTTTTAACACTGATCAAAATTCGGCAACACAAGACAAACTTTGAGCTCAGCCGCTTGTTTAACATTTCAGAAACAGCAGTTGTCAATATCTGGGTAACTTGGGTAAATTTTATGGGAAAACAATGGCGTGAAGTGAACATGTTCCCTGACCGAGATATTGTAAGATTGTTTAGTCCTCTTGGTTTTAAAGCCAAATTTCCGTCAACAAGAATAATAATTGATGGGACTGAATGCCCCATGATGAAGCCAAAATCTCCTATAGGTCAACAGGCCACATTTTCAACATATAAGAACAGGAATACTATCAAACTGTTAGTTGGTGCAACTCCTGGTGGATTAGTAAATTATGTTTCTCCAGCATATGGTGGTTCTACAAGTGACAGACAAATATGTGAACGAAGTAATTTACTCACTCTATGTGATAAAGGAGACTCAATAATGGCAGACAAGGGATTCAATGTCCAAGATTTGTTTGCACCATATGATGTAACAATTAATATACCAACTTTTTTTCGGAAACAAAATAGAATGACTGGCAAAACTGTTTTAAAAGATCGTGCAATTTCAAGTAAAAGAGTTCATATAGAAAGAATAATAGGACTGGCAAAAACATACAAAATCCTAAAAGAACCTTTAAATGTTACTGAAACAAAACTAGCAAGTGAAATCACATTTGTCTGTTTTATGTTATGCAATTGTAAACCTTGCATCATTCCAGAAACATCATAAGTATATATGAAAACTACTTGACACATTTATATGATTACAGATTTATTATTATTTTAAACCACATTTAATTTATATTTAATCCAACAGGTTTATTCAAATGAATATTTGCTATACTCCTTGTAAAACAATCTTTGCAGAACAGCACTTTTAAAATATTTTTCATAAAATTCTTGTAATTTTTTTACCATGTTGTTAATAAATATGTCATCACATTTTACATGAATACATTTGAAATCCTTAAAGGTGTATATCACAAAGTTACAACTAGTGGCACCAGTACAGAATAATTGTCCCTGTATTTGATAGAAATAGTCATGGTTGTTGTCAAGAAATATGTGTCCGTCCTCCTCTTTTAAGAATGGTACTGTTTTTGTATGTATCATCTGATGTCTCACAACAAAAGGACATTTAATTTCAAGGACAGTTTCACCATCTATGATTGCATCTGGGGATGCCCCAATAAATGGGTGACTTTTACTGACAAAAATGCCACATTGTCTGGTTCCACGACCATGTTCCGACTCGTACTTGGCAAGTGCAATGGATTCATATTTTTGTCCATGCAATATTGCAGGTGTTTTAATTTCCTTGAAAACAGTTAATGCATCTGCTAAATTGCTGAAGTTTGTTCTCTCTGTTGTTTTACATATACGCCCAAAATTTGAAGCCTGAAGTCTTTTACATCTCTCCTGCTTCCACATTTTATTTTTTGATTGACCTGTTGTTGAAGATTCAATATATTTTATTTCGTCTTCAGATATGTGTGAAATTTTGGCATCTTTTAACCACCTTACTGCTGGGTGCCCTTGGAGGTAGTCAAGATCTGAAGCTACTGCATACATATTTGCAGGTGGATACAGTTGAAATATTGGAAACTTTGAAACACCTTTGTGATTTAAACAAATGTTGCGGAAATAGTCATTGTAACTTGCACTGTTTCTATATTTTGCTGGACGTGGGTCAAATTGAACTTCACTTCCCTTCTTAACTGTCAGAGGAAGACTGTTGGCCTTAATCGGTGCGCCTTTATAAGGTTTACTATGGTGGAAAGTCTGTAATCTCTGTGTACATGTTTCCTCTGTAATTATTTCACCATTCATTGAAAAATTGTGAAGGGCCAAAAGAAGACAGCACACATGCTTGCAATGTGCATTTGGTCCCATCCCCACAGCACATTCACATTGACATTCATCTATGCTCCCATGTTCGTCAATGGCAATGTCTACTTTATATGTAACTGCCCTCTTCATCTGAGCTCGACATTCAGTTTTCACATAAAAATCATTGTTAAATTTAGCTAGGCGAATATATTTTAAAAACATTTCTTTGTATAAGTTTTTTGCATCCGAGTCTATGGTCTTTACCATTGGCTTTAAGTATACCTCAATATTTTCCATTTTAAAGTCAACAAAATCTGTTTCACTGTTGAAATCCTTATAAAGAGAAGAATCTGGTAGTACCATTGAGTATTCCTCTCCAACTTCATCCTCATTCCCAAAGTCTTGGTTCCTATCATATGCTTCTAATCTGAAAAATAAATTATTTAAAAGTTAGAGTTGATAAATATAAAAAAGTGCATAAAGATAAATATATAATTTATTTAATTTTAACTTGTCACAATGAAAATTAAGATTAAGATGTTAAAGCATAGTTCATTTTAAAAGTAATAAATAATTATTAAAAATATAAGATATAAATGACCCCAAAAAATTAACTTATATTTTATACAAATAATTTCAAAATAGTACAATTTGTAAATATTTACCTTTCTATCAACTCATGTTTTCGTCCAGATATTCTTGCTTTTCTTTTCCTCAATTCATCTTTTAATTGTGGAAGACTCCATGATCCATAATTAGACATTGTCATAAAAATTAAATTAAATTATTTCTTTTGTGAATTTGAGATAGTTGTGTACATGTACTTGCAGACTGGTTGAATGTTAATGTAATTCATAATATGTGTGCAGACTAACAATAATCTACTGTAAACATTTGTTTGGGATTACCAGCTGATGCTGATAAGGACCGTGTTAAGTTGTGCGCCACCTGGATTGATGTGGAGATAAATCTGACTTTGGTTTCTCATTGGTATTCAACACAAATATTATATATTGTAATAGATGTCCTTCAACTCTGAACTTTTAAAAACTGTTAAGTTCTGATCATGACGCAGATATAAGTAAATTTTGTAAATGTTTGTTTCATCTACTTAACCTTTGAAATAAACAGTAATTGTCCATTAAGTAAAATATATATACACTATCGTGTCAAATGTATGTCATTTATTTAAGAAATACCCTATTTATTGATATAAAGACTCACTTTCTTTAAGCGAATTCTCAAGTCAAGAGTTTATTTCTTGTTCATGATTTTATTGCCATTCGGTATTCTCTAACGTTTAGCTTACATCAAATACAAACAGAATATTATACAATTTCATCCAATAATGCTTCTTTTAGTATTCATGAATTAAGCACAAAATTGAATATCTGACGTCATAGTTTTATATATTTATAGTACATTTTAAAATAGACAATTTGATAAGTTGTAACGAATCTGTATCGGCATTGTGATTGGTTGTTTCTATGCACACACCAGAAGATATTCAATATATAACTGACAGATTCTACCTTCTTGGATAGTACAAAATATCAATAAATACAATTTGTGTCTAATTCTCTTCTGATAAATTTTCCTTGGACAATAAAATATATTTACCGACATACATTTGCATTTAAAAATAAATATATCATATGTCACTACCTTAGACATAAACTGCAGACTACATGTTTGCACTTTCCGTGAATGATTTTAGTAATTAACATTCACAGTGGATATAGTACCTCAACTGTACAGTGGATATAGTACCTCAACTGTACAGTGGATATAGTACCTCCACTGTACAGTGAATAAACCTGTAAATAAACGATATAGAAAACCGAAGGGGCAATAACAAATGGACACTGTAGAGAAAGTGGCAACATTTGGGTACACAAGACACAGGATGAAGACCAACAAAACAACAACAAAAAACACAAAACAAAAAGACGAGCAACACGGACCCAACCCAAAACCGGGGGTTAACCTATGTGCTCCCGAAGGAAATAAGCTCCTGCTTCTTACAAGACGCACGCCGTGTTACTCATATATACAGTCAAGTCCGGCAGTGATAGAGGAAAGACAAAATCTACGTCAAAAGTAATAATCCAATATCAGTTGAGATCGTGATAACGACAGTAGAATTTAAACAAACTTAATTGCGGTGTAAATCGAGTAGAGATATCTGAAGGTAAAGTTCAATGGCATCTAATCATTGTGTTATATACTGTACAACAGCGAACAGCAGGATAAGGTCATAACAATGTTATAAATAGATTTTAATAACTCTAATTGAGGACGAATCGATACTAGCTTAAATATTCTTTGATAGATTTTCGTAACATTAACCATAATAAAAACGTATATATCAAATTTAGTGCGCACGACACGTTTCTGGAAAAACCTTTATCAGGTACACACAAAATCGAAATATTGGAATGCCAGATAAATTAAAGTTTTAGAAGCAATAAAACCCAAGGGCATAAACAGGATGGGATAGCGAAAATCACAGGTATTCTATATGTTTTACAAAAACTCAAAATGTTTATTTAAAGGATAAGGAAACAATTTTATACAAATTACACATAATTTATTATATGATTGCCATCCTAAATACTACGAAGCCAAACCGAGCGATGTCTTCATTTGTTCTTTCAGTGAACACAATTTACAATTTTATGTTAAATGGGGGGGGGGGGGGGGGGGGGATAAAAAGATCACAACAGAGATGTCTTTCTTTGTTGTCCTTATTGATTAAGTACTTATATAGAAGAGTCTTTCTGTCTTTTACTAATTCACTATTTTGAACTTGTCTCAATTAGAATGATACAGAAAATAAAAACAAGTCACATATATTTCAAAGAATGTGTATTATATATATATATAATATTCAACTTCCACGATATAACAGAAATATTGTTGAAAGTGGCGTTAAACACCAGAATCCAGCCATAAATTCGTCTCATTAGCACATTTTATGTTATTAAGCTTCTGAACAACAATAAAAAAAAACACGGATTTTTACCTAAGTTTCAAATGGGTATTATTTTATTTATTAAAACCTGGAGGTGTCTATGGAATGCGTCTATGGAATGCTTTACATTGTCACAGTTCATATATGTACTTTTAAAAAATAACGCATTTGCATTGACAGATAATAAAGTATGAAATTCTGTAAAGATGAATTTAAAGTTGGATTCTACGCCTTTAAGCAAGAGATGATTACCCTTATAGAAACAACTAATCTCATTCCCGGATATTGTGGGAGTAAGCCACGTGATATGTTTGTACTGTTGTTGTTTTTATGTATTCACATATTATTCGTCTATTTATGTGATAATCTCGTTAAACTTGTGTTTTCTGCGATGGTATTTGAACGTCATGATGTGTATACTATTTTTATAATTCGTGGGCATAATTACCCCGAGACCCCTATTTTTGTTAGTCGCCTGTCCGTCCACAATTAACATGTAAAACATGCCAAATTTGATATGTTGTATTTTGTAATTCCATGGCAGGGGCAGATCCAGGGGGGGGGGGGGGGGCACCCGGCGCCCCCCCCCCCCCTAAAATTGGAAAAAATAAGATTTTTTGGCGTAAAATCGTGATTTTTCACACGAACTACTCCAAAATTTTTCGCGCCTCCCTCCGCTCGGCGCAAATTTTTTATGTGTGCCCCCCCTAGCTTGAAATCCTGGATCCGCCCCTGCATGGATCAAATATTTTAAAATATTAATATTACTAATGTAGTCCTAATGTACCTCTCCAGAAAAAAAAATGGACAAATTAAATAACAACGTTATTTTACACTATGGTGTTGAGTGACACCTTAACACCACTTTCAACAATATTTCAGTTATATCGTGGCGGTCAGTTTTATTGGTGGAGGAAATCGGTGTACCCGGAGAAAACCACCAACCTATCGCCATGAGTGCGATTCGAACTCACAATGTCAGTGGTGATGGCACTTATTGCACAGGTAGTTGTAAATCCAACTACCATACGATCACGACCAGGACGGCCCCGGAACATTAAAAAAGCTGTGAAATCTTGTGTACTGCTTTTTAATTAAGGGTTGATCCCACTGTTGCTAGTCATTCTTATTTTTAGCTGATCCTACACGGAAAATAACCTTTTCCCACATTTGACCATTTCACCTAGTCAATTTTCTTATGCTTTGGAGATACTTGATTTGATGAAATCTGTATGGCATGTTTTTTGGTTTCATATCCTTTGCATAAACTAAGTAATAACAAAATGTATTAGTACAAGCGGTACGAGAATATTTTTTGTGACCTTGGAAAGTCAACAAGCCATTCAATCCTATCGGGGTACTTGAAATTCCTATTCAAAACAAATATCGAGATCAAAGCCTTACCAATGAATCATGTTATATATAGCAAAGATTATTTTTAATAATACAAGAGACGTTGATTAATCAGTGGGACACCTATTTATGTCTGAGACATGAAAAAAGAGAATTAAAAAAAGTAACATAGTTGAGTGACTGTTATGCTGGTTCCATAATAAAAGGGTTATGGGGTTATGGTGTTTAACGCCACTTTCAACAATATTTCAGTTATATCGTGGCGGTCAGTTTTATTGGTGGAGGAAACCAGAATACCCGGAGAAAACCACCGACCTGTCGCGAGTCACTGACATCCTTTATCACATAATGTTGCATCGTCTGAGTGCGATTCGAACTCACAAAGTTATTGGTGATAGACACTGTTTGCAGAGATAGTTGTAAAGCAGGACCACGACGGCCCCTACATAATAAAAACTCACCTATTACGGTACCAACAATTAAAGAAGTTCCACTTATCAGTCCAACTGATTTCTTTAGGTTAACAGTGTTCTCTATCACTACGTCATTACTACTGTTGTCTGGTTTTCCGTTCGTTCTCTTCCGTAGTTCATAGTCATCTGAACCTTCTAAAACATAAAGTCATTTACAATTGTTTACCAACAGACAATTTGATGGATAATAATTTTGACAATACATATAGTAGATACGACAGGGAGTACTAAGCATATAAGGGATACATGACAGGGAGAATGAATCAAAATATTTGTTTTCCTTTAGAATGGACTGTGTTATAGAACACGTTGATACAAGAGAAAACACGTTGATACGAGAGAAAACACGTTGATACGAGAGAAAACACGTTGATACGAGAGAAAACACGTAGTGAAACAATTTAAAAGCTCTCTAGATGAATAAACAACAATAAATATCAAATATAAGAAGAAGTATCTAATCTGGCGCCATAGCTTTTCTACCCATTTTATATTTTAACACCTGTTAATCAGCTCCCTTAAAAATATGGTATACTTAAATGGGTAAAGAGACATACTGGGACCTTAAAATATTCACAGTAGTTCACCCCAAAAATAGTCTTAATCAAATATGAAGCTTGTAAAAACATAAATTATATTTCTTAATTCGTGCTGATTAGTAGTACGAGTTCCACTAAAGTCTGAAGGGCCCGGATGGCTCAATAAGTTAGGTAGATGGATTACCTAGCAACTCATAAAAGCCTATCATCAAATTCGTGTGAAGCTTCGTATGATCGCTTTTTGGAGCAAGTTGGTTTTAAATGAAAATAAATTAAGTAGTGTTTTGTATACATTAATGTATCTTTTAAAAACCAAACATCAGTATAGTTTCAAATGGTTAAATCATATAGAGTCTATATTCAATTCAACTGGCATGGGATTCATTTTTATAAACCAGTTTCCTGTTTATGACAAGAGTGTATTTAACAAAATTTTACGAGACCAGTTTGTTCAAAAATGGCTTAGTGATATATATTCCTCTTCTCGTGGACACTTTTACTCTGTTTTCAAAAAGGATTTTTGTATTGAGAACTATTTACTTAGATTGTCGGAACACTCCAGATTTTGGATAACTAAATTTAGAACTTCAAATATGCATTTACCTATAGAAACTGGTCGTTGGTATAATATACCTCGAGAAGAGCGTATTTGCCATTTATGCAAAGAAACTATTGGAGACGAATATAATTTTTTATTAGTTTGTAAAAATGAAAACATTATCACCCTTAGAAATAAGTATTTGCCAAATTATTATCGAGCTTACCTTAATCATGCCAAATTTGAAGGTCTTCTTTCTATTTGCAATGCAGAACTTTATAAGCGATTATCAATTTTTATTAGAAAAGCTGCTGTCTTACTCTGATTATATGTAACTGCCTGTATTATGTTGTAACTTTATATTATATTTACTGTCAGATTTATTATTCTTCATCGTATGTTAATTCTGTCATGTCTTGAATGTATATATTATTTAAAAAATGACCTCTTGCTACACTTGTATATGTGTCTGAGTGTTTTCAAATAAATCTTGAATCTTAAATCAATACGGCGTGGGTTCGCGCCTGGCTTTGTATATTACAAAAAAGGGAGCATTCGACTCGCAGCCGCAAGTGATAAAGTTTACCAGTTGCTTGCCCATGGGCGGTGGTTCTCTCCGGGTACTCCGGCTTCTCCCACCACTAAAACTGGTCGCCATGATATAGCTGAAATATTGCTGAAAGTGGCGTAAAACACCCAAAAAATCAATCAATCAAGTAAAGTCTGAACTATCTCATTAAAATGTGTTATTGTCAGATGTCAGATCATACGTTCGTTCTTCAGAAACAAAACATGTCTACTCACCTGTCTGACTTAGCTCAGTAAAAGGTCCTTCAATAAATTAAAAAAAAGGTTTTAGACATTCACTCTCGTGGTATGGCAATTCAATTTCTTTTGTTAAAAGTTAGTCATCAATTAAATGATATTTATACAAACTTCAAACAACAAGAAACAATTCAGCATTTAAGAAAAATGCTTTCCTTCTTGATTGAGATTATTGGTTTTATGTATTCCACTTTTGAATGCATATTATTATCCTCCATGTTGATTTTGAAAGTGACGTTGCTGTCGCCGGAATTAGGGAGTGCGTGAGGGATGATACAACATTAACGTTGCAAAACCGTATCAGTTCCCAGGGGCGGATTCAGGGGGGGGGGGGGGGCGCACCCGTGCGCCCCCCTAAAATTGGAAAAAATGTGATTTTTTTTGCGTAAAATCGTGATTTTTCACACGAAATACCCCAAAAATTTTCGCGCTTCCCTCTGCATTTGGAAAAAAATCTGATTTTTTTGGCGTAAAATCGTGATTTTTCACACGAAATACCCCAAAATTGTTCGCGCCTCCCTCCGCTTGGCGCAATTCAACCAGATGCATAATCGCCTTTATTACTGTAAATATGTAATCATACTTGATCCCACCAACTTTTGCGAGCTTTATGTGGAAAATTTTGTCATTTTCTGGTGGCATGTCGTTTTTCTTCTCTGTGGATTATGATTTCCTCTACTCGCCAATAAAACTAACCACCTTAAAAGGATCATAATATTGCTCAAAATAGCCCAGAACACTCATAATCAACCAAATGTTTGATTGTAGATATTTGATTCTCCGTAATCACGATGTACATGCCCTAATTTCAAATGTGACTTCATTTATAAAGAAACAATTCAAAGTCTGAATTAGATATCATGCTAGTTAATTGATGATTGGTAGGTTAATGGTGATTAACGCCACTTTCAACAATATGTCAGTTATATCGTGGTGGTCAGTTTTATTGGTGGAGGAAATAGGAATACCCGGAGAAAACCACCGAACTGTCACAAGTCACTGACAAACTTTATCATAAATTTGTATCCAGTACAACTCGTCAAGAACGGGCTTCGAACTCACAATATATAGTGTTGATAGGCATTAATTGCACAGGTAGTTGCAAATCCAACTACCATAATACCACGACGAACCCCTAGTTAATTGAAATCTTAACTCTAAGACGTCAAACATAGAAATCACTCACTTTCTTCAATTGATCATGACATTGTGACCGTTCATATCATATAATAAAAGAAATCTATATAAATGGCGAATGAGTATGGGTGATCAACAAATATTATTAAAAGTGATGGTTAAAGTAACCTTTTTTGAAAATTTTGAAAAGAGCGTCAATCCAAAATTAATTTTTATAAAAATATGCATTTGCAGCTACTTTCTGGCCTGAACAAGTTTTTATGAGATGACGCTACTTGCTTTATAAATGATCATCAAATTAGATCGGAGTTTTATAAGGTTCACTCACTGACGAAACAGTCCATAAAAAGACATGTCGTTCCATGGTCTTCAGCGATCAAAAACAATTTTATCCCGGAACTAAAAGACAAGTTTAATTCAGATTAGAAATTTTAGAAAACGCTAGAGAATACCGAAGGGGCAATCAAAAAAGGACAATCCAGAGAAACTGGCAACATAGGGTACACAAAACGAAGAAAACAAAACTATGTGTTGGACACCATTATACGCAAACAAACATAGATGACGTAGATAAACTGGAGGTAACATCGATTTATGCGGAAATCGCAACGTACATCACAACACAGAAATCAGAACGTAAAACACATAAATATAGGACAAAACTAAAAAGATGAGCAACACGGACCCACCATGCATATTTTCAGAACGAAATTGGATACTAAAGTATTAATATGATAATAGGTGTTACCTAACTTGGGACGAAGTCCAATAATTTTTTTTAAACATATTAACTCAGATACCGTATATGTACTCGACGTCTCAATTTCATAGGACAGTAGGAGGAAGAAATGAAACTCTGTTTAATGATATTGTCAGTCCCATGGTATAAGAATAAGAATAAGAATGTTATTGTCCAATAGAGGGCCCACAAGGGGCAAAGTCATTACAGTGATTCATAAACAATAACATTAAAAAATAAAATATAAATATTGTACGTTACAATGAACAAAACTGCCCATAAAATATACTAAATACTTATACTAATAATAATTAAGTGCCGTCGACTATGACATTGTTGGCCACATCAGACATCAATGGTTAATTTACATGTAGTGAAGTGGTCAAGTCCTCCCCGTGTCCTATGCACATGAACAAGTACTGTACGGTAGTTGTACAAATGCAGAGGAAACCAAGGGCCGGTGCAAATAGGACTATAACACATTCGCACACATATTATACATGTGAAATAACTACATTTTCGAAATTAAATACATATACTGTATAAATACTTAAAGCATGAGAGAATAAATGTTTAATGGGCTGGAACACACGGCGATTTTGAGTCACTTTTTAACATTCAGTAGTTCCAGATTACTGCGCATCCGATTTTCTGCAGATTTAACCATGTATTGGTTTCCGGTGCGTCATTTCCGGTGCATGAAAATTTGTCCATTAGTGATATGAATCTGGAATCAAAATATTGCTATTTCTACCATAGTTGGGACTTCGTCCCATATTATTGATGATAAAATAACATGTCTGACAACCAAATTGTAACAACAAATGAAATTTATTTTTCTTATGTTAAATATTGACAGATACACATTACGTATAGGAGAATGTCAAAGTAACTCTCCATTCCTTAATACGAGGACATTCTCCAACTTAAAATCCACCCATTGTACTTTATTAATTTTATTAATTATTAATCTTGTAACAAAAAAAGTCTGTGTATAGTATCTAAAGCACAAAGAGAACAATAACTCTCCATTCCTTAAAAATAATGGAGAGTTTTGACAATAGATTTACATCACAGGTGGATTTTAAATATTGTTCCTGTATATACAGATATATTTACATGTCGTATTTGATTTAAACAATATTTATTTAGAAAATAATCAGAATATGCAGTACATCAAACATAGTAAATACAGACAGGATTCAGAAACAAGCAATTATTTCTTTTATATGCATGTCGTATTTATTGCCACGTTTAAGGCCACCTGGTACAATAACATATACACATTACACACTAATTATCGTCTTCAAGGGTAAATATTTACAATAATTTAATTACAGAATCTTGTACGTAATAATAATTTCATTTCGGATTTACTCGCAATAGAATTATAAAAAGAAAGATTAAACAGTGATGGCCAACAATTCCAACAATATCACCAAAAACGAACAATCCCCCCTCATTTTCACTCACTGAACACAAAAAGTTAACAACGACGTATGACGTTGTGCATCCGGGTCCAGGCCAAAGACAGGAACACAAAAGTGTGGCGGGGTTAAACCTATTAATAGAATCCAAACCCTCATCTTTTGATAACTGGATCTAGAGAGATGAACTAATGCTAATTTTATAAACAGGCAGAATTAGACATGCTAATAATAAAAGTTTAGAGTAAAATATCCATAAAATTTAATTAAAATTGCTGTATCATACATTGGATATACTGATTTATGTTTGTAGATTTAGGATATCCATTTACATGTATCAAAATGAAAACGAATTATTTTGTAAATTTTTTCCATGACAAAATTTAACGAATACATGTATATATCTTACTTCTTTCAATATCATTGGCTCTCTCCCAATATGAATTTAATTACTGACCTCGTACATGTATATATCGTATTAGGTCACTAGCATATTGAGATGCAAAATGAAAATGTTGTACGTATGAATAAATGTATTTATGAATAAATGTAAAATATCATGACAACATATTTAAAGGGATATTGTCTACCAGCTGCGTAATTTTTTCATACCCAAAATTATTGTCGATTTCCGTACTGACCTTCATAAAATGAAGATTAAACACCGAATTATTGATGAATACGCTCCGAAACATTGTTTTTTCGACTAAAAAAGCTGACCATCGTTACCGGAAGCTAATTAATTATGCACGCACCTGGGCGAGGCCAACTCTATTTATTTATCTATTTTTATGTCAGTAGCCCGGATGCTGCAGCATGGATATTGAGGTAAGTTTCTATAAAAGTTGAGGAAAAAAGCTATTTGCGAACCGATTGTATCTAAAAGACGTAGAATAAATAATTTCTGTATCAGGAATAGATTCTCTTTGATGAAAACTACATGCCTTAACAGATTCAGCCGATATTTCCACGATAACCATTGAAAACATGCCAGGAGGCACCCTATGGGGACAAGCTCAACTACGTATTTTCGATCGGAAATTTTTGCCGGCGTTAAAAATAACTAAATTAGTTTTTTTCTTCTTATAAGTTATGAAGTTGTTCCCCGAGATTTTGATACACGTGTTAAATTAATTTATTTTAGCCAGTTTACCGACAATATGAAAACAGAGACATACATGTAGAACACAGTGAAATACATGTCTGATGAAAACGAATGACGTAGCCAGTGTTGTTTTATTTGTTAATTGACTGGAATGTTTCAGAGAAATTTGGGCTGGATTAGAAACAAAAGAGACCTTACTTCTAGTTCCACAAGACAGTTGCTGCAAAATAATATGGGACTGACCATTTACCTTGAAGGGGGCTATGTCACGTAGAAATGTTTTTTTCAGACGCCACAGAAATCATATTTTCTTATTTTCCGGCGAAGTGCCAATCTAATTAAAACAAGGTAAACTGTGATCTAATTCTCACTTATGATACCCCTGCCACTTCCCATGATATGGGGTACCTATTTGAAGCTTGTGACGAAATACCAGATTTCTGCCATCAATAGTTGTTGAGAAAAATGTGCATATATGTTCAATGTGGATAAAAACCAACTAAGTCGGCAAACAGGAAGTAGGAATCTGATGGTTCCAAAAACGCTTCCCACGATATGGCATACCTATGTGAAGCTTGTGACCAAATATCAGATTTCTGCCATCAATAGTTGCTGAGAAAAATGTGACGAAAAATATTTTGGAAGGACGGACGGACAGAGGTAAAACAGTATACCCCCCTCCCCCTTCGGGGAGCGGGGGTATAATTAGATCTAAAATAGGGAGCAAGTGCGTAGATCTAATTTTAATTGGATTGGCGAAGTGCTTGAATAATTTTTTTTTCTTCAAAATTTTGTATACGATTATACTGTGAAAATGGCAAGTATATGATTATACTGTGAAAATGTCAAGTCGGAATATATTTTTTTCTCCTGTCCAGTCAAATTTTTTTCTTCAAGATTCAGAATCAAAATAATTTTTAGGAAAAAAACCATAAAATTAAAATTGAATAGCTTGAGGGGTAAATTGATAAAAAAAAATTTGCAAGACCAAAATGGTTCTCCCATATACCAACAAAAAAAGGAAATAAAACTGTGGTCATAAGAAAGTCCCACGAGAAAATCTTTCCTTCCAAAATAAGACTTTTTTTATTTCTCTAAACTGAATTTGTGCAAACTATTTCACTTATAATGAATTATATTTCTTTTTTAAATAAAGCTCATTTTTCTAGATGAATGTAGAACCATCTGTCTTTACTCTGTTTTTATTAAATCTCTTGTCTTTATTACAGGACTTTGATCGGATTGTCCTTGATGAGGAAGTGTTGGGGGTTGCTAGAATGTTTCGAGAGGAACTTGTAGTAATGCCCCATGACGAGGATTACAACAGATCCAATAGGTATGCAGCCTACCGCCAGTATACCATTTGGGCACATGGCCGACTTGGAGCTGGGGTCAGACGTGTGATCCCAAGCTGTTGTACTTGGAAAATTAGGGACAAATATCCTGATCTATATGGACAATACAAGGGTTTCATTCCTAGACGATTTAATTAAAACTTGTTCATGAAATATTTTGTATTTTATCCCATATACCCTAATGATAAAGTTTACCACTTGCTTCCCTATGGTCGGTGGTTGTCTGGGTACTCTGGTTTCCTCCACCACTAAAACTGGTCGCCATGATATAGCTGAAATATTGCTGAAAGTGGCGTTAAAACACCAAAAATAAAAAATAAATCAACCCTAATGAGTTGTTAATTTCACAAGTTGGTCAGTTGGAATTATAAATTTAATTTGAAAGTTTTGCCATCTTATTATTATTTTTTGTTCTATCAGCACTGACAACTTCTTCTAAAATGGACTGACAGTCTTTTATATAATTCAAAACCAAACTTGGCAGAGATGTTTTCTATGAGGTCCTACACAAGAGTTGTTACTTTTGTGCAGATTCGTCAAAAAACATGGCCACCATGTGAATTTGAAAATTCTGATTGGTCGATTTTCAAGAAACTTCTTCTCAAGAACTGCTGAAGGGATTGAATTGAAATCTGGTATATATGTTCCTATGAATGTCTTTAACATGTGTTGTTACTGTTTGCGCCATTTGAAAATTCAAAATAGCCACCAGCGGAGGTCAAAGTTTACATTGAAACCCTATGGGAAACAACATTTTCATCTTCTTCTTGAGAACAGCCGAACAGAATTTAACCAAACTTGGCAGAAATGTTTCTTGTGAGGTCCTAAAAAGTTGTCCTGGTTTGTACTAACTAGACCAACACACTGAGTGCTATCATTATTGTGCATTGGACAATTTGTAATGCCCATTATCCTGACTTGGGTAATTTTCTGCTCTAAATGTGCAGAACTTCTGTCAGACCAGGTAAAACAAAGAGTGACAATCTAAATTTATTTTATGCGACAATTTAGTCAATTGTTTTGTCTTGGTCTTCAAATCTGGATTTCTGAGATGCTACAATATCATCCCGAGTTGGAGGTTGTGGAATTGGTGCAAGATGGACCGAGATTCTTCTGGGATCATCTACTTCCAACTGCACACGTTAATTCATTCCTTCATTATCTTGCAGTCTCATACAAATGACCCTTAATAGTCTTGGAACATAGGAATATGACTTGTCAGCTTTAACAGGCTGCACAGACCATCTAGCTGTCTTTTTGTTGTAACTTCTCTGCCACCTGAAGTAGAAAAATACATACAATGTAATTCACAAGAATAAAACAATAGAGATTATGATCTATGGAGCCCTAACTTTCAATTCAAGATGAATATCTCGAATGTATAGTGAATGAGCAACTAAACATATCATTACAAGTCCACTTTATGAAGGATTTGAGTGATTTGTAGACAGATTTTAGGTTGTGGTCATCCCTCAAGAAGTTCTATGGCAGGCATCACGAGCTGGTCAATGGTTACAGGGTGTCTGTTACCCAAATCAGACCTGATCTTCATTTGTTGTTGATGTCTTTCCCTTCATCGGATGGGACTTCTACCAGACTTGAATATGGACAACGCAGCAGGTTTGCGACTTTCAATTGACCCTTCTGAAGCCTATGATCAAATATCAGATTGCTGCCATAAATAATTACTGAGAAAAATGTTATGAACATCTTGGGACAAACGGACGGACAGAGGTAAAACAGTATACCTCCCCCTTTCCAGTGGAGCGGGGGTATAATAAAGCTCCTATGACATATGATCATTCATGGTTCTGTTATTAGGACAAAATTTCAAGTATGTAAGTTACAACTGAAACATGAAATTAACATGACAAACCTTAGAGTGAAGTTGAGGCTAGGTTCAAAATCTCCATCGTCAGAATCATCACCAACATCACTGCCCTCTTCAGTAATATCTATTGAGAGACTGTAAGAATAAAAAATAATTGTTTATTACAGTGTATGTGTATAATATCGAAACAAATTTTGCTATATGGTTCTGATGTGCAGCTGTATAACGAAAAAGCTTTTCAAAATAATATTAAATCTTTATACATCTATGCAGCACACATCTACACAACACAATATAAAGAGACAAAATTACATCAAAGTTACAGGAAAAAATTTGGTGCACCAGACGTGCGTCAATTCTGTCCCAGTTTGGTTTCATTCCCGTAAGTAACTAAGGGGGACTGGCCATTTCAGCTTGTGGATTGATGAAAATGTAACGATGACGCAGAAGCCAACATGATCCCTATATAATATAGCTACTAGTAGTATCACTATGCAAGCCACAATAATTAATAGGAAACTGTTATACAAGTGACTGTGTTGAACAATATTGACAATGTTACCTATAAACATAATGTAGAATACATGTATGTCTAATCTTTAACAAAATGAACATACTCAAATGGGTTCACAAATGAACTTGATTTCTCCAGTTTCATCCGTTTCGTTGAAATGTGATGGCTGCTCATTTCTTCTACTCTAGAATTACCTTGGTCAGAATATCTAAATCAAAAGTACAAATATCAATCACTACAAAATCACATTTGTCTGAAATTACCAGTTTTAGTAGTAATTTGCCTAAAAAATTTAGATAATTTTACAAAAACCTGCATGATTTTAACACAGACATGGGCCATCGGTCTACTGTTAAATTCACACACTGTGAAACATGCAAATTGCTATGGATCTTCACATTATTTCTTAAAAATCTTGTTTATTAATCATACTTACAAGATCCAAACTAAACAAGGGCAAAGCGTGGCATATCCCCTCGCCTAAAAATTTGACCTGGTGACCTTGACCTTTGACTTTGAAAATCAATAGGGTTCCAGATTCTCTTAAGGACTAAGTATGTACCAAGCTTGGTCAAAATCCATTGACGGATGTTGATTCTAGAGTGTTCACAAGGATGTTACGCAGTAAAATTTTGACCCGGTTATCTTGACCTTTGACCTATAAGGCTATGACCTTGAAAATCAATAGGGTTTCGGCTATCTTAAGGAATAAGTATGTACCAAGTTTTGTCAAAAATCCATTGAAGGATGTTGATTCTAGTGTTCACAAGGATGTTACGCAGTAAAAATTTTACCCTGTGACCTTGACCTTTGACCTTGAAAATCAATAGGGTTTCAAATTCTCTTAAGGACTAAGTATGTACCACGTTTGGTCAAAATCCATTGAAGGATGTTGATTCTAGAGTGTTCACAAGGATGTGACGGACGGACGGTAGCGTTACTATATCCCTTCGCAACTTCGTTGGCGAGGGGATAAAAAGCAGTTCAAATGACAATTCTTTAAATAGAAAGCCTTTATATGAAAAATACATATTGATTTCCCTCTATCATGTCTATGTTGATAATTCTAAGATAGTAAAGTATAATTTTGGCTCCCTGAACTAAAAATTATGTCCAAAATTGTTGAAATGTAGTAAAAAACTAGTTAATGTAATGTTTTTAGAATAGTCAAGAAATAAACTTGGTTTGCATAAGGAAATTGAAAACGATTTTCATTTAGTCATAGTCTAAAATATGCAGTTCAGGACATTTCAGTAAAATTTTATAGTCACATATGTAGAAAAGTTTCTGAAACTTGCAAATTTCTATGGATCTTCATATTATTTTTTAAAAACCTTGTTTATGTATCATACTTACAGGATCCAAACTAAAAATGGTACTGAAATGACACTTATTTAAATGGAAAGCTTTTTATATAAAAGATACATACGGATTTTCCACTATGGTAATAATTCACAGACAGGAAGATATAATTTTGGCTCCCATAACAAAGTGTTATGTTCAAACTTGTTGAAAGTACTTTTAACCTTATTTATGTAATGTATTTCCAGTACCCAAGATATGAACTTGTTTGCATAAAGGAATTAAAATGATTTTCATTTAGCCATTTTAGGACATTTCTGAAATTTTCAGTAAAATTTTGTAGTCATATATAAAAAAAGTTCTGAAACTTGAAAATTTCAATTGATATTCATATCATTTCTTCAAAACCTTGTTTATAATTATATATTATACTTACAGGATCCAAACTAAAAGTGCAATTGAAATGAAGCTTCTTTAAATAGAAAGCTTTTATTTGAAAAATACATACTGATTTTCCATTATAGTGATAATTCGCAGAAAGTAAGGTATATACTTTTGGTTCCCAACACTAAGTTTCTTGTCCAAGTTGTTGAAATTTGATAAAATTAAAAGCCTAATTATATGTTGTATATCAAAGAAATAAATTTGCTTGAATAAAAAGAACTTTATAGGGTTTTCATTAAGCCATGTACAGTTTTAATTCTTGCATTAAAAATGAATTGATTCGATATTTCTTTTTAAATTGATAATAATAAACTGCATTGTCATTGATATCATTTTTGCACTCCCATTTCCCCTTTGCTGGCCTCTTAAAATTTGTGTTTGTTTACCTCGCAAATACGGCCGTTTTATGCTACTCATTGACAATAATTTGCTGTTGCCAGGTGCAAAATTACATATATTGATGAATATCTACCGAAAATGATCATAGGCATCATCATAAATTCATAAAATATGAAAAACGATTGAGAAAAGAAGGCAACATGCTCGGCTTACCTATTAACAATAATCAAGCACTTCCTTGAGTTCGCTCCATCCAACGGCAACGGTCCAACTGATCCCCTACATATATCCTGCATTTGTTCCATTTGGAAGATACCTCACTTCTATTCCTCTTTATCTCTGAATCCGTCAAAGTCCGCTTTCTTCCACGCGTTGACAGTTTCTCTTTTGCCCAAGAACCACATGTTGTTTATTGTTTCTAAACAGTGCGCATGCTCAAGACGTGTTCGCATAGAAGGCCATATGAATAGATTTGAATATTGTCATCCGGACAATAATTCTTTTTTGGGTCTTTTTTGTCAATAAATCGTATCTTTTGCAACATAACTCGGTGTTAATCTTCATTTTATGAAGGTCAGTACGGAAATCGACAATAATTTTGGGTATGAAAAAATTACGCAGCTGGTAGACAATATCCCTTTAATTTGAACACATCAACCTGTACAACGTTGTGTGTTGACATACACTATTAGTGTGTACAATTCATTTGCATCAATACTGTAATTTCGTGGAAATCTTCTATAATTGTAAACTATTAAATACCTATATCGTTCAATGTCTGAGCCCACAATTGAACTACTATTTAACATCTATTAAGTGTATGAGGGTTTCAATAAACTTCACGTTTAATTTAAGTTAGTATCCTAAGGCATATTGTACCTTTTGTATGTCTCTGGATAAAATAATCAAATGACAACAAAATAAAAATATGTACATTTTTTTCTAAAGAAGGAACACGGATGTAAGGAGAGGTTGAAGATACCAAAGTGGTAATCAGATTCCGTAAATCGAAGGACAGACAACACAATGGCCAAAAGAAAAAGTACAATGTAAATTACGACCCGGATTGTATATACATGTAAATAGTAAAGGCGTGTCGGCAATGGTACACGATAATTATATTTTAACATCTACCTATATATTACTTCCCACCATTGCCTTTATTTAACAAAGGTTATCGGTGATGTTCGACAGGTAGGTGGTTTTTTCCAGGTACTTCGGTTTCCTCGACCAATAACATTGATCGCAAAGATAAAACTGAAATACTATTGAAAGTGGCGTTAAACATCCATAGCATTAACCATATAAGGTAAAGGAACGTTTTCATTTATCGACGTTATCGGTGATTCATGTGCTTAAAGTCACCTCCGATTTTTCCATATATTTCATATGAAAGCAAAATTAAAAAAAAAATCTATACAGAGGTTATTTATTGTTGCTGAAATTTGCACCCAGAAACGGAATTTGTTTTGAAGTTTTTTGTCATAATTTTCATAACTCACAAATCTGAATTTGAACGTCACAAACTACTAAATAATTATTGTACTTTTGAACTTCTTAAAATTGAAGATTGTGTTTTAATACTGAAAAGTAGAAAACTGTGAATCAATAAATTATTTGATAAGCTTGACAAACTCTATACAATATTATCATTTTTCGTGCTTGAAAATTTCAATAAAATTGACAAAAAAATTACTTTAGGATAATTTTGATAAGAAAAACTTGATATAAGATGAAATTTTTTTCTATTAGCAGGAACGAACAAGGTTTAACATTCTTATAAGTAGAGATTATAATCATGGTCATATTCAGTGTACATAAGTACGCAATAATAGACAAGGAACAATATAACATGCTTCATGAATCAATGTGACTATATTCTTCAACATATAGTCTACCTACCAACCACAGGAGGAAATAGATTTGACTTAGTCCTAGAAAACAACCCATCTATACACAAAGAAAAAAGTTAAGCACCCCCTGATATATTAAAACATAATAAGTTACACTAAGTTTAGATTCTAATATTTATATTGATTATAGCAAGAACAATGTTCCATTAAAAAGATGTGCTCACACAGGTGTGACCACTATGTCTAATATTGACTAGTCATGCACGTGAACCATGCCTCTCACGCATTACTCAAAATTCAGTATGTTCACGCTTCGTATTTGGGTATTTAAGTCCGGTGGTTTAAAAAAATTATTCATTCTCAGTAAGCATGGTACGAAGGCGAATATCAGAAACACAAAGATGGCAAATAATCAGCATGCATACAACAGGGATGTCCTTCAAAGCTATTGGACGTCAGATGGGCTACCACTATACTGTAGTCAGCCGACTGGTGAGAAAATACACACAAACCAACAATGTGAAAGACCTTCCAAGATCCGGCAGACCACGGGTAACATCTGATCGTGACGACAGGGCATTGCAGCGTTTGGTTAGACGGATGCCATTCGCAACCAGTCCCGTACTCAAACAACACTGGCTGCCCAATAGACGTCTGTCAACAAGAACAGTTAGAAACCGTCTGAAAGGAGAGTCATTAAACGTCCACTGTTGGCAGACCGACATCGACGAACACGTTTGGCATGGTGTTTAGCACGACGTGGTTGGAATTTAAGGACATGGTGCAACATCCATTGGTCAGACGAGAGCCGGTTTCTGCTTCATGTAACCGACAGCCGGATGAGGGTTTGGAGACACAAAAATACAGCCTATACCCCAAGGAACATCCAGCCAACGGTAGCCTACGGTGGAGGCTCAGTAATGCTTTGGGGGTGTATCTCTCATGACTGCAAGCTGGATTTAGTCACCATACAAGGCAACCTAACTGGTGAGCAGTACATCAGAGACGTCTTGCAACCAGTTGTTGTCCCCCATTTCGACAACCACCCACTAGCTACAAGGCCTGTGTATATGGATGACAACGCCAGGCCTCATCGTTCAAGAGCAGTAACCGCCTACCTCCAAAGCGAAGCCGTGACTTCTGTTCCTTGGCCGTCGTATACAGGCTCGGGAACCTCCTGTGCAAAACATTCGTCAGTTTGAAGCAGCACTGCATCGGGAATGACAGCAACTATCACAACAGGACATCCGACATCTAACTGGAGGGATGAGGCGCAGGGCTGAGGCCGTCATCCAAGAACGTGGTGGTTACACCCGGCACTGAACTTTGAGCAATAGATGTCGTCAAGTGATTCACAAGTGACGTTTTGAAAGTGAAATGACAATCTTATCGTGCTTTTTGAACTGTGAAGGTCAATACTTAAAATGGAAATGTTTTACTGCAAAAACTGGCCTTGTGATACTGTGATTAAATATTCATTAAATTAACATTTTTCTTGATTTTGTTGGTGGTTTCTTACAGCCAATGTAATGTCCTAACAGGTCACCATTGCGTTCTTGAGATTATCTGGTCAGTAATCTCGTGATACTTGCCGTATCATTTGTCATTTCAAAAAATCCATGGGGGTGCTTAACTTTTTTCTTTGTGTATAGTATAAAATAATGTCACTACCTGGAAACATCTAGACCTTGCGGACCATTGTATTTTCTGTATTGAACTTGTAGTAAAATCATAGATATATACGTTAGTGCGCACGACACTTTTCTGGAATAACCTTCATCAGTTACTCTCAAAATAGAAAAATTGGAAAGCCAAATAATTTATAGTTTTGTGGGCAATAAAACCAAAGGGCCTAAACAGGACAACCAAAACTGGCTAAGGTCTGAGGGAGGAGTTCATAATCTAGCGCGAAAAAGTACATTACAGCAGATTTGGCAAACATAAAACTAGAAAATAAAAACAGCCACGGTACATCTGATGTTAATGATATAGTGAATGTCTTCAAGCATAGTATACTTCAATCAGTAGAAAACAAAAACATCCCTCATAAACTACATGCATAGACTTCATCCGCCTAGTATTTAGTATTTCTGCATCGACACGGTTTATTAAATATATCCTCTATTGAAATTTACAATTCCTAAATAATGTAATTATTAACAAAACTAAGGGTCCCCCCCTACCCCCTACCCCCCCCCCCCCCCCCTACCCCCTACCCATAAACTAACTACATCAATACACAAACTAACCTCATTAATATTGATTTTGTTATGGTTTATAATAAAGCCCTACACCGCAGATGTATATATAAACTACAATAACACGATATCAAAAGTGAAATAATGAAATTTAACTCCCCAGCTGATAGTACAAGACAGTTGACATTGATGTAATGTCATCAGATGAAGACGTGGTCTCAGTTACTTCATGTATTCCCCAAAGGCAGTTCTAGGCATCTCATGTCTTGCATGCATTAATGATGTTAAAATATCTGCCTATCAGAAAATGCCCGAGGAAAGCATTATCTACAAGACTATATATATATTGCATAACCATAAATTTTAGCGTGTCGGGTGCAAAATATCTTTGAATCACAACTCGATCCAAGCATGTAGACAGAATTGTTGGAAATGGAAACTACTCTAGAATTCATAAACGAGATTTCAAAATATCAAAATATTAAAATTGAGTTAAATCTGTCACATGTGTGCCCTAAACAGGAATACTCTATGTTGAGTGTGATATATTACACACAAGAAGAAATCCCCAAAATTTAAACAGTGCAAAGGCGAGCTGTTATATAGATATGTAAAGGATATCACAGTACCATCAGTGTTACACACAGGATTTCAAAATAAAACTGCCAACTCTTACACCATTTTTTCGCACCCCCCTTCACTGCAGTCTCTTGCAAACTACGATTTACTACACCTATTCTTTCTCCAATCATATAGAGAACACCAATCTTACTGTATTGACACAAAATGAATGAGTAGACTGTCTATGTGATGCTTAGAACCACATAATTCAAAAGCAAACCAGATCCATGCATCAGTGCAGAATTATATTTCTTTTTGTGATTATATTTTTTTGTTTTTGGATTTATATTCTGTTGCATTTTTAATATATATTTCGTGATTATGTGAACTTCGATTTATGAGGGGGAAATATTTAGAAGATCCCTACATGCTCCTCTAGAAAAAATAACTCACGCGTGGAAGCTATCAGAACCTTGTAATACCAAGAATAAACTCTTGAAAATTGAAAGACCTAATATCGTTTTCCAAGGTAGACACATATACTACATTACAGTGCAATTACAACTGCATGTTAAAAACTAGCCTCTGCCGTTAGTCAATTTAATATGTTGACTAAATAAGGAGAAATTTGGCATTATCGGTCAAACATAAATATTATCATTGATATGACACTTTAAAGATGAATATTGTGTCTGGCGAAGTTAATCAATGGAGACAATGTTTAGGTTATTTCAGAAACGCGTCGTGGGCGCTAAATTTGATATCTACGTTTTTATTAATCCAGACCTTTTGACAAAAATGGTTTCCCAATGTTTTTACTGATATAACAAAAAATACAAATGCTTGTGTTGGTGATACTTAGCAAAAACAGAAAATAACAGAATCAAGGCAACGAACAAGACTGCAAAAACGATTGACAAGAGTAAACAAAAATGGCAACAATAGACTAGTTCGATTTCAAATCAACACTGTCCTGGTACAATGTATATCCTTCTGTTCAACTCTACCCACAAGAAGCTATGCATACATCGCTAGGCCATCTGTAACAGTCCATCCACCAAACAAACAAGTTAAGGACAAAAACAAAGGAATTATAACCAAGATAAATATAACAGATATAAGGGGCATACTTAATGAGGAACCAGAGTTTAAGACACGAACCTACATGAATATTACTGACAGTATAAGTGGCAAAGTATTGCCACAGTTTTCGTAACACACCAGAAATGGTTTTCGGTGAGAATATAACTACAATGATTGAGTATTGGAAATTGTATAAAACTGATCATAAGTAGATATCAAACATTTTAAGGGGTCTTAGCATGGGATTTCAAACTTAACCAATTCAATATAAATTGTTTAATTCTATTACATTTAACAAGAAGGAGTGACTGGGTCTATACCTCTGCTTGTGGACTACCGAGGGTATCATGCGTATACTAGTCCGTACGTCGATTCGACACTGACATGAATTATTAGATATATTTGTATTTTAAATTAACAGTTCTTAAATAAGGCAATTTATTTCAACTGAGGTCAATCTTCTTCAGGTATATGTAGCCTTGTCCGATTTTTTTTTCGCCATCCTGTTTCGTTATGGTTCACTTGTTCTCAATGACTTTAATTATTTGGCTTTCAAATCTTTTGACTTCTGATGAAGGTTATTCCAGAAACGCGTCGTGCGAACTCATTTTGATATATACGTTTTTATTTGAGATACTGCAAAATGAAATCAAGATACGTTGTCATAGAGGGTTATTTAAATACTATATCTAAGTAAAAATATTTTTTACTCGAGCATGTTCATCTGTGAGATGTATTTAAATGAGGTGTTGAACTCATTCATTTTGAAATTGAAACTTTAAAATCGGTATATCCTTTTATTAAACAAATGGTTTGTTTGCATCTGTTCACTTAAACACTGCACATTATTCAGTAAATATGGATATTATTTTACACTATTTCTGTGTTTTCTTAGGGCTGGTAATATATATATAGATTTATTTCACTACCAAAGATTTAAGTTACGCACCTCGAGTGTTCACAAAATTATTAAAACATATTTATCTACACAAGAAAAATCTCGGTCAGACAAATACGGCATATATTGATTTTGTTACAAGGTGATACTCGCATTGAATGTAAACAAAATATACAAGACACCATTGAAGTTATAGACGAACGTGGATTAACCGTACACCAAAAGAAATATGTAAAAAAATCTATATTAGCGTTTTTCGTGGATAATTTCAATTAACACAAGTCAGAGAAAGATGGAAAGTACTATTCGTAATCTTAATACGGTTATGTGGTAAATGAGAACCGCGGATAGAACACACTACTTTGTATAAAAAAAACCAACAACCTAGAAATCGAAAAAGATCAACAATTGAAATTTAATCGGAGAAACTATGATTAGAAACACATTAGAATGACTGAGTCAGAATGAATACATAGTTTTAATTTGGTAAGGAGAAAGCATACTAACATGTTTTAGATTACAGAGAACCATTCATCTTTCAGAAATGTTTTGGAAATTATTCGAAGCCAAGGAACTACCAAAGCAGGCTACCGACACCATCATTTCATCCTGGAGACATTCAAAAACAACGAACAACAACATCCATACGTGAGTTTTGTCGTGAACAAACTCTTGTGTTAGTAGTAAAATGTCAGGACGTGTAATACAGGAAAGCTTTAAGATATAATACAATGAATACACCGAGATCAGCAATATCGTGGCTTTCGTGCTTTACAAAGGAAACTGTCGTTGGAAGTAATCCATTAGTCTCCCGTTTTCACAATTCGGCCTTATTACCGAAATGTTCACATACCTGGGAATGTTAGCTTAGTGTTGAAAATAAATACTTACAGTAACTATTGCACCTGCTAGAAGAGTTTGAAGATATCAAAGGAGTAATCAGAATCCGTAGGACAGATAAAACAATGGCCGAAGGAAAAGAAACATTAGGTCAAACAACCATCTACAAAACATTACACAGACAACTAAGACTGAGCAACATGAACTCTAATAAAACCAGGGGTGAACTCAGGTGCTCCGGTATCAAAGAAATTATTTATTTTGTTAGCTTTACTTACTGGACAGAGGGGTCATACTTTATATTTAATATATGGCCAGACTGTTAAAGAAATAAGCATTAAATAACATCATTAGTGTATGTATGTAATACAATTCACTTAAAGAAACAACATACAATCACGAGGAGACTATTTGATTTATTGTTAGTACTTTAAAACACCCATTTACTTATACAGTCAAACCTGTATATAAAGACCACCCATGTGCCTTTATGAGCAGTTGCCCTTTATATACAGGTTAAAATTATATGCACTATTCATTAATAGGAAAAACGATACTGTCCTTTATAAACAGTGATTTGCTATACAGTGATGTCTTTTAAGGCGGGCTTGACAGTATTTGTTATATTTGACATAAATAAGCTAGTGTTTGATATATTACTATAGAAACCTCAGTGACTGCGACCATATGACAATTGAATATACATATATTTATACAATCACTCTCTCACCACCATATATGTAGGTTTGTGACTTCGAATTACTTACATAGTTACTTGTATATATAATTGCTAGTAAGTTTACGCCTCATTCAGGATGGTTAGTTCAAAAGCTAGACAATTTATTGTAATATCCTGTATATTAATGGTAGTATGGGTCGTCCTTAGCATAATGTGGTTAAACATATTTTCTTCTTTTTAAATTCAGTAATCTAAAAAAATATTTTGAACAGTTTAGCTTTCTTAACATGTACAGTCTGAATCAGTATTATAGATGTGAATGATTAAAATACGTATTTGTTATTTATGATTTTGTTGTTTGTGTGGTGACTGGGTATAGTACGTTTAAATGTTATTTTTTTTGTAATAGATCGATAGATTATCTACCTATTATCCACAATATAAGATATATCTACCTATTATCCACAATATAAGATATATCTACCTATTATCCACAATATAAGATAAGATCAGTTTCATCTAAAGTCGACATGTCAAAAACAACAAGTACAAGACAAGCTCTAGTGAGCTCTTGATCGACATACACAACACAAAATAAATATCAGTTAAAAAAACTAAATCATGAATACACATTACTAGTTTAAAAAACCACCCATAATATCAAAATAGCAAACAAGTTGAAGCACACATATAGCAGAGACAAGGTAAGCATATACAATTGTAAAATAAATTAAATCAACCACAGTAACAAAAGCTTATGATCTAAAAGAATGAAGCTGTTGTTATGAGCTAAAAGAATGTTATACAGCTAATAAATAAATATAAATGATATAATAAAATTGAAAAGACATATATGATACCCAAACTGTTTGGAAAAACATTTTTTTTCTGAATAAAGGACACGTCTTATTTTAGTACTCGTATAAATTTGGTTTAAAATAATTTTCCCCTTTTTAAAGTTTTGTCAATTGTTTTGGCTTCCATCCTTCAACATTAGAACTATTTATGGAGGAAATCTAATTATCGAAATACACATCTATTACACATCAACACATACATATAATACATTTATCTGTTACATAGTATAGCAATTTACACTTCTATGCATGACGGATTGCCTCCAGTAATTACATCATACCATGTAATGAGCGTGGGTGGTAATGTTTATATATACAACTGTACGGTGTATATAAGGCCTGTTTTTCTTAACCATTAACCTGGTTTTAAACTCTTTTATGGTTGAGTGTTTTTTTACGGTGTGGTTTTAACCATGCGGTTAAATGGTAAAAGAACATCTTAACCGGGATCGAAGCACGGTTGAATATGTTTGAACCTTGTTAATTACCAGTATATGTTTGTAATAGGAACATCTGTGTATTATAGACCCATTTCCAAGTTGTTTATTGACATTCTGCATTGTTGTATTTGTTTATAAAGAATTAAATTATTCTATTTGTTGTTTTTTTGTGTTGTTTTTGTTTTGTTTGTGTGTTTAAGAGTTTAATTGTTTTATTTGTTAATGACGAATTAATTTTACTTTGTTAAAAAATAATCAATGAACTAGAAAATTTCTCTTAAATATTGTTCTTCAACCATTGCGTTTTTTTTAATCTATCTTAAATATGTTTATGGTTCATGATTTAAACATGTTTCAGGTTGTTTTCAACCATAAACAAGTTTGAGAATAAAAAAACAGGCCTATAAATAAATAAAATTGTATAACGTCATCATTTCACTGAAAGACTTTTAATAACGTCACTGTCTATTGAGTAATAAACTGTAATACATCCTGGTGTTTGAAAGAATGGTCTCGTCTCATCTCTCAATAAGGTTTTTTTCGGGAGATACATTTTTGTTTTGTATTAACACCTTGCTGAATACTATTCTGTCCCTTACATACAGATGACTAAAGATGGTATGATGGTATTGATTACATGTTGACTATAATTACAATATTATGTCTGTACATACTGTATACTATCTACTATTTAAATGGTGTTTGAGGCCAACGGCTCCCTTTCATGGAATTAATATTATACGTATAGGAATTTCTATCTCACGCACATTACAAATACAAATACAAATATTTTATTGGCACAAACACAATTACAATAATTGGCAAAGGCCCAAAGTGAAGTTACAGTTCATGTTTATGAATAGAAAACACAATAATATGACACATAATATTATTATGTATAAAATTCAAGATTATAACTTTCTTTATAACAACGCTGTTCGCCCGGTTATATATGTCAGAAGGTTGGCATTTTACTAATATGTGGAAAACACTTCCATTTCCGCATCATTTTACAAAGATGAAACTAATGTAACCTCGCCACTTTCTTTTATCAAAGTGCCTGTACCAAGCCAGGAAAGTGAGCTGTCATGTATATGTCACGGTATGTTAGGGTTATCAAATTGTCCTCTTTCAACGAGTTTCCTATTGGATTTTGGAACTGTTCCGACAGTGATGGTTTTTTTTCTCATTTGAAGATGTTAGTTAGAGTATCATTATTACAATGTTGATGCTTCAACTATGATATTCCAGGGGCGGATCCAGGCAGGTGCGCCCCACTATAATTGGATAAAATATGATTTTTTGGCGTAAAATCGTGATTTTTCACACGAAATACCCCAACATTTTTCGCGCCCCCCCCTCCGCTCGGCGCAATTTAGTGCACCCCCCTAACTTGAAATCCTGGATCCGCCCCTGTATTCCACTAAGAAATAGTAGACATAGTTTGACAATGATTCTAGATAACGATGCTTTCTTTTATATATCGCCACTAATGTTGTGAGTTCAAATCCCATGAAGGCGAGATGTACTCGATACAACATTATGTGATAGAGTTTGTCAGTAGCTTGCGGCAGCTGGGTGGTTTTCTCCGGGTCCTCCGGTTTCCCCCACCAATAAAACTGACCTCCACGATATAGCTGAAATATTGTTGAAAGTGGCATTAAACACTATAACCCTAACCCCTAACCTTTTGAAACGTCCGCTTATTCACAATTTTTGTTATTTTTTTTCAAAGTAAAAGAGTAATTACTATCTCAAAAAGACTTAAGTTATTGATGAAGTAAAGACTAATAATCAAAATATCATCTCGGCCTCTCATAAATTGGTTGTAAACAGAGACATAATAAAAGTACTATTACATACTCCCATTTTCTAATTAAAAAACAAAACAGATGAGATGCACTTGTACAATAGACAATCCGGATACAATCATCAATTAGAGAAAAAAAAGGAATTCCCACAAACTCCACAATTGGGAACAGGTGTTTCACTGAAATTACCGATCCTATTTAGTTTTCCGAATCGTCACTAGTGTACTATTCTTATTTGTAAAATTTATTATCACTACAACATACTACAGTCAAGTCCACTTATATTGTGGGGGGGGGGGATATGGTGTTGAACGCCACTTTCAATAATATTACAGTTATATCGTGGCGGTCAGTTTTATTGGTGGAGGAAACCGGTGTGCCCGGAGAAACCCACCTACCTGCCGCAAGTCACTGACAAACTTTATCACATAATGTTGTATCGAGTACGCTTCGCCTGAACGGGATTCGAACTCACGACGTTAGTGGTGATAGACACTGATTGCACAGGTAGTGGTATACACTTATTATGGAATCGTTTATAATGTAAAAATCAGTTATATTGGACAGATGATTATTTATCCCCATCAACTCCCTCCCTTTGAGTATAGATATTAGGTCTATTTATTATATAACCAATAAAGATGCAACGTCAAAAAAACTAAAAGCAAAAAAAAAAAAAAAAATGTAAAACCTAAAATAAATCGTGAAAAATGCAGGTGTGTGCTCATTTAAAAATCTTTATGTAAAGATACAGCGCAGGGGTTGACGTAACCGCTGGCCCGCTGGCCCGTGGCCAGTATATTTACGGTCGGGCCAGTCAAACTGAACAAAGATCGGCCCGCTGGGCCAGTTGATATTCTCGGGCCACTTGGGCCAGCAACTTTCGTTTCTTCCGTGTCATTCAATAACAGACTAATGAAATTTCCTGATAAAACGTTAAAATTCAACTTCAATCACTCGCCGAAAGCTATAAATAGCATAATCACACAATCAGCATATGTTTACCTTGATCTGTTACCGCACGTTAAACGACTATTGACAGAAATATATGCTGGGAACCAGTACTTCATAATTCAATAATTTCCAAAATCACGATTATTTATTTATAAAACTGAAAGATTAAAACGGTATTTTCTATAAGTAAGCAATTTTAAATATTTAATATAAATAAGAAATAAACCCAAATAAACCAAACAACAATAATAAATCATCACGTGAACATCTTACCTGTAAAAAAAATGGCGGATACACAATAACGCTAATCGTGACTTCATTTAATATGAAAAATCTATTATTATGAACTAGTAACAGGTATGGACTCAGTCAGTAGATCATGCCAGTATCAGCAAGAGGGATATTTGGCAACAATCGCTGCATCAGCTGGGCAAAACGGAAAATTTTCCAAAGTCGGGACTGTGTTTGTTTATTTATTATCTAACTTCCGGTTTGATAATAATCTTCTAATAGTCGTTATATGAAGGATTGTTACCCAAAGAACACAGTCGTTAGTCGCGTTAGACAGTGTGTCGTTATATAATGGTCGAATGCACGGGAAAACGCTGGGGAGGAATGAATTAGATTGACTAAAAAAGGAAGCCATTATACAGAGGGGGTCGCTGAGACTTCTTCTTCTTTATATTTCTGGCCGTCCTTCACTACTGAAGATTATTGGCCGAGCGCCGTATTAAATTTAGTTAATACATAAGTTAACATATATACAATAAACAATGAATGAAAGGTTAAAACTATATACTTTTGATAACAAGTTTGACTATCTATATGTAGATTGTTTGATTATCTTCTAACCATACCTGTTAATTGTAATGCATGTATGGGAAAATGTCATGAACTTTACCCTTGTTTAAAACAAGTACAACATTCATTCATAGAATACAAAAACTATATGTACATGTTTAAATCACTGACAGTCAATTTAATTATTTGCGGATGCCACTAGTGGAGCAGGAACTGCTTATCCTTCGGGAGAAAATGAGTTCACCCAAGGTTTTAATGGGGTTCATATTGCTCGATCTTTAGCTTCCTGTTTCTTGGGGGGGAGGGCAAATCCCCCCTTTTATATCGGTCCACTTCGGTCCACGAAGTGGACCGATATTTCTCGCGCCAGTGGAATTTTGAAGGGGCCAGTTGTTCAAAAATTTTACTGGCCCTACGGGCCAGTTAATTTTTTTTCTTAGGTCGACCCCTGCAGCGGTTACTATTTTCGCTCAGTAGAGCATATACATATAGATTCTGCTACCAGCGGATTGCAATATTTCTCATATTGAGGTAGCTAAAAAATAATACTGAAAGGCAGCAGGAGAATCTGTTCTCGTATGACCAAAAAAGTCAAAATTATTTTTAAGTTGTTCATATCCTTCGTTAATGAACGTCGAAAGGAAATTAGCAGGAATTCTCATGCAGAAATTTACAACGAACAATCTAACCAACTGGTTAAACACGCCAAGAATATGAGAAACAACACTTTCGTTTCATGTGTGTTTATAATGCGATACAGTAACAATTTATTCTGAACAACATAAATGCATAATATATACACACATATATAAATTTAACAAAATGACAATAATATATAAATATTGATTCAATATAAAGTAAATTACAAACCTGTATAACCTGTATTATCCATTCCTCGAAGATTTATCCCTCACTAAATTTTTCGATGATATTATGTTCTCCTTATAATGTCAATGTTTAACATATACGACGTTTTACTTCACTGATTTTAGTGACATTAAATATGCGTCTTTTCAAGGGATATTTAAAGTTCAAGTAAATGTTAACCGATTGTAAAATATTTTCATCTTTCAGAAAATACCGTTGTTAAATTAGTTGTATTGTACCCAATGTATTATTATGTTGATTTCAACTAACATTGGAAAAGGGGAAAGGAAGGGGGGGGGGGGGGGGGGGGGGGGAGGAGTTATGTAACAATACATCACTAGTCACCTAAACATGTTCACGAGTTTACCACATTATTTAAGATTGTTTACAACTTATTATTTGTGTCAACATAGGTGATCTTAGACGATGTCTAGCTATTCTGTTTAGGCTCTCTTGTTTTAATGCTCTCACAGACTTTGAAGTTATTTGTCATTCCAATCTCTTGGACTATGAGCTTACTTGATGAAGGTTATTCCAGAAACGCGTCGTGCGCACACAATTACATATCTACGTTTTTATATATACTAAACTTCAGAATACACCATTAAAGAGATATGAAGGGAGAGAGGAACCAGAGACATCATTTGCTTCGGAAGAAATGATATTCTTCATCTTGATAAGAACTATTCAGTCGTCAAATATAAGGACAACAATGATCTACAAAACACTACACAGATAAGTATAGATGAAACATGTTTGGATAGCTTATAGACTTTTTCACGTTGAATATGCTAGACTTTAAGACGAGTTGAGGGATATTGCCTGCCATTGCAAGAGGACATAAATATAAGATCAACCAGTCACATTCACGACACTCCATCATTTAACAAAATAACAACATCAATGCTCTATGTGACAAAGGTAATGGACATCATGATAAATAAGTTATATGAATAAAATGGAAAAAAAAAAAACCAACAGAAATACCATACTGAGGAACAATTCCAAAATTCAATAATAATTTTTAAAAAATCGTGGAAACAGAGGCAAAATCGATCCTCCTAATACAAATACATGACATCACTTTCTTAACTTTGTACAGTCTCTTCAATTTAGAAGTTACAAGGTTAAATTAGTCATCACTTCGAAAGTTTTACGGTCGCCACCATGACGTGGTTAACCGTTACGGTGTATCTGTGTCACAAACGACCACGGTTATGTTCCGTTCGTCGTAATCACAAGCCGGTCCTTGCGTCATTCATGACCTATCACCGGGTTTGCAACAGGAGTAACACGACGGGTGCCACATGTGGAGCAGGAACTGCATACTCTTCCGGGGCACCCGATTTTAGTGTGTTCTTGTTGCTCGATCATTAGTTTTCTGTGTAGTGTTTTAGAGATCGTTGTTTGTCCTTTTGCCATTGCATTGTTTGTACTTCCAATTAAGGCTTCTGATTACCCCTTTGGTATCTTCAATGTTACTTCTCTTAATAGGTTCAAGCTTCCTCTCGTAGTGAAATGTTGTGGTCATGTACAGAATCATTTGACAATCTAATATTGCGTTTTCTCACCATTAGGATAAAGTAGTCCGGTAATTTAGGTGAAAAAGATTTTTCTATCTTACTCAGGCTCCTGGGTAAGACAGACAACACGAACGTTTTCCCGCAAAATTGTTTGCCATTGCTGAAATAAATTGTCGATTTATCGATAAACATCCGTGTCTTGGAAGTATTTTAAATGTATTTCATAATAAAATATAATGTATTTTATAAATACATTATAAAAGCTACTACAACATAGATAAATACGTATAACAATTTTAAATCTTACCCTCGGGTGTCACAGATTTTATGATCTTGCCCCTCTACCGGTGTTAGTCCCTATATATCTTGGTGAAATCCAATTCATCGTTATTACTGTTATTGGTGTACAAGTATTATGTATTATATGCACAGAACTTCCAGAGAAATGCAGTAGTATTACAAACGTATATATTTCTCTGTTAATATCATTAGTCGTAAGCTACCCAGACAATAGCTATCACCGAAGGACATATAAATGACAGTCAGTGTTAGCGTTGGGTTTATGGTGTTTAACGCCATTTTCAACAATATTTCATTGATATCGTGGCGGTCAGTTTTATTGGTGGAGGAAACTGGAGTACTCGGAGAAAACCACCGTCCTGCCTCTGACAAACTTGATCACATAATGTTGTATTAAGTACACCTCACCATGAGTGAGATTCGAACTTACAAAGCTAGTGATGATAGACACTTATTGCACATGTAGTGATAAGTCCAACTACCATACGATCACGACGGTCCCTAAATGACAGTCAGCTACCATGTCAAAGGTTATCAGCGGCCGACATATGAATGGCAGTAATTTATCTAGACGATTAAAGTTTACAGCTGAAATAATAGTCGTAAGCTTTACGCAGACAAAAGTTACCTCTGTCCGGCATATGCGATAGTCGGCCCTGAGATATCACGGAACACTTTTACAATATTTTTAAATGGTGTAAACCATAAACGGTTAAGCATACATTTTAAAGCTTGAATGAAACATGTGTCATTATAATGTGTAGTAAATCCCAATTATACATTACTTCTTTTCCAACCTGAAATCACAACTCGAAAGGCTAACTTATCTGTTAGGGCATCGTCGGTAACCCACTGTTGATTCCGATACGTTCCTCTCTCTCCATCACCCGTGGTTCAAATCGCTTGTAAACATTCGTTTTCATGAATATTCAAAGTTTCGAATTAACCAATCAAAATCACGTTTATGAAAGTGAAACTCTTTGGTATCGGAGGTAAAAATCTGACAAATAAACTTCCTTTCCCTCAAGCAAATTGTCTACAGATTCTTGTTGAAAGTCCCTCAATTCTTTCACTCCAAATTTTTACAACAGGTCCGACATTTTTAACTTTTAACCAAACTCGTTATGAAAGGAACGATTTGATTGGTTGAATCGCATTTAAAGTTTGTAATGCGAAGACTTATGAATTATTCATGAGTACGAATGTTTACAAGCGATTTGACCCACGGGTGATGGAGAGAGAGGAACGTATCGGAATCAACTGTGGGTTACCGACGATGCTGTTAGGGTAATACATATATATGGAAGATAAATTATAAGCATATTCTAGTGTGTTCCCCAGACATATCAAATCCCAGAAAAAAAACATGGTATATTTGAACTGTAATACAATTTCGTCACAGAGAATAATTTTGCTCAAATGCTTAAAATAAAATAAGATTTCACGATTTTGAGAATAAAAAAAAACACACACACACACGCACGCACGTGTCGTAGTTAGAATGGTATCTTCAGACGTATAAACTAGATCAAATGTATAAATTATAATAATAATCTCTGGCTTTATTGCGCTTTTCTTTGATTTTGAGTCTTTGATTTATTTTTATTGTCGCTGCTTTAGTTTTACTATATTCTGTTACTTTCTTTGATTTATATTTATCCCTATTCTTCATGTAGTTGTTTTTATTCTTTTCCGACTTTTTCTTTCTTTTAAGTTCCTTATAATATACAAATGTAATGCCTTTTCGGTGTTGCTCATTTTTGATGTGGGTTTCATCCTAAAAATACATAAAAATGGGGAAAATGATTTAAAAAATGCATATAGATTAAGAGTAATATCTTAGTGAGCATAGAAAATTCAACAACGCTTTCAGAATAATATGAAATGTAGCTGCTACTTGTATGTATATAACAGTAACATAATAAAAAATGTCAAGTTCAAAAATGAATTTTATGTGATTTTGAACTTTGGTTTTTGCCCCAATAAAATCTATCGATACAGTTGTCTCTATTACGCTTTTTATTTCAGTGCCATGTCATGTTTGTGTAAGTTCATGTCATGAACATCTCTATGTATATGTAATCTTGGTTTTAAATAGAAAGTTTGTCGTATTTTCGGTATTTAAAAAGAACATTAACATTTTGTCATTTTTAGATCTAAGGGTACTGTGGTTCCGGTATTTGATTTTCCAAGTTTTCTTCTTTTAATTGACCATATGTTTTGACAAATGTGATCAGATTCCTGGTACAAGCAACGAAAAACCATTTACGTTTTCGACGCTAACAAGCGCAAAATTCACAAAAGTCTTGAAAACGCATTTGACGTCGAAATTGATGAAGTGGACAATCCATTCAGACTTGGCATTTTATTCTGTTCGTGTTTGTTTTAATTTTAATATACTCATGATGGGTATTAATGGTAGCCTTTGAATAGAACTAACTGCTTGGCACATACAAATTTCGATGATTTATTTGTGTGCTGCGTTATCTTGAAATCGTTAAAATTCCAAGCGACGTTGGTTTTTTTTAGTAAAATTAAGAAGTGGACATTTCATTCAGACTGCGTATTTCGGTCAATATTTCTTTATCTTTCAAAAGTCATCTTCAAAATTTCTTGTATTATTTTGTACAATATAGATCTGCATAACTGTGAACAAATATTTACTCACCTTCACCTAAATTTATCGGGAAAAGCCTTTAAAGTTGGTGTTCAGCATTTCAGTTCAGTATCTGACACATTGAATGGACTTAAATACATGCGGATAAAAACAAAAAACCTAAACCGAAAACGGCCATCGAGACATTACGTTGGAAGAATTGTGACGTTTACTTTTTTAGCAGATTTTGTGCGATTTCCGTGCATGCGTTTTCGTGAAATGCCCGAAAATCTTATTAATTTGTAACAGAAATGTTACATCTGACGGGACGTTTTTAAGACGGAAGGGGGATTCCGTGGTGAGATACGACAGAATAAACATTAATATATTTCATCAATATTGTCGGAAAATTATTGCTCATATCCTACGGTTTATTATGATATAACGATTATGTAGATATGGCATCATAAAAACTAATAACAACCACATTAAATCAGAAACTAAGTTTATTTAAACGGCGTCGCAGTAACGTGAGCTAAAGATGTAATGTGTGTCCTTGTTATACGAAGAGGTTTCCACCTGACTAATGCATATACTAGGATTACATTAACAATATATGAAGCGATACCCATTAACCGACGATGCTTACTCAACATGTTGAATGCATTATAAATGTTTTTAATAAAAAAAGTAAATCATTTTGTACATGTCTTATATAATAACATATTTGTTAATTCTTTACAATCTTTCTTTTTTCCAATTATTTCAGAATATATTCTCTGTATAATTTTGTCCCAAATAATTTAACGAGTGTGATTTAAATTTTAAGATTGCCTATAATATAGATACATTTATATATAAATCAAAATGTTGTACGTTGAGACGTTGTTGTTATCATTCTATTTTGTTCACTTGGAGGTAGTATAATATGGGACAGGCAACCTGTTTGAAGGACGAAGTCTTAAAATTTCAATAATACGATGATCCGTACACGTTAGCCTCACCGGACGCAATTACGAACAATTTCGATGATATTGACCGTGGCATTTGATAAATAAATTTGACCAAATTGATGAAGCTGATTGCATGTTCATATTTCAGATTAAACACCAATATTCCTTTTGAATCATAGCACATATATTACTCAATGCATTGTTACGGGTTTTAACTTAGAACAGATTTTCATGACCCCGTTCTAGTCACTCTGTGACCTAGATCCGGACACAATTTCGAACGACATCAAAATAACCTTTCTAGTGTAACTTATTTAATGACAACTGTTAAAATTGAAAGAGCATTCATTCATTTGCGTTCATATATCTATTTGTATATAATACACATGACATAAAAACCTTTCCTTTATTCATACCATAAATGTGTGCCAGTTTGCATTCGGAATTCCTTGGACTCTTCAATGAATAAGGTACATCACGGATTTTGACATTTTGGGATAGATCAAAGTAAGGAAAATGTATTATTTTGACTGTTTTTGTTTTAATTTCAATGTGTTCTACATATGCATAGAACCAGGAGATCATATTCTTTCCAATTACAGGCATAAGATAACAAAATATGCGTACCTCAATGAATTTTAGCGATAGATTCCAAGTACAATTGTCGATCGTTTTCTGTTTACAAATATGAAAACCCGTCGTCTGCAACATTCAACAACTACGCATGAATAATTTTCTCCCAAAACACGAGTAATTTAGCGGGGTATCTATTTATAAAAGCATTTTTTTAATTCATGTTTTGAAGGAACAGTTAGGGGACATACTTTTTATTTCGTTCGTAATTGCGTCCGGTGAGGCTATTATCTTTTATTTTGAATGAATTGTGTAGCCGATTTGTTAGGCGTTCATTTTACGTACGCCGCTCTTCCATCGGGAGTTTCGTAGAAAGATATTTTTTTATTAGAATTTTATTAAAAGTTTATTTCGATTTTGCATAGAGTAAATAATCAAAGAATTGGGGAATTTTTCATTGAAATTGATTTCTTTTGCATTTCTAAATTATCAATTGATCTATTTTTTAAACTTCCGGTGAGCAGATTTTTGGCTATCAATATAGAAGGAAAAATCGGACAGCTTACCGTTAGAAGGACTTCGTCCTTTATTAACCGAAATACAGGTACAAAAAATGTACTTTAAAATGTTGAAATGAAGTTCATCAGCATTGCATGTGAGTAACCGTACATCATGTACACAATTCATGAACATGGTACATGCCACTATGGCTTGTAAATGTCCTTTGTATTTCTTAATATTTTCGAAATAAAACTCTTTTCTAACGATTTAAAGACTATACTTTTATTTTACATATGCTCGTCTACTAAATCTAAAGTTCTAACAGTTAATACCACACCGCGCTGTACTAGTTAAGCTTCAATGTTTGCACTGTGCAACGTTTTTATTCGATGCCGTCATTAAGATTACGTTAGATACAAGCGTCTTTAGTAACTCAAACGCACATGTAACCATCGATTTTAACAACAGCGTCATCCAACGGGAAAAGCAGTGAATGATTCCTATTTACAGACAAGTAATATAATTCATACATTTAAAATCCACACTTTATTCCAACAATGTACACAGACAGGTAAAAATTACGTCACACCTTATCTTAACAAGTACAAACACAAGTAAAATAATCCACACAACATTACGTCACACCTTATTTCAACAACATCTACTGAAAGGTTACATAATCCACACAACATTAAGCCTACGTTATGTCCCAGTCAGCAACAAGACGTTGATCCAACGTTGGTACATGGTCGGCATGGTTGGTCGAACGTCGCAGTTGGCATGCCAACGTTCGCCCCACGTTGGGCCAACGTGAGCAACCCAACCGTTGGGTTGACATGGTTGGCCCAATGTTGGCACGACGTATGATTTTTGATGGTGAAATGTGAAGCCGATTAGCCAACGTTGGGATCTGACCATTGACCAACCGTCGGCCACGTGTCGTCGGCCCGGCGTCGGTACTTGGTCGCACATTAACTTACTCCATTGTATGTCGATTTGATTTTTTTTTCATCAATACATTTATTTGATATACAAGTATGGGGAACTCCCTTTTTGCATTTGAATGTTTTGTTTATCTGCGAAATAACACATTTTGTATATATACTGATTTTTTTCCCATGTTTTTTTTTCATTACCATGTAAATTTTTGCAGCTTCGGTCGATATCTCGCATTTATTTCCTTTGCAATTGCACTTGTATACATACTAGAGGTATGAGGGAGTTTTTATTGATGAGAAATATAATTTAAAAAAAGCTATAGCAGGTTATTTTTATGTCGTTAAATTAAGGTGAAATTAACCTCTGATCTTTTTATTATAGTTTTTGTCTACAAATTTGAAAAATACCATTTAGCTATAGATTGGTGTTTGTTATAATTATACTCTGTGTATTATATAAATAACTATTACTTGAGAAGTTGCGTGAACAATTGATTAATTGTAACACGAGCGGCCTGACCAATTTTCTCTTATCTATCACATCGACAGGTGTACTGGGTCAAACGCATGAGTAACTTGCATTGACAAGTTGTACAATTTGTTAGTATTATAAATTAAATAACATACCGGCTTATCATATACAGTACTGGCTGGTGAATGCATAATAAATACATTTAAAATAACTACCGTCGCGGTATTATTTTTTTATTTCAGAAAGAAAAACTCACATTCTCACATCAGACTCAATAAAATGTCTTGCTGGACAGTTAAAAGAAAAGTTAAAAAAAAAAAATCACTGGAAGACAATTTGCTGGTTAATCCCAAGCCCCCCGCCGGTGCTGATGTAACACATGCTTCAAATTGTGATGATTCTAATACGGTTCTAATACATTCCAAAGTTACTGTCTCTCATCTAATTTAATTTTACACAAGTAAGAGAAATCGACTTCAAAACAGATATCAACTGAATTCATTTACAATTTGGTGAAAGATTTGGACGCATTTATGAATCTATTCTTCAAAACGTATACTTATTTTGTTTGAAATTATTCCAGGTGCAGTTCGCAGAAATATTCTAACAAGACAGGAAACGGATGACAGAATAGAAAATGTGATCAAAGACTGGTTAAAACATGCTAGTGATTCGGGATGGTGGAAGAAAAAAGAGAAAAAATGCGGAAGGCAATCAACAGGAGCCGAACGTTCCTCATCAATAGACATTGACAATAATTGTTTTATCGAGCACTTTTATCTAACGGTTTTGCTGAAACGTATCATAATAGGTTTATGCTGGACAATTTTAATTTTGTATTCCCTGTTGGAATTTTTTGGAACAAGGAATAATTGTTTTGGTATAGCAGTATAGCTGATTAAATGTTTTAAAACTTAGGGTGTTTTTATCTAGCAGTTTTATGAAGCTATTGAATGTTGGCAGTAGAATATCGAAGGAATTGTTCAATATTTCTGATTGCGAACAATTGACACATGACAAAAAAAATCACATACACTAGGACATAGGTACCTTTGTTATGATACTAAATCCAGAATCAGAGCTTAATACACATTCACGAAACGTGTGAAACACATCGAAACCGCACTAAAGAGGGAACTCATATGCATTGATACGGTTTAGTTAGGAAGACAAGTTTAGTTGAAATTTTAACCGACTGAAGCATGCGTCTTCTGTTCTGAAAGTACTAATGGTTCTTGTGTCTTGTTTGATTACCTAGTCTCCTTATGATTTATTATTTGAACGGAAACACGAGTCGTCAATAGTAATTAAAATATTTGCATGCAAGTGATTGGTTTCTGTCTAATTTTCATACTGGAAAGTGTTTCAATTCCTTATTGCAAATCAATTAATTTATTGGGAAAAATATACAAATTTAGGTGAAATGTTCGCGACATACAGAAAAACAAAGTATCGGAATTACAGTATAATTTATTACTGTATATGGTATATATATATATATATATATATATATATATTAGCAATTGATGTCTCTTAAGTATAGCCATAATCAAGGAGACTTTGACACATCACTTGGCATATGCTTTGAATCATAGTTTCTGTTGCGTCTACAATTTTTTTTCATACTACTGTTTGATGGGTATCACATGGGAGGTTATTGAACGTTTGACCAACGTGAACCACTGGTGGAATAGTATTGTAAATAGTCGAGGCTGGACGTTGGGCTGACTTAGACACTGGTTGAACATGGTTGGCATATAGTAGTTAATAGCTTAAGCTGACGTTAGACCGACGTTGGATACTGGTGGGATTAGGTTGGCACATGGTTGTAAATAGTTTTGACTGACGTTGGGCCGACGTTGGATAATGGTGGAATTGGGTTGGCATATGGTTGTAAACCGAACGTCGGGCCAACGTGGCGCCAATGAGCAACATTACGATGGGCCAACGTTGGATTCCGACGTCGGGCCAACGATCCGAACGTCCGAAGACCAACGTCGGCCCAACGTAGTGTTGCTATCTGGGGTACACCTTATTCCAACAACGTTCACAGACAAGAAAAATAATCCACACAACATTACATCACACCTTATTCTAACAACGTAATAAGTTGTCGTGACGTAGTTCAGCTGTTTAACAAACTTCGATGTCACACTTTGTAGTCATGTCATAACACGTCAATGCCTCGTGCTTATTTCCGAAAATTTCATTACACACACCAAATACGACAAATGTAATAGAAAAATAATTTTTACTGATACATTGCATATCTTTCGTTGATAAAATTAACTGCATAAAAGATTTGTAATTTATTACTGACATCGTTTAAATGATGATACCAGAAAAACTTGAGAAAATGAGACATTACAGCGGGAGGTACTATCAGATTATCATCCTGTACCTCAAGTTGTAGTTCATGAGGTATCAGTGATGAATGCTTTACATAACATACATCATCAACAACAAAAATACTGTTGCCAACCTCATTTTTTCGTTTAATGTTAGACCCCGACAAGTGGTGATCTGATTGTAGGCCGTTTGTATCTGCGGCGCGTATGAATTCAAACGCAACATTACCATATCCGGTGTACAACGAGACAAAACATAATCTACTATTTCTAAAGTTGCCTTGTACTACCCAAGCACGTAATAATAAGATGCATATAATAACCATCCGGAAAATAGCATCTGACTTTGTCCCATCTTGCAAGCGTTTTTGACAAAGGCGTTGTATACCATATCTCCTTCGCATGTTCTTTGGCCATATTAACATCTGGGGATATTTGTTGACTTATGGTCGCGTGATAATATCTACACACACCTAATGTAAATTGAGAAGACTCGTGCTGCAAGAAATAGTCCATCAGTTGTAACATTTTGTAGCCATGTTGGATATTTCGGACTTAATAAAATTCGATCACCCTGTAAAACAAAAAATTACAATTTCGTATTTGTTTCGTTGTGTGATACATGTGTAGGAATGTCACTAAGAAATTCGTACCCCTTAAATACATGAGGTGTAATGCAGCGAAGACCCGTGCTCCTCATCATGTGTAACATCTCTAGAATCTTCTTGTTATTAGTATTGTCAATTTTACCTCGAAACATATTGTGTTCTGGAATGAAATAATTAGGGCAATACGAATGTGCTACACAAGAAATAAGTTTATAAAGGGACGGTCTAAAACTCGGAAGTCTGAAAACACGGAAGCCCAAAATGGGTACTTGAAAGGTCATATCTTGAAAAGTACTCAACCTAGGATAAAAATCTAAACGGATTCTAAAAGCTACTGTTAAGATTTATCTTTTAAAGGAAACAATAATAAAATATTTTATTATTTAGGTACTTAAAAGTTGACCGGAGGTGTCAAAAATGAGAACGGGCAATGGACAAAATTTCGACTTTGATCTCAAATGTCTCAAAATTCAAAAACCCCGGTCAAAAACCGTTTATATATTCTTAAAGACAATTTTATACTCTATCAGAAGATATAAAGTCCTTTTATTAAAATATTAGATAAAAGCACAATCTTGACCGGAAGCCTACATTTTCAGAGTTAGCCATCGGCTAATTTACAACTTTGATCTCAAATTTCTCAAAATTCTCAGACCCCGGTCAAAATCCATTTAAATATTCTTAAAGATAATTTCATATTCTATCAGATGATATAACAATCCTTTTGTTGAGATGTTAGATAAAAACATAATCTTGACCGGAAGCCTACCTTTTCAGAGTTATCCATCGGCGAATTTTCATCTTTGATATCAAATTTCAAAAAATTAAAAGAATCCGGTCAAAAACCGGTTAGCTATTCTTAAAGACAATCTTATACCCTATAAGATGATATATGTTTGATTTCATTAAAATATTGCTGAAAAACACAAACTTGACCGGAAGCCTACCTTTTACTTGAAGCAGATTTGGAGAAAAACGTGTCCAATTATCAGCCCTGATTTGATTAAATAATTTAATCATTCAAATAATTATAGCTAAGATATTTACTCAATTAAATAATACATTATGAAAAGGTCAATAAGAATTAAGAAACAAGAAAAATAAAACAACCCTCACTCTTTTTCATTCGGGCTTGGGACCGGCATAGGCGGGCTTTTGTTTTATTTTTATTTTTATTTTTTTCAAATTTTTTTCCTTTTTTTATTAATCAATATCCTTTTTCTATATTCATGCAATTTTATTTCAGATTTCTTCCTTCTTAGATTTGATTAATTCTTCTTCAATTAGGATTTTATTTTTTTTCTAACTTTTTATTTTATTCTATTTATCTCTGATTATTTTCTGTTTAATTGATATTTCCTTGCCTCTAAATTGTTAACTGTTTCTAATTAAAATCACTGACAGATTTACTTACTTTCTTCAAGTCTGAGGTTTTGGTTGATGTTTGATACAATACCAGGTGTTACCTTTCAAGTTTTTATTTCCTGCACAAGACCTATGCTTCCATATATTGCAAAGTTTTTTTTACCTTTTATTCCCTCACATCCTATCATATTTTCTATTGCATTTGGTTTTCCACATTCACAATCTATTTCAATTTTATGTGTATTAATCTTAATATTTTTAGGAGCAAATCCAACATGATTTTTAGGAAAAGCCAAGAACCTACCTTTTTCTAAACAATGGACTAGATGCTCTCTCATATATTTTTGTTCAAATTTTATATGAGTTCCTCCTTTAAATCCAGACTGACAAAATTCAACTGCATTGGCCAAAGAAAATAATCCACAGTCTACACTATTGTCCTGCTTCTGAGTTTCTGGTAGTTTAATCAAAAGTTTGTTTATTCCCTCACATCCTATCATATTTTATATTGCATTTGGTTTTCCACATTCACAGTCTATTTCAATGTTATGTGTATTTATCTTAATATTTTTAGGAGCAAATCCAACATGATTTTTAGGAAAAGCCAAGAAATGACCTTTTGGGAATAATGTAACACAATATTTTCCTTTTTGACCATTTACAATGAAAGCATGCATTTGTAGGGGAACTAAAGTTATTAAATTATTTTCCACTATAAATCTTACCAAACTTTGCTGACTGCTATCAGTATTAAAAACAGGAAAATTTATTACAGGTGCCTGATTAACCGTTTCGCCACATTGTTTTATCATCTTTGATATTTACCGATGCTATTTCAGTGTTGACAGATGTTGTTTCAACAATTTCCTGTTTATTGTCTGAGGGCGTGTCACATATTAACTTTTCAACTTGATGTAATGGTTTTTCGTTTTTCAAATACATTTGTACTTGGTAGATCATATGTACATCATAGATTAGGCCGCCTAATTAGCCAATTAATGATGTATTGATCATTTCCAATTAAAGATAATCATAGCTTTTGACAATCTGTTACAAATAAAACATTATTTCAATTTCAATTTGAAACAAGTGCCCAATGGTAGTAAAACGATTTTGATATGGTTAAATATATAATATAAATTGTGAAATTTGGCGGAGAAATGAAATTATATGTAATTAATAAGCAAGATGGAGGATTAGATTGCCAGTGACTAACTGCTTTTATCTAATACCTTAACAAAAAGATTTCTTATATCATCTGATAGAGTATAAAATTGTCTTTAAGAATATTTAAACGGTTTTTGACCGGGTTCCTTGAATTTGTAGAAACGTGAGATCAAAGATGAAAATTCGCCGTTGGCTAACTCTGAAAAGGTAGGCTTCCGGTCAAGATTGTGTTTTCCACCAATATTTCCATAACATCATATTTATATCATCTGATAGAGTATAAAATTGTCTTTAAGAATATTTAAACAGTTTTTGACCGGGTTTCTTGAATTTTTAGAAAATTGAGATCAAATTTGAAAATTAGCCGATGGCTAACTCTGAAAGGGTAGGCTTCCGGTCCAGATTGTGCTTTTATCTAATATTTTAACAAAAAGATTTTTATATCGTCTGATAAAGTATAAAATTGTCATTAAGAATATCTAAACGGTTTTTGACCGGGGTCTTTAAATTTTGAGAAATTTGAGATCAAAGTCGAAATTTTGTCCATTGCCCGTTCTCATTTTAGACGCTTCCGATCAACTTTTAAGTACCTAAATAATTATTTATTCCTCGAAAGATAGATCTTAACAACAGCATTTATAATCCGATTTGTATCCTAGGTTGAGTACTTTTCAAGATATGACCTTTCAAGTACCCATTTTGGGCTTCCGTGTTTTCAGACTTCAGCGTTTTAGACCCTCCCGTTTATCAATGCATAGTCAATAACACTGTACCAAATTGTCCACTTTAAACAATTCTAAAGATGACTCTTCTGAAACTCAGAATACAGCTGTTTTTAGAAAATATGAGCATAGCAAATCTTGTACTTCCTCATTTTTGTTTATGAAATAATTTGAGAGTTAATTTTAGAAGACCATAACATAGTAATTGTGTGTAGTTAAAAAAATAAAATAACTGTTTTTCTGCTAATGAAAATGATATTCTCCAGAAAAGTTCAGTGTTTTCTTCATATTTCGGTCCAATAGGAACTAACAGGCATCCATCTGACGTTATCTTGTTAATTAACGTGTCAGACGGCCACTGACCACGTCGATGACGATACACCCAGCGTCTCGCTATCTTAGGCCACTTCTTCATCTTTAGACACATGGCGAAATCTGAATACAATTCTGGCAGAGACACACGGACCGTGTTGAGATAATTTTATATTATACAAATGTTTCATCACTTGATCAACAAATATAGTACTGGACAAATATGTACCACTACCGTTTTCAACCAAGCAAATCGTTGGAATCATTGATCCAATGATATAATTTGTTGATGCTAATTTCAATTTTGTAAATCCAGGATGATTTATATCGCCTTCCATTGAAAATACTGTATATAAACATTCACTTAGTCCAGAGGAACTATTTTGTCCAAAATCTTGTACAATTTCTATCTCATTCAAAATTAACATGGTATCAACGTCACTCCCGTCTAGATCAAATCCCTCCGCTAAGCTACCACTTGGCACATATGTTAGATCTGGACTACTCAAAAGTAGTTCTTGGATGTGAAACATTTTTTGTCGGGTTCGGATAACCTTTTCACTACCAAGGATTTTCATCAAGGACATACACACATCCTGGTCTCTCGTTGATAGTTGACCTGTATTATTTTCGCATCGTCCTAGAATTAAAAAAAGTATAAGCTAAATTGTGTTTTGTAATCTTATGTCTTAATTGTAACAAAGAAATTGTGTTCCGAATGATAAGCAGTTCCTACTTAGCTATTGGCAACTGTCGTTCGCCATATTATTTCAAAGAAATTGTATTCGCATTACGTAATTTACTGAGTTAAATGAGACTAAAGTATGCCATTAACCCACACAGTGTTACAACCTTAACACATTTTTTCTAAGTATCGCATAGCTTGGATAATACTTTGACATTGTTCTGTCTATTAACCCTGAGGTATACAGAAGAACTGATATAAAGATGAATGTAAAGATCCCATTGTATTGTTTTATTAAGTCATGATGTCATTTGACTTTTTATATGTAATTGGCTATCCACTTTATATATATATATATATATACTTGTGGTATATGTCCGGATTCAATATATTTACAAGGAATTTGTTTTCTAATATGAATAGTAAGGGTCATTCCGCCATCTAATAGCTCATATTTAGAACCAAAATACACAGTTTCGTTAATTTGTCGAATCTGGTTGCAAGCGTATTTTGAAATATTTCTTGTTTTGAAATATGATTCAAATAAAGATATGTTTACAATAAAACACTTGTAAACAAACGATCAATTCAGATAATCAATTATATATTTTTCAATTTAGTTCATTACACGAAACGTTATGTCTCCTAGGAACTAAAATCGATACGATGGTCATGTTTTCTGAACTTCATGCAAAGTATTTTTAGAACGCCAAAAATAAAAGTGTCCTTTGCCCACACAAGTCACTCCATTATATAATATTGATTTCTACATAGAGTTGCACTTCATATCAAGCAACTAGGGCTTAATGGTGGTAATAATAAAGCATCTTGCAGAAATTATATTTTGGCAGGATACTAGCTATCTCAAACATAATATGGCAGACTTGAGTTCCTATACATTTGTAACCACGATTTGTCAGTTACCTCCCTTGACGGAATATTCACGTTTGGATAAAAGTCAATGGGTCGGAATATGTTTTAAATTCATTCCATCAAACGGGCGATTGACGTTTTCAGTGGTATAACGATCGCGTGTGTATCTCGAAACATAATATTCATCTTGTGGTGCCCGTATTAACACACACATAATGAGAAGCTGTATGATTCATACGAGTGAGTTGCTTAACACAAAACGAGCAATTTGTTAGATAAATCATGGCGAGAACAAGTTACATTTCGAATAGATATGATGTCCACTTAGTACTAGACTAACACGCTTATTTGGATGTTTAGAGTTTTAGCTCACTGAAACAATAGTCCGCTGGTAAACGCGTCGCTCCACTCATACACATTATCCTTATTCTGATTCAGCCATTTTTCAACGATTTTGTTACTGCGTACTTTGCGGAGAAGCAGCATATACCGATTTTATAGCCTCTGGATTGACACCAGCGGTGATTGAACACACGATCTACCAAACTCGAGGCGAGCAAACTAACCATTACATCATCGATGTGTTTTATCGTTTTAGGAAAGTTTTCAGAACGTATCAATAACATTGACAATACATTGTCGTAGTAGTATATTACCTATGGTTGCATTGTCCAAATGCTCCATGTAGTCGCTGTTTATTTTATTAGGAAATCTCAAGTTTAAAATATATTGTTCATTCTGTTCTCTCCATAGTAAACACTTTCCGAATTCTCGATCAAATTGTTTGATGGTTAATCCAAATATTTAATTATGTATGACAATTCGACCGTCGAATGTCTGATGCAAACAAGATTGATGTTTTCGTCTAACCCGATACGGAAATCGTTCTACATCGTACATACTCCAGTAAGGAATTATCTTTATACCATACGTGTTCATGTTATCTTCATCTGTACTGCACGTAAACCCAATGTTCCTTAGATTTTTGTTTCCATACCGTCATACACTATCGACAGAATAGGCGAATGAATATGAGTACTGTAATATAAAACAAAATACCTGCCTTAAAAAGGACACCTCTATATAACAAATAACTGTTTATAAAGGGCAACCTCATTTTTCCCATTAATGAATAGTGCATATAATTGTAACCTGTATATGAAGGCGAACTACTGATGAAGGCTCCCTTGAGGAGCCTTTATATACAGGTTTTGACTGTATTAAAGACATGCACAGTATTTGCGTTATGAATCCCATACTTTTTCCGAATATGATTTCCAAACCCTTACTGAGATATCGTTCACCTTTAACGCAATACTCCCACCGCACTAGCCTTCGGTTTCACAATATTCCGTGTGGAGACACAAGAAACTTGTATAAAATGAATACAGATCAAATTATATTAGATATCTGTAATGATGTATTGAAAGTACCAATTACAATAAATGAAATCGGGAGAACACACCCAATAGGCAAAGTCCGTGGTGGTAAAATCCAAGTAATTGCTAGATTTTCTACTTACCGTCAAAGAAACTTAGTGTTTAGTGCTAAACGTAACTTAAAAAACCACAAAGATAATGTATTTATTACAGAAAATCTTACTCCAAGAAGACGGAAAATCATTGACGAACTCAATTATCTTCGTGTTAAACGCAGAATCCAGGCCTGTTGGTCGCATGATGGTCGAATTTTCGCTATTGGTGTGAATAGTAGATCCACCGATTTAATCACATGTATTGATGACATTTATTTCATGCTTGATAAATATCTAGAAAATCCGTCCTCCGCCGACACTGAGTTGCCTGAACCTGTTGTAGATCCGTCGGTTCAACCAAACACTGAAGGAGACGAAATGTAAAATCCACGTGGTTTTGTTTACGTTCCATATTATGACATCTTGTACATATACATTGATATCGTAGTAATATAATAATATCACAATACTTATTGACTATTTGTTTTTAACGTGTGGTTACTAAACATTAATCCTTTTGTTATGGTAAACTAAAATAGTCAACACGTGTCCTATTCTGAAAATAGCTCCCACAATTCATAAAGCGTGAATTAAATGAATATATTATACACACGTCTATAAAGGTCAATGTTTGGGTGTACTCGACTTATTAATTTGAATTTATTTGCAGAAATAAAAATGATATTATTTTATTTGTTATTATTAAGGTTAGTTATTTAAAATCAACTTTTTTAACGAAATGATTTAGTAACAACACGTTGTGGGTTCTATAGGTTTAGGTATTTTATAAATATATTATTTGTGATATTTTTTATTGGTTCAACAAATTTATATTTAGGACTCCCAGATGGGAAATATATCATGCCGATATGTGCAAAGGGAAGTGCTTTGTATATAGAATCATATGTTTTGCTTTTTTTTTTATTGTACTAATGTTTTTTTATTTTTGTGTTTCATACTTATGATTTTTTCTATGATCACTTTCATTGATGTACATGCCTTTTGTTTGTGTTTAACCTATCGCTATAATTTTTATTTGATTTTTTTGTTTGATAATGGGTAATGACATTGTCGCTTACAGAATTGCGATAGGTTCATTTTATCTCGGAACTAGATCTGTCGTTGTCAAAAACATATTGGTTTCCTTAAAATTGTCATCCTACGTCCTATTAGTTTTACTTTTAGTCATACATCGACTGTCTCTAATAAATTGTCAAAGTTTCATCAATAACTACTTATTTGGATGCTTTTATCAAAACATATCATTTACCTTGTTACTTTTACAACTTTTGCTTTTGGGCAGTGATGTAGCTGAAAATCCTGGACCAGAAACTAAGGTAGGTGAAGTCAGTGTTTTTCATTGGAATTCTAGAAGTATTAGGCATAAACTTGATCATTTACAAACCATAAGTAATGATTCATCAATAATTTGTGTTACTGAAAGTCATTTAGATGAAAATATTCTGACAACGGATATTAAACTACCAGGATATCATGAGCCATTTAGGAACGACAGAAACTGCTTTGGTGGGGGAGTCTTGGTTTACACTGCAGATTACTTGCACGTATTAAGACGCAATGATTTAGAATTTAATGGGGGAGAGTTAATTTGGTTAGAAGTAATCTTCCCTAGATTTAAAATTCTTGTATGTGCTGTTTATAGGTCCCCTGGTGCAGTAAATAACTTCTGGGAAAACTTTTACATTTCAATTGAAAGGGCATTCGAGTCATCTCCTCGTATTATTATAACTGGTGATTTAAATGTAAATTTATTGATAGAACATGACCATCGCTTAAACCAAATTATAAATATTTTTAATCTCACAAATTGTATTCGTGAACCTACAAGATTAGGTGCCTTATTGGACCCTATACTCTTCTCGGATGAACTAGAAACTACGTTTTCTGATGTTATACAAGTAGATAGAATTAAAAGTGACCATGATGCCACAATTGCCTTTTTCCCAATCCCCTATGACCTTCAGACTAATTATAAAAGAGATGTATGGCTGTATAAACATGGAAATTATGATGGTCTTAATTCTGAAATAGACCAATTTGACTGGAATAGCCATTTATCATCACTAAATGACATTGATGAAATGAGTTCTAAATTTTCTAATAAATATATTGAACTTGCAAAAAAATACATTCCTGTGAAAACTGTAACTATCAGGCCTAATGATAAACCTTGGTTTAATTCATCAATACGAAAATCCATGCGTCTCCGGGACCGTCTCCATAAACAACTTAAGCGTAAGTATTCAGTTTCTCTTCTGGGTAAATATCGGGCACAAAGAAATAAAGTGAACAATATGGTTAAGTATGCTAGAGAACAGTTCTTCATAAATGTAAATGATATGTGAGACAACGAAGGGAAGTCAAACCCTAAGTCATATTGGAGTCTTGTTAAAAAATTAATGGGTAAATCAACCTCGTCACCTATACCACCTTTGCAGAACGAGGTTACTGGTGAGTTTGTTGTAAATGACGAAGATAAAGCTAATCTTCTAAACACGTTCTTTTTGTTCAATCTCTGAAATTATTGATTCTTATCTACCTACACCAGTTTTTGATAATCGTACAGGACGTAAGCTTGATGTGTTCAATATAACAATTGATGAAATCAAGGATGTTCTTCTGAATTTAAAATTAGGAAAAGCAGTTGGTAATGACAAAATTAGTCATAATATGTTAAAACATACAGCATCTACTGTCTGTAAGCCCCTTGAGATTATTTTTAACTGTTCTTTACAAACTGGTAGATTCCCACATATGTGGAAATCTGCTATAATTATTGCTTTGTTTAAAAAGGGTATCAAATCCGATCCTACAAATTATAGACCAATTTCCTTGTTAAGTTGTGTTGGTAAAGTGTTTGAACGTGTGATTTTTAAATATATTTATAATTTTCTGATAGACAATTCCTTAATTTATAAATATCAGTCAGGTTTTATGCATAAACATTCCACAGTGCATCAATTAATAGAAATTTACCATAATATTTGTTTGGCTTTGGAAAATCATGAAATAATTTGTTCAGTGTTTTGTGACATATCCAAGGCATTTGACCGTGTCTGGCATAAAGGCCTTATTAAAAAAATCGAAGGTTACGGAATTACTGGAAACCTTTTACGTTGGCTCGAGAACTATATAAGTAATAGGTATCAGAGAGTTATCATACGGAATTGTCTGTCTGAAAAGGGGAATTTAAAAGGTGGTGTTCCTCAAGGGTCTGTCTTAGGTCCCTTGTTATTTCTGTTGTATATTAATGATATTGCAGACAATACTCAAAGTTTCTCAAGGCTGTTTGCTGATGATACATCATTATTATATTCTTCTAATAATATAAATGAAATTGAAGTTATAGTTAATTCAGACTTATCTAAAATGTATAACTGGTCAAAAGAATGGCTCATTGACTTTAACCCAAAGAAAACAGAATGTATTATTTTTTCTACTAACCAAGCAGCCAATAAGCCTTGTATTGTCTTCAATAATGAGAATGTAAAATTTGTAGAAAACCACAAACATTTAGGTGTCACCTTTTCCCACAATTGTAAATGGCATTGTCATATTGAAAATATACTAAAAAGCACGTCTAGTCAACTATCAATGTTACGAAAATTTAAATTTTCTTTAAGCAGACACAACCTGGAAGCAATTTATTTTACATATATTTTGCCCCTTTTAGAATATGCTTGTGAATTATGGGATGGGTGTACTCAGCAAGAATATAATAAAATTGAACAAATTCAGCATGAAGCTGCCAGAATTATAACTGAATTACCCAAATTTTCTAGTTTGGAATCGCTTTATTTCGAAACTGGATGGGAACCACTTCACTCTCGTCGAAGAAGAAGAAAATTAAATATGTTTTACAAAATTCGAAATAACAATGCACCTTCGTATTTATGCGACTGTTTATTACCCTTTGAGCGAAACGAAAATGCTTACAATTTGCGTAATCAAACAGATTATAGTAACCCATTTACTAGGTTACAATTGTATCGCAACTCATTTTTTCCTTCTTCGATCAAACTTTGGAATAATTTGACACCAGAGATAAGAAGTGCCCCGACAGTTAGTAGTTTTAAAAAGTCACTAATAAATTATGTTAATTTATTGAAACCATCTAGATACTATTCATATGGTTGTAGAGTGTTAAATGTCTTACACACTAGACTAAGACATAGATCTAGTAACTTGAATGCCGACCTTTTTAGGGTAAATTTAATTAATGACCCAGGTCGTGTCTGTGGATGGGTAATAGAGGATGCGATTCACTTTTTTCTAGAGTGTTGTTTATATGTTGAAGCTCGTGAACAGTTGACAAATAATCTGCAATTTCTTGACAGTTTACTTATTGAAACTTTACTATTTGGCGATGATAGCTTATCTGAGGAACAAAATGCACAAATATTCAAATCAGTGCAGTTGTACATCAAACAAACGAAACGTTTTACCCCACAGTGATCACACTTCATATATTGAATTTAACTATTTTCTTTTGTGAACATTTTCTCCATTGTTGATATGACAATTCTGTACTGTTATAACTCAATATATTATATAATTTCAAAAATCTTTTTATTCTTTTTTTCTCAATGTTGTTATAAAATGTAATTGTTATATTTATACATTATTACTTGCTGGTGCATGGAATAAATAATTGTATGTAAATATGTGGAGAGGACCTTTGTAAGTTGGAATAACTTGTGTCCGATCCAAATGTTATATAGTTAACAATAAAATACGTTTAATCTAAAATCTTTAACGTAATGCTTTACTCTGCGGTCGTTTGTCTAATACAATTTGAAATTATGAATACGCAACAATAAAATAAAGCTTTTGACAATATTTTAAATAATGAAATTATTAATAAAACTACGGTTCTCCTATAGGTAACTTTAGCATATTTTGGCTATATCCTGTTTGGGTTTATTGCTCCCAAATCTTTAAATTATTTGACTTTCCAATCTTTCGATTTTGAGCGTACCTGATGAGGATTGTTCCAGAAACGCGTCGTGCGCACTACAATTGATATCTACGTTTTTATTGAAATATATTTACTCTTACATTATTTATGGAAGAAATGTGTTTTTCACTCTGGTCGAAATTAGAGATTTGAATATTTAACGTATTTGATCCTCGTTGTTCTACACTTCTAATCCCCAAAGCTATTTTCTGTAGAGAACAGCTTCGGGGGTCAAATCTCAACGAGATGACTACATGAGAAATCAATCTTCATCTCTGATAAAGCCTTATGGAAGAACCGACACGTATTACTTTGAAGATGTGCATATTTGTTGTTAGTTGCTTACCGTCTACACTACAGTGCAACTATTTCGTTCGTATCTCGATCAGGGAGAGGTGTACAACATTATGTGATAAAGTTTGTCAGTGAGACTTGCGACAGGTTGCTGGTTTTCTCCGGGTCCTCCGGTTTCCTCTACCAATAAAATTGACCACCACGATGTAACTGAAATATTTTCGAAAGTGGCGTTAAACACCATCAACCAAACAAACAAACATAAATATTCAGGTCGTCTACAACTTAGTACAAGTTCAATAAGATGTATATTGTCGTTGTAAAATCTACACAATATTTATCAGGTATTTATTTTTAGAATAGGTTATCTTGTAAAATAAAATATGTAAAAAGGTAGTTTGAAGTTTACTTACCTATGATTTAGCAATACACTTATACTATATTTTACACTGTATTATAATGTAACTTGTGTTATACTTCTAATGTTACCTCTACCTTTCGTTTATATATTTACGCATTATCTATATGTATGCGAAAAAATAAATCGTAATTTCACCCGGAAGTCTATAAATATGCTATCTTACTCACGTATTAGATGGGTCGATTTGTATAAGTCAGGTCGACATCAAATGTTACACATTTGCATTCTATATATATCATTTGTCTCCTATTTTATCATCGACAATATAATACAACAAACATTGTAAAAATATTGAGCTATGTAGCCGGCAATCATTACACTAAACTGATTGTAAATCGTAAGTCTTGATATTACACATACGATTTCCTTAAGTGCACGTGTTTAAAAAATATAAAAACACCCCTCCACTCTTTTCTTTCACCAGGACCAATGTATATATTCAATGGCGGATCTACATATTTGGGGCACTGAAGCTTGAACTGTTATGGGGCCCCTTCGCCCTTTCAAGGACCTCGAGGCACAAATGATGGAGAACTGATGGAGTCCTTGAAAATGGGCAATACAGTGAGCTCCTCCTCACCAGTAAAAAGGTCTGCGCGTCAATATTAAGGAAAGTTTGAAGATACCAAAGGGGCAATCAGAAACCTTAAATCGAAGGACAGGTTAAAGGGAAACTTCGCAAAAAAAACATTTTTTTATATGTTTTTCCTGATGTATACATATGGATGTTTATATGTATATTAGCGTTTTATTATGTTGGATAAGGGAATGAAATCGATTTTAAAATTCTGTCAACGATACATGGAAGTCGCCATTTTGATAGCATCTCAATACCAAGTATCACGTGACGTCTAAATACCACCACGCCCCAAAACAAGCGTGACAAACAAGGGTCTTTATTCAGTATCGATATGGCTTGTCAGGTGTACGGTTGTTTAACTCGACAAGGGTATGGCAAAAGCCTATTTTGTTTTCCTGACCCCATGAAAAAGAAAGAGCTCTACTTGACTTGGCTGACCAACCTCAGCATAGAAGAAAGCTTCACCAGTGATAAGCACAAGTTGGTTTGCGAAGACCATTTCGAAACTTCCTGTTTCGAAGGAAACTTGATGGTAATTCTTTTTATTTTTTTTATTATTCTAAATATATGAATTTATTACACAATCATTTTTTGCAGATTTACGTTTTCCTTCTATAGATTATGGCAAAACAAATACATCGGGGGGAAAGGTTCGTCTTTAATGAGACACATTTACAAAAGATTTTTTTCCAAAATTGAAGAACTACGAAATTAAGTTAAAAAAAGAACGGACACCGGAACAATGCCCTGAATTCGTTAAAAAAAAATAAAAAAAAGGCCTATACTACGGGGCAAAATTGTTTTAATGACATTATTCAGTAAGATCGCACTTTGTAATCGATCGTTCATGCACTACAATAAAGATAAACATAAGCTAAAAGCACAGAAAGTTACAGGATAGGAAGCCATGCAAATGCGAGGATTATGTAAACATAATTTGTAATAGTTTTCATTTGACAATTACAGACGATGAGTATTATAAATACTTTTAAAGTTTATCATACAAAACTTCAGGGTACATCTCTTACGTAATATAATAATTTGTTTATGGTAATACAATATTCGTATTCGCCAACAGTAAAGAGATTAATCTGTTTTCATAACAGTTATTTCTGATTTGAACAAAGCGTAACATATAATATGTCTCTGCGTAAAGAAAACATTTTTTGTTTATTTTAATCACGTCTTTCGAATTGGCGGACCCTTCGGATTAATCTCAGAATAGTCATAAAAAATTTGTTCTTCACAATTATTGATATTTCACCTCGAATATTTAGTTTGATGTATTGTTGTTGTGTATCAATCATAATTGTTATTTGTATATGCCCTCCTGGGGGCCCTGATTTGGTTAATAAACTTATTTTTATTTCTATTTCTATAAGGAAAAATTGCATACCAATGGTTTTTTTGTCTATTTTGCAAGAACAATTTCTACCCTGCCCTGTTCACCCTGCTTTATTTCATATTTTGGTTGTTGCTACATCATTCTGATAGGGCACAAAAAAATCAAGATAAAAATGAACAATTCAATATAGCTTATGAACAATGGTAATCTTAAGATTTTTTGTGAAAATAGCCCATGATTCATTGCTGCATTAGGTGCAGATCCAACAGTTTTGAAAACGGGGTGCCAGGCTCTTGTTTGCCAATTTTTACCCAATTTATACACGAATTTTACTAAATTGTCGAACACCCCCTTGATCCGGCAGTGTGCATTAATATGCACCCATTCCTAATGAATACTTCAACGTGATCAGGGTCGTGTATTTTGATCACCTATTAAAACCTTTAAAATGTGTATTGCATCTGCTATTCTAGTCACGGGTAGCGTAATTTGATTTTATTTTCTGTTCTTATTATGTTTTTATCTATTTGACTTGTGTACGTTGTTTGTATATATTCCTTGTACATGCCTTCAACCCTTATGGGGTAAAATTGAGCATTAATAAAGTTAGTTAGTTAACGGGTCACAAACAGGTTCCGTGGCGTTATTCCGAAGGTCCATTAGTCCGAAGGTTCGTTAGTACGAAGGTCCATTAGTCCGAAGGTTCGTTAGTCCGAAGGCCCGTTAGTCCGAAGGTCCGTTTGTCCTAATGGCGGCCACCCATACGTTTGAACTCCGTTCAGAATAACGACTTACAAAGACTGCGGTATTCGCGGGAAACCGAAGACGCAAGCTTTGAGTTTTGGTGGCTCAAAAAGGGAAACCCCCCCCCCCCCCCCCCCCCCCCAAAATGAATAATCCATTTATGGAATGATCAAGGTAAATTTACACCTACTGTTTATCCCCAAAAGACCCCATCTCTATATCTAACCAATGAAATGGCGATTTCACATGACGGTTAACCCCTGATGTAGCAACGAAAGAGGGGTTAATCAAGGGATACTGGTTTGTTAACTTAGGGGTAGGAAAGGGACATATATGTAAAATTAGAATATAAACACATATTTGAAGTTAACTCCAAATGACTTTCCAAAATGCCTTGTGCAAACATGTATCTTAAAGTAGTGTTACTAGAAATTAAGGTATAAAACAACAAAGTACCGAAATTGCAGGAAATAATGATTTTTTTTCTAGTTTAACCCGTACGTTTTTTCCTACATGTAATATGCATAAAACATTTGTTAGATGATCTTTTATGATATTATATTATTTTTTGTTTCTGATGCGTGTATACCTAAGTACCAATCTTTGGAATTTCTACACGAACAAGACTGTTTATTCCTCTACAGTATACCACTTGGTTAATATCTCTAAGGAGACCCCCATCTGGTACACATATCTGGTAAAGGGTACTTGTATATTTCGAGCCATAGAACACGGTATTCTGGAATTACATAGATGTATAATTTGGTACGCGTATGCTTAAGTTGTTGCGGTAGTTGATTGGAGTTTTCAATATTCCATAATAATTGGTATACATTTGAGGTTACACTCCGTATTTTGCGACCATCAGTTGTACATTAGAACGTCCGTTTAATGATTTTATGTATTCTCTTTTTAATGGAATGTACTTGTCCCTCACAAAACTTAATTTCAGATGTGCTTTTATGATTTCTAATCTCTTTCTCAAAGATCGTCTCTTTTGTGTCGTACCAAAAGGGACTCTCTCAGTATTTCGTAAAGAGTAAATGACAAGTCTAAGACTATTCTGAAGTGTTTGTTAAGCAAAAAAGTCCCAGTTGTTAATTGGATCAACAACGGGTCTTAAAAATAATCTTTGACTAACTATCTTTTAAGTTTTAAGCTTAAACATATTTGGTTAAGATCAGAGTTTTAGTGGAGGGTTTACTTCATTGGAATGATTTCCATATACAAAAAATGTATATCAGACTTAGCACGCTTGGATTCATAATTACAAAACAGGGGTTTGGTGCAATTTTTGGCGTGTTTTCTACAAAATGTTTTAAATTTTACCTATATTTGCCGATTACACATTTTTTTTGCTAGCAAAAGCCGGGCGTACAGCCTACAACCCACCTGGATAGGCCACTGCTTAGTTAGGATGTGAATATGAGTATCTTGCTTCTCTTACTTAATTTAATAAAAGACTGAATATTAAATAAATAAATTCAACACTGTTCAATACCTATCCTTTGGTCGAAAAACAAGACTAACGGACCTTAAAAAGTTCGGACTAACGGACCTTCGGACTAATGAACCTTCGGAGTAATGGACCTTCGGACTATAGAGCGGTCACCCAAAATGTGCATTGGGTTTCTGATTATTGCCAAATATTGTGACACATGTATTCAGGTATTCGGTCAGAGTCCTGTCGACCGGATGTAAAATGACACTTGTATAATCTGCCTGGCGATTTCCTGTGTGGACCTAAATTCATTACGCAATATTAGGTACCCTGATGAGTGAACCGGTGTGAATGTACCTGTCGTTTTCAGAATAAAGTAAATCCCGCATTTCACTTCTTACTTCAGGAATTATTTGCCTTACTTTATTGAAGAATAAAATATTTAAAATTAAAATATGGTCTCTCGCTTCTGAAAATACATGAAAAATATAAGAAATATATTTTTCGCATAATATTTTATGTTTCGCTCATCAAAAATGACAAACAAAAAAAGGAAAAGAAATTAACATTTTTAAATCACTTGCTCGCTCTGGACAACGTTTTTAGCACAAAATCCGAAGAACAAGAAATAAATCTGGTGTGGCCTAATCTCTTTTTAATTTTGACTGCCCTTCATCTGTTTATATCGCTCATGATCATGATCTCTTCCGAACTTTGTCTAAATGAATATCAGTGGATATCAAAATTATAGGTCAAGCGGGGTTCCGAGCTGAACAAATCATATATTTAGGTTTTGTGCCTTTTGGGGGTCACTGAGCAAAGAGGTTTTTTCTTTAAACACTACCTTTGTAAACTACAATAACCGAATATGCTTAAACATATTTTATTAAATAAATAAATAAATAATATATTGTATATAATTGAAATCTTCATATTAGTTACAGTTTAATTTTATGTCCATTTTATTTTAAACTAGTCATAATCTGATATATCACTTTCACATGCACACTCTTTAAAACCTTCATAATTTCCATCTGGTGACGGAAACTCTTCCCTTATAGTTTTGACAACGCAGGCTGGTAGGGTCACTCTGTATTTCTTCCCAAGTGGTTGACCTTTTCTGACCCAACAAACAAACTGACGATAAGCCATGAGTCTACTCTGTCGGTTAGTTAACACATCTGGAGCTCTTCCTCTGTGATGTTTGTACCTCAACAAACTAATATAGCTTGTTTCAAGCACAACAGGGTTGAGACAAACTGTTGGTGTTATCGGTAATGCAGTCACTGGGTTCCAATTGACCATCAAACAATGAAAATTCATGGCAGCACAGGCATTCCGACGGCAAAGGTAGTGAAATGCATTTTGAGCATGAGCACCAATTTGTGTCGTTCTGACGTGGGTTGTTCTCGATTTCCCGACGTTCGGCAATCGCTGCCTCTTCCATTTGTCTGAGTTCTTTTTCCGTATATCCTGGTTCAAGTTGGTAACCAAACTCTCCATAGTCGTCGAAATCTACATCTCTTGAGTCACTTTCCGTACCTGAGCTCGACATATTTAAGCTATAACTAAAACGTTAATTTCGGTGCTTTATATAGAAACGTTCCCAAACAAACAACACGCGTTGAACAAAAGAAAAGTAAAGAAATATTGATTGAGTAAAATCATAATCATTTGATTAAATTAAATTAATTAAAACATCTTTTATGAACACCGACTGTTAAAATAATGATTGAGTAAAATCATAATCATTTTTTTTTTATTGTTAAAAAGAAAAATTCATTTCTAAACGTTTAGGCCTCCTAAATCATTTTATTTAAAATTAAGATTAAAACATCTTTTATGAACATCGATCGTTAAATTATTATGATGAGACAGCTATATATAGTTAGGCCAATTTGGCGCCTCTCATAATGAAAACTTATAATTTCAAGGATGGTGTATACTTTTTTATCATCTAAAACATAAATTGTTCCTGTTATTTCAACATTATATTTATTCTAATGTTTTAAGAATATTTTATCTTTAATAGATAATAAACGATCTACCAACTCGTCTTGGAAAGCAAATAGTGTGTATTCAAATTCCCATTTTATTAATCCGGTCACCTTGAATTTTACCCTCCGGCTAGAAAACACCCAAGCGGACATCTACATGCGGAGATCAAAATAACAGTAAACAGCATGCCGAATAATGATTAAAAGGGATTAAAACAGAATCTAGAAATCAATTCACAAGTTACGCGTTGTCAAACTTATTCATTATATGTTTCAGCACATTAGCAATAAAACAAAATGAACATAATTGTAAAAGGGATCCGATATATAGCGAATATAGGTGACTGTTGTAAAACACTCTTTCCGTTGTAAATATAAAGGAAATGAAACATTTTGTTCATTTAAAATAGTTGTTTGTCAAAAAGGTACGTAGCTGTTCACTTCAGTATTTAATTTTCCAACGGTTATTAGATTTAAATTACAGTCCTCTGAGCGCTTTAAATGAAGCGAATTTAACATCAACGACCCAGACTTTAAATTTCAATCCCACAATGCATTACTAGGTTAAAACGTCACAGCCTGGTTGAAAAATTAGAAATGAAAATTACAAATTTGCGATTTGCTTCGTTATTTGTGGAAATATGTCGATAAAACTTTGTGAATATCTATTTTATATCACCAGGAACATATTTAGCTAACATGTAAAAAATCGCGAAGTTTCCCTTTAAGGACCAACAGCAATCTACAAAACATTACATAGAAAACTAAAGATTGAACAACGCGAACCCATCTAAAAACCGGTGTTACCTCAATCCATTGTCTTATTAAATAAATACTAATAATAACTCCATCGATTTATTTGAAAAATTCACTATACCCATTAATAAAAAGTTGCTTCAGGAGCTCCTTCGGAATAAGGGGCCATGAAGCTTAAGCTTCAAAGTAGATCCACCACTGTATATATTAACGGTGTCTCTAAACTATACCAACATTTGGGCCCATCTTCCTTTTGAGAAAAGCGCCGTAAAATGCATTACTAATCAATGCTGCCAACATCAGGCAAATAATAAAATCATAGTCAACGAAATATATATATAAGATTTGGGCTATGGGTTATGACGTTTAACGCCACTTTCAACAATTATTTAAATTATATCGTGGCGGTCAGTTTTACTGGTGGAGGAAACCAGAGTACACGGAGAAAACCACCGACCTGCCGCAAGTCACTGACAAACTTTATATCGATTACACCTCGCCATGAGCGGAATTCGAACTCACAACATTAGTGGTAATATGCACTGATTGCAAAGGTAGTTGTAAATCCAACTACCATACGATCCCGACCACTGCGGCCCCCGTAATCCTTATGTAAAACGAATATACAATAAATTAGAGTGAATTATTTAGAAAGTGTCAAGTAGTAAAATAAGAAATAAAATAAGAAAACGAAAAAAATATTTAAGACAATAGGAAGAAACTAAGAAAACGATTTTTTTTTAATAGAAGTGAAACAAACATGATAATGCAAAAAGTACTATACAGACATTCTGTGGTTTTCTCTGGGTACTCCGATTTCTTCCACCAATAAAACTGACCACCACGATATAACTGAAATATTGTTGAAAGTGGCATTAAACACCATAAACCATTCACTGTAAATGTACATGAATATGTTGAATAAATAGTGCATGTTCACATTATATGAAACTTGATGGTACAAAGCAAGATTATATAAACTTTTTATACTGTGTTTTTATAAATTGATGGTACATAACAACAATTCCTACCTTTTTGTACTTAGTTTTTTTTAAATAGATGATACATAAAAAAAACCAATTTCTACCTGTTTATTCTTAGTGTTAAAAGTTGAATGCACCTATTTAACAGGTTCATCTAGTGAACTTCCAAATACACAGATAAAAATCATATCTAAACGTGCGAATGTGTGGCATGAATGGTAACGTGTGAAATAAGGATGAACTCCAGAGAACTGTCTATTGATGAACTCCAGACATACTGAGGACTGTCTATTGATCTTATTAACGCCGTATAAATAAGTACAATGTACTTATGGTTTTTATTGCATTGAACACACTAAACTTACAACAAAGCAAATATTTTGAGAATTTATTGCTTTAACAATCTGATATTGGTTTTGCGATTTGCAGGAATAACACTTCGCAAAAAAGGGTTGGATGGCCCTATAATTTGTTTTAATATTTGCTAGATGGTATATATGGATAAAGTTGTGTTAATATTGGGTTTTTAGCATATACATGTAGTAAGAATGCCATGTAAATGGCAATAATATTTGTTATACTGCCCAGTCGGTCCAAAGTATGTTGTACAGCCTGCTTATCATTATACTGTATAATTAAATGCACCATGTGACTGTATAATAACCAAATACAATACCTGTTAGAGATGTTGAATTGCATAAACATTTAGGTGTTATTTTTAGTAATGACTGTAAGTGGACCAAACATATTGATAAACTTATAGAAAAATCTTCTAAACAAATAAATGTATTAAGAAAACTTAAATTTAAACTTAAACGAAACTATCTTGAAAAAAATTATTTAACATTTATAAGGCCAATTTTAGAATATGCGTCTGAAGTTTGGTTTAATTGTGGCCAATTCAATTCAAATCGTTTAGAAAAAGTGCAAACTGAAGACTATTTGATCTTACAAAATAAATAGAAATATATTTACTTACCATGACTATTTTCAGCAACTAAATCCCAATAGATGAATGAAAGTAAATATGTCCATTGCCACGTAGTACGCATTTGGGTCTGTTCGATATGTATCAATAGGTTATCTATATGTTGATCATATAGTCAATGAGGCTCCATGAGGGTTTTAATTGTTTTACTGTTTATATTTTTCTTCATGCCTTCATTTACTATAAACGTTTACTATAAATTTGTGTAATTAAATATCATTATGTTCAATTGTGTATTTTGAAATATATGTAATGGGAGAAGACTGTCTAAATTGTTTAACTTGTGTCTTATCCTTTTGTCTTTTTGAACAATAAAATATGTTTAAAGTAATACCTGTTACAAAACTGATATGCAATTTTAGTCCCAATTGAAACTGAAATAATAATATAATGGTGATAAGCTCAAACTATAAAACATATGTGCACACGTGTGTGATAAGCTACTGTGTACACGTCATGAATCGTTGATAGCAGTTAATATTTGTATTGCTCTTATTATAGATAATAAATATAAACTTGAGGCTCACATGAGCCTGTATCGCTCGCTCTCATGTAGTATGCAGAGTCTGGGAACAAGCAACTTTGTACTATATGAGAAAACGTTTTTCTTTCTATGTTTCTGTTGTGTTGGTTAACTTAGATTTTCAATCCACAAAAAAAATCAAAGCTTAATAATAGGGGATGATCCAATGGCTATGCATGTACCGTTTAGATTCAATAGCGTGTTTGATATTAAAAATGTACATATATAATTCAGAATCAGAGTTTCTTTTCACTTTCCCTATAGGGTCATATGCCAATACCTTTTCCTTTGGATTTTTGTTCGACACAACAACAACCTCCTCCCAAGAAAAAACCCTATGCGGAAATCATAACGGGTCTCACAACACGCAACTCAGAACTTAAAGACACAACATAGGATAATATATAAACAACCAAAATGATGAGCAACACAGGTGCTGCCGAAGGGTACGCAGTTCCTGCTTCTTATAAGTCACCCGTCATGTTACTCAAAACGTATATACAGCCAATACGTGGATACCACTATATATACGCCATAAACACAAATAACATAAATATGGCAAATTCGTAGATATATAATTGATATATAAATTATATAATATAATCTGTCCTCAGTTATAATGATATCTTAATAAAATAACCTATTTTTCCTACTGCTATGTATTTGTATTTGAATTTTTGAATTAAAAAAAAATTGTAAGGGACCATCTATTTATTATTAATGTACATTTTAGATTCAGTCAACATTATAGTTGTATTTTTAAGATAGAAGCCATCGGTGCTGTTTGAATTGAAGCTAGATTGATTAAAGTTTAAATGAATAAAATACATTGGAGAATAAAATCACAATTTGTAAGAATAAATTCCCATGATCTGTTAAATAAGTTCTGTCGCCGTTAAATTTGAAACATATGGATTAATTTGTATTCATATTTCAAAACAGAAATAATCTGCTGTCTGAAATGTGCCATCTTTCCGTTTACTTTGTCATCAATATTATTAATATATCTGTCAGTTGAGTCGTAGATTGTCTAATGGATCGTGTCTATTCCGATCCGATTTGTTGTTTAGGAATTCGAACGCAACTCGACAGGGAAAACAACGCAGAATGATAATCCATGGTAAGAACACAGATTAGACTAAGACTAGCAGTGGGAAAAACATATATGAAATTATTCATTTCTTTAGCACTTCATCATTGCAAAATGGATCACTCTTTGAAAACATTACAGTACTACCTTCTTAGTAATTTACCAGCATGGATGACCCTGCCTCATATTACTGACTCCTATGCACTTTCATTCAACTGTAATTATGTAATAAAACAATTTAGACCATAGTAAAGTGCTTTTGACTAATCAAGTAACTTGATTTTGTTATTCTAAATTGTGAAGAAGCAATGCAGAACAGCAATAAAAACGCAGTTCCTTTACTTTAATTTGTCTCTAAGTGTAAACCAGGATAGTCTCTTGTGTCCAATTACATCCATATCCTTTCTTACTAATTAACAAGCTATGTTCTTAGAGAGAGATTAAAGAAGAGTTCGAAGATACAGAAGCGGTAAGCGGAATCCGTGAATCGAAGGACATACAACACAAAAGACAAAAGAAAAGGGACAAGAAAAAAAAAAGATCTACAAAACACTACACAGAAAACCAAAGATGGAGCAACATGAACTCCTCTAAAACCGCTTAATATTCGGAAGGGTAAACAGTTCCTGCTCTACTAGTGGCACCAGTCGTGTTACTCTAGTGAAATTATCACTTTCGAATAATTCTTATATGATTTACATAATTAGAAATCCTATACTCTGATTGGGTATAAGCGCTTATGGAGGCGGGGTTTTTGTCAGTTTATTTTTCGATAGACGATGTTCACCGGACTACTTTTTTCGTAATGTAAACAAAATGGCGGCTTGGATTCCGGATAATAAAAAAAGATAAAAGAAACAATGTTTATTGTTAATAATCAACAATTATTGTTAGATATGAAATAAAAAAATAAATGCCAATGAAAAAAAAAGCTTGCACCAAAAAATTCCGGAAAAAATACTCAAGACAACCATCTATCGACTTTGACTTTTGTAATATATCGTCATCCTGTGACGTTGTTTACAAGGGACGCTGATCGACACAAGCTGGTTAGTGATTTATTTTACGATTTTCTGAGCATTTTACTTGTTTGAGTAGCTAAATGCAAAATGCCATCAAATTGGAAAATATCAGTAACTTAATTACATCACCGCCTAGTTATCAATGAAGGAAAAGAACTTAAACAAGGTTAGTTCATTTTGTTATTCATGGCCGACACACATCAATGGAATGTATGTGTGCGTACTGCCCAATACTGGGGATTCCCAAAGGTAAATTTTCAAAACAAATGAAAAAAAAAACATACTTAGTTACAGAATTATAAGGATTAAACGCATTTTTCCCGGAGTTTATTGATGTATAACCTGGACCAAGTCACTCACAAACTTTCATAAAAGGACTTTTATTTGTTTGTGAGTGAATTGGTCCAGGTTATACATAAATAAACTCCGGAAAAAATGCGTTTAATCCAATATTGAACAAAGATTATTAACGTAAATATTGAGGCATATACAGTGGTACAAGAGAAAACAATAGTTTAATCACAGGCGCTTGTGTAGAGTCAAAAATATGCTCGCTATGTACCTAAAATACCACAAGGCCGGACTCACTCCTACTACCCCTGTCACTTCAATCGCTATTTCCCCTGTCAAAATGTCGATAGGACGCAAATCGCTTACTAATTTGCGTAGTGAAATGATTTTTCTTCAAGGAAAACCCGTTTTTTTATATCTTCCTACCATCTACACCCCCATACTGACAGATAATCCTCAGATTTTGTTGACAATGGACACCTAAGTGGCAGCAAAGCGAAAGTAGGTCACGTGCGACATATTTCCGCCTTTCGGTCGTTCTCGGGTTTTATCATATATAATTACTAAACACTAGAAACATTACAAGGCGCCAAAATATGACTGACAAAATGAATGAAAACTTCAGTGCTTCTTGGTATGCAAATAATACTAAAAATAAGGCATAGGAAATAATTGTATTTAAAGAACATTATAATTATACAGTAACAATACTGATATATAATTACGTTTCCCGAACTTTTCTTTCTGAACTTCTCAGGTATGTTTCGTAAGGCAATGATAAAACCCGAGAACGACCAAAAGGCGGAAATATGTCGCACGTGACCTACTTTCGCTTTGCTGCCACTTAGGTGTCCATTGTCAACCAAATCTGAGGATTATCTGTCAGTATGGGGGTGTAGATGGTAGGAAGATCTAAAAAACGGGTTTTCCTTGAAGAAAAATCATTTCACTACGCAAATTAGTAAGCGATTTGCGTCCTAACGACATTTTGACAGGGGAAATAGCGATTGAAGTGACAGGGGTAGTAGGAGTGAGTCCGGCCTTGTGGTATTTTAGGTACATAGCGAGCATATTTTTGACTCTACACAAGCGCCTGTGGTTTAATCTTAGCATCAGTAACATCTGAAAAATTGTTTTCCATTCTTGATAAAAGACTACGCCGGCCACAGCATGATACGATAAAGACTTCATCTCGCATCAGTTTGACTACATTCAAGGTATTAGATAATTCGAAAACCAAAACTGATAGAGGAAATACGCTGGACTACTATCTAAAGCCCCAAAATACACATATGCCTTACTACTCTTGATAATGTATAAAGGGATAATCATGTTCTTAAAAATGATAAATTAATTTGTATCGCTTAATATAAGTTTTTATTGACCTAAGGAACCAATATTGATCTGTTAAGGCAATCAAAGCTCATATCGACCTTTACAAAACACCGTAATTGTGTATAATGAGTCAGTATTTAACATGATCATTAATCAATTAAATTGATTTCCATGTTCTTTTAGTGTGCTTTTTTTACAATGATATATACATGTGCATGCAGCTTATATTAAGGATTAGTATGTCCTATGACTATAATTTTATAGTTTTAATTATAATTTAGCAATTGTGTAATTAGGGCAATATCACGATGATATCTCCCGAGACACCAGCAATTTCCCGACACGAAGTAGAGCAAAATAGATTGTGACACGGGGACAATACATGTAGCCTTGTACGAAGAGCCAATAAATATGTGTTTTTATCTAGTACAAAAAGGCAACATAGATGATGTGAAACAATATTGCCATTAACAAGAGAGGGTTAGGAGAATAGAGTTCTGGTGTTTAACGCCACTTTCAACAATATTTTAGCCATATCGTGACGGTCAGTTTTATTGGTTGAGATAAACCGGAGAAAACCACCGACAAGCCGTAAGTCACTGACAAACTCTATCACATTATGTTGTATCGCGTACACCTCGCCTGAGTGGGATTCGAACTCGCAACGATTGTGGTGATAGGCACTGGTTGCACAGGTAGTTGTAAATCCAATTACCATACGATCACGACGGGTCCACCAGCTTAATCTTCCTTGAATATAGAGACAAACAAAGAAGCGTCTGTAATAGTCATTTTATGATTTAGTTAAGACATATTTGTATATCTCGTGTCCCCAACGTAATAGTTATTTTATGATTTCGTTAACACATATTTGTATATCTCGTGTCCCCAACGTTAAGAACACTAAGATAGATCCGAACCATGCTTGTGTCACATACCAGGATTTGTTCCGTTTGCCGTAGCTAAATCCCTCCTTTTCCCCGTTCATGACTTATAGCCATGTATTTAACATGCGCAGCGTGACAGATGCCACTAGTGGAGCAGGAACTGCTGACCTTTTCGAAGGATCTCAGTTCCTCCCAGATTTATAGTGAGATTTTTGTTTTTCATATTTCCAATTACATGTCTTCGCGTCTTTGGTCACGTGATGTTACTACGGTTTGGTTAGTCGTTGCTTTACTTTCTTTGTAGAGGGGTTTTATTTATGTTCTTTGTTGTATTGTAATTTACCGTTTCAAACATTTCTTATTTCATAAGTGGTTACATCAGTGAAATTCAGATTAGTTCGTTCTATTGTTTGGAAGCGCTTGCATGTCAAAAGGTGAAAACGACGAGTTTCAACTTTTTTCATGATTATATCGTTGTTCTCTAGTGAAGGAGACCGTAAATTCAGATTTGATCAATAATCACAGTATTTTGGGAGCTGACTATCGAATTTAGATTTGTGTTTCAAATTCAAATAGTCGCACTATAGTTGTCGGCTAAACACCTCATGAACGCGTCCATCGTGGTGTCGACGGCGTTATTATAATCATAATATGGTGCACATATGATGTGGTGGGAATTCCTTTCGAACGCCTTCTTTTCATCTTGATTCGTAAAACTCGGATTTCCAATCTACCGTGATAGTCATATTGATAGAAAATGCTATCACTACCATTATTTTGAAAAACAATACCGTGAATCGTTTAACATGATACCCCATTCCCATATATCACCAGGGACCGTCGTGCTCGTGATTGTATGGTAGTTGGATTTACAACTACCGATGTTGTGAGTGTCTATCACCACTGATGTTGTGAGTTCGAATCTCGACCAGGGCGAGGTGTACAACATTATGTGATAAAGTTTGTCAGTGACTTGCGACAGGTCGGTGGTTTTCTCCGGGTCCTCCGGTTTCGTCCACCAATAAAACTGACCGCCACGAAATAACTGAAATATTGTTGAAAGTGGTGATAAACACCATCAAACAAACAATCAAGCAAACATATATCCTCATATACATTGAGGTAGGTCATACGGCATTCGTTTACAATAAAACTGACCCTCACGATATAACTGAAATATTGTTGAAAGTGGCATTAAACAACATAAATATTAAACTGTGATTTCAAGTCATATTATACACGCTGAGAAGGAAGCATAGCGTTGCCACAGGTATAAGTCTGAATTACATTAAATATTGCTAATTCATTTCGATTTCTCTTATAATTGATTTTACAAGATTAATCTGCTATCTATCCTATAGCAACTTGATTATTATAATTAATAATAATTATTAATTTACATTCCTTATTGAGTCATTATTAACATCGACCTGACTCCAGATAAAAAAACCAATAGCTATACTCTAACCAATCAAATCGCTATGTTGATAGTTATTTTTAATTATTGATATTTTTCAGACAGAAGTGAAACATTGATTGGTGCATGTATCATCAGCCTGTCGTAGAAGGTAAGAACACATTTATATATTTGTAATTAATTTCGTCTTATTTGGCTGTAAATACCATAGTGCCTGATATTTATTTTAATCATGGTCATTATTGGACAACGATTTACATACGACTATGCCTAGGGAGTGTGCTAACGCATTTGAAATAAGCATTACTTACACATGTATGTCGTAATATACTGATTATGTTTAATGTTATGAATATCACTATTGGCAATATATTTATCCAATGCCTTTGATATGTCCGCATGGGAAGCTCTGGTGCAAAAGTATAATCTAGATTCTTCGATCTACTGAGTACATCCCGTCCTTCTCCCAAAGACATCAATTAGATGTACGGAATGTACCATATACACAACAACTCGTCCTAAGATCGGATTGTACAGAAGTAACTCGTACCGTACTGATTATGTTTAATGTTATGAACATCAATATTGGCAATATATTTATCCAATGTACCGGTATTTGATATGCCCGCATGGAAAGCTCTGGTGCAAAATTATCTTCCTATTTGCAAAGACATCTATTAGTTGTATGGAATGTACCAAATACACAACAACATGTCGTAAGATCGGATCGTAAATAATTATCTCTCGTAGCATACTGATTATGTGTAATGTTATGAACATCAATATTGGCAATACATGTGTCAACTGTATTTGATATGCCACATGGAATCTCTGTTACAATATTAGCCAGATTCTCTGGGTTATTGGATACCCCCTTTCCTTCTTGTAGAGAAATGCATTAGTTGTACGGAATGTACCATGTACACAACTCGTCCTAAGATCGGACCGTAAATTCGTATCTCGCGTCAGAATGCCACACAATTACTTGCAGGTAAAGGAGCTTATGAAGGTCACGACGAACAACAGGTTATTGGGAGTGGAGAATACCACACAATGCCTGGTATGTTAAAGAATCCCTCAGTTCCATAATGCGCAACAACTTGTTTGTGGTAGTGGATAGCCCATTGCAACCGAATGCAAAGTTTTCAATCATCTCTGTATTGTAATTGTCCATGGACCAATTCCAAAGCATCTGTTTTGCCTACATTATGATCGTAAATTTGTTCACTAAATTAAATATCTATGTTTTTCTTATTGCTCTCGTTCTGGATACAACTGATATTCAATTAAAGAAAATCTATTTGCTACATAAATAATGTGTCACAAAATAATGAAACCAATTAAAATGTATTCGCATTCTCATTTCTTAGGATTGGAGACAAAAATATATTCTTTCACTTTTAAGAAAAAAAAACCGATTACATTTATCCACAAAAGAATTAACTGTAATGGGAAAAATATTGTATAGTAGAAATACAATATAGAACAGTGACGACAGTTTTTAATCAGGAATACAATGATTGTCTCCAATTGTTCTGTGCTTTCTGAGATAACAGTCTAAATATATAAACAATAGTAGACTCTTATTACTCTCGTCATAGGTCTACAATGTCAATGGAATCTCCTATTTCCTTCCTGGCTTAAACAGAAAATATTGGAAAAACCAAAACATCCAAGTCTATGACAATAAAGTAATACACACTTTATTGCTGTATTTGTAGTTAATGATTGTTACTCTAACAAAAGTATATTCGACAACAAATTTATATCTTATTTCCCTCCTGGTTGAAACAAAGGATTTTTAAAAACAGTCTTTTTCCCATGAGAATAAAGCAATATAAAACTTTGTATGCTGTATTTGTACTTAATAATTGTTACTTTAACAAAAAGAAGAGTTTGAAGATACCAATTATTGTAAAAACAAAAACACATAATCAGTCTTTTTCCCATGAGCATAAAGCAATATAAAACTTTGTATGCTGTATGTGTACTTAATAATTGTTACTTTAACAAAACGAAGAGTTTGAAGATACCAAAGGGGTAATCAGAATCCGTATGTCGAGAAGGATAGACAACACAATGGCCACAAGAAAAAGGACAAACAACGACATACACATAAAACTAAAGATCGAGTAATACGAACCCCACCAAAAACCGGGGGTGAACTCAGGTGTTCCGGAAAAAGGGAAAGCAGTTCCTGCTCCACTAGTGGCACCCGTCGTGTTAATCTAGTGATATATTCGACAACAATTTTACATAAAATGAGAAAATATTTCTTAAAGCCCGAGTCTGTGAGAGAATACTAAATAAATAATAATTGATACAACACCTTGAGTAAAATTCATTTTAGGCCATCAATAAAACGAAAACTGTAAAAATACCATACTTTCGGAACATTTCAAAAATCTAATGCAAAAAAATGTAGAAACAGAGGCAAAATCGATACCCCTTACGTACATATACAAAACCACTCACTTTCCTGGCTTGGTACGGGTACATCAATATTAAGTGGCGGTGTTAAACTAGTTTTATGGACCCAAGCTCATAGTGAAATGATTTCCTAAGCTTTGATTTTTATCAAAATCTCAGGCGAAATTTGCGTCATATTTTATATCCTTATCCTTGCTAGTTCTGATAAATATCTGCTAGAACTATTTTGTTACCTTTTTGTAAGTAAATGTCTTTAACATATTGTCATATAGTACTCCATCTTGAATCAATATATTGTTTCTTTCAATTCTTTAGAGCTGTTTTCTGTGATATTTTCATTATGTTATCTACACATGTAGTGTTAAATATATAATTACTAAGGCTGGATGATTTACGCCTAGAATATCTGATTTGATAAAACACTGTCACGTGATATTTATTCATTCGTTGGTTCAACCGCTAATCGTAAGGTTTCATAGTAAGTAAGGTCCACCGCTCGCGAGGAAATCCCAGGGAAATTCCCACGTGAGCCTCATGTGTTTCCAATTATAGTTACTTCCTTTGATTCAAGAGACAACAACCATGGCGTCCAGCGACAGGTTCGTCGCTGTAGGCAAACTACTACATGCATTTAACCACTTGGTGTCTGTCACAAAGCTACGTGTAATTGGTCACTTGGTATCTGTCATAAATCTGCATGTATTCAATCACTTGGAGTCTGTCACAAAACAACATGTATTCAATCCCTTGGAGTCTGTCACTAAACTACATATATTCAATCACTTGGCGTCTGTCGCAAAGCCGCAGGTATTCTATTACTTGGTGTCTGATGCAAAAATATTCGATATAATATACAAATTATCACCCTTGTTGGAGTGTGACTCGACGGTTTCTTCCCCCCTCGAAATGTTAGGTCACCCTCGGGCAAGCCCTCGAGTGACTTTACTTTTCTCTGGGAGACAAACCGTCGGGTCACACTCCAACAAGGGTGATAATTGTACATATAAGGTTATAATATTACTAAGTGATAAGCATATTAGGACCTTTGTGGTATATGGTTTTGTAAATACACATCTATTACCTGTTGCCATTGAAGTACTACACTATTACTCAATATATTGTTTACTTCAATGCTTTGAAAATGTATGCGCTAATATTTCATTCTAATTTACAAACAGTGCGAAATATATTTACTAAACAAATAAGGATAGATCCATGGACGATGTGCGCCCTAGAATGTCTGAATATGCAATTTACTAGTATGCCATTTTGCGTAAATCGCCACTCAGTATGATTTCTGTCTTGTGCAACTGATTGTAATTGAATAGTTTGAAACATAATTACTAAACAAGTAAGGATAGATGAACGATGCGCGCCTAGAATATCCGATGTATATCTCAATATGCCATTTATTATAATGCCATTTTGCGTAAATTTCGACTTTTAATTTCTGTCTTGTACAACTGTTGTATTTTATAAGTGAAATAATTTAATTCGAATCACAGTAAGCTCAGTCTCAATATGTGTTTTTATTTGTAATTATTGTGGTGTGCAGCAATGCTCATTATTCCTTAGTATTAACATATTACATTTTGTATCTTATTCCCGCGAAAAGGAACAAGTCAGTTAACCTCTTACGGTCATTACTAAACCTTTTACATTGTAATTCATAACTTGCTTTGTCCCAAAAGGCATATTAGGTCAAATCGAATGGAATATTGTTCCACTTGTTTGTCTGTGGTTATTGTGCAATTTTGTTTCAATATGTCCACTGATGAGGGAGCAGGATTACTACATTGTAAGTTACACTACGTTGGTTGTGTAACATAGATACAAGTAGGCCACTTTAATATTCTCATGGATAATAATTGATATATAAAATGTATTAATTATCAATAAATTGTCGAAATTATATCACTTATCAACAATAGATGTGAACCTGTGCAGGTGGTATTTAATCGTTTGTATATATATGTATTGATCCCATTGTCAAGATGGGAGGAGGGTGGGGATCCAATTAACCGGCTTAACCCCGCCACAGATGTGTGCCTGTCTCAAGTGAAGACATGGATTTCAACTTCATACGGCGTGGTCTTTTGTATGTTCAATGAGTTGTGGTGAGCTTTAATTGCTTGTTTTGTTGATATTGGAGGAATTGTTGACCAGCACTTTTAAAATTTTCTTTTCATAATGATATATAGAACATTTTGTGAGTCTTGTGGTATGTCATTTGATATACCAAAATCGGATTTCTGCATAGGGCTTTTAAAATGAAAATTGCATACACAAACAAGGACGAGAGCTCGCAATAGTATGTTACTGAAATTATGAAATTAATTTTCTAATCAAAACATTTGCATTGCATATGGTAACTGCCTCAGTTGTGTAATAGCTAGCGTTCACGGCTCGAGTGTGGTAGATCATGTGCTTCGGTAGGTTTAAACTTAAGTCTGTAAGATCGACATTTATTGTTTCCTTGCTAAACACGCACCATTAAGGAGTGATGGCCTCGGATAATTTGTCCCAGTTGACGACATTGCTATCTGTGGACTGTTGTTTCAGTGATCTAGTACTATTAAAATCGAACTGAGCGTGTTCATCTGGTATAAAATAGAGATCGTCATCATCTCATAAAAAGGCGACATGTTCTTGTCATGTCATGATATAGATGCACTACTGCTCATTTAACGTTAAACAACCACTTTCCAATATCTACGTTGCTGTTGTTTGGGGTTTGAAGATTTTGAATTTTGGAAGCTTTAATTTAGTATAATGTAGATAGAGATGGTGAGCTACCTAGAGACACAAGCTTCGTATCAATTTGTCGATATCTTATCACAAGCTTCATATTAATTTGTCGATATCTTATCACAAGTTTCATATTAATTTGTCGATATCTTATCACAAGCTTCATATTAATTTGTCGATATCTTATCACAAGTTTCATATTAATTTGTCGATATCTTATCACAAGCTTCATATTAATTTGTCGATATCTTATCACAAGTTTCATATCAATTTGTCGATATCTTATCACAAGCTTCATATTAATTTGTCAATATCTTATCACAAGCTTCGTATTAATTTGTCGATATCTTATCACAAGTTTCATATTAATTTGTCGATATCTTATCACAAGTTTCGTATTAATTTGTCGATATCTTATCACAAGTTTCATATTAATTTGTCGATATCTTATCACAAGCTTCGTATTAATTTGTCGATATCTTATCACAAGTTTCATATTAATTTGTCGATATCTTATCACAAGTTTCATATTAATTTGTCGATATCTTATCACAAGCTTCATATTAATTTGTCGATATCTTATTACAAGCTTCATATTAATTTGTCAATATCTTATCACAAGCTTCGTATTAATTTGTCGATATCTTATCACAAGTTTCGTATTAATTTGTCGATATCTTATCACAAGTTTCATATTAATTTGTCGATATCTTATCACAAGTTTCGTATTAATTTGTCGATATCTTATCACAAGCTTCGTATTAATTTGTCGATATCTTATCACAAGTTTCATATTAATTTGTCGATATCTTATCACAAGCTTCGTATTAATTTGTCGATATCTTATTACAAGTTTCATATTAATTTGTCGATATCTTATCACAAGCTTCATATTAATTTGTCGATATCTTATCACAAGCTTCATATTAATTTGTCGATATCTTATCACAAGTTTCATATTAATTTGTCGATATCTTATCACAAGCTTCGTATTAATTTGTCGATATCTTATCACAAGTTTCATATTAATTTGTCGATATCTTATCACAAGTTTCATATTAATTTGTCGATATCTTATCACAAGCTTCATATTAATTTGTCGATATCTTATCACAAGTTTCATATTAATTTGTCGATATCTTATCACAAGTTTCATATTAATTTGTCGATATCTTATCACAAGTTTCGTATTAATTTGTCGATATCTTATCACAAGCTTCGTATTAATTTGTCGATATTTTATCACACGCTTCGTATTAATTTGTCGATATCTTATCACAAGCTTCATATTAATTTGTCGATATCTTATCACAAGTTTCGTATTAATTTGTCGATATCTTATCACAAGTTTCATATTAATTTGTCGATATCTTATCACAAGCTTCATATTAATTTGTCGATATCTTATCACAAGCTTCGTATTAATTTGTCGATATCTTATCACAAGTTTCATATTAATTTGTCGATATCTTATCACAAGCTTCGTATTAATTTGTCGATATCTTATCACAAGTTTCATATTAATTTGTCGATATCTTATCACAAGCTTCGTATTAATTTGTCGATATCTTATCACAAGTTTCATATTAATTTGTCGATATCTTATCACAAGCTTCGTATTAATTTGTCGATATCTTATCACAAGTTTCATATTAATTTGTCGATATCTTATCACAAGCTTCGTATTAATTTGTCGATATCTTATCACAATTTTCATATTAATTTGTCGATATCTTATCACAAGCTTCATATTAATTTGTCGATATCTTATCACAAGTTTCATATTAATTTGTCGATATCTTAGCACAAGTTTCATATTAATTTGTCGATATCTTATCACAAGCTTCATATTATTTTGTCGATATCTTATCACAAGCTTCGATATCTTATCACAAGCTTCGTATTAATTTGTCGATATCTTAGCACAAGTTTCATATTAATTTGTCGATATCTTATCACAAGTTTCATATTAATTTGTCGATATCTTAACCTCTACACAAGGGGATACAGCACAAAAACACGAAAATATAATTTCATTGCGTATTCATGGATTTGTATTACATATTGTCTGCGAGATTAAAAAAGAAATGCTACAACTAATATTAATTAAGTATTCAGTGATTTCATGGCACAATCCATCAATCTTCTCTTTTTGAGATGATGTCAGCAGCTAAAAGCAAATTTTTCCTTCGCTACAAAATTTTGACCCGGTGTAGAGTACTATGTGGGAAAACACATAACGTTTTGATCGATTGGAATCCGACGAAGAACTACATTTTTATCATTGATTTTTGTGCAGTTGTCCTATTGTATCTAATTATTTGTATCACCTTGTCAAGTGTAATGATGCTATGTTTCAACGATACTTGTACTGAAGTAGGGAACAACACAAATATTGGGTAGAATTAATGTAAGTGTTTTTTTTACGTAATACATTACATCTTAATAAGTAGTTATTGAAATAGTAAATTATAGTAATAGAATTAAGAAATCATAGAATTGTAATATTCAGGAATCTTTTTAAGGTGTGAATTAATCAAGAAATCATAGAATTATTATTTTATATATATTTACCAGTTTTCAAAATGTGTATTGATCAAGAAATCTTAGAATTGTAATTATGTTTTTAACAATCTTTAATATATGAATTAATCAAGAAATCATAAAATTATTATTATGTATAAAAGTCTGTTTGGTGACTCTGAAAATAGGGAAAACAATTCCTAAAAAATCAACGGGTTATCAGATTTATTTTTTAATTATATTTATATTAAGGACTGATTAATACATATTATAGGTGAATTTTTCAAAAAAATTCATTAAAGAATAAAAAAGTTTGCCATAGGACTTAATTGTAAAATTCTGTCATTTTGTCATGTAACAAACATGGGAGTAAGTACTACTGAAATGAACAGCAACATGTGGTCAGTATTGACAAACAGCAAGTCAGCTGATTTCATCATTAGCATGTTATATCAGATGTTGACATACTAACCATACCAAATATGGACAATATTCAAATTAGATTCACACCTGTTCAGGTAAAAATCAATAATGATGATACATTATTACATAACTGATTGTGGAGCATTTAAAATACATGCAAACTACCCATCCCTTTATGTGTATAGAGGTTAATAAAAGATAACAAAATTACCTGAAAATGTTGTATATTCTGACCAGTACATATCAGTAGTTTCAACCCACACTGTCATGATTTGATTTTGATATTTGATTTTTGGTGTTTTAACGCCACTTTCAACAATATTTCAGCTATATCATGGCGACCAGTTTTAGTGGTGGAGGAAGCCGGAGTACCCAGAGAGAACCACCGACCATGGGCAAGCAACTGGTAAACTTTATCACTTGTGGTTGCGAGTCGAGTGCACCATTTTTGTAATTTACAAATTTAAAAAACCATTGAGCCACCCGGGCTCCCCACTGTCATGAAAAAAATGTTTATCTAATTTGCCTATAAGAAATTAACGTTGTATATGAATTGTTTAATTTTTGGAAGAAAACAAGTATCAAATAAGAATATTATTTAATTTATATATTTATATAAATTATACTTTCACGAAATTAGCATTTATTTTATTTTGGTATCATTTTTTAAGTGTTAATTTAAAATTTGTTATACATCAGCATGAGTGAATAACAAGGGACATCTCCATATAAGGGTCTCATGTGACCAGCAGTTATTAATTATTTACAAACAAATATCATATGATCAAATTGTTTATCAATTATTCAAAACATCTTGAATCTTTAACCTAATACGACATTCCCATGTGACTGAAATTAGCATAACAACAGACAGGAAAGAACAGGTAATGCTGTTCATTATAATGGTAGCCTCCTTTACTTACAATCTGATAAAATTAGTATTGGGCCCTATGGAGATTTTTTTTATTATTTGAATTATTTCTTTGACAATTTTTTCTCAGATATGTATTACATAATGTGTGCCTAAAATGTTAAAAAGAGCAATAGAAAGCAAATCCCTGATTTTTAAATAATTGTTTTCCCTATTTTCAGAGTCACCAAACAGACTATACAGTCAAACATGCCCATGCATTCACCTCTATTAAGCAGTCATCTGTATTAAAAGGTCACATTTTTCGTCGTATTATAGAAAATTTCATATGAATTTAACCTCTTTTAAGAGGTCTTTCTCTGTCCAAAAGGTGACCTCTTAATACAGGTTTGACTGTATTTAACAATCTTTAAGATAATAATTCATCAAAGAATCATAAAAATCGCCACACTTTCAGAAATTACCTATCCTAGAAAAGAAATGCCAAATAATTTATTCATTTAAGGTGTGAATTATTGCGTGAGATTTTATCTATTATGTTTGGCATATTTGCATGAAAATCGTTATATTTAAAAAATGTCGTAAATTACCAATCTTAGAAAAGTAATGTCAAAGTTACATGACATTATATGATATTCTAACACATTAGTTAGTACATGTATGTGTTGTCAATCTATAATGTATTAAGAGTGGGCAATAATGGAAATTTATTGACCTAACTATATTTTTAAGTTTCAACCTCTTCTAATTCTGATGACTGAAAATAGCCAATTTTCAGCATAACCTTTTACAGGACATTTTTCTCACACTACAGTCTGTAATTGCAAAGAGCCAAACGGCGATTTTTTTTAGATGGTACAGACGATAGACATTTCTAATCCGGAAGGGGGCTGTATGGGTGCCCCTAGTGGAGCAGGAACTGCTAGCCTTTCCGGACCGGCGGAGTACCCGATTTCTCCTCGTTTTTTCAGTGGGATTCGTATTGCTCCATCTTTAGCTTAGCGTGTAATGCTTGTAGATCGTTGTTTGTCCTTTAGTCCTTTTTCATTTGGTCATTGTGTTTTCTGTCATTTTTCGATTTACGGATTATGATTACAACAGTATTATCTTCAAATTTTTCCCATAGACCACAGAGCAAAATTCAACCAAATAAGCACAATTCCCTTCACAGAAGCTGAAGTCGTACACCTGCTATTTCTGTTTTAGAACACATTGATTTCTGGGTTACTCCAGAGCCAAATATGAATTGTGGATTGTGGTACTGCGGAGGGTTGACATCTTCAAACCCTTATTCGTCTTTTACAACTCAACAAAACATATCACACATGAAAAATTGTTCATAAAAAATACATTTTATGCCTTTTTTGAGTATTATACTACAATGCTTATTGTGTCTTTTCTCAGTATCACTATACTGTTTTTATTATCCTATCTGACTATTACTGTAGTTTGTTTATCTTGTCATGTCTGACTATGCTCAGACTTGTGAGTATTGTAACGAGCAGGGGGTCTCCCACGTTCTGCACGCCCGTGGGGTTTTGTACCTTGCAGTACACGAGAGTCCGTACCAAGGTTATTCCCTGGATCTGCCGAATTGTGGTTTTGCTTGCTTATCTAAATTGTGTGGTAGCTCCTAGTGACTTAAAACCGAATTCTCTGACTTCAAAATGCTCAACTGTGGCCCAAACTTACCCTATCAATGGTACTTTCTATATAAAATGAAATGGACGAAATACATAAACCTTAACGTATCCCTACATGAAGATAAAATGAATTACAGTATATGAAATGTGTATAAGTGCAGTAACTAGCCTATGGAATCCTCGACCCTGTCTGTCTATATGGTATCCAGTGATTCCCCGACCCTTATTCAGGTCCAAGGTATCGCTGGTCCGGAGGGATCGAGAGGGTTAAATTATGTAATGGAAGCGAGTGGTGTGAATGTGAGTGTGTGTGGCTACGGAACAAATGAGAAAAGGTAATTATGATATCCTGTGTTCCCTTGGTCCTTATGCAGGGCTTAGGTACCACTGGTCCAACGGGACAAAGGCGTCAGTTGTCTCCGAACAATTACCTCGGGACAATAAATGACCACCTAATTCAGGCAGTTCAAGTGGTCTACTTCTTATTTAGAAATAGCCAAAGCCTTCGTTATATAGCTATTCCTTTATCAGAAATCGCTATTGAAATTACCTTTAAGTTTCTCTGAAGTTGACTCTTTGAACGTTTGTCTCCGATCTATAGATTTCAGCCGTGTCTCTCCTTAAATACTCAGATAATCTCGAACCAAAACCAAAAAATCTCGAAACCAAAACAAATAAATCTGATCCGTGTTTTTTCTCACAGTAACCATTTTCTCCTACATACATTTACATATCAAGACCGGTTCAGTACCTTTCTGCTACGGATTTGAATATACCAATAAATTTCCGGAACTTATTTCAGAATTGTCTCAATAACAATCAAAACCGAAAGTAGAAAATAACTTCTGTAACAACGACTTGGAACTAATGATTCAATGGGATTTACTCTCAAAAATCGATGTCTAAATAAATCACAAAGGTAAGCCAAATAAATTTCATCACAGTATATTATATAGTAGAGAGCTGTTTCTGGTTAATGGTTGGTTACAATGTTTTTGTTCCAATTTGGTCGACTGTAAAATTTATAATGCATTTTGTTGTTTACAAGGTATTGATAATACATTTGTTAAAACAAAAATAATATGCATATTTTTATTTGATATTATAACTCGTAAGAAAGGCAACTATTATTCACATATTAGAGAGTTACACATCAATTCTTTTGTTCGGTTTTTCCATTGGTTTAATGTCAAAATACCACCATTAAAACAATCGATAAAAGGATAACAAAGATCAACCAAAAGCATATTAAAGCATTTCTTCTGAATCATCTTGCTTACGCGCGTTTCATGAAAATGCCTGCCCCAAATAAGGAGAGTGAGCGATCATGTAGATCGATTTGCACATGTTTCTGCAATGTTTAAGATTTTTGAACTCGGTAGTATTTTTGTTTTCCATTGTATTTGTTAGCATGGTTTGTATAAAAGGTACAAAACGTGACACATAATGATAATGAAATTTTCGTAATGTGTTATTAGGTTATTTTTAAATCAATTGAGCCAAATTTCTTTGGAATAATCTGTTCATATTACGTAATGGTTTAGTGTATGACTTCACTGGAAGCGGTCTTTATGTAGGACCTTACTTAATTAAGCTATCAATAAATACAAAGTTAATCGATTGTATGGTAGTTAGATTTACAGCTACCTCTGCAATCAGTGCGTATCACCACTGGAGTTGTGAGTTCGAATCCTGTTCAGGCGAGGTGTACTCGATACAACAATATGTGATAAAGTTTGTCAGTGACTTGCGACAGGTCGGTGATTTTCTCCGGCCACTCCGGTTTCCTCCACAAATAAAACTGACCGCCACGATATAACTGAAATATTGTTGATAATGGCGCTAAACCCCACAATCCTAATCCTTACTCTCAAAATAAAATTAGAAACAAAAATGGAATGACATATCCCATTTTCCACACAGCCTTTACGAACGTATGAAAATAAAATTTTAGATATTAGAAGTTCATGCAGATAGTTCCTGTTAACATTTTACTGTTAGATTTGGCCTTCCAGCATGTAATATGTTAGCATTTATCACCGGGTGTGTAACTAGAGTAACACAACGGGTACCATTAGAGGAGCAGAAACTGCCTACCCTTTCAGAGCACCCGAGTTGACCCTAGGTTTTTAGTGGAGTTGGTGTTACTCGATCATTTCTTTATGTGTAATATTTTGTAGATAGTTGTTTGTCCTTTTCCTTTTTGGCCATTGTGTTGTCTGTCCTTCTTTGGTTTACGGATTCTTCCTCCCCCTTTGGTATCTTCAAACTCTTCTTTTCGTTACAACGCTTGTTTTGTAATCAATCGATCATCTCAAATGCACACTTGACATTTATAAATATATTAATCGTAACATCCTGTATTAACCGTGGTTAATTATGATATAGATCACATGTTCAATGCATGTAAGTGATATGCTTGTATATTACCTTCGGTACATGTATGTCTGATGGAGTTTTCTTTTTATTTGATTTGATAAATGCAAAGCTATTTGAAAATATTATGGAATCTGATATGTAGATGTAATAGATGGATTTTCAGCGTCCACATTCAGCCAGTTCAACTATTTTAATATATTAGTTATGGTTTATTCATCCTGTTTATATATCAACATTCGGTGTAAATTCTTCACAGCGTGCTCATGCATTTCTTGTTATTCTGCACTGGACGATACTGTATTCACGATAGATATAGCAATATTTATTTCGTAATTTAACCCCGCAACTATTAAGTAGTGTTATGAAGACATACCGGGTGTTTTTCGTATGTGCTGCTTCTCCCTAAGCACGAAACATTAAGGAGAAAGGACAAAGACTGGTTTGATAGGAATCAGGTTAATGTTTCCGAGTGGTGCGACATGTCTACATGTGGACTGTTGTTTCAGTGAGCCAGCAATACAAATATCCAGCTAAATATATTGGTCTAGTACATAGCGCATATCATCATCATCTCATCGAAAGTAACTTATTCTGGTAATGATATGGCTGAAAATAATGCTGACTTGGCTTTTAACAGCAATCACTCACTTTATTGGAAACAAATTCTGTTTAAAAGTTTGTAATCAAATCATTTGTGTTTTTCAATAGAATACGGAATGGTAAGACACAAAAATGGAAGCAACGTACCATTTGTAGACGATATTGCAATTTAGTTGCATATATCTCCAAACATTATAATAAAGGTATATCAAATTCATTCTGCATTCAATATTCGGAAAATGGACTCATTTTCAATGAGTATATTTACAATATCGTGAATAGATGTATTTCTTTTTTTACAAGGGTCTAACACTTTCATAAGGTATACCGGGGTCAGTCCACCGATCATCTTGTTTGTTTTTATGAATAATTTATTTTCTCGACGTTTTTGGATGTTGCATTTTATGTTGCATACACATCCATTTTCTAGAAAAGAAATTGATTTTATAATAATTTTTTTCTATTACATAAAGAAATGGCACTTTTGTGTAATTAGTTCGGAAATGAAAATCGAACTATAATCAGTAGAAGACTACGGATGTAATTCAATTCCATGACCTTGTATGCAGGATAATATAATGCATGATCAATAGGGCTTGTTTCCGTCCATGTTAAAATGAGACAATGGCGGTGGATTTAGTTTAATATCAATGTGTGTTTCACTACTATTAATGTTTTGATTGAGTTCAAGTGAAGAAATGTATTGATTTCAACGTATAATCAAGTTTGGAAAGATTTCGAAGGGAAAAAAACATCAACACGAACAAATGAACAATTATTGCAAAGCTGGAGTATATGCTAAAGGGAATTATATGAGCTATAGATCTATATTTAATCAATTGCTGGTGAAATAATTGTAATGTTATTTGCAAAATAATTACTTGACAAAACACCACAATTAAGGTAAGTATTGCAAATATAGTTCTCATTTACAAAATATAGCCAAACAGTTTATGTGAGATACAACTAAAAGAAATCGGGCAAATTATTTTCTGAACTATGACAGAAAGAATGACGTCATTGTGGAACATGTGGTTTCAGTCCCGTTTGTCTTTGTGTTGTTTTGAATCGTTAGAGATTTTATGTTTATATTTATATGCAAAGTTGCAATATGTGCAGTTTGCTCTGTAATTTGTGTTTTTTTTTCTTCAATTTAGTAAAATATAGCCTAATGGAATGACATGCGATTTAATGTTCGTTCGCATATTTGATCCATGAATGAATGTATTTAGTTTAAAATATAAACTCTATAGTAATGAAAAAAAACATCACATCGCACATGCAGATGTGTGATGTAGACCATCAGAATGTAATCAAATTAAATCATATGTTTGGACTAGCTGCGGAATCGTAGCTTTTTTTTTATCTTTTTTTGTCGCCATGAAGTTAGGTTGGATAAACGTTACATTTACGGTGTAACATGGGGTCAATGTCTATCGTTCTTTACTTTGTCTTTATATGTTCAGAAATCTTCTTCTTGTAGATCTCCAATTTACAATGAAAAATGCAGAATTGATTCCGGGAAATTTGCAGAACACGAATTTCTGAAAAGGCGTGTGCAAAGATGATCGCCGTTCGGAATCAATCAAATTTTCTATCCTTTCCCCGTAGTTAAGATAGCGAAACGTAAAGCAAGTTTAGAACATCAATAAAAACAAATTCCAGTCACCAAAATTCTTGATTTGAAGTGTTATTTGGTCTAAGAAGTGATATTACTATGTTATATTTCACAGATTTGTCTGTTTTTGTTTTCAGATGTAGGCGATCACTGGATAAAAGATATTTGTAACAATATAAACAATGGAAGAACCTAAACTGGAGGATGAGACGAACAATGAGAATCTGTCGCATTCTGAAATGCGAGCAATTCTCTGGGGTCGTCAAATTTTGCGTTCGCAAAGTGAACCTCAACGAGTCAGTGAGTCTTCAGAAAATTCCACCGTTGCAACTAAAATGAAAAGACCAACAAGCTTAAGCGATGAATGGAAAGAATTGCAGAAAATAAAGATGAACCAAAATCCCTCTAATGAGACGTTGCTTCCTCAAACTCAAACTTTACAAAGCAGACGATCAATTTGGAAGAATTTTCTATCGTTGTGTTCGGGATTAATGTTAGCTTTTATGTCGTTCTTACCACTCAGAAATATCCAAAGTAGTATATATCCTGTTGATAACATTGGAACAATATGTCTATCAGCAATGTACGCATCTTTTATCGTAGGATGTACAATTGCACCTTGGCTGGTCCAAAATGCTAGACCTAAGGGTCTGATATTGCTAGCAGTAGCGAGCCATGTGTTTTATGTAGCTGCTAATCTATACCCATCTTATTTTACATTAATACCCGCATCATGTACGTTTGGATTTTTACAAGCGCCATTATGGTCCGTTCAGGAGTTACTTATAGGCAGTTATGGTTCAAGTTATTCAGCAATTACGGGAATACGAGTAGACAAGTCTATCAGACAATTCCAGAGCGTCTTTGTAATTTTTTGCCATAGCGCTCAGATTCTTGGAAATTTAATAGAATCTTTTGTATTAAACATTGGCAATTCTGAAAACCTACCATCTCCGAACAACTCAGGCGTGTCTGATACATTAAACTGTAGTACCAACTGCATGAGTAAATTCGGTTTCGAAATGAAACGACCAGTCCGTGACATTGACAAAATAGACTATTTAGAAGTTTTGAAATTCGTTTACCTTGCTTTTTCGTGTTTTGCTATGATACTGATCGGATTTTGCTTGAGAAAACCGGACATTATCTTAAATAAACGGAAAATGAGTTTGTTGGAAAAGTTAAGCGATGTTTTGAGCTTCTTTAAAACAAAGACTTGTGCCATGATAGGACTGTTGATGATATTTACTGGGATGCAGCAAGCTGTCGTCATCAGTGACGTTACAATGGTAAGTAGACAGTTATTCAGCATCTTGACAATTGTTGAGATACAAAACATTAGCTAAACACAAGAGGCCAAAATAATTTGACAAGAACATTATTAGGAAACAAACACAAACAGAAGCATGTTCAGCTGACGTTGGCCGAAATACATGGACAATTATCGCGAGCTATCTCTACAATTTATGACCTCCTGCTTATATATGATATGTATTTTTTCTGAGGAAAAAAATCACGAACCAAGTATTCAAGCATTTGTTCATTTTAACTGTACTCTGCAAAGAATTCCAGAAATGATCCATTCAAACAGCCACATGCAAGCGTTTTGAATATAGCTCTGAATAGTCAAACATTGATCAACGTAGGAATGTATATCAGTTAAATATGAATATAATTGATGAAGAAATCATCGTCATTTTTATGTAATGTTTGAAAGCCAATTTTGAAAAGAATGGATTTATATATTTATTTTATTCTATGCTTTAAAACAGGCATGATATAGTTCAATGAATTATGGGTCACCGTACACCTGAATGATTTTTTATTTTGTCGTTACTATGTGATTTTCATTTGTTCTTGCACACTGCAAAATAAAACTACATATTACATTAGACCTTCGTTAGCTCCACGTATTGTATAATGATTTGCTAATGTGTGAAAATCCTAAGATTAGTTTATATTGTTCGTATTATACATCTAATATTCATAATATTCGCACATTATCTGCCTTACAACAGTCGGTCGATACTTAATATACTCTATAAAACAGTTGCTTATAAAATTGGGTATATGAATATATATTATTGACAGAAAGTATATAGAAGTACATTGAACAATTTGGTGAATATATTGATCGCATCTATCCCATTGAACTTGAAATAAAGGACACCACAGATACAACTAGGTCTGCTTTATATCTTGACCTACATCTATAAATTGACCGTCGGTTAAGAAAAAATGTCTACAACAGCAGAGATGATTTCAATTTTCCCATTGTGAACTTTCGTTTTATATATATAGAAACATTCCGGCAGCACGTGCATATTGAGTATATATCTCTCAGCTGATCTGATATTCCAGAGCTTGTAGTTTTTATCAGGATTTTCTTGACAGATGGTCGCTGATGAATGGGAAGCTCCTGGACAAAGGGTTCCTAGTAGTCAAGTTATAGTCATCACTTCTCAAATTGCATAGTGGTCATCGTAACTTTGTTAACCGTTAAAAATAACTGTCACAGATGTTCCATTTGTCATAGTCACAATTTCCTCCTTTTCTTATCTCGTGACTTATCGCCGGATTTTTAACGAGAATACCATAGTAGGCACCACTAATGGAGCAGGAACTGATTACCCATCCAGATCACCTGAGTTCACCTCCGATAGTTTTAATCTCTGTTTTACTTAGTCCGAGATTCCTCTGTCGTTTAACGGCATTGATAATCTTGCTGTAGCCGTTCAACGACAGAGGGTGATACATACGGAAACCATCAAATTTGCCTCACAGCCATAGTATCGGCACATTTCCACGTTTCGTGGCTATCGGATTTTATTTTCTATCATAAACCTTATATAAATCGCTTCACCAATCATTTTTCTATTCATTCATAAACATCTTACCCTCAGAAAGTGGTGTTACACTCCATTACAGCACGATTTTGCCTTAGAACCTATGATTTCGACATTTGTCTTCCATTTTTCAAACATTTGTCACGTGACTACGAGAAAACTACGATTACCGCAATGTATCATGGGAGATAATTTGCATATAAACAAACAAACAAATATTTTTATTGCCAATCATAGGCGCTTGTTAAGGCAGAACAATTAACATAAAATTTAATACAGTTGATTATATTGATTGGTAATGATTTTAACAGCAAATTTAGCGAATTACAGATAACCATAAGAAAAAAAAAATGTAGTACCTTGTCCAAAAACAAAAAGGGGGAACGTAACACATGCTCTTTCCGAAGCCCGTTGGTAACACTCTGCCATTGAATCTTTTCTTTCCAACACATTCTGTATAATTTCCTTCTGCTCTTCTTTGATCTGTAGATGGACTGTTTGTCCTGCAGAATACGCTTAAATGTATCGTCTTCCATGTGATTTGAATGTTGTTTACGTATGCAAATAATGCTCCAAATAATTTGGCACGCTGCATTAATTAGCTCCCACCATGCAATGCGTTGCTGTCATCATTCAGTTAGTATCGCGAGATCACGTGTGTAGATTCGAAAATGGAAGTCAAATGGCGGAATAATAGGATCTAAGGCAAAATCGTGCTGTAATGGAGTGTAACACCACTTTCTGAGGGTTAGATGTTTATGAATGAATAGAAAAATGATTGGTGAAGCGATTTATATAAGGTTTATGATAGAAAATAAAATCCGATAGCCACGAAACGTGGAAATGTGCCGATACTATGGCTGTGAGGCAAATTTGATGGTTTCCGTATGTATCACCCTCTGTCGTTGAACGGCTACAGCAAGATTATCAATGCCGTTAAACGACAGAGGAATCTCGGACTATGTTTTACTGTGTGGTGTTTTATGGATCATTGTTTGTCTTGTCTTTATATTCTGTTTCGTTTTGCCATATATTTTCTTTCCTTTGATAAGCAGCTTCAGACTACCCCTTTTGTATCATCAAACATTTCTTTAAACAGTGATGTTCAACAATTCCACCAATATCAAATAAACGAAAACCGCAGATCATCTGAAATCAATGAACGCAAAAACGACCGAGACATAATCTAATGGAATTCCAGATCCGGGAATGAAACAGTCGCAAAATTGTGGCGGGATTTAATCGGTTAATGTGATCTCAACTAACAGTCTCTTTATTATTGGATCTGCAACGACAATACATATATATAAACAAATAATTTAAAAAAAAATATTTCACAGATTCGATTCCACACAAAAAACAATACACCATCACAAAAAAAATGAAGGCAACATTAACATGGACAGTACAATAGTAGGGTCAATGAATGTTTGTAGTTAACTGACTACTAGCTAGGAAGGTAGATTCGGTTGGCTAAAGACTATTACCCTTAGGACAAGTAAAATCATATAACTGATACTTCTAACAGATTTAATATCTATTAGTCGTAAACATCTAAAGAAATTTATGATGTTCAATGGAGACCAGAATAGATACGATAGGTCATCAATTTGTTGGAATTAAACATTGAATATAAAATAGTAATATAATATGAAATAAAATATAAAGGAACGGATTTAATTGCTGGTTAGATGATTATTGGTAAATTGCAGAATATTGTTTTCTCTGTTCGGTTTAGACTGTGATCATTGGGTATTAGTACTATTTACTTACAGAAATGTAAATTACTAGCTACGATAATGTGATTATAACAAGGAAATTCATATTCCGAAAGACAAATACACTATATGGTAATGCACATTAATTTGAATTCAACGATAACTTAATCCATTGTTTATATTATATGATGAAACGTTAGCTGCACCCATTTAATCTTCTTGTTTTTCTAGTGTAATAGGAAATGCCTACCCTTCGGAAACATCGGGGTTCATCATGATCACTTGATTTTAATGAGGTTCTTGTTGTCCATGTTGTCCAATTACGTTTTTGGTTCTGCGTTGTCAGCGTAAAATGATGTTCGGTCCGTCTTAACTACCATTTGCTTTGTAGTATGTTATTTGCATCTTTATGCAAACTGGTATCCAACGCGATGTCCATACCACAGATGTTCATTTCGTTTTACAGTAACTAGACCGCTGTTACTAGTGAAACCGGAACTGCTTAGCCATCCGGTGCATTTGATGTCACCCCAAGTATTTTTGTGGGAGTTTGCTTCCCTCAGTCTTATTTTTTTCTGTTTAGTGTTGTAGATCATCATTTCTCACTTTATATCTTTACTCTTCGACATTGTATTGTCTGTCCTGCTTCTATTGACGGCTTCTGTTTACTCCTTTGGGATCTTCTAGCTTATCTTTTCCCATTTTGCTTCATTTAAATCATGATTATGAAAAACGATTCATGCGGGTTTTTTTTATAAACATATTATTGTTTCTACGATTTAATGTCCGCTTATGTGGTATGTCATACATGTAACTTAAATACTATAATGAAGCAATCGGAAATTGCAAAATATTTACAAGTGCATTGTGGGTAACCTACATTACGATATTCTCCACTCATCACCCGTTGGTCAGTGACCGAAAAATCCTCGTAGTCACATGATTATTTATCTCGAGTCTGATTGGTTCTGCTGGATTTGGAGGACTTATTATTTGCACTTATATTACATTATACTAGACCACTATTTTGATACTTTATTTAGATAGTACGAGAGAAAAAAAAACATGGTTTTATTTTTGAACAACTCCGAAACAAATGTAATTCTTTCAGTTGACCCACGAGTGATGAGCATTGAGTGGAGAGTATATGAGGGTGGTCAGCCATGCGTTTTAAAAGATGCTACAAGTGTTGATCATCTTTATGTTCACCCTTATCAGTGTACATTTACCAACAACCCATATAAAACAAATCTTAAATGTACTTTTACCTTTAGGTGTACGGAACAAATAAACTGGGTTTACCTACTGTTGGATATATGATGATGTGCTATGGAACCTCTCAGTTGGCCTCACTCCTTCTGCTAGAAAGAATGCAGAAGAGATTCCGTCCGATTGTTTTTATTCTCAAAGGTACGAATTTCTACTATATTTAACAGAATGATTTATTGTATTCTGTGTTCATATGACATTAAACAACACTTATGAGTCTTTATTATTTGAAATTAGTGTCTGTCGTATTGTATCTTCATGTTATGATACAGTAAACAAAACTGCAAACTGCATTGAACCATTGGTATATACATTATGTATACATGTAATGTCCATTTCCTACGGCCGCAGATCTGTGGTGTTATTGTTAGCGTACTCTGCACGAGTGTGGTAGATCGTGGGTTCGAGTCCCGATCGGGTCAAACCAAAGACTATGAAATTGGTATCTGTTACTTATCAGCACCATTAAGGAGAAAGAGCACATACTGTTTGACTCGGAATCAGGATAATGCGTCCGAGTGGGGCGACATATCTAGCCGCAGACTGTTGTTCCAGTGAGCTAGCACACTAAAAATCCAGCTAAGCGTGTTGGTCTAGTACAAAGCGGACCTCATCATCATTTCATTGAAGATTAACTTGTTTTCGCCATAAGATAGCTGAAAAATTGCTGAGTTGATGTTAAACAACAATCACACATTCACTCACTCATTGCCTGAGAGAAAATACACCCTCTTAATCTTAGCAATTAACACATATCCGTATGTCTTTAAATCCTCTTTAATATTATTCTCTTGGAAATATACATAAGTTGTTTTCCTCAACCGGGTGTTGTCAGTCCAAAATCGAGTTGTAGAACCATTTATCGAGCTTTGGTAAATATGACTCAATGAAAAATTCAAATTCAGCATTTTCATTTTCATTTTACACATTAATGACCTGCGTACTTTTTCAAATATTACGGTCTATAAGTCAATAGAATAAAAATATGACCATTCCAAGACATAAGGAAAGATGCCCATGTATTAAACTATTTATTACATACTTCCGACATCTAGAAAAGAGACACCCATATTGGCCCGAGACGAAGTCGAGGCCCATATTGGTCCGGGCCAATATGGGCCTCGATATGGGAATGATCTTGTAGTAATCCAATAACCGGTTATTTTCCCGGGGTGTGAAAATATGGATAGTTTACTTCCGGTTATATTGGTCATACAAAAATGCCTTTATTTGAACTAAGTATGTAATAATAGATGATAATTCCAAGATATAAGGAAATATAAAGATTTCGTTTCTTTTTCATTTTATCAGACTATTCTACATCTTTCCTTATGTCTTGGAATGGTCATATTTTTATTCTCTTAGAAATATACAGCATTTTTATCTTATTTGTTGATGTACTTATGGTGGTAATCTGTTCAATATTGTGTTGTTTAACGAGTATTGTTGAATATGAATCTAAAATCATGTACAATTCAAATTAACCATGCTCATTTCTTTTAAATAATTTTACGTATCATTGAATGGTTTACTTAAAAAAAAATTGTAGATATTAAACTTAATGCACACGACAGGTTTCTGGAATAACCCTTATCAGGTACGGTTAAAGTCAAAATATTTGAAAGCCAGACAATCTAACAGTTTTTGGGAGCAAGTCTTTACAATGCGTTCCTCGTTAATGGAGTAGTCTGATGTATGTTTGGTTTATATATGGTGTAAAACGCCACTTTCAACAATATTTCAGTTATATCATGGTGGTCAGGTTTGTTGGTGGTGGAGGAAACCGGAGTTTCCGGAGAAAACCACCGACATGTCGCAAGTCACTGACGAACTTTATCACCTCGCAATGAATGGGGTTCGAACTCATAAAAACAATATATAGTTCAGTCAGCATTATTTCTGGGCCTAATAAACAGGTAACAGATGGTACGTTATGTGCTAATTAACTCGTATATTGTAAGTAAGTAATAAAACTCTAATCTATGTTTTATTCCAGGTTTTCTAATTACCTTAGGCCTACTTATTTTATTGTATATATGGGAACCACGAGATAACTCCGTAATTACTATTTTCGGTTTTATGGCACTATGGGGAGCCACTGATGCTGTCTGGCAATCCCAAATACAAAGTAAGTTTACATATGTTTTCTTTTATCTGTTGTCAGCAGTACTATTTTGTGCATTCTAACCATCCATAAATTGTTTGGGTTTTTTTGGGAACATTTGCCAATATACCCATGTTGTCATGCAAGTTGATATATTTAGTCAGAGATAATAAAAGACTGAGAGGTTACAAAAAGTGGATGTTGAATAATATATAATAGTACCCTATAGAAATTATCTTTATTGATGCAAGATGAAGGAGAGTTAAACAAGACTATCAATAGAAAAAATTAGCTGTTTTTTGATGAAGTAATGCACACATTTATAATTGTATATAAACTTGAATCATTTGTACATACCACTGCCATGTCAGAAAAATATCAGTCATGACTCTAAGGGGTATAATCTAAATGTGAGTTTATAATAAAGTATAGCCAAAATAATAACCAGGAGATAAACTGGATTAATCAAGAAAATACGTCAGTTATAAAACAGTGAGCCCATTTCAAGACAGATGTTTTAGTGATGGAACAATCCGTATGGAGACTATCTAATGGAAATATTCGCACAGGGTGTGCATATCTAGAAACATCGTTTACTGAGCGACATGGACAACAACGTCTGGGTTTAGGCCAAGGTAGTTGAACAACGAAGGAATCATGTACAACTGTACTTGATTTTCCGATTTACCTCTCATGCATTCAAATGGTCATTGTTGAGTTTGTCGCAGACCAGAGGAAATATATGTTTATAATTGTGTTCAACAGCATGACCGATTTTGTGGCGGACGTGTGATGGTTTGAAATGAAATTGCGGCACATTGTAAGTCAAAACGTGTATCCACAGCAGCAATTTCGGGCATCAGAATAACCGAGATTTACTTTTCAGCAAGACATTCAGAACCACACACAACTACAGTATGTATGGTTCTTCCTCACGAGCAACACCTTGAGATCATGCCGTGAATCCAATCGAGCATATCAACGACGACTTTAACCACAGTTTCCAACGCAGATCTTATGCACAAACTAAACTACCGGTAGTAAATGTCCGACAGGCCTTACATGAGGTGTGCAACAACATTCTACAGGCGTAATCATTGTCAACGAGACGTTGTCTATACTCTGCTATCAAGGCGAATGGTACACGCACCTAACCATTCTCTTGTGATAGGAAGCATACATAACTTACATTTTAATATCTATTATAAATGACGATGCTATTTGTTTCTTTTGAATCGTGGGTGTCCGGTCCCCTTTTAGTATGTGGTAATGTTCATATAGTATGATAAATTTCTTTGTAATTCTAATGGTTTCCTAAAAATAATATATTGCATTGCAATATAATGGTTTCCTAGCAGATCATATGATGTATTTTACTGCATTTCTAATGATTTTCTAACAGATAATATATTTCATTATATCTTTAATTGCTTCCTACGATAGAATTGATATTTGTTATTTCATTATAAATCTAAAATTGCAAAGCCTCATATGGTACATACCATTGGCATACATCAATATTATCTGTGATAAAAATATGTCTCCGTTGTCTTTATAGTACATACCTCACAGTACAGTAAATACTACATGCATCATTAATGTATTTTATGGAGTCAAATGCCGTCGTGTTCAACATTGAATATACAAATATATAATGAAACCTGTCTACACCGAACCCCGAATAAACCGGAATCCTGTATCAACCGAACTTAAAAAAATATCTATGTAAGAAATCTTTGTTGAATTAACCTGTGTAAACAGAACCCCTCTCTATTCTGAACTTAAAAGTCGGTCCAAAAGAGGTTAGGTTTAGATAAGTTTCACTGTAACACTGAAATGATATCGTTTGCTGTTCGTATTATGCTTTTTCAAAGTATACTTCGTTGTTTTTCTTTCATTACGTTTATTTTCTCATGGTCTATTTAAGCATGAGAAGGGTATGTGTAAATGAAGGATGGTGCAATTCCATGTATAACTCAATGAGTACTGAATTATTCAGTTTATCGTTGTGGATTTGTTGGTTTTTGTTTTGGTGCTTTTACTCAAAATCATTTCTGATAAATTGCAGGAGTATATTATTAGTTCACCTGGACCAAAGGTCCAGGTGAACTATTGCCATCACTTGGCGTCCGTCGTCTGTCGTCTGTAAACTTTTCACATTTCAAGCTTCTTCTCCGAAACCACTTGGCCGATTGGAACCGAACTTAGCAGGAATGTTCCTTGGATGGTCCTCTACAAAGTTACTGTTTTTCGTTCCAGTCGGATATTCAATATGGCTGCCAGGGCCAATAATATGCTCTGATTGGCTGAAATTTCAAAGATCTTCTTCTCTGAAACTAATGAACTGACTGAACCCAAACTGTAAAGGAATGATCATTGGAATGTCCTTTACCAAGTTACTGTTTTTTATGCCAATCGGAAATCCAAGATGGCCGCCATCGCAGGACATAGATTAACATTGGACCCTATGGGAAAATGTTCAAATGCCTTCTTCTCAGAAACTACAAATATGATTAAAGCCAAACTGTACATGAATGTTCATTGGATGGTCCTCTACAAACTTTACGTTTTTTGTTCCGATAAGAAATTCAAAATGGCGGCTACGGCAGGACTTAGTTTAACATTGGACCCTATGGGAAAAATGTTTCAAAACGCTTCTTCTCTGAAACCACTTGGATAATTGAAACCAAACTGCCCAGGAATGATCATTGGAAGGTCCTCTACAAATTTTTTGTTTTTTATGCCGGTCGGGAATCCAAGATGGCCGCCACCGCAGGACATAGATTAACATTGGACCCTATGGGAAAATATTCAAATGCCTTCTACTCAGAAACTACAAATATGATTATAGCCAAACTGTACATGAATGTTCATTGGATGGTCCTCTACAATCTTAAGGTTTTTTGTTCCGATATGAAATTCAAAATGGCGGCTACGGCAGGACTTAGTTTAACATTGGACCCTATGGGGAAAATGTTTCAAAACGCTTCTTCTCTGAAACCACTTGGACAATTCAATCCAAACTGCCCAGGAATGATCATTGGAAGGTCCTCTACAAAGTTTCTGTTTTTTTATGCCGATCGAAAATTCAAGATGGCCACCACCGCAGGACATAGATTAACATTGGACCCTATGGGAAAATGTTCAAATGCCTTCTTCTCAGAAACTACAAATATGATTAAAGCCAAACTGTCCATATGTGTGTACATTGGATGGTCCTCTACAAACTTTACGTTTTTTGTTCCGATAAGAAATTCAAAATGGCGGCTACGGCAGGACTTAGTTTAACATTGGACCCTATGGGAAAAATGTTTCAAAACGCTTCTTCTCTGAAACCACTTGGATAATTGAAACCAAACTGCCCAGGAATGATCATTGGAAGGTCCTCTACAAATTTTTTGTTTTTTATGCCGGTCGGGAATCCAAGATGGCCGCCACCGCAGGACATAGATTAACATTGGACCCTATGGGAAAATATTCAAATGCCTTCTACTCAGAAACTACAAATATGATTATAGCCAAACTGTACATGAATGTTCATTGGATGGTCCTCTACAATCTTAAGGTTTTTTGTTCCGATATGAAATTCAAAATGGCGGCTACGGCAGGACTTAGTTTAACATTGGACCCTATGGGGAAAATGTTTCAAAACGCTTCTTCTCTGAAACCACTTGGACAATTCAATCCAAACTGCCCAGGAATGATCATTGGAAGGTCCTCTACAAAGTTTCTGTTTTTTTATGCCGATCGAAAATTCAAGATGGCCACCACCGCAGGACATAGATTAACATTGGACCCTATGGGAAAATGTTCAAATGCCTTCTTCTCAGAAACTACAAATATGATTAAAGCCAAACTGTCCATATGTGTGTACATTGGATGGTCCTCTACAAACTTTACGTTTTTTGTTCCGATATGAAATTCAAAATGGCGGCTACGGCAGGACTTAGTTTAACATTGGACCCTATGGGAAAAATGTTTCAAAACGCTTCTTCTCTGAAACCACTTGGATAATTGAAACCAAACTGCCCAGGAATGATCATTGGAAGGTCCTCTACAAGGTGTGTGTTTTTTATGCCGATCGGAAATCCAAGATGGCCACCACCGCAGGACATAGATTAACATTGGACCCTATGGGAAAATGTTCAAATGCCTTCTTCTCAGAAACTACAAATATGATTAAAGCCAAACTGTACACGAATGTTCATTGAATGGTCCTCTACAAAATATACGTTTTTTATTCTGATATGAAATTCAAAATGGCGGCTACGGCAGGACTTAGTTTAACATTGGACCCTATGGGAAAAATGTTTCAAAATGCTTCTTCTCTGAAACCACTTGGACAGTTGAAACCAAACTGCCCAGGAATGATCATTGGAAGGTCCTCTGTTTTTTATGCCGATCGGAAATCCAAGATGGCTGCCACCACAGGTCATAGTATTAACACAGAACCATATGGGGAAAATACAGAAATATATTCTTCTCTGAAGCTATTGCACTGATTGAACCTAAACTGTGCATCAATCATTGGAAGGTCCTTTACAAACTTTGTGTTATTTATGTTGATCGTAATTCCAAGATGACACAGGACATAGTTTTTACATAGGACCAATTGGTTTTTTTTATTACCAGGTGAACGATACAGGCTCTTGAGAGCCTCTGGTTATGTTAAAATACCATTGAACTTTTGCTATGCATGCACTGACTGTTATCAAATACGGTAATATTCAATATAACTCACCCACACGTGTTCGAGATATGGACTCTATTCCATCTTTCTGACTTAAAATAAAACAACAATTACTATATCAATTATCATATTTAATCTAAAGATAGACATGATTGATTTTCATATACCTATATGCAATTTCAAAGTTAATTCCATGAAACATCATGGCAGTTCTAATGATATCTAATTTAATGCACACTACGTATTTCCGGAATGACTTAACGTCAATAGATTTGGAAACCTGATAATAAAAGTCTTGTTGGGAAACAGAATATCAAAGGACATAAACAAGATATCAAAAATCAGTTAGGATTAGATCATTACCTGTGTATCAGAACCTTTAGCTTTAATAATAATTGCATTATTTTGTAAGCACCGATCCAGATATTGGTTTTGGTGCACAGAATCTGCGCGATGGATCTGGTGGCGGTATACCTCAAGGGGTGCAGAGTGGAGAGTTAATAGGGAGATCCAAGGGTTGATAACTCCAGAAACTCTGACAGTTTGAGGAATTAGTCATTACAAGTAGTCTGATAAATGCTGTTTAGCATGATTCAAAATTTCAGGGGGAAGGGTGGCCGCCCATCACACCATGTAGATCTGCGGCTCACAGTTCCGAAACACTGAATATTGGATGTGTGACTAATGGTCCTCCAGCAGAGGTGGATATCTAATTTAGGTCGAACAACGACTACCACGGACACGAAGTTCAACGCTTGTTAGAATTTCTGTTTTTCTTCAAAATCAATGAAGGGCCATAAATAACGAGGTCAGGACGTTACAGGTCGTTTTCCTAAAGCCATTAGCCTTCAATGTCTGAGAAAACAATTCTGTTCATAGACGAAGATCAACGCTTGTCTGATGGCAATATATCTTATTTGTATAACTCATTTGTTTCCTTTAGCAGAATGTAATCAATAGTTATGTTCTAGATATCTATAAAACAGTGCCATAGCCGTTGGATAGCAATCGTATTTTTTTTATACTTTTGTTTACAACAGTCTATGAGTAATCCATCTTTTCATTACTGGTTGAATTTCTGACAGGTTTCTTATGACAGGATACAACTTGTTCTATTTGTTAGGATTTAATATCTCTGTATATATCATAAAAGCAATTTTACTATTGATATTTCCTCCGATATCTACCGATTTAAGTATTACAGATGAAACTAGGGTCAAAGTTGTATATATTATTTTCAAAATTCAAAATTCAAAAATAATATCAGTAATTTTGACTTTTGGTACTCGAATTAGACATTTTAGAAAAAATCTCATAAACTGCTGGTGGGGTTCGTGTTGCTCGATCTCTAACTGTCTGCGTAGTGTTTTGTAGTTATTTCAAATGAAACATGTTTTTCTCAAAACCAAAACAAATAAATTGTAAGAGGCTAGCTTTTCTACCTGTTCTAAAGCTCGCACAAATACATTATAGGTTTAGATTTATGGTACTTAACGCCACTTTCAACAATATTTCAGCTAAATCGTGGCAGTCAGTTTTATTGGTGGAAGAAACCGGAGTACCCGGTGAAATTCACCGACCTGCCGCAAGTCACTGGCAAACTTTATCACATAATGTTGTATCAAATACACCTCGCGGGGCTCCATATTAGGCCCTCTTCTATTTTTATTATTCATAAATGATATTGTGACTGATATCAAGGCCAGCATTAGATTATTTGCAGATGACACTAGTCTTTATGTAACAGTTGATACTCCGCAAAACGCAGCTGACATTATTAATAGAGATCTTGAAAAAATCCATCAATGGTCGGTAAACTGGCTTGTAAAATTCAATCCCCAGAAAACGGAGACTATGGTTATTTCTAGAAAATTAATAAAACCACTCCACCCCCCACTGGAAATGAACAGTCAAATTCTTCAACAAGGTACAAATCATAAACATTTAGGATTATTCTTTTCTAACAATGGGTTGTGGTACGATCACATTGACTACATTGTTAAGAAGGCCTATACACGAATAAACATGTTAAGGAAAGTCCGTTTTATACTGAACAGATTTACTTTAGAAAAGATGTACTTCTCTTTTATTAGACCCATTTTGGAATATGGGGATGTTGTTTGGGATACGCAGACTCATTATTTGATAAATAAAATCGAAAATGTCCTGAGCGAAGCTGCACGAATTGTTACGGATGGTACAAAATTAACGTCTATTCAGAAACTATACGAGGAAACGGGATGGGGAAAACTTTTGGAAAGAAGGGAAAAACATAAATTGATTTTGCTTTATAAAATAATTAACAATCAAGCACCTGGATATTTGAGAAATGTGTTGCCTGATAGAGTCGACAATCGACACTACCATAACACTCGTCAGTCTGCGAATATTCTAGAAATAAGTTCAAAAACTAAATTCTATTCAAATTACATGTACTTCCTTCCATCATCCATAAAATTATGGAATAGACTCCCTATAGATACTCGAAATTCAAGGTGCCTTAATATTTTTAAGGAGCGTATTAATACCCAAAATAGCAAATGTCCTGCATATTATTGCAGTGGCACTCGATTGGGTCAAATTTTGCACATCAGGTTAAGAATGAACAGTAGCTCATTAAATCTGGTGGATTCCCCTAATTGTGCATGTGGTCAAGTCGAGTCTACATCCCATTTTTTGATATCGTGCAAAAAATATACTGATTTACGTAATGAACTCATGTATATGATCAATTATCCGGTTACTATTGATGTTAATTTCTACTAAAAGGGGTCAGACACCTTAGGTGTAGATCAAAATATAGACATTTTTATCAAGGTACAGAATTTTATTCTTAAAAGCAAAAGATTTACATCATAATTCTAAGTTGCATTTCATCTGTATTACTAATTTTATATCTTTCTGTTTTGTTATTCCACTGTCATATTATTGTTTGTTTTAGATTTGTCATGTAGCATGTTCTATAACTTGTTTGCTAATTAGTAAATTCTAATTCATAGGAGACGGATTAGTATAAGCTTAGCTTGTTTCCGAATCCTGTCATGTTAAAACAAAATTTGTGTGTATTGTAACATCATGAATAAATATGTTTATACCAAATACAGCTCGCCATGAGCTGGATCGAACGCACAACTTTAGTGGTGATAGGCACTGATTGCATAGGTAGTTATAAATCCAACTACCATGCGATCACGACCACGACGGTCCCAAATAAATTATGTATTTTTCGACAGTGAACTTAGGGAACGACCATTTAACTTGAAGGGAGGGGTTATGGTTTTTTTCTTAAAAAATATTCTGATTCCCAATGTTGCTGAAAAAAATATTCTGATTTTGGTGGAGGAAAAAAAAAAAAATCTGATTCAGAGTTTTTGTCATATAACCTATTAATGTTGAATTTTGGAGAGAAAAACAAATATTCTAACTATTGTGTTGTCCGAAAAAAAAAATTCTGAGTGAAGCAAAAAACCATAACCCCCCCCTCTCCTACAAGTTAAATGGTCGGTCCCTTATGTTGTTTATGTATACAAAGGACGTATATAAACGTCCTTGTGTATATGTAGCGGACTTCTTATTGCTTATAGATCTAATGCTGGCTAAAGGATTATACAGGGGCGGATCCAGGATTTCAAGTTAGGGGGGGGGGGGTGCACTTAAAAAAATTGCGCCAAGCGGAGGGAGGCGCGAAATTTTTTGGGGGTATTTCGTGTGAAAAATCACGATTTTATGCCAAAAAATCTTATTTTTTCCAATTTTAGGGGGGGCGCGCCTCTGGATCCGCCCCTGGGATATGCTATACTAATAAGTAAAACGATATGTTATTCTTATTTTCCAATATCTTATAAACAAGTAAACAGTTTGGAAACGTTGCCCGTTCACTCTTCAGACAAAATATCATGCTACCAATTAATGTATTCATTAAATATGTAGTTAATAGACATCCTTATCCGTTTGCAATCTTCCTTGCATGATCAGGGGTTAGGGTTGTGGTGTTTAATGCCACTTTTCAACAATATTTCAGCTATATCGTGGCGGTCAGATTTATTGGTGACGGAAACCGGAGTTCTCGGAGAAACCTACCGACCTGCCACAAGTCACTGACAAACTTTATCACATAATAATGTATCGAGTAGACCTCGCCTGAGCATTCGAACTCACAACATTAGTGGCGATATGCGCTGATTACATAGGAAGTTGTAATTCCATCTACCATACGATCACGACCACGACCACGACGGACCCTTCAGTCTGGCATACATGGGGTACATGACATTATTTATTTAATATATGATCCATAATCGAAATATTTGACCCAATTGATTTCGAAACACTGTGCACTAATTAACATCTACACGATAGAATGCCCAGACATAGCTTTCATCAACTCCACACTAGGTTCAATTTCACACTCATCTTGGCTTTTGAATTACATGTATACTCATTGTTGAAGTCTCTGCTATTACTGTGAAATGTAGAACAGCAATAAAAGCAGCGCTCCTTAACCTTAATTTGTATCTAAGTTTAATGGTGGATAGTCTATCATATTCATTTACATCCACATCCTTTCTTACTAATTCTTCATAATGTCTCATTTTTCTTTTTCAGATATTCTGATAACATCTACGACTAAACGAGAATCGGCTGTGGTGTGTTTTAGGATCTGCCAAGGATTTGGTTTGACCATTGTATTCCTGTCCTCGATTTGGTTGTCACTTTTGTACAAGGTGTGTATGGTTGGTGTCACACTGGTATTTGGCGTAATGGGATACATGTTATTGGAGGTGACGAACAATCCAGTAACACCATTCGATCCTGAACCATTTCCATTATGAACTGGCCGTCGCCTGTTGACATGGCAACATTGATTAAATTTAGTTAATAAGATAACCGATACACAAATTAACAAACAGTTCAAAGTGTTTTTTAATATCTTTGATAGAAGTTACAAGTTGCTTTGCTTAGAATTTAATTTGATGTCAAAACAAAACATAGCAAACTATATACAATTATGTTTCTTTGTTTACTGGCTCATCCATTTCAAGACCTTATCACGAAAACAGGTCAACTGGGAGAAATGCACAAGTTACTAGGCTGACATTCTATTAAGATATGTGGAATGTTTAGACAAGATCAAATTGAAACTGATCCCAAGCCGATAACCATCTTGGCGATTATACCTGTACTAAGAGAAGGCATCGGTAAATTCGAAATTGATAACAGAGAAGTACGAGAAGTAAATTTATCCTTTTTATTGATTTAGCAACGAATCGTGTTGTATATTCCAGAAGTTTATGTACATTTCCGGTATTTATGTTGTCTGTAATTGATTATAATGTTATGCTATACCATAGAACTGTCCTTTGATTGACACCAAAGACAAGACAAAGGGTGTGTGTGTATGTATGTATGTTGAATTGACAGTTAATGTTGGATATAATGTCATATTGTAATCTAGACAACCAATAGAAACCTTTGTAGAAGACAAACATTCCAGTGAACACAGTATTTCACAAGATTACGTCATAAAACTTCTACGAAGTGATGGGCAACCTATAGAAATCTTTGTAGAAGTTGCTATGGACAGACATTCCAGTGGACACAGTATTTCACAACGTTACGACAAAATGCTTGACAAAATCTCTATGAGATGACAAAACGCTTATGCATAGCAAAGCCTGCATTTTCAAACAATGCAGTACTTGAGCAATATATTACAACATAATCACATATCATTTACATTTCACTACATCAAGTTATTCAGTAGCAACATATTTTTAATTAATTAATTAATTGATTAATTAGTTATTTGTACTGTTTATTATCTTTTTACTTTGCATATTTTTTTTATTGTTATTGCTTATGCTTTACTAACAACAATAAAACTTGTATATATAATAGATGTAGATTGTAAACAACAGAATATCCAGTATCACTTCAATTGCCAGTTTCTCTGGATAGTCCATTTTTGATTACCCCTTTGGTATTCTCTAACATTTATTCAAAATAGATAATTGTATAGATTTCCCAGTTTTAACAGCTGACATTCCAACTAAACATTAATTGGAATGTTATTTGATTATCACAAGTAACACGACGGGTGCCACTAGTGGAGCAGGAATGACTTACCCTTCCGGAGGATCTGAGTTCACTGTTGGGTTTTAGTGGGGTTCATATTGCTCGATCTTTAGTTTTCTGTTCTTTGTCCTTTTGGCCATTATGTTGTTTGTCCTTCTTTGATTTTCGTATCCTGATTACTCCCTTGGTATTTTCAAACTCTTCTTCTATTTGAATCATTATTCTAGTATTTTCTTTAATTGTTGTTAATTGGTTGCTATGCAACTTCCCAGATAGAGTTAGGTAATGATTGTATAGGTAACATTTTTTATCTACTAAAGATGGGAACATTTCAGTCAGAAATTTAATATCGTATATGTTTCAGAGTGAAATTGGTGAGACATTACACACGTGAAGTTTGTAAATTCCAACACATACAGTGTATACTGATTTTTGCACCATGATCACCATACTATGTACACAATTTGGTATTTCGTGACAAAAACAATATATCAATAGATAACATTTCAAAGCTTTAGCTGTTTATCATACCACAAAATGTCCCTACAGTAGAGTTTCCTCTTCCTGATTGAACAATTCACATCGAAAGGAAATTAGCAGATATTGATCGTAGCGCATAGGAAAACAATGTATTAAATGTCAGTACTATGTGACTAATTTTTGTTGATTCAAAATTGGCCATCTTGTTCTAACGTCTGAATATAAATGTATATATGTATCTATAAATATACAGTGAAACATGTATTAAAAGGTCATCATTGCGACAAAGAAAAGGTGGACTCATAAGACAGTTGACCTCTTAAAATAGGTTTAATTCATAATGCTTAATAGAGGTGACCACATGGGCAGGTTTGACTGTATATGTAATTATTGTATACATACCTATAGAGAGGGTATGCTTTAGTCATATTTTAAGCAAGAATTGATCGTATTCTCTTACCATACCTATATGTCCTATAGAGAGGGTATGTTTTAGTCATATTTTAAGCAAGAATTGATCGTATTCTCTTACATAAATATTAGCAAAGTTAATTATGAGAAAATGTATTTGTAAATCCTTTGTCTGATGAATATCTGCATCAAATTATTTGTAAATGATTGGATGGTTAAGTAATACATTAATCTTTTAGAAAGAAAGACTTCTATCAAGCAAGGGACCGTCGTGTCCATGATGGTGTGATGGTTAAATCTTAACATGTACATGGACTTCCCAGTGCCTATGGTCAATAACGCTCGAGTCAGTCTGTTGGGATTTGTACAATATACAAACATGAGTGATAAAATTTGTCAGTGAATTTATAGCAGGTCGTTGGTTTTATCCAGATACTCTGTTTTCCTTCACTAATAAAATTGACCACAGTAATAAAACTGAAATATTGTCAAAAGTGGTGTTAAACACCACAGCTAAAACCTAGCAATCATGCCAATAAATAACCAGGACATCATTTCAACATTACAAAGGTCTAATCCAATATAATAAGAACAATATGTAATTGTATTTCAAATTTAATTAACTAATTAACAAATAAATCATTAAAAATATCACATAAATAGAGGCAGTTAAATATAAAAAAGTAAACAGCAGTAATCACTTTTTCTTGTATAAAATTATTTCTAAATGTATCACAATACCCCCAATAATCCAATAAACTTAACCCACTATTTGAAATATGCATTCCAAAAATGTATTTCATTTTATAATAGATGAAATCATTAAAATTACTACAACTTAATCATTTATAAACCATGGCATATAATGTATTGCTTTGTGCTATAAGTAAAAATAATACATACAATAATAAACATAATTACAGCTATAAATACATGTAATAGTAATAAAATGTGGAAAAAACTAATTATTGTTTTTTTCCCATTTTCACTTTGATATGATTTTTCATCCAGATAAATATAATTTTCAATATGTAATTTGTTCAAATATTTATTTGAAAAACAAACATGGATCTTTTTATTTTAATGATTATTTCATAATTGGATTGATAACAAAAAGAATATTTAATCACACTGTGCAATGGCTAATCACCACCATACTATGTTTCAAAATAATAAATCATTTGGTTTAATTTCTCACATAAAGCATCAATAGGCATACATATTTCCCCAGAAGTACATAAGCTTACTCAAATACAATGAAATGCTTTATAATCAAGTGTGATTTGAACAGCAATTCATTCACAACAAGCACACACTTGATTTCAATGACGTCAACAATCGTCTTGCTTCTATAAATACTGTTATAATTGTGACAGAAAGCAACAATTTATACCAGTTTAAACTGCTTTAACATAAATACCATTATAATTATGACCAGAAAGCAACAATTTATACTAGTTTAAACTGTCTTAAAACATAAATACCGTTATAATTATGACAGAAAGCAACAATTTATACCAGTTCGCCATGAGGAGTTTAAGCTGTCTTAAAAATTTATAAAGAACAACAATTAATGGCCGACAAGAGGTTTATTGACCATAAATTTATCAAGTCCTACTTCTTCTTCTTTCTGATTTAGCCAATCCTCATATGTTTCTCCATCCCTTGTTCTTCCTAATGATCTAAGGTACATTCGGAACGCCCCAGGTCCCTTTTCGATTCTAATGATTTCTTCCTGTGGTTTATGAACATCAGGTCTCCTTTTCTCTACCTCACGCTGTGCCAGCCATGTTTCATATGACTGGCTCTTTTCTATCTCAGCACGTTTCCTGTGATAAATAGGATAATATTTAATAGCTGTGTTGAAGATATTGATAATTTTGTCTATCTAAGGATGAAATATGTTTGCTATGAAGGTGAATAGATTTTAATTGGAAATGTGAGCATGGCAATGTGGAGAATATGGTATTAACTATATATAGAACTCATATTTAAATCGTAATAGTACTCCTTTCAGTATTAGGGTTATGTTGTTTAATGCCACTTTCAACACTATTTCAGCTATATCATGGTGGTCAGTTTTATTGGTGGAGGAAACAGCAGTAACCTGAGAAAACCACCGACATGTTGCAAGTCACTGACACACTTTATCACATAACGTTGTATCGAGTACACCTCACCATGAGTGGGTTTCGAATTCACAACTTTAGTGTTGATAAGTACTGATTGCACAGGTAGTTGTAAATTCAACTACCATACGATCACGACCACCCTCTTTTTAGTATTAGAGTTGAAATACGCATACCCATGTATTTACATTAAACATGTATGATGCAACAAATTTTTGTTTTTACACAAAAAAAAAAATAGTTTGTTGAGGTTTGGGTTACATTAATAAAACTAAACAATGAATAAATATGTTCTTGATCGCCAACCTCTCTATATTTACGTTACGTTTCTATTTGAATCATAATTCTAGTATTTTCTGTATTTTTCCTATTTTTCAATACATGCATGTTTAACATAAACATGTATAATGCTATTTCACGTTGTGTTTCTATTTGAATCATAATTCTAGTATTTTTCTTTATTTTTCTATTTTTCAATACACAGTATCATAAACAGAACGCATTATTTAATGTGATTTCGAACTTAATTTCATTCTGGTGGTACCTGTTGTCAAGAAGATTTTCTACAAGCCTGAGCAATATAAATTGATATCTAGCACATATAATATGGATTTAATATAATTTATTATCAATCAATACACACCACCATGTATTAAACCATAGCAGAACATATCATGCTTATTCATAGCTGATGTAACCTGGAGGCTTTAATAAAAGCTATCATTATACCTTGCATGATAAGATATAATATGTGTTAGAGATATCGATTTTGCATCTTTATATATATTTTTCGATTGTTTGATTTGATTTTATTGTGTTTAACACCACTTTCAGCAGCATATCAGCTATATCATGGTGACCAGTTTTAGTGGTGGAAGAAGCCAGAGTACCCGGAGAGAACCCCACCGACCATTGGCAAGCAACTCTGGTTAACTTTATCACTTGCGGCTGTGAGTCGAGTGCACCTTTTTGTAATTTACAAAGCCGGGCGCGATTTTTTAGGTTGGATTTTGGAGCTGTTCCGACAGCGTGGTATTATCTGTTTTTCCTTTTATTCTACTGGTTATTCAATAGCCACATGGCATGAACATAATTTGGATGCTTTTTGCTTCTGATAACCACTAAAGGTGAAAAACCTAGAATTGTAATAGGTCCAGTAAATAACACTTGATGTGCCTCGACGATCACGAGTTACATTACAAGCACAATCTCGCGTCATTGATGTCTGTTTGCAAACACCAGTCACTGAAGGTCCTTTCCGACTTGGAAACTCAAATACAGCTGATTTGCTTCACTACTTTCTGACAATTTCTGAGAATTTTTGTTTTTCAGCTAGCAGATTTAAACATAAAATTAAAAATAAGATTCTCCCCCCTCAGGCATAGGTGATCGTAGCCGATTTTGGCTGTCTTGTTTGGGACCTTTTTTTTTTAACTTGCTCCCAACTACCTTTACAATATTTTGACTATGAGCGTACTGATGAAGGTTATTCCAGAATGGCGTCGTGCGCACTAAATTTTATATCTACTTTTTTATTGCAAAGATGGAACCTTGGTTGATTCTATAATGATTTGATAAATATGCATAAGACTGATCTTTGAAAACCATTGAAAACAAGATATGATTATAATCTAACGATTATGAAGTCTCCCAAACCGGCCACTGACACTATCTACCCACATATCAAATTTTGATGATATCGGACAATGTTGAATTTTTACGCCCCATTTTTATGCCGTGTTTTGGCAGCCATTTTGAAAATGGCAGACATCTTGAAAACGCAGAATTGCTCCTCTAATGGTGACCTATCACTATGTCAAATTGTATGTCTCTATCATTATCCAGTTAGAAGTTATCAACATTAATGTACAAAATTTCAAGTTTCCCATAGGATTCTATAGTAACCCCCACCCTCTTTGAACCCCCAAAAATATGGCTTTGACCCCCTTTACCACAAATATGAAAACTTTAGGATCAACTAGAAACATATATCTATAACTCCACCAAGTTTCATGAAATTCTGTCCTGTAGTTCCTGAGATCTGCCGTGGACAAGTTCATGGTGCACGGAAAGAAAGAAGAATAAGAATAATAATAATAATAATAAGAAACGGAGCAAAAACAATAAGTCCCCCAAACTTTGTTTGGGAGACTTAATTACTAGAGATAATGTAGCATATAATGTGCTAAATATTGGCTTAGTAGTACTATAAAAGAGTTACAGTTCTCAGAATCCGTGAACATCCAAAATTGTCAGTGTAATTCAAGTTCAGTGTACGCTCTAGCAGATAACATTACGGCTATTATCGAGAGGATCACTATGAGTGAGTTTCTTTTGAATACCTTGATATATAGTGAAACAAATGGCGTACAGCGGAATAAATATAATAATTTATTTTTTATCCACCCTCCCCCCCCCCCCCCCCCCCCCCGCATTTGATGTGGAGAGGTCGTTAAAATGGAGTCGTTCGTCCATATTAATTTGTATATATAGCTTGCACATGCATATATTATTACTTCTTTATGTATTTTCTCTTGGAGAGGGCTGAAGTGTTGCAAGTTTGTGAAATATTAATATTTTCTGTTTGGATGAACTTGCTACGTGAATTGATTTTTTTCTGTATAGTTTTTTTTTTCTGATACGTACAATGGATCAAAAAGGTTAAATCAGATTTATCAACTTGCTGTGTTGCTTTAGTAATCTTAATTGCTGTACTTTACAAAGTGTCTTCAACCACGAGTTAAAGACCCTTAGGGTCTTGCTGTCTTTATACTGTACGATTACAACCAGGGATAAATACGTTGTGTCTGACAGCAGCTAAGATTGTTTCTGTAATTGCTCCGTCTTGCATTCACAGGATGTTTTCTTGTTTAAGATTACAGATGCTCGCAACAACTAATTTTTATCAAACTAAACCAAACATCGAACAAATAAAGACTTTAAAGTACACAACCAGGCGAAAATAATCGGCCACATAGCCTTGACGGACTACTTTTTTTTCAAACGGATAATTTTTTTCCCATTACAATGAATTTATGACAAGGAGATCTAGACACCACACACAATGTGCCTCAAGTAGTTATAATATTAACCATGTTATACTGATCTGTAAAATGATACTTTTGAGGTAGTGTCCAGTTAAATGTAATTTGATACTTTTGATGTAGTGTCCAGTTAAATGTAATTTGATACTTTTGATGTAGTGTCTAGTTAAATGTAATTTGATACTTTTGAGGTAGTGTCCAGTTAAATGTAATTTGATACTTTTGAGGTAGTGTCCAGTTAAATGTAATTTGATACTTTTGATGTAGTGTCCAGTTAAATGTAATTTGATACTTTTGATGTAGTGCCCGGTTAAATGTAATTTGATACTTTTGAGGTAGTGTCCAGTTAAATGTAATTTGATACTTTTGAGGTAGTGTCCAGTTAAATGTAATTTGATACTTTTGATGTAGTGTCCAGTTAAATGTAATTTGATACTTTTGAGGTAGTGTCCAGTTAAATGTAATTTGATACTTTTGATGTAGTGTCCAGTTAAATGTAATTTGATACTTTTGATGTAGTGTCCAGTTAAATGTAATTTGATACTTTTGAGGTAGATTCCAGTTAAATATAACAAGGAGCTGCATCCTTCGGTACGTCATTAAACATTTGAAATACTGCTCATGAAAACAAAACTTTTTGTTTAACTTATCTTCTTTGGAGACGAATAAAAACACAGCTGCGTACTTGCAAACAAAACGTACATGTATTTAATAAATACAGTAATTGATATTCAGCAAGAGAAGATTGTGTGTGTTTATAATTAATAAGAGGAATGGGTTAGGGGTAGAGCTATGGTGTTTAATGCCACTTTCAATAATTAATCTCAGTCGTATCGGTCAGTTTTATTGGTGGAGGAAACCCGAGTACCATGAGAAAACCACCGACCTATCACAAGTCAGATGAGAGGAATGATCGAGCTGGGGGAGTTCGATTATTGTATATTTAGTGCACTGGTCATATGTGTTCCAAGGATCGTTACTGTGGCGAGCTATACCACGATAAATATTAACCCTTGGTGCTGATCTTCAACATGCAAACATAGAAATATCCAATTCAGACTGTTAGGAATACATATATTCCATTCAGACTGTTAGGAATACATATATTCCATTCAGACTGTTAGGAATACATATATTCCATTCAGATTGTTTGTTCTGCAACAGAAAATACAAAAATGTAGTTAATTTGGTTTCTAATAATATCCATGAAAGCGTAAGCTGTTATTTTACATCTTTTGGTATATCGATTTTCCCCGGTACCGTCATTTAAGTGCTAACTTTCTAATCGTGAAAGTAATAACTTTAACTGATGTATTTAACTGAAAGCTGCTACATTAAAAATATTTTTCACTGTGACAGATTCAACGATTAAAAGCACAGCTAATTTATCAAGCGGAGATAACGATACATGCGAACATCAAAACATTGAATTGAAACCTATGATAAAAATCGAAACTTAATGAAGTTTAAATGCTTTTTCTTCTCATGATCACATTGAATGACGTAACTCGAACAAACAGATTTTTATTTTTGCTTTGCGTGATTGGATGATTGTGATTAACGCGAAAATGGTGAAATTTTTCATCAATATGGTACGTAGCTCGAACAAGTTGCGTTTTGGTAGATGATGGTGATGTTTAGCACTAAACCAAAACACAGAATTGGATTATTATAACCTTAGCTCATGGAAAGAGTACATTATTACTACGGTTTCCTTGGCAACATTATCCTGACTCATATGTGACCAGTCTTACTCCTTAATGCTGCATGACAAGCAGACAAACAGCAAATGCAAGTACGTAGTCAATTGTCTTGACCTTTGGATGGTTCTGACCGTGGATCGAACCCATGATCTGACGCACTAGGGGCGAACACGGTAATCATTACACCATCCAGACGGTCTTTCTGCTTTGGAGAACATGTACAATCTATCATTTTATATACAAAGATGCAACTAAATATTAGAAACCGTTTTGTCCGTAAATAAAATTTCAAAAATAACTTCACCCAGATCAATTTAAATTGAACAAAATAAAACAAGATTTGAACTTTGCATAGATGGTGCTTAAATAATAATAGACGTTTAACTTTTTTCTTTCTTGTTTATAACAGGAAATTAATCAGAATTTATGTGATCGTCTTGACGTCACACTGAGAAAACCTTGTATAAAAGACCATATAGATGGATTTACTATAAATTGTATTGCAATGCCCCTGCTCTCTGGATCAAAACATTAATGGTCTAATCATGTTCGAATTAGCATAGCACAAACGAAAAGGTATGTACAAGAATAAAGTCAAATTAGATATAATTAGGGCATTGATATTAAAATAATAGACCAAACTCCACAGGAGGAATTCAATATAAATATATCATACATGTCATTATTTAGCAAAAATTATCATTACAGCATAATAACGTGTTTTTACTCAGTAGTTCGGACATCCAATACAACTTACTAAAATTGGCTAATCATGGATATTAAACCTAGCTTATAAATATAGAATAATGTCAGTGTTGAAGGTCGAGACAGACATTATTATTAGTAATAGTATCGCAGCGAGTCCGACAGGACGATCTGGGATACTAGTGATGATGCATGTCGAGACCTTGAAAACTGGCACTACTGTTTTTATTAGTATTAAACGTCTTGATGTGACTCACACTGATGTTTTTCAGTATAAAAGTAAGTCCTTTGATACTAACATTATCACTCGCTGATCTCAAAGGGAACTTATATCATGGAGTAAGTAGCGCATGTGGTCTTGTGTAGCACTAGAGACAAATTAGTTAATATTTGATCTAAAATCAAAAATGAATGATTGCAATAAATCAGCAATAAATGAAATACCACCTGAATGGTGAAATAATTATCATATTTGATAGTTTAACTAGCAATCACAACATTATAAATAAAATTGGCTTCTTCTTGTCAGTCTATGAAGATTTTAATTACTGCATTCAAAATTAGGGTAAAGCATAAGTGCAATGAGATATTACACTGCCAATCATTATGACTGCATGTTAAAGCCAGTCACACATTCATATGAAAATGAACAGAGCAATAGAAATTCTCGCTCTAGTAATAACATTCTGTGTTGTCCAATTATCTACATTGAAGACTCGGTTACTATTGTTTATTAAGTCATTTATTGGATCAAAAATACAATTTGTAACAAAAATGTAGATGTCAAATTTAGTGTGCGGTGAGGCTGAGGGCACGGTGAGGCTGAGGACACGGTGAGGCCGAGGGCACGGTGAGGCTGAGGGGAGGGCACGGTGAGGCTGAGGGCACGTTTCTGGAATAATCTTCACCAGGTAGGTTCAAAATCGAACGATTGGAAAGCCAAATAATTTAAAAGTCTAAATACGAAGCATATAGCTCTATTAGTATTGGATTGCAATTGCCATTACCAGCGCGCCCATTTTTATATATGTACCAGTAATAAGAATGCTCACTATATCACATATGTAAAATATAATAGAAGTGGCAAATTAGACTTAGGTATGATCATCATAATTATGTAGAATATATAAGAAATGGAATAACACAAAAAACATTAATATTAGATATTACTATGATTACAATATTATATTAGAAGTGGAATAAAAATAATCAAGATATAAGATGTTACTATGAGCACACATATAGCTATAGGTGGATTATTATAGAAGTGGAATTAAAAAATAAACCTATTTGAAGTTAGTTACGATGAGCACATTTACATAGAATATATTAGAAGTGGAATAACAAAATAATCATGTTAGGTGTACATGTTAGACAAGGTATACAGAGATAAAAAAAAAAATCCATTTATTAGCAAATAGGTTACAAACACATATATCAAGTAGAATAAAATCAGTACTTACTCATCTAGTTTTCTGTAAAATGTATGAAAAACATAGAGACCACATCATATCATCTTATTGGGGTACTAAACACCATGTCTTATTTAACCTATTAGTATTACAATTTTATCTTTTTACACAAAATTAGATTGTAAGATTGGCCAAATCATTTTACTGAGTTTGCCCAAGTCCATATCAGTTAAATACAAAACACATATTTTTGTAAGTTTCCTAAATTATTGAAGAATTTAAGCTGTTATCGATCAACATATATGAGGTGTGTTAGCTCAGGTAGGCCTGGTAAGTAATGTCTACCATGTTAGCAAAATATTTTCTTAAAACCAGTTTCATTTCTTGTGCATTTTTGTTGTGTAATATTGAATACAAGGAAAAAAACCATAGAAACTGTATTTCATATTTGAAATTACACATACACAATCCATCGATCTGGAACTGATTTCACATGGTTGCCATTTAAATTTTTTAAGAGAGAATATCAGTTTGCAATGTAAGTCACTTTACAGACTGTGAACTTAAGTCATCCACAGTGATACAGGGACATAGCTGTAGTGGGCAATTGTCATCACCCCTATCAAAAATGGGGGATATAACACTATATGCAATCTAGTTCTTAGTTAATACATACATTCTTCTATTTTGCACATTTTGTGTACATATTGATTATATATACATATACACTGTATGTGTTCTTTTACCATTTGTAAACATAAACCACACGCCCATATGAAACCCATGTTATAAATACAGTATAAATCTAAAGTACACATAGCCACATTTCTTTGTCAATTAAAATGATGAACAATAAAAAGTTTGACAGACACTTTCTACCAAGAATACGGTAAATGCAAATATATGATCATGTATGTACCTTATACATGTATGATACAAGATTCAGAACCTGACACTATCTATCAAGAATATGGTAAATACAAATATATGATAATGTATGTACCTTTCTTCTTCTACCAATCTCTTCTTTTCTTCTCTGGCTTTAATTATATCTAATCCCTTCTGTTCGTGATGCTTCTTCTTTGCAATCCACTCATCATATGAAAATGGTTGTTGGCTGTAAAGAGATATATGTATGTAATTATCTTTGTTATAAAGCTGAAACATTATTAATCTACACTGAATAAGATTTGATTGATTTAGATTTTTGGTGTTTTAACGTCACTTTCAGCAATATTTCAGCTATATCATGGTGACCAGTTTTAGTGGTGGAGGAAGCCGGAGTACCCGGAGAGAAACACCGACCATGGGCAAGCAACTGGTAAACTTTATCACTTGCGGCTGCAAGTTGAGTGCACCCTTTTTTGTAATATACAAAGCCAAGCGCGAACCCACGCCATATTGGTGTTAGGCTAGTATGAGTTGTTAGATCCAACAACCTAACTCATTGAGCCACCCGGGCCCCCACTGAATAAGATTACCTCAACAATGGTACATTGAATAATGTAATCTCCGTAAATATGCATTCAATAAGGTACCTCCATAAATTTGTATTGAATAATGCTACCTAGTTCATAAAGTTGTATTAAATTAGGGTACACTTGTACTTCCATAAATTTGTATTGAATAATGCTACCTAATCCATAAATTTGTATTGAATAATGCTACCTAATCCATAAATTTGTATTGAATAATGCTACCTAGTACATAAATTTGTATTGAATAATGCTACCTAGTACATAATTTTGCATTGAATAAGCTTACCTCCATAAATTTATATTGAATAAGATTACCTCCATGAAGTTGTATTAAGTTTACCTCTACAAATTTGTATTGAATAATTAAGGTTACCTCCATACATTTGCATTGAATAACGTTATCTCCATAAACTTGCATTGAATAAAGTCACCTTCAAAATTCTGTATTGAATAAGGTTATACCTCCAAAATTATGTATTGAAAAACGCTCCATAAAATTGCATTGAATAAGGTTACCTCCAAAATTCTGTATTGAATATGATTTTAGCATAAATTTGGGGGGGGAGCGAAGTTGGGATAGTGGCATACGGACAGATGTATGATTGGCACAATAAAAAAGGGGGAGTGGATATTGTCACAAAATTTTCCTGGCAACGGACCACTAACGGCCACTCCAACCAATTTGATGCTCATTATGAGCTACTGCAGGTTATCTTTCACATGTTAGGAGAATGACATTTCCCATACCGGAGACCTTAATTTACGCCCCGTCCAATGGACGGAGTTGTGTATTGGATTTGACCTGCAATCTTTGGTCATCCCCTGGAACTTAGAATCTAGGTTTTATATCAATACCCTGGTTAAATCGGAGGGTAAACATTTTGAAACTAGTATTACTGTGAGCACAGCTCACTAAGATATAGCCCCCGCTCCCCACATCTGTCCAACCTATTTCCATAACCAAAACATTACTGGTTGTTCCGACCAAAAATGAAAGGGACCCTCCTCTCTTCACCGGTAAGCTGCTGATAAAATTTCAAAACATTCTGAGAAACACTACTCAAGTTATCATACGACATAGGGTAAAAATCCTATTTTCCGTCATATCAAGTCCAATAACTCTGGAACGGCAAAAGTGAAAATCGTCAAAAATGAAAGGAATCCTCCTCTCTTCACCGGTAAGCAGCTGATAAAATTTCAAAACATTCTAAGAAACACTATTCAAGTTATCATACGACATAGGGTAAAAATCCTATTTTCCGTCATATCAAGTCCAATAACTCTGGAACGGCAAAAGTGAGAATCGTCAAAAATGAAAGGGATCCTCCTCTCTTCACCGGTAAGCAGCTGATAAAATTTCAAAACATTCTGAGAAACACTACTCAAGTTATCATACGACATAGGGTAAAAATCCTATTTTCCGTCATATCAAGTCCAATAACTCTGGAACGGCAAAAGTGAAAATCGTCAAAAATGAAAGGGATCCTTCTCTCTTCACCAGTAAACAGCTGATAAAATTTTAAAAGATTCTAAGAAACACAACTCAAGTTATCGTACGACATAGGATTTGTCTACAGACGGACGGACATGGTGATACCAGTATACCCCCCTGCAACTTCGTTGCGGGGGGTATAATTATCACTCTAAATTGACTATAATGATATCCTGTAATGGCAATGCACAACAATGGACAACAGGACGAAAGGTGATCATGCGTGTGTTCAAAAAAATAAACCTATCAATTGTGAATTGTTAGTTATAATATCAAAACAACATGCAATACAAATGTACACCATAGTGCAACTCTGACATTGTGTGTGCTATTTTAACTATTAACATTTGTTGGTGGGAATCCCTGTTTGTAATGAAACACATAAAATGTTAATAAAATAAACAGTGGAATCATGCAGAACAATAAAACTATTGGATGCATCACTTACTTCCTCCTAAATCTAGTACGTGCAGGGCTGAAATAAAACTCAAGTAGTTCAACATTGAACAAATATTCTAAATCTAGTACGTACAGGGCTGAAATAAAACTCAAGTAGTTCAACATTGAACAAATATTCTAAATCTAGTACATACAGGGCTGAAATAAAACTCAAGTAGTTCAACATTGAACAAATATTCTAAATCTAGTACATACAGGGCTGAAATAAAACTCAAGTAGTTCAACATTGAACAAATATTCTAAATCTAGTAGGTACAGGGCTGAAATAAAACTTAAGTAGCTCAACATTGTATAAATTATACAGTCAAACATGTCTTATGTCACCTTCCAATGGAACATTGAAATTCAATTAAATTCAAAAATATTTTATTGTTTAAATAGTAAATATACATTCAAACAAAGAGATTGGACAAAAGGCAAAGCCTATATAAATCCTTTCCCACACAAGATGGACAGAGTGATCATAAACAATATATTATACATAGTTCAGCTAGCTGGAGTAGTTTGCAGTGAGTCAGGGGAGGTAATCCTCCCTCAACAAGACTTAAAAAATAGCATTTATATTTCCTAATGTAATTTGGGAAGTGAACCCTCACCAGTTCACTAAAATATTAACTGTTATCAATATATCATTATCTTAAATTAATACAATAAACAGCAATTTGTAAATGCCTAATATAACATGAATTATAATTGAATCACTGCAAACAGTCTGACCTATTTTTACTACACAAAATTTATAGTTTATTTATTTGAGATATGTGTACCTTTTTAAGTACCATCTATATTGAGATGATTTATTTCTTTCTATTATACTTATAATATTTTTCATATACAGTAGGTGGCCATAATTATTTCACCAAGATGGCGGCAATTAAAAATCAATTATTGAAACATCCAATTTCTCTTTCATATTTAATATAATTAACTGTCATTAAAATGTCCAAAATTTTGACAGTGTATAATTGGGGGTCAAAGCTCAAAAAGTCATTCGACGGAAGTGACGTTATTTTGACAACATTGGTTAAATTTCGTCTGCTAAAAAAATGGCTCGTCACAACAAGGAGATGACAACAGAGACGAAACAAATAATACTACGATTGAAACGAGAAGGCTATGCACACAGGAAAATTGCTGAAATAATCGGGAGGGATCATTCTACGATTACAAAATTTCTAAAGCGTTATGATGAGAGGAATTCCGTGGAAAATAAGCCTAAAACCGGAAGGAAAAAGTTGGTGACGGAACGAGGAGACCGTGTAATCTTACGCTCAGTGAAAGTCAACAGGAGAGAAACTTTGAGAGATTTGACAAACATTGTAAATGAAAGACTACCACAGCCTGTTTCTACTAGAACTGTTCGCCGCAGATTGAAATTTCATGGTTACACGAGGCGCCGAGTTCGGAAGACTTTAACAGTGTCATTAAAAAACCGAAAAAATCGTGTAAATTGGTGCAGAGGTAAGCTTGCCATGTCAGTTCAATTATATTGGAAACGTAATATTCTCAGATGAAACACAAGTAGTTGTTGGTCATGACAGGCGAGTGCATGTTTGGAGAAAGGCTGACGAAATTTGGCGACCTGAATGTGTTGGTTTGAGGGGTGGTCCCCGTGTAGCAGTGATGTTTTGGGAATGCATTACCTTTGATGGAGTTGGTACATTGACTGACATTGAGGGAAATATGAACACTACAAAATATTTAGAGACTCTTGGTGATAATGTATGGCCAGTGATCGCTAAAATATTTCCGAACGGTGGGTACATCTTTCAAGATGATAATGCTCCATGTCATGCCTCTCGCAGAGCTGTCCAGTGGAAGACAGAAAATGAATTAAATTGTCTGAATTGGCCATCTCAATCGCCTGACTTAAACATAATTGAAAATGTGTGGAGAACAATTAAAATCAAACTGCAGAATTCTAAATGTGACATTTTAAATAAAAAAATTCTTGTGAGGGAGGTGAAAAAGATATGGGTTGGACTAACTCCAGTTTATATTCAGAGCTTGTATAACTCAATTTCAAGGAGAATTCGAAGTGTAATTGTAGCAAAAGGTCACATAACGAAATACTGAAAATGACAGGTATGTAAAATAAATCTTGAGAACATATTTCCTATTTTTCCCTATGCATATATTCCACAAGTCATGAGATGGCGGCCATCTTGGTGAAATAATTATGGCCACCTACTGTAAATAATTGAACATTGAAATATAATTGCCTAGCGTAATATTTATATTTTATAGCTAAACTTACCCTGATTTTGGCTTTGTTCTTTCTTCTTTGATGATGGGCAGCCTCAATGAACCTAAACAAGAAAACAGTTTCCATAATTTATAATAAATACATTTTTGTATATATGTTACTTATTCTTATGAGCTGGCTAGAGTGACGTTTCAACCATGTGTATATCCTTAGTTTTATGTGAAATGTTTTGTAGATCGCTGTTTGTCCTTTTTCTTTTGGTCATTGTGTTGTATGTCCTTCTCCATATTTACAAATTCTGATTACACCTATGGTATCTTCAAACTCTTCTAACATCATACATTATGTGAAAATTCTCAAAGATGAAATCAGATTTAAAAGTAAAAAAATAGCAAACAATAGACTTCAGAATTGAAAATTATTAGCAGGTAATCAAGGTTTCTATAAAACGAAACAACTTTAAAAAAAACAACAACAAAAACACAAAACAATACAAAACATCGAAATCTACTAGTATCAAGAAATAAAATTACCTTCCTCGCCATCTTCATCCTCATCCACTTCATATTCTTCTTCCTGAGTTTCACCATCACCACCGTACAGTCGTTCTTTCGTTTGTTCTAATGGATGACATTTTCTTCTTGGTGAATTTAATCGAGTCCCTTCGTATTCACTTGGTGGGAGTATGTTTGAAAAGTATAATTGACACTGATCACCTTTTAACCACACAGGGAATGCAGAGTCATTAAATTGATGTGCCATTCTTTTTGGTTCCGCACTCTTTTTCGTTTGTTTTGCTCGCTGTTGCCATCGAAACAAGAATAAATGTCGTTCACATGTCTTATCTTGGTTATATTTTGCAGCAATTCCTAAAGCATCATTGCCGTCTACATCTCGAGCAGCAATATCTGCTCCTGTAGAATTCAACATAAATGTATAATGAAAGATTGTTTGAATGCATTGCTTTACATCATTTTTAGTAAATTGTCTTCTTATTGCATGTCAATTATGTACAGAGGTGGAGGAAGCTTCAAATATTGGGTAAATTTACAACTCAAATATTCTCACCAATACAATAATCATTCCTATCACAGGAAATTCTGGGGAATATAAAAGAATGACATACATGTAGTTTCACAGCTTCTGTGTATATCCACATTGAAAAGTATGCCCTAGATCTGGTTGTTAGCTGACTAATCAAATACTATACACAGCCAGCTTAAGGACAGGGCATATGTAAATGTGTCTTGTTTGAAGAAAAATACCATTATTCTTGAAAGTAAAAGACAACTTGCAGCACATCAAATCTGTAACAAATGTGTATGCAAAGAGGCATGGCTAAACTCAAGAATTCAGGAAAACAAATTGTATGCACATATCCATGCTCCACGATACAAACTAATAAAACAAAGCCAATAAATAACTTTGAATGTAAACCCACTCCACACCCTCTATTTCTATAATAGCAAATTATAAATAATTTTTTTAATATGTACATATATGATATATTAGTTTGGTTCTTCAAAAAACTTATAAATTTGATGAAGGTAGATATTGCACATTCTTTAAATAATGGCAGAAATATTTATCAAAATACAAACCACTTTCTAAGAGAATATCAACTATCTTTGACTGTCCTTGGGCTGATGCAACATGAAGTGCTGTTCTGTCCGCGTGTGTCGTAGCACTTAAGCTAGAACCTGAAATATAATAAAATATAGTGTAAATCAAATTGACGAGTTTTCAACAAAAGGGAACATTCATTAATTATGAAAAACCATTTGCAATAAACAATTAAAAGGTCAAGGAAGAGTAACAATCCAGTCAATGATCTTGAAATTTTGTGCAAAGACACCAATTATGAGTGTAAACAACTAAACAAAGATAAAGGGGAAATCCCTTGCTACCCGACAACATAACACTTGGTCGCTGAGATACCAATAATCTCATTAAATGGAGAAACACTTAAATTTGACTTGGGTAGAGTCCTTGAACACATCCAGTCTAGATGATCGTTTACAATTCAATAATTAAAATTGTTCTATTTTTATGTTGCATGGTGGGTACGTAGCTACAATTCTTTACACGTTGAACCCAATAATAGTGTTCAATATCACACCTAAAATGAATATGATATTTATAGTAATGAACCCACTACAAATGACGAATGCTACGCTGCACAATCTTAAGTTCTAACTTAGCTATAAGGGTATTATTATTGGTAAAAAGACTCATATCGCACAAAAAATAAACTTGGGGTAAAACACAAGGGAAACAAATTATTCAAGGATTGTTCACCACAATAGTAATTTAAAACTAAGTAGTTTATCTATAACACTACATAGATATGCACACCTCAAAAGACAATATGTTTCAATGTTGACCGGTTGAAAGTGATATGTACCAGTTGATATGTATAAGTAGGGAAACTCTGCATGCTTCATTGGAAGTGATGTCGCTTGTGTATTTGAATAATGGCCGAGTCAGCTGATACACGGAACAAAAACACGTTTCGCAAGCATATCACAGAATGAATTCTTGAAATTATCTATGGAAAAGGGATGTTCTAAACACTAGAAAATCCGGGAGATTGCAGTGAGAACATTTGTTTTGACTTTTTTTTTATGTTTCTTTGATGAAAAGAATAAATCTTAAATATATACATTGCCATTGTCTTCTTCTTCTTCTTCTTCCAGGTAAGGAACCGGTTTCATTAAACAAATGTATTTGGTTCCGTTTGAAAACTTTGCATAGTGTCGGACAACACAGCAAGTCCTCAGCAAAGATAGGAGATATTCATGTGGGTAATAAAGATACGCTGTCTGTACCTATATTCATAATACATTGCGTAATAATCAAAAAGTGGATCCTCCCATCTACTCTGTTGATACGACACTCTTAATTTTGGTCAGTTTATCAACATACATATTAAATCAAAGTTAGATCCACTTTATTATCAGAATAAGTAAAACCTATCAAACTTACCAGCATCAATAAGTCTTCTCACCAGCTTTTCATGTCCTCTGTGACTGGCAACAAATAGTGCCACAAAAGCCCTTTCTTCAATCCATGGACGTCGTTGTTTCTTTGTCATATAGTCACTTTGTGGTGTTCTGTATGTTGTATTTTTTGTGACTCCTAGATTAAAAACCTGTAATATTATAAAAGTAATTTGTAATGAATTGAAAAAAATAACATATTAAAACTGCAAAAGGCTCTGCCAACTAGATATTAAGAAAAGCTTGAAGATATCAAAGGTAGTACTAGGAAGTTGTAAATTGAAGAATGACTTGCAATGCAATGTCCAACGGAAAAGGGTCAAAAAGTTAAACAATGATGGACAAAACACTACACAGAAAATTGGGGATAAATTCATGTGCCACGGAGGTCGGACATTTTCTGATCCACTATTGGCACCCATCATACTACTATTAAATAACACAAACATCATCTGATTTGGAAATCATTGCCGTTGGTTAGACACCAGTATATGCTTAAATAAATACAAATAACACTAATAAAACATGAACCCCATTAAAAATAAATTGGTTTGTGTGTTATTTGATGGTGTTTAATGCCACTTTCAACAATATTTCAGTTATATTGTGGCGGTCAGTTTTATTGGTGGAGGAAACTGGATCCCGGAGGACCCAGAGAAAACCACCAACCTGTCAAAAGTTACTGACAAACTTTATCACATAATGTTGTGCATCTCGCCCTGAGCAAGATTCGAACTCACAGCATCAGTGGTGATAGGCACTAATTACATAGGTAGTTGTAAATCCAACTACCATACAGTCATGGCTACGATGGCCCTAAAAAATAAATTGGAGTAAAGACGAACCGAATATCGTTTTTACACAAAAATCATAGTGGACATCACAACATGGATATATCACACTAAGACACATTATTGGACAAAATTAACATCATGAAACCAAACAAAAACTAGAGGAGAACTCATATTTAGTAAGTAACTATTGATCAAGCAATTTGTCAGCTCTATCATGGACATAATAATTGTATATTTTTATGACTTATTGTAATGGACCAAACACTACATGCATTTAGAACATACAACAGGGCAGTAACATCATCGAACAAGTTAGTTATCACCCTGTCAAAGACACCCTCTTTTCCTAAAATAGTCATGTCATAATGGGAAGAAATATGTGAAATACTATTGGTCTTACCCAGTCAATATCATTTGAGGCTGCAGCTTCAACAAGTTCCCTCCATGTAGGCCAAACTCTCAGATGTAGTGTAGCTCCTGGTACTATATCACAACTTCTGATGTCTACATGGTCTTGTAATTCACCTTAACAGGTAAGTAATAGTTGCATATTTAGTAATTGTCAAACTTTTATGTGAGTAGAAGCTGTTGTCCAATCTATTAATCAAAAGTAGCTTTTTGCTTGATTTTTTAGGTACCAGTATATAATACTAAACCTTATTGCATAGCCAAATAAAACTCCAGAAAACATCCAATTTTAATTTGATTGGGGTATTGACTATTGTCAGTGTTGACAAGAATACATAAATTATGTTAATCATGTAACAGAATTGTAAAATATCCAGCTATTCAGAAGCTTGTGTAGTGTAGTGTAGAAGATCTTTACGATTATCGACATCTTAAAAGCATTATCAGCTGCAAATTTGTCCAGTAAACATGTTCCACTTTAAGAAGGTTAGGTTAGGAGGTACATGTAGTCATGAGTTACGAAAATCTGATTTTTCAATTTAATCTTTTGTTTATGTCATTCATTTAAAATGTGTCCATATGTGTGTCATGGTTTCAATATATTATCATTCAATATTTAATATATTTTCACCCTATTTCTGTGTATGATCTCTAAATTCAGCAGTTCAAGCCACAAATACACAATTTTTATAGGTCACATTGCGACAAAATGCGAGGTTTTACAACAAATAATGATAATTTGAAAATTAAAGATTTGGAAAAAAATATATATAATTTATTTTTCTACTAAAAAAAGTTTTCAGAATTAAGTCATTTTCTGTTTTATGATTGAACTATAACTTTCCATTCTTTTTTTTATTTACATAATATGTTATTCATGAAAGAAACTAGAACTTAAACGACCATTTACGATTTGACCACTAACTTAATCTTTTGAATATTAATTTGCAATTATTCTAAGGTTAACTGCAAGAATCATAGAATATCAAGGCCTTCTTATAAATCTGTGAAAGTGCTCCAAATGTTGACTCTCTCAAAAATAAATCAGATTTACACACAATTTTAGGATACTTAATATTTAAACCATGCATGGCTTTCCGAGTTAAATGGTTAAACAATTGAATGCAAAGTGTGAGATTGTATAACTGTTTAACTCAGAAAATCGTAGTATAAATGATATGTAACATAAAGCAATGCAATATCACATCTAGGCCGTTGATTATTGCACAGTTCTCTGAGAGTAATAAAACTACAGCCCAGATTAAAAGTATGCAATATCTCATATCTGTGTGTATTATTTCAGTTCTTAGCTGTTGCTTTCATTCTGGTATATAAACCATAAAAAGATTAAAGAAAAGAATAAATTCATGTTACAATCAACTGAAAGACTGAACGAGTTCAAGTTAAAATAGAATAACTAACTTTACTAAAAATTAGAAAAACCTCAATGAAAAATATATGAAGATTAAATTATTTTTATGATTAAAATAGATCTATAATTGTCATTATGGAAAACAATTATTAGTCAGATAAAAGTAAGATATGCCTGCTACTCTACTCGAGATTAGATAATCATTCCCATTCATTCATAGTAACATTAGACTTTTCGCTGACGATACTACTATTTATATGATTGTCAATGAGGCTTATAGAGCTGCAGAAATTTTAAATTCCTACATGGAAAAAATTCAACAATGGTCTGACCAATGGCTTGTTAATTTTAACCAGAGAAAGACTGAAACAATGGTCATATCAAATTTTTTTATTAAACCCTACCATCCTCCAATCTATATGAACGATGCCATCATTCACGAAGTCGAACAACATAAACACCTTGGTGTAATTTTTCAAGATGATGGCTGTTGGAACAGTCATATTGATTATATTATTGACAAAGCTACGCCACGTTTAAATCTCATGAGTAAACTCAAGTTCAAACTCTCTCGAGAATTAATACAAATCATATATTTTAGTTTTGTAAGGCCGATTCTTGAGATGCTGATATCGTTTGGGATAACATTCCAATATATCTTAGGAATCAATATTGAAGCCGCCCGTATTGTTACAGGAGCAACTAAACTGTGTTCAAAAGAAAAGCTTTATGTCGAAACAGGCTGGGAAACGATGTCATGTCGAAGAATTAAGCATAAAGTTATTAAATTTCATGAAATGTTCCATTGATTGCGCACCAGAATATTTATGTAATCTAGTCCCACCACAACTCCACGATTTACATAACTATAACACCAGAAGAGCCAGCAACACACAGACCAGTGTCTATTCAAGGACTTCGTTTTATAGAAATTAATTTCTGTCGTCGGCGGTTGGTGAATGGAACAATCTTCCAATCGACGTGAGGCGAAATTCATCAAAATACACATAAAAGCGATTTTTAAATCGTAACGCGCTTAAAATTCCATCATATTTTAACACTGGTATTAGAAGGGGGCAGGTTTTTCATGCCAGATTTTGTTTATCTTGCAGTAATTTAAACGACCACTTATATCGCCAAAATATCACTGATTCAAACCTCTGTCAATGCGGTTATGTCAAGAGCACGTCCCACTTACTGTTAGAATGTTATCTATATAATGATACTCGTGTCAGGACCATTGAACATCTTGGTAGGAATATTCCCATTGATACCCTTCTCTTTGGTGACGAATTATTGAGCTTTGAAGATAACAAACGAATTTTCGAAACTGTCCATAACTTTATTTTGGAGTGTGGACGACTTGATCTTTAGTTTTCGATTCATGAAAAACTTCGAAACCTTGAGTGATGTGTCCCTTATCTATGTTTTGCTCTCTCTTATTACATTATTTTACATATTTGATAATTACGTACATATGATATATTGCCATATATGTCTACAGTGAGTGCCCAAGTATGCAACGTATACTAGGACTGAAGGGCACTCATGTAGCTAAGTTTGTTTATTCTTGTGTTTTTGTACGAGATATGTATGTTTAGCTTATCGGTGGGCACATCATTCTAGGTATTTCAGTCCATGTCAAATATAAGAAGATGCAGTAACTACAGTACATATGTTTCATCATAGTGTCACTAATTATAATCATATTTTAAGATTAGTTATATATCGCATAAAAAGCACGACCAGTGTTCATGTTTAAGAGAGGTGTATGTAATGGCGGACCATGTAGATAAAATAAAAAAATAAAATATATATATGTCAGAAGTGCCATTTTGCTTATTTAAGATTCATTTCAATACCTGCTTTATCTTTCTTATTTGTATTAGGGAGATGGATTTATATAACTATAAGTCTTCTTGTTTCCGAATCCCTACTTTTTGTATTGTATTTTGTATATGAATATGTGCATCATTTCTAATAAAATATTGCTTAAAAAATTGCCATTCATTCAATCATTTCATTGGTTAGTCCGAGATTCCTCTGCCGTCCGATGGCTTTTTTCGATTTGCTGTAGCCGTGGGACGTCAGCAGACTTGCCAACTGACCCGCTTTTGGCGGGTAACACCCGCAAAAATGCCATATCACGACCCGCGGCGGGTCATACCCGCAAAAACGCCCTATCACCCGCCCCCAATCATGACCCGCGGCGGGTCATCGTTTTCACCCGCAAAATCACCCACCAAAAATTGATGCCAAATTGGTAAAGAAAGATAACTCTAATTCAATTAAAATTGGATGTACAACGCCGCAAGACAATTTGACGAGTTGTTTTTATAATCATAATGAATTAGATTTAAGCAATGGCTTCTTCAGGGAGGAAGAGGTCTTTGTCTGAGCCTTGTACAAGTACACCATCAAAACGCAAGAAATTTGTTTGCAAATATCAGCACTTCTGGGAGAAAGAGTTTACGTGGTTAAAAAAAAGCGATACTGGTGTCGGTGAAGACATGGCACACTGTAAACTTTGTAATACCAATTTTTCAGTTGCTGCCGGTGCCCTTTATAATGTTAAACGACATGCCAAGAGGTCCACTCATGTTACTGCTGTAGAGGCGTCCTCAAAAACCAAGAGTATAACCAACTTTGTTGATGATAAGAAATCATCCAGTGTTATATTATCTGTGACATTATTCAGAAATTTTGTGGCTGAACACAATTTGCCTTTTTCACTGGCAGACCACTTCACAAAATCACTACCAAAGCTATGTAAGTGACTGTTACTGCTATAGAGGCATCCTCAAAAACCAAGAGTATAACCAACTTTGTTGATGATAAGAAATCATCCAGTGTTATATTATCTGAGACATTATTCAGAAATTTTGTGGCTGAACACAATTTGCCTTTTTCACTGGCAGACCACTTCACAAAATCACTACCAAAGCTATGTAAGTGACTGTTACGACTTTAAGCCATCACTTGATGTTCTTAAAAGTGCTAAGATGGCATGTGTTAATTACAATCTGAGCCTGAAATAAATTGTGTAACTGGTATTATATCATTCTTTCTATATATGTATGAACATATTTTCCAACATTACGTAACTTTTCTTCAAAATGGCTCGTCACGCGCTATGACCCACCATCACAGTCCTGGCTGGTGGGTCATGATCCACCATAGCATATCAAGAGGTTGGCAGGTCTGCGTCAGAGAGCTCTACATACGGAAAACAGCGGATTTGCCCTCCAACTCTGGGTCAGCACATTTCCACGTTTAGTGGCTATTGGATTATATTTTCTATCAGAAACCCTAATATAAATCGCTTCACCAATCATTTTTCTATTCACGACAGCAAGTCGAAAAAAGCCGTCGGACGGCAGAGGAATCTCGGACTATTCATTGGTTAGCCATCAAATCTGAATGAACTCAATTTTTCTTCTCTTTGAAATGTATGTTTTCCTAAAATTTTGAAATAATTACCTTCGTCTAAATAACTAATTCTTTGTAAATGAACGGGAACTCCGGTGGCAAACTCGACATATTTCTTTAAATCGGAAATTTTCATATCTGCAGTAATGTTCTGCAATGGAAATACTTCATCTGTAAATAACTTAATGCGCATATTAAATGGAGGGTTTGATTTGTCCTTATCTCTGACACCCATTTTATCGCCAGCTTCGCGGCGTTTGTTTTTTGGTCTCATTTTCCGTTTTAAAAATGACAGCCTAAATGTAAACAAAGTCAGTGGAGGCCGCCATGTTGTTTATTGGTGACCATGGCACGTGGAGGTATCACAGCTAATGAATCACAATAAATAAATATTAAGATGAAATTTATTTACAATTACGACAAGAGTAACTATCTTTTCTAAATATCATCATAATATTTTTCATATCCGATTATTCAGGACGACGTATTTATTTATTTATTTATATAAACAGACACGGGACTGTTTTCAGATTCTACTTCCGTTTTTGCAGAAATTTGGAGGGCACGAAGATGATTAGAAGCATTTGTAGAAAACTTTTAACTCCAAAAGTAGCTGTATGCAACCTTATATAAATTATGCAATTGACTAAAGTGTGATGAAATAATTGAGCGTCAGAACACACAAGCAAACACATTTCCTGATCCTGATCCTTTTCTTTTTTTGCAGACGGTTTATATGCCGACCCATGCCAGGGACAAGGGTAGACTCAGTCAATGCCAACAATACTCTTATTTCTATTAAGACTAAGAGCAGATGCGACCTGAGAAGCGAACGATAGATAGACAAGTCATAACGTCATAAGACTTTGTTTTTATACTATCCATACTTCTCACCATATTCTTGTAGCATTTCAGATATCTGTCTACCGACACCTTTTACCAAAAACTATCAGATTGGTATTTGTTGCTTCTCCGAGTGCTAAGCATGCATCATTGAGATGAAATAGCAAAGACTGGTTGGCTAAGAATCAGGATAATGTGTGCGAGTGGGGCGGAATGTTGTTTCCAGAGCCAGAGGTGTTTACTGCTACGGATTTTCTGTATTTACCACGGATTTGAGATGCAAAATACAGATTATGGATTTGTTCGCAAAAGTACGGTTTCTGTGGCATTTCAAAATTATAATTTCCCACACTTAATTTTCCATGAAGCGCTTGAATACTTGTATATATGAGTCAATGCATAAAACGTTAAAGCCATCAAGACTTCGAATGCTTTCGGAATACTTCTAATTTATCGTCTGTTTAGTGTTTGAGAAATGTGCTCGCTTGAAAATCCGAAATGAAAAGATGTCAGCAGCCAAAGCTGCAAAGTGGTTTCTGGATTTGGAGGAGGAAGATCACGATGTAAATCGTACGCCGCCAAAGAAAAGAAAACAAACCCTGCAGAAGTATAAAGACTCGTATCACGATTTGTGGCCTTGTTTGATAGCATCCAAGCATGGAGAATGTATGGTGCACTGCACCGTGTGCAAGTCTGATTTTTCGACAATCACTTAGCATTTTGTTTGCTTTTAATTAATGTTTTTTTCTATGTTTTTTTTATTATTACTGTTGAAAGATGGCATTAAAATGTTAGTTTCAGTATTAAAGTGAGTTTAACAAATTTCCCTGTCATTTATTTCAGAAACAAAGGTAATAAATCCTATAAAATTTCTTTCTTTAGTATCTTCAAAACATGACTCAGATACTGTCAGAATGCAGGAAATGGCGTCTAATTTTTTAAGACTCCCCTAGAAAGTTTGTGACGCTCAACGGTGATACTACTGACAGAGGTCCAAAACTACTGATAAAACTGGCCAATACTACTGATAGCCTTCATTTGGGGTAAACACCTCTGTGTTTCAGTTAGCTAGCACTTAAGCATGTTGGTCTAGTACAAAGCAGAACTCTTCATCATCCCATTGGAAATTAACTTGTTCTCGCTATGATATAGCTGAAAAAGTTGACGTTAAACAACAAACTATCACTCACCAATATGATTTCTTGTTTGTGAACTTCTTTTTGTCATGAATATACTGCTCTGACATTTGATGTTAAATAATCAGTCAATGTAATTAAAATATATGTCATTGTAGTCTGTAGAGAACTATATGTTGATATACATTTAAAAAAAAGGAAATCCATTTTACCATGAGCAGCATAGGGATGAAAATGAGTAGAACGGTCTGCTGTCATCATGTCAATTTTATAAATTTTGTCACATGTGACATTTTTTTATATTTATGAAAATACACTGAAATATAGATATACATAATGTATGTTAATTAATGTACAACTAGGTGATGCTTTGAATTATTATATTTTCAGGCTCAAGTAAGACAGTTTCATAGACCAACACCTGCTTGTAGCTCTCACCTTTTTGTGGTAAGACAAGCATTCAGATAATATTCAAATAATAGATATACAGTGAAACCTGCCTAAACTGGACACTGAGTACCTATTCGTGTCTGGGATAGACAGGTGTTCTAATACACAGGTTAAATTTACACAGATATCAAAGTTTGTAACTAAATTGGATGTTTTCTTTACACAGGATTCTGGTTTTAATTAGGATTCTGTTTAATTTAGACAGGTTTCATGAAACATATTAAACATTTTTCAACAGATTATTTGAAATGTCATTCTACACGTTTCTATATCTAAAGTTGTCTTGTATTTTTCATGCATAACTTTGTGATGTTCATTAATTAATGAAATGTTGATGTGTAATGCCTGATAATGTCATTCATGTTGTGACATCAACTAATATGTTTATAATATATACAAGCAAGGAGGGTTTTAATGTCAGCTCAACAAATATATAAATATATCATTTCAAACCCACGTCAAAAATTGTTTCTCCTTTATATTTTCAGCATAGAGACACACCTGAGAATAATGCAGATACTCCATTTTCATTCACAGCAGACAATCTTAAGGTATTTAATCGCTGAATGCCAATTACATGATTCAACAATATTTAATATTTTTATTTCATGTTACTATTAACAAAATATATACCACTGTCATTTTATGACTATACAAATTGGGTTTTATTTCTCAATATGAAATTAAAGATGACCACCATCACAGGACATAGTTAAGATAGATTCCTAACCTGTTATCAAAAACAATAATTTACACCTATATTGCTTCTCTGCATGATCGTATGGTAGTTGGATTTACAACTACCTATGCAAGCAGTGTCTATCACTGACTAACATTGTAAGTTTGAACCCTGTTCATGGCGAGGTCTACTCGATACAACATTATGTGATAAAGTTCGTCAGTGGCATGCGACAGGTTGGTGGTTTTCTCCAGGTACTCTGGTTTCCACCATCAGTAAAACTGACCGCCACGATATAGCTGAAATATTGTTGAAATTGGCATTAAACACCATAAACCACAGCTAATCCAATCCATTGTCAATTTTATAAGATTTACAGGATAATTAGTGGTTTATTATTGCTAATTTTGATGTATTTAATATCATTACAGAGATGTGAATTAATAATAAAGAATTACCCAGTAGGTCATCAAGCTGCTGCAGTTATACCACTGTTAGATTTGGCACAGAGACAACATGGTTTGTATATTACCAAAAAAATAATCAAGATGACTTACAATATCAGATATGTTTTTTTCTCTCTCATGTGAAGCAAATTAAATGTAGCCACAATTTTGGGGCATATTTTGTTACTAGATTAACACGACAGGTGTCATTCGTGGAGCAGGAACTGCCTACCCTTCCGGAGCACCTGAGTTCACCCCCGGTTTTTAGTGGTGGTTCGTGTTACTTGATCTTTAGTTTTATATATATGTTTTGTAGATCGTTGTTTGTCCTTTTGCACTTTTTCTTTTGGCTATTGTGTTGTCTGTCCTTTTTCGATTCTGATTACCTCCCTTTGGTATCTTCAAACTCTTCTTGTAACCTCTCTTATTATATACATGTGTCTCAGCATTTAATGAACGATAAAAACAGTTCAACAATACAATGGAAAACAAAAATATGACACTCAGAACAGTTCTAAAATCTAATAGGAAAATCATAGAAACACAGGCAGTGCCCCTAGCACACATTTACATAAACACTCGCTCTCCTGTTTTGGTACAGATACTTCTTTAAAAAGTAGACAGGAGGCAGGTAAGCTAGTTTTTTGGGCCCAACCATGAGGAATACAGGATTTACTCAACTTTAAAGTAAAAATATTTTGGAGAGGAAAAGAATTAAAAAATCAAACAAAACAAAAGGGCAGCATTATTCAAGACTATGATTATTTATAAGTTATTTATCTAGTGCTCAACATAAATAATGGATTAATTAGAAGTAAATTCATCCCTTTGTCAACTTCATAACAATTAAAAAATCTGATTTTTTAAAAAATAAATTAACATGCATGATTAACCTTTGTCATTTTTAACTTTATCACAAAAAAAATATTTGACTTAAAAAAAATATGCCTTCGGACATGTTTGACGGAATTTGAATATTGTATGATTTTTTTCACTAGGTTGGCTCCCTATCTCAGCTATGCATGTTGTTGCTGATATCTTGAAAATGCCAAAGATGAGAGTATATGAAGTAGCCACATTTTATACAATGTTTAATAGGTAAGTATTAAGGGTGCAGATATTTTCACTAGCTGACAAGTAAGATCCATTCCCATCTTTTTACCCTGTTGCAACCATAAAATTGTAAGATCCATGTGAATTGTTAAGAGTTGTCTTTCTTTGACATTTGAAATATTCAGAAATTGAAACTTGTTTTGGCATTAGTACATTTGTACCTAACCAATGTACAACTTTTATCTTCTATCTGCAACTAGAAAGGACACATTAAGTTATGATGTCAAAATTTATGAAAGTATAAATATTCAAGGTTTGATAGAAATCAAAATGAAATATAAGAGTATTATTATTGTAAAAATATCCAACATTATTATTGTTTTCTCTGTATTTTGTCTTGCCAAATATTTGCATTTGCTTCTGGACATACTCAGTGAAATGTGGCACCATGTGATCAGAAGATTTATACTGAAGAATATAATGAGGGGAGATATTGCAAAAAAAAAAAACCAAAAAAAAAACCAGAATTTTTGATAATGTATCATCAAAATGAACAATATGTTCTCTTTCTATGTTTTTGACACTTAAAATTTTGTAGAAATTTATAGGTAAGAAATATTTTTGATTACAGGAGCCCTGTTGGTAAATATTTTGTACAGATTTGTACTACTTCACCGTGCATATTAGGAGGTGTTGGATCTGATGTGATATTGGAAGCTATTAAGAAAAATTTAGGTATAATATTATTGTTTCTGAATACATTATGTACAAAATCATACCTAAATTGACCTTATTAAGGTCAAATTAATAAATTTCTTGATGTTCGTGAAATTTTTGAAGAAACCTTTTTATCTGAAAAATAATGATTTTGAGAATTAGATCATGTCAACTAGCTCAAGCATTTATATCATATTAAAATTTGTACAAAAGAATTATAGTAGCTTCTTATGGCCAAAACTCAAATCAAATGCGAATAAGATGAATTTTCAAAAAGTTTGTTTTGGGTAAAAACTTGTTTTTTTAAACTGCAAATTAAGGATTTTTCATATTAAATAGTTATTAAATATAGAACAATCATATGTGGTAGAAGGTTTTAAAATTGTATAGTAGCTTCTTTTAACCAATAAATTTTAAATAACAACAATTTTCAAAAGATCTTTTGTTCTTTCCACTATCTAACTGTAAGCGTGGGGTATGTTAGCTTACGGCTCACTTTTTTCTTTAATATTGATGGTTTTGTTTGGTTTATGGTGCTTAATGCTACTTTCAACAATATTTCAGTTATATCGTGACGGTCAGTTTTATTGGTGGAGGAAACCGGAGAAAACCACAGACCTGACACAAGTCACTGACAAACTTTATCACATATTGTTGTATCGAGTACACCTCGCCATGAACGGGGTTCAAACTCACAACTAGGTAGTTGTAAATTCAACTACCATACGATCATGACCACAATGGCCATCTGTAATATTGAAATCTTTGTCTGATAATGTGTCATACACTTGGTTACTTCTTATCTAATCTTTAAATCAATGCATAGCAGAGGGTACATTTTTGTAAAAAAAACTTTGCATTTTAATTTTTTTTTAAATGTTTTGAAAATTGAACATGGAAGAAATATTGTTTCAGGTATAGATGGAGGGGAGACCACCAAGGATGGAATGTTTACCCTGTTAGAGGTAGAATGTTTAGGAGCTTGTGTTAATGCTCCTATGGTACAGATTAATGATAATTACTATGTAAGTAAAGTATTGCCAGTTTTCAGCAGGAGAGTGTATATACTTTTTCTTTGAATGACCTCTTTACAATGAAAATAGAGCAATTTTATTGAACAAATCAGAGAGTTACGTTAATATAATAGAATCAAATTTAGCTTGTGACAGATATATAGAGTCTAACACCGGGAGAGGTGCAAGATAGTAAAATCTGTGACAGTCACAGATTTTACTATCTTGCATCTTTTATGGTGTTTGACTCTTTTCTCACCCCTTTCTACCGTGTCAATGTTTGTTTACTTTTTGTGTAGTTTGGCACATTAATTTGCAAACCATATCACAGGACCAAAATGTCACGTAATAAAATAAAACTAGATTTTCATTTTACAACTTTAAAGAGGTTCAAAATAATAACGTTAACAAACTTGTGATAGATTCTACAATAACAAAATCTTGCACCTTTTACGATGTTTGCCTCTTTTTCTCATCTCTTTCTCTCGTGTCAATATTTGTTAAGGTTAACATGCTCTTCCTTGTTAGGTAACTAACGTAAATAAAAAAAAAATTACCTCCCTTTGACCAACGTCAAATAACTTTTTTACAGGCATTTATCGCTGTTGTAGTAGCATTTATAATATATTTATAAAATACATTGTATTTTATTGTGAAATACATTTAAAATACTGCCAAGACACTATAAATCGATAATTTAATTCAACAATGGAAAACAATTTTGCGGGAAAAATGGCGTGTAGCTTGTCTTACCCTGGAGCCGTGGTAAGATAGGAAAATCTTTTTTACCTAAATTAACGGACTACTTTATCCAAGGGGTGAGAAATCCGACTCCTGCACAAATCATGAAAACAAATTTCAGTCATTTATTTGTTTATTTGAAATACCCAGTACTTTAACTGATATAACTAGTATGCTTACTTCAGTTTGCATGTTGTTTTTTGTCTTGTTTTTCATTACACCTATCATCTTTTTTCCCCTTTTTGAAGTTTTGAACATTTTTTTTTATCTATTTTTCTTTATATTTTCTTTCATACTATAGTTCTCTAAGTATATATCATATTGTAATGCATATTTGTATAATTATTGCCATTATGCAGACTTTTTGAAATTCATCGGACCGAGCGGGCAGAAAATCACAAGGACCGGCAATACTGCCAAGTATGCCGGTCCGGGTGTCTGACAAAATTTTTTGTTTGTGTATTTTGTTTTGCACCGGAAATCGGAAATGCAACTGGTATGCCGGAACAATCACGATCAACTCGGAATTAGATTCTGCTTCAAATGACATTTACTTCTTAAACATGCAACTGTTTCCATGGTAATTCTATTAATCATTGTATTTTTATAGTTTAAAGTGGCTGTGATGCATCAACACGACCATTTCGTATGTTTATATTTGAAATCATTGCGGGTCGGGTTTTTATTGTTCCCATCACCGATTCCGTTTAAATTTTAGAATTTTGTAAATTCCGGTTCTAAAAAATAACCTCAAAATAATGAAAAATGTGGTCGTTCTTAAAACATTAAATTCAGGTCCTGCACAATTTCAATAGGTCCTGCAGAAAATTATTGGGTGCAGACTGCAGGACCTATGTCCTGCATATTGAATTTTTTTTCTCAAAAAGTCTGATTATGTGTTATCACTTTTTGTGTATATTTTTGTAAAAGGGAAACAACTAATGTTGTAATAAGTTGTGCCCTATTCAAACAGAACACCTGTTTACTCAGAACACAAAAGCTGGCTCCAAGGAGGTTTGGTTTAGACAGGTTACACAGTATATATCAGGGTATTCAATAAGATAGTATTGAACAGGCTGAATTGAAATTTGAAGCGGCTACATGATAAAAGGGGGGGGGTACAGGGGTCTTGCCCCCCCCCCCCTGAATTTTTTTTTCACTTACATCCAAAATGGTGCATTCTGAGGCAGTAGTTTACAAATGCATGAAAAAGAAGGTTTCATAGAAAAGATTTTTTTTTTCAATTTTAGCAATCAATAAGACCATTTCAAGATGACAGTGGAGCTTTTATTTTCTGGCGAGAATGGAGTAGAAAATTTAATTTTTGTTTGATTGTTCCGACGTCATTCAGTGGGAAAGCGTGTGTTTCCCTAACTCAAATAATTCAGCACCCTCTATCTGCTATCGCTACTCAAGGGCTTGAACTCTCCCATTCTCTATCCAGAGTTGTCGTTCCTGCTACGCTACACAACATCTCTGTCAATGCTCATTTTGCAAGATTTTTGTAAAATTTAACTTAAAATTGTTTTAATTATTGTAAATATCAATAAAAATGAAAATAAATCACTCATTTCAAATCAATTCTCTCTTAAAAATGATTTTTCCCCCATTTCTTGGAGAACTATTTTGCAGAGGTAAAAATTAAAAAGTTAAAAATGATCACAAATCATTTTTAAGAGAGAATTGATTTGAAATGAGTGATTTATTTTCATCTTTATTGATATTTACAATAATTAAAACAATTTTAAGTACATTTTGTTTACTGTTTCTAAATTTTACAAAAATCTTGTAAAATGAGCGTTTACAGAGATGGAGTGTAGCGTAGCAGGAACGACAACTCTGGATAGAGAATGGAACTCTCCTTGTGATAAAAACGCGTCAGCTGCTCTCTGAAAGAGAGAACCAATCAGCGATGATGATTTGCCGAGTATGCGCAAGGCGGTTCTTTCAATTTCCAGTAATGTTTAAAAACAACAAGAAATGGAGATTGGCAAGTTGATTTACGATGTTTAATTCATTATTTAGTTTTCCTACATTTCTTCTCTTTTCACCTTTTAGATTAGTAAGGTCAAACACGTGGGTGCAATGAAAACATTTGACACCTATCGATCCTGAAATCAGGAATGCATTGTTTTTTGTATAATTGTGGATTTTAAAAATCTTTAAGATGAAAGAGTGAATAAATATTGTATATTTCTTTTATTTAATTAATGAAAACATATTTTAGTTTCTAACAGTCGAATCGGCGATTTCACTCGTTTGAAGCGGCGACATATCGCCGGGTGCCAGCCCTTATTGAAATCCCTGTATATATTTCACATTAATTGTGTAATGACCTGTTAGTAAATAATGTACTCTGTATTATTATTGTGTTTACAGGAAGATTTGACAGTAGATGATATAAATAGCATATTAAATGACATCAAAGCTGGAAAAACACCAAAACCAGGTCCAAGGTAAGTTCAGGTTTAAAATGAAATGTCTAGCATGGATTTTCTTTGAAGAAATTTAAGTTCGATTTATAACTAACTATGCAATCAGTTCACATCACCACTAACGTGAGTTCTAATCCTGCTTAGGAGAGGTGTACTCAATACAGCATTATGTGATAAAGTTTGTCAGTGACTTGTGGCAGGTCAGTGGTTTTCTCAGAGTACTCCGGTTTCCTTCACCAATAAAACTGACTGCCTCGATATAACTGAAATATTGTTGAGAGTGGCATTAAACACCATATTCCTCCATCCTCCTTCAAATTAAAGCTACCAGTTCAATTAAAAGTCTGATTTTTTCTTAGTTGTATGCTAGTTTGTTCAATAAAAAGCTATTTTCTCGATTTCTTAAAGAAATCAGAGTAAGATGGTGTTTTGTACTTTGTATTGTTGTGAATGTAATCAGAATTAAGCAAATGTGAAACAAAAAATTGAAAAGTTAACATACATGTACTGTAGAGGTATTAAAAGGTAAATCTTTTTCTCCATCAGAACTTCACCTCTGCCATGCATTATCATACATTTTGAATAGTCTCCACCTTAATGCAAATGAGGTACTACTTTCTTAATCTCTATCTGTATACATTTTGTATTACAAATGGAAATATTGTTTTGATGATGTATTCTTAAAAAATATTGCAGTCACCAAATTAGAATACAGTGTGTGAAACTAAATGTTGTAGTATCATAGACCAATCTCCATTTTACATAGACCTCACTGTACATTATATATAAAATATTTGAAAATTTGACATAGACCAGCTTGATTTTACATACTACATAGACATTGTCTATAGGTCTACAGCTGATTTTGCACACTGGAATATATGTTTTTTTTATATTGGAGGTTATATTCAAGGTTTTCTGCAAGCTGACATCTTGTAAACATTTCAAGGATGTCATTTTTTTTTCCGAGTAATTAAGATATTTTTCATTATTGTTGTCTCTCCTATGATGAAACTCACCTTAGTTCAGATATAGGTATTGCTTTTCCAGTAGTGACAATGTTGATAAAAGTGTCGGGGTTTCTGTGATAAGATTAGTTTCGTCATTACAAAAAAATGAATGCTTTAAGTCCTGAGGGATCAAAATATGCACGATAAATCTTCAAACGGTGATACAAGCTCATTTGATCCTCTAATTTTTTTTAATGAAAGAGTAAAATGAAATTTTTCACATGTTAAAGAGTAAGATGACATATTTCACATGTTTATTTACATCCATATTCTTACATGTTACAGAAGTGGACAGAATAACAGATTTGCATCAGAACCCAAGAAAGGTCTAACATCGCTGATAGAACCTCCTAAAGGACCAGGATTTGGTTGTAGGGCTGATCTATAGAGAACATTACATGTTTAAGTTATTGAATTTGCTTGTGTATAGTATTGTAAATAAACAAAATAACACAAAATAAAGTGACTTTAAATTTAACTTGGTTTAAAAACTAAACAGTTTTAAGCAGGGTTGAGATGCCCTGATTAACTGGAGAAAATCACCTGTTAAATTTTAAGTTCAGATGATTCAAAGGACCATGTGAGCTATTGTCATCTTTATGTTATAGGTTTGTTATCATTATCGTCGTTAGTTGACACTGTTTTCGAAACAATAGTGCCAAAAGGAAACAAACTTTGTGAGGATGTTCCTTTAGTGGACATTGTACAAATTTGTTAATTTGGCTGCAATATGAAATTCAACATTCCTTCTAGAGCCCATTATGCAGTTTGATTGGCTGAACTTCAATGCTCTTTGGTGCAATGATTGGCTGAGCTTCAAAGAACTTAAAGCTCAGATGTGCAGAGATTGGCTTAGCTTTAAAGCTCTTTTTGTATATAGCTACTCGATGGTTTGAAATTTAATGTGTAGTGAATGTAGTTTTTGTATCGAATGAAATTCTAAGATGGCCACCATCTTGAGACAAAATTTAGCAATGGACAGAACAAACTTGATTAAACCTAACTTGAGCAAAATTGATCATTAGATGGTTCCTTACAAAGTTGGAAATTCAAAAAATGGTCATCTACTAAGTATATGTTAGTTTGTGTTTATCAAAATAAATTATGACTGCCACAGTAGGAAATAGTTTTACATAATAGCACCATGTGAAAAACATAATAAAAATCCTTGTTTCAAAAACTAAAAAACTTCATTAAATCTGTACATGAATGATCATGATGAAAAGAATGTTTAAACAGTGATGATCAACATTTCCACCAATCTCTACAAAACAAACAACCAATTCTCACTGCAAATCAAGGAGCACACAAAAAGATCACGACAAATGGTGTTGGGAATTGAGGCCCTGGTTTAGGTCAGGTACAATTATGTGGCAGGGTTAAACTGGTAAATAAAATCCCACCCTCCCACTTTTGATAATTGAATGGTCTCTTGTAAAGGCTCAAATATAATGCTATGGGAAAATGTTTTTAAAATTTGTAAATTCAGCGAAACTTTTCAATGTGAACTTGACCACTTTTGTTAGTAATGTTCATTAGATGGTCCTGTACTAGTTAGCTCACCAAAGGCAATGTGAGCTTTTGCCATCAGTTGGCATCCGTCGTCTGTTAACTTTTCACATTTTAATCTTCTGCTCTGAAACCCCTTAGCCAAATGAACTGAAACTTGGTAGGAAGCATCTATGAAAGGTCCTCTATAAATATTGCTCATTTTGTCCTGATCCATTAACAAACATGGCCACCACAGGCAATTCTTGTTTCTGATTGGTAGATTTCTAAAAATCTTCTCCTCTGAAACCACTTAGCCAAATGAACCAAAACTTGGTAGGAAGCATCTATGAAATGTCCTCTTCGCGACTGCTCATTTCGTCCCGATCTGTTCAAACATGGCCACCATAGGCAATTCTTGTTTCTGATTGGTTGATTTCTAAGAAATGTTCTCTGAAATCGCTTGGCTAAATGAATTGAAACTTGGTAAGAAGCATGTATGGAAGGTCCTTTATGGAGATTGCTCATTTCATTTTGATCCGTTAATAAACATGGCCACCACAGGCAATTCTTGTTTATGATTGGTCGATTTCTAAGAAATGTTCTCCTCTGAAATCGCTTGGCTAAATGAATTGAAACTTGGTAGGAAGCTTCTCTATGGAGATTGCTCATTTCGTCCCAATCCGATTGCAAATATGGCCACCACAGGCAATTCTTGTTTGTAATTGGTCGATTTCTAAGAAATCTTCTCTGAAACCGCTTGGCCAAATGAACCGAAACTTGGTAGGAAGCATCTATGGAACGTCCATTATAAAGATTGCTCATTTTGTCCCGATGCAATAACAAACATGGCTGCCATAAGCCATTCTTGTTTCTGATTGGTCATATTAGTTTTTAATGCATTTGAAAAAACAAGATTGCCATCACAACATTTTTTAACACATAACCTATGGGGAAATTGAATATTAGCTTGTTTTCAGAAATCACAAACAAGATTGAACCCTTGGCCTTACTGTACACGAATGGTCTTTGGATTGTCCCATTCAAAGTTGAAATATATTATATGTAGCAGAAAGCCAAGACAGCTGTCACCACAGTGCTTTGTTTTTAACAAAAGAACATGGGAAAATTAATCTGTTGTTTTTTTTGTTTGATTTCTTCTTGATTTTATTTTTGTTTTATGATCACACTATTATAGCGGACCTTTAGCCTAATGACCACCAAAATAAATATGGTTCTTCCCCTTCCACAGGGGAATCATGTGGTCAAGTTTGGTAAAGATCCAATATACAGAACTAAAGTTATGCGGAAACGACTGTTGTCAAAAATTCTATTCATAGTAACTTTGACCTAATGACCCAAAATAAATAGGATTTTTCCCCTTCCACAGGGAAATCATGTGGTCAAGTTTGGTAAAGATCCAATATACAGAACTAAAGTTATCATGTGGAAACGACCCTGTTGTCAAAATATCTATAGAGTCAACAATTTGGGGACCATCATGTGGTCAACATATGCATTGTTCCATAATAATGGTTGTTCCTCTTTACAAATCGATGATATATTATCTCTAGACAAGTAGTATATGGGTACGGACAAAGCCACATTTGCGGAGGATCGATGAGGATCGAACCATTGCGCATGACCTGAAGTGACGTCAGTCACATGACCGGAAGTGACGCCAGTCACGTGTCATGTCCGGAAGTATGTTCTGCGCATGCGCAACCGGAAATTGCGCAATATCCGCCCTAGTGGGGCCTTTTGATCGGAAGTGACAAAGTCACGTGACCGGAAGAGGCCCTGTCCGGAAGTGGCCCTGACCGTGGACTGGAGATATGACCTGGGTGAAGACGTCTACATCACCATCAAAGCCCCTCAACTGACAATTCACATCAGGAAGTACTTCGTGCCTAATGGAGAATGGACATTGCATCCTACGAAGAGAGGAGTGACCCCGAGTCTTTACGAATGGAAAGAACTCAAAAAGACCATACCTTTATTTGAAGACAAAGAGCCAGAACTGAGGACAATAGACAATACAGGAGACTGGAGAAGATTAAATGAAAGAGACTAAAAGTGAACAATAAAATATGAAACTTGATTTCTGTGTTAGTCATAATTACACCCAAAGAGACCTCCTCCTCCTCCACCACCGCCGCCCTCCTCCTTCTCCTCTTCCCCCGCCGCCACCGCCGCCCTCCTCCCTCTATATATGTATATACATTGTTTTTCCGAATTGAGAAGAATCATCCTGAAATAGTTTTTTTTGCTAGAGACTATGCAAGTAGGGATCAAATTTACCATTTGACTCTTAGAAATACCACAGTGAGAACGCAGACACCCTTGGAGTACTACACAACCTAAATAGACATTATATGAAAATAAAAGGGGCAGATAACCAGGGCTAGTTCCAGTCACCATGCTAAATATAGGACGTGGGTGGTTAGTTCCGGTAACCATGCTAAATAAAGGACGTGGGGTTTCCTAGGGTTATAGTATGCGGACGTCGTAGAGAACACCACATGGACACTACCAAAGGGGGGTCACGTGACCTTCGGTCACTACGGATGTTGCGCAACTTCCGGTTGCGTACACTCAAGGGAACCCCGAAGGGGTCAAGTGACCTTCGGTAACCATGGTACTACTACTAAAATCAAAAGGCCCCACTAGGGCGGATATTGCGCAAGTTCCGGTTGCGCATGCACAGAACATACTTCCGGACAGGACACGTGACTGGAATCACTTCCGGTCATGTGACTGACGTCACTTCCGGTCACATTAATTCCGGTCATGCGCAATGGTTCGATCCTCATCGATCCTCCGCAAATGTGGCTTTGTCCGTACCCATATACTACTGACGGTCTACAGATTACGTCGTATTACATATAAATTAGTTCGTGTCTAATCTCGTCACCAAATAAACAATTATGAAACCACAAGCTGGATTGTTTGTATTGAGAAAGTAGTGCATTATAGATAACATTTTATTTAGACGTTACAAGTTTTGTATAACATGGATGCTTGTCAATTCTTCGAGTATATTGTTATTGGCTGTGGGGGTGTTGGTAGTGGCACGGTATATTGGCTTTCTAAAAGAGCTGGAAAAGGTAATATATACATTAGTTTAGCTGATAGTTAAACGTTACTTTAAAAATATTTTATTGTCATATTTATTGTGTATAATAAACAGCTATCACGGGGTTTCTATTTATAGAATTTACAACGGGTCGATTTACTTATTAGCTTTTATCGTTCGTATATGTTTACTGTCAACATCGCCAAGGTCACATAAATTAGTTCATTGATATACATGTATTATGCTATTTCTACGGCCACTATGACGCCGGGTAAACTGGTGCTTCTCAAGTTCACGAAACTAGTACATTGTTGTACCAGTCTAGTAGCTACTTCATAAACATTGTATCTTTACATACAACCAGTGCATATAAACTCAATAGTATTGCATATAAAATAGTGCATATGTGCAAGTTATTTATTTATTTATTGTTTGTTGCTTATTGTCGAGCGGCCAATATGGCATGCACATTTAGGAAGAGAGCAAATTGAAAAATATATAGCAATCGTACAGAAATGAGGAGGGAGAAATTGCATGGACAACCTGTGCAAGTTATTTTGACATCCGCTGGAAAAGCATAGAGAGATGAGTAGGGACGAGAACATTAGCCCTGTTAGCTGGTACACTGAGCATTTTTCTTATTGAAATATAGAAAGCGGTCTTTAAAGTGTAAAAGAGCGTGACACTCTGCAAACTCTCCCTCCAACATGGTCCACCACCAGGTTTCCGTCTTAGTACATGACAACACTCAATTGAGAAAGCATTCCATCTCCGCCACTTGGAGACATGTTGAGCAGTTATGGGTTGAAACCTTGGAACGCCAACTGTTCGAGTAGTCTAGTGCTTGTTAAGTCATGTGTACCTTATATTTAGTGCATATATAAATCATTTGATACAGTACATCTAGTGCAGTTCTTGTCGATCATCTTGTGACCCCAAAATATCAAAATGCATAAATCATGCTTCATTACCAAGGTGATGGTCACTTCATCCATTTGCCAAAAATGAAAACAAAAACAACAAAAGCTAAAGAGTTTCAACGCTCACCTCATGTATACAACCATCTGAAGATTATCATACGTCATCTTGCAAAGACTTACAGAAAACAATATTTTTCAGGAGTTCTGGGTATTGAGCAGTTCGAACTTGGTCACCACAACGGTGGATCTCAAGATAACTCCAGAATTATGTGTGTACATAATTGAATTTTTACTGAAATTGATACTGTTACCATAGAAACAATATACTAGTACTCTAAAAAAGTTATTGGTTATAATATTTGAACAACACTAAATGTAATTATAGACTTCCAGTAAAAGTTCTATTTACTACTGGGTCGATACCTCTCATGGTGGACTATTACTTACCAAGTGTATCCTCCACCCAGATGGACTATCACTTACCAAGTGTATCCTCCACCCAGGTGGACTATTACTTACCAAGTGTATCCTCCACCCAGGTGGACTATTACTTACCAAGTGTATCCTCCACCCAGGTGGACTATTACTTATCAAGTGTATCCTCCACCCAGGTGGACTATTACTTACCAAGTGTATCTTCCACCCATGTGGACTATCACTTACCAAGTGTACCCACCACCCAGGTGGACTATTACTTACCAAGTGTATCCTCCACCCAGGTGGACTATCACTTACCAAGTGCATCCTCCACCCAGGTGGACTATTACTTACCAAGTGTATCCTCCACCCAGGTGGACTATTACTTATCAATTGTATCCTCCACCCAGGTGGACTATTACTTACCAAGTGTATCCTCCACCCAGGTGGACTATTACTTATCAAGTGTATCCTCCACCCATGTGAGCTATTACTTACCAAGTGTATCCTCCACCCAGGTGGACTATTACTTATCAAGTGTATCCTCCATCCAGGTGGATTATTACTTATCAATTGTATCCTCCACCCAGGTGGACTATTATTTATCAAGTGTATCCTCCACCCAGGTGGACTATTACTTATCAAGTGTATCCTCCACCCGGGTGGACTATTACTTACCAAGTGTATCCTCCACCCAGGTGGACTATTACTTATCAAGTGTATCCTCCACCCAGGTGGACTATTACTTACCAAGTGTATCCTACACCCAGGTGGGATATTACTTATCAAGTGTATCCTCCACCCAGGTGGACTATTACTTACCAAGTGTATCCTCCACCCAGGTGGACTATGACTTACCAAGTGTATCCTCCACCCAGGTGGACTATTACTTACCAAGTGTATCCTCCACCCAGGTGAACTATTACTTACCAAGTGTATCCTCCACCCAGGTGAACTATTACTTACCAAGTGTATCCTCCACCCAGGTGGAATATTACTTATCAAGTGTATCCTCCACCCAGGTGGACTATTACTTACCAAATGTATCCTCCACCCAGATGGACTATTACTTACCAAGTGTATCCTCCACCCAGGTGGACTATTACTTACCAAGTGTATCCTCCACCCAGGTGGAATATTACTTATCAAGTGTATCCTCCACCCAGGTGGACTATTACTTAGCAAATGTATCCTCCACCCAGGTGGACTATTACTTACCAAGTGTATGCTCCACCCAGATGGACTATTACTTACCAAGTGTATCCTCCATCCAGTTGGACTATTACTTACCAAGTGTATCCTCCACCCAGGTGGACTATCACTTACCAATTGTATCCTCCACCCAGGTGGACTATTGCTTACCAAGTGTATCCTCCACCCAGTTGGACTATTACTTACCAAGTGTATCCTCCACCCAGATGGACTATCACTTACCAATTGTATCCTCCACCCAGGTGGACTATTACTTACCAAGTGTATCCTCCACCCAGATGGACTATCACTTACCAATTGTATCCTCCACCCAGATGGACTATTACTTACCAAGTGTATCCTCCACCCAGATGGACTATTACTTACCAAGTGTATGCTCCACCCAGATGGACTATTACTTACCAAGTGTATCATCCATCCAGTTGGACTATTACTTACCAAGTGTATCCTCCACCCAGGTGGACTATCACTTACCAATTGTATCCTCCACCCAGGTGGACTATTGCTTACCAAGTGTATCCTCCACCCAGTTGGACTATTACTTACCAAGTGTATCCTCCACCCAGATGGACTATCACTTACCAATTGTATCCTCCACCCAGGTGGACTATTACTTACCAAGTGTATCCTCCACCCAGATGGACTATCACTTACCAATTGTATCCTCCACCCAGATGGACTATTACTTACCAAGTGTATCCTCCACCCAGATGGACTATCACTTACCAATTGTATCCTCCACCCAGATGGACTATTACTTACCAAGTGTATCCTCCACCCAGTTGGACTATTACTTACCAAGTGTATCCTCCACCCAGGTGGACTATCACTTACCAATTGTATCCTCCACCCAGGTGGACTATTACTTACCAAGTGTATCCTCCACCCAGTTGGATTATTACTTACCAAGTGTATCCTCCACCCAGATGGACTATCACTTACCAATTGTATCCTCCACCCAGGTGGACTATTACTTACCAAGTGTATCCTCCACCCAGATGGACTATCACTTACCAATTGTATCCTCCACCCAGGTGGACTATTACTTACCAAGTGTATCCTCCACCCAGGTGGACTATCACTTACCAATAGCATCCTCCACCCAGGTGGACTATCACTTACCAAGTGTATCCTCCACCCAGGTGGACTATTACTTATCAAGTGTATCCTCCACCCAGGTGGACTATCACTTACCAATTGTATCCTCCACCCAGGTGGACTATTACTTACCAAGTGTATCCTCCACCCAGGTGGACTATCACTTACCAATTGTATCCTCCACCCAGGTGGATTATCACTTACCAATTGTATCCTCCACCCAGGTGGACTATTACTTACCAATTGTATCCTCCACCCAGGTGGACTATCACTTACCAAGTGTATCCTCCACCCAGGTGGACTATTAATGACCAATTGTATCCTCCACCCAGGTGGACTATCACTTACCAAGTGTATCCTCCACCCAGTTGGACTATCACTTACCAAGTGTATCCTCCACCCAGGTGGACTATCACTTACCAAATGTATCCTCCACCCAGGTGGACTATTACTTACCAATTGTATCCTCCACCCAGGTGGACTATCACTTACCAAGTGTATCCTCCACCCAGGTAGACTATCACTTACCAATTGTATCCTCCACCCAGGTGGACTATCACTTACCAAGTGTATCCTCCACCCAGGTGGACTATTACTTACCAATTGTATCCTCCACCCAGGTGGACTATTACTTACCAAGTGTATCCTCCACCCAGATGGACTATCACTTACCAATTGTATCCTCCACCCAGGTGGACTATCACTTACCAAGTGTATCCTCCACCCAGTTGGACTATTACTTACCAAGTGTATCCTCCACCCAGGTGGATTATTACTTACCAAGTGTATCCTCCACCCAGGTGGACTATTACTTACCAAGTGTATCTTCCACCCATGTGGACTATCACTTACCAAGTGTACCCACCACCCAGGTGGACTATTACTTACCAAGTGTATCCTCCACCCAGGTGGACTATTACTTACCAAGTGTATCCTCCACCCAGGTGGACTATCACTTACCAAGTGTATCCTCCACCCAGGTGGACTATTACTTACCAAGTGTATCCTCCACCCAGGTGGACTATTACTTATCAATTGTATCCTCCACCCAGGTGGACTATTACTTACCAAGTGTATCCTCCACCCAGGTGGACTATTACTTATCAAGTGTATCCTCCACCCATGTGGACTATTACTTACCAAGTGTATCCTCCACCCAGGTGGACTATTACTTATCAAGTGTATCCTCCATCCAGGTGGATTATTACTTATTAAGTGTATCCTCCACCCAGGTGGACTATTATTTATCAAGTGTATCCTCCACCCAGGTGGACTATTACTTATCAAGTGTATCCTCCACCCAGGTGGACTATTACTTACCAAGTGCATCCTCCACCCAGGTGGACTATTACTTATCAAGTGTATCCTCCACCCAGGTGGACTATTACTTATCAAGTGTATCCTCCACCCAGGTGGACTATTACTTACCAAGTGTATCCTCCACCCAGGTGGAATATTACTTATCAAGTGTATCCTCCACCCAGGTGGACTATTACTTACCAAATGTATCCTCCACCTAGATGGACTATTACTTACCAAGTGTATCCTCCACCCAGGTGGACTATTACTTACCAAGTGTATCCTCCACCCAGGTGGAATATTACTTATCAAGTGTATCCTCCACCCAGTTGGACTATTACTTAGGAAATGTATCCTCCACCCAGGTGGACTATTACTTACCAAGTGTATGCTCCATCCAGATGGACTATTACTTACCAAGTGTATCCTCCATCCAGTTGGACTATTACTTACCAAGTGTATCCTCCACCCAGGTGGACTATCACTTACCAATTGTATCCTCCACCCAGGTGGACTATTGCTTACCAAGTGTATCCTCCACCCAGTTGGACTATTACTTACCAAGTGTATCCTCCACCCAGATGGACTATCACTTACCAATTGTATCCTCCACCCAGGTGGACTATTACTTACCAAGTGTATCCTCCACCCAGGTGGACTATTACTTACCAATTGTATCCTCCACCCAGGTGGACTATCACTTACCAAGTGTATCCTCCACCCAGGTGGACTATTACTTACCAAGTGTATCCTCCACCCAGGTGGACTATCACTTACCAATTGTATCCTCCACCCAGGTGGACTATCACTTACCAATTGTATCCTCCACCCAGGTGGACTATTACTTACCAATTGTATCCTCCACCCAGGTGGACTATCACTTACCAAGTGTATCCTCCACCCAGGTGGACTATTAATGACCAATTGTATCCTCCACCCAGGTGGACTATTACTTATCAAGTGTATCCTCCACCCAGGTGGACTATTACTTACCAAGTGTATCCTACACCCAGGTGGGATATTACTTATCAAGTGTATCCTCCACCCAGGTGGACTATTACTTACCAAGTGTATCCTCCACCCAGGTGGACTATCACTTACCAAGTGTATCCTCCACCCAGGTGGACTATTACTTACCAAGTGTATCCTCCACCCAGGTGGACTATTACTTATCAATTGTATCCTCCACCCAGGTGGACTATTACTTACCAAGTGTATCCTCCACCCAGGTGGACTATTACTTATCAAGTGTATCCTCCACCCATGTGGACTATTACTTACCAAGTGTATCCTCCACCCAGGTGGACTATTACTTATCAAGTGTATCCTCCATCCAGGTGGATTATTACTTATTAAGTGTATCCTCCACCCAGGTGGACTATTATTTATCAAGTGTATCCTCCACCCAGGTGGACTATTACTTATCAAGTGTATCCTCCACCCAGGTGGACTATTACTTACCAAGTGCATCCTCCACCCAGGTGGACTATTACTTATCAAGTGTATCCTCCACCCAGGTGGACTATTACTTATCAAGTGTATCCTCCACCCAGGTGGACTATTACTTACCAAGTGTATCCTCCACCCAGGTGGAATATTACTTATCAAGTGTATCCTCCACCCAGGTGGACTATTACTTACCAAATGTATCCTCCACCTAGATGGACTATTACTTACCAAGTGTATCCTCCACCCAGGTGGACTATTACTTACCAAGTGTATCCTCCACCCAGGTGGAATATTACTTATCAAGTGTATCCTCCACCCAGTTGGACTATTACTTAGGAAATGTATCCTCCACCCAGGTGGACTATTACTTACCAAGTGTATCCTCCACCCAGATGGACTATTACTTAACAAGTGTATGCTCCATCCAGATGGACTATTACTTACCAAGTGTATCCTCCATCCAGTTGGACTATTACTTACCAAGTGTATCCTCCACCCAGGTGGACTATCACTTACCAATTGTATCCTCCACCCAGGTGGACTATTGCTTACCAAGTGTATCCTCCACCCAGTTGGACTATTACTTACCAAGTGTATCCTCCACCCAGATGGACTATTACTTACCAAGTGTATCCTCCACCCAGGTGGACTATGACTTACCAAGTGTATCCTCCACCCAGGTGGACTATTACTTACCAAGTGTATCCTCCACCCAGGTGAACTATTACTTACCAAGTGTATCCTCCACCCAGGTGAACTATTACTTACCAAGTGTATGCTCCACCCAGATGGACTATTACTTACCAAGTGTATCCTCCATCCAGTTGGACTATTACTTACCAAGTGTATCCTCCACCCAGGTGGACTATCACTTACCAATTGTATCCTCCACCCAGGTGGACTATTGCTTACCAAGTGTATCCTCCACCCAGTTGGACTATTACTTACCAAGTGTATCCTCCACCCAGGTGGACTATTACTTATCAATTGTATCCTCCACCCAGGTGGACTATTACTTACCAAGTGTATCCTCCACCCAGGTGGACTATTACTTATCAAGTGTATCCTCCACCCATGTGGACTATTACTTACCAAGTGTATCCTCCACCCAGGTGGACTATTACTTATCAAGTGTATCCTCCATCCAGGTGGATTATTACTTATTAAGTGTATCCTCCACCCAGGTGGACTATTATTTATCAAGTGTATCCTCCACCCAGGTGGACTATTACTTATCAAGTGTATCCTCCACCCAGGTGGACTATTACTTACCAAGTGCATCCTCCACCCAGGTGGACTATTACTTATCAAGTGTATCCTCCACCCAGGTGGACTATTACTTATCAAGTGTATCCTCCACCCAGGTGGACTATTACTTACCAAGTGTATCCTCCACCCAGGTGGAATATTACTTATCAAGTGTATCCTCCACCCAGGTGGACTATTACTTACCAAATGTATCCTCCACCTAGATGGACTATTACTTACCAAGTGTATCCTCCACCCAGGTGGACTATTACTTACCAAGTGTATCCTCCACCCAGGTGGAATATTACTTATCAAGTGTATCCTCCACCCAGTTGGACTATTACTTAGGAAATGTATCCTCCACCCAGGTGGACTATTACTTACCAAGTGTATCCTCCACCCAGATGGACTATTACTTAACAAGTGTATGCTCCATCCAGATGGACTATTACTTACCAAGTGTATCCTCCATCCAGTTGGACTATTACTTACCAAGTGTATCCTCCACCCAGGTGGACTATCACTTACCAATTGTATCCTCCACCCAGGTGGACTATTGCTTACCAAGTGTATCCTCCACCCAGTTGGACTATTACTTACCAAGTGTATCCTCCACCCAGATGGACTATCACTTACCAATTGTATCCTCCACCCAGGTGGACTATTACTTACCAAGTGTATCCTCCACCCAGGTGGACTATTACTTACCAATTGTATCCTCCACCCAGGTGGACTATCACTTACCAAGTGTATCCTCCACCCAGGTGGACTATTACTTACCAAGTGTATCTTCCACCCAGGTGGACTATCACTTACCAATTGTATCCTCCACCCAGGTGGACTATCACTTACCAATTGTATCCTCCACCCAGGTGGACTATTACTTACCAATTGTATCCTCCACCCAGGTGGACTATCACTTACCAAGTGTACCCACCACCCAGGTGGACTATTACTTACCAAGTGTATCCTCCACCCAGGTGGACTATTACTTACCAAGTGTATCCTCCACCCAGGTGGACTATCACTTACCAAGTGTATCCTCCACCCAGGTGGACTATTACTTACCAAGTGTATCCTCCACCCAGGTGGACTATTACTTATCAATTGTATCCTCCACCCAGGTGGACTATTACTTACCAAGTGTATCCTCCACCCAGGTGGACTATTACTTATCAAGTGTATCCTCCACCCATGTGGACTATTACTTACCAAGTGTATCCTCCACCCAGGTGGACTATTACTTATCAAGTGTATCCTCCATCCAGGTGGATTATTACTTATTAAGTGTATCCTCCACCCAGGTGGACTATTATTTATCAAGTGTATCCTCCACCCAGGTGGACTATTACTTATCAAGTGTATCCTCCACCCAGGTGGACTATTACTTACCAAGTGCATCCTCCACCCAGGTGGACTATTACTTATCAAGTGTATCCTCCACCCAGGTGGACTATTACTTATCAAGTGTATCCTCCACCCAGGTGGACTATTACTTACCAAGTGTATCCTCCACCCAGGTGGAATATTACTTATCAAGTGTATCCTCCACCCAGGTGGACTATTACTTACCAAATGTATCCTCCACCTAGATGGACTATTACTTACCAAGTGTATCCTCCACCCAGGTGGACTATTACTTACCAAGTGTATCCTCCACCCAGGTGGAATATTACTTATCAAGTGTATCCTCCACCCAGTTGGACTATTACTTAGGAAATGTATCCTCCACCCAGGTGGACTATTACTTACCAAGTGTATCCTCCACCCAGATGGACTATTACTTAACAAGTGTATGCTCCATCCAGATGGACTATTACTTACCAAGTGTATCCTCCATCCAGTTGGACTATTACTTACCAAGTGTATCCTCCACCCAGGTGGACTATCACTTACCAATTGTATCCTCCACCCAGGTGGACTATTGCTTACCAAGTGTATCCTCCACCCAGTTGGACTATTACTTACCAAGTGTATCCTCCACCCAGATGGACTATCACTTACCAATTGTATCCTCCACCCAGGTGGACTATTACTTACCAAGTGTATCCTCCACCCAGGTGGACTATTACTTACCAATTGTATCCTCCACCCAGGTGGACTATCACTTACCAAGTGTATCCTCCACCCAGGTGGACTATTACTTACCAAGTGTATCCTCCACCCAGGTGGACTATCACTTACCAATTGTATCCTCCACCCAGGTGGACTATCACTTACCAATTGTATCCTCCACCCAGGTGGACTATTACTTACCAATTGTATCCTCCACCCAGGTGGACTATCACTTACCAAGTGTATCCTCCACCCAGGTGGACTATTAATGACCAATTGTATCCTCCACCCAGGTGGACTATTACTTATCAAGTGTATCCTCCACCCAGGTGGACTATTACTTACCAAGTGTATCCTACACCCAGGTGGGATATTACTTATCAAGTGTATCCTCCACCCAGGTGGACTATTACTTACCAAGTGTATCCTCCACCCAGGTGGACTATCACTTACCAAGTGTATCCTCCACCCAGGTGGACTATTACTTACCAAGTGTATCCTCCACCCAGGTGGACTATTACTTATCAATTGTATCCTCCACCCAGGTGGACTATTACTTACCAAGTGTATCCTCCACCCAGGTGGACTATTACTTATCAAGTGTATCCTCCACCCATGTGGACTATTACTTACCAAGTGTATCCTCCACCCAGGTGGACTATTACTTATCAAGTGTATCCTCCATCCAGGTGGATTATTACTTATTAAGTGTATCCTCCACCCAGGTGGACTATTATTTATCAAGTGTATCCTCCACCCAGGTGGACTATTACTTATCAAGTGTATCCTCCACCCAGGTGGACTATTACTTACCAAGTGCATCCTCCACCCAGGTGGACTATTACTTATCAAGTGTATCCTCCACCCAGGTGGACTATTACTTATCAAGTGTATCCTCCACCCAGGTGGACTATTACTTACCAAGTGTATCCTCCACCCAGGTGGAATATTACTTATCAAGTGTATCCTCCACCCAGGTGGACTATTACTTACCAAATGTATCCTCCACCTAGATGGACTATTACTTACCAAGTGTATCCTCCACCCAGGTGGACTATTACTTACCAAGTGTATCCTCCACCCAGGTGGAATATTACTTATCAAGTGTATCCTCCACCCAGTTGGACTATTACTTAGGAAATGTATCCTCCACCCAGGTGGACTATTACTTACCAAGTGTATCCTCCACCCAGATGGACTATTACTTAACAAGTGTATGCTCCATCCAGATGGACTATTACTTACCAAGTGTATCCTCCATCCAGTTGGACTATTACTTACCAAGTGTATCCTCCACCCAGGTGGACTATCACTTACCAATTGTATCCTCCACCCAGGTGGACTATTGCTTACCAAGTGTATCCTCCACCCAGTTGGACTATTACTTACCAAGTGTATCCTCCACCCAGATGGACTATTACTTACCAAGTGTATCCTCCACCCAGGTGGACTATGACTTACCAAGTGTATCCTCCACCCAGGTGGACTATTACTTACCAAGTGTATCCTCCACCCAGGTGAACTATTACTTACCAAGTGTATCCTCCACCCAGGTGAACTATTACTTACCAAGTGTATGCTCCACCCAGATGGACTATTACTTACCAAGTGTATCCTCCATCCAGTTGGACTATTACTTACCAAGTGTATCCTCCACCCAGGTGGACTATCACTTACCAATTGTATCCTCCACCCAGGTGGACTATTGCTTACCAAGTGTATCCTCCACCCAGTTGGACTATTACTTACCAAGTGTATCCTCCACCCAGGTGGACTATTACTTATCAATTGTATCCTCCACCCAGGTGGACTATTACTTACCAAGTGTATCCTCCACCCAGGTGGACTATTACTTATCAAGTGTATCCTCCACCCATGTGGACTATTACTTACCAAGTGTATCCTCCACCCAGGTGGACTATTACTTATCAAGTGTATCCTCCATCCAGGTGGATTATTACTTATTAAGTGTATCCTCCACCCAGGTGGACTATTATTTATCAAGTGTATCCTCCACCCAGGTGGACTATTACTTATCAAGTGTATCCTCCACCCAGGTGGACTATTACTTACCAAGTGCATCCTCCACCCAGGTGGACTATTACTTATCAAGTGTATCCTCCACCCAGGTGGACTATTACTTATCAAGTGTATCCTCCACCCAGGTGGACTATTACTTACCAAGTGTATCCTCCACCCAGGTGGAATATTACTTATCAAGTGTATCCTCCACCCAGGTGGACTATTACTTACCAAATGTATCCTCCACCTAGATGGACTATTACTTACCAAGTGTATCCTCCACCCAGGTGGACTATTACTTACCAAGTGTATCCTCCACCCAGGTGGAATATTACTTATCAAGTGTATCCTCCACCCAGTTGGACTATTACTTAGGAAATGTATCCTCCACCCAGGTGGACTATTACTTACCAAGTGTATCCTCCACCCAGATGGACTATTACTTAACAAGTGTATGCTCCATCCAGATGGACTATTACTTACCAAGTGTATCCTCCATCCAGTTGGACTATTACTTACCAAGTGTATCCTCCACCCAGGTGGACTATCACTTACCAATTGTATCCTCCACCCAGGTGGACTATTGCTTACCAAGTGTATCCTCCACCCAGTTGGACTATTACTTACCAAGTGTATCCTCCACCCAGATGGACTATCACTTACCAATTGTATCCTCCACCCAGGTGGACTATTACTTACCAAGTGTATCCTCCACCCAGGTGGACTATTACTTACCAATTGTATCCTCCACCCAGGTGGACTATCACTTACCAAGTGTATCCTCCACCCAGGTGGACTATTACTTACCAAGTGTATCTTCCACCCAGGTGGACTATCACTTACCAATTGTATCCTCCACCCAGGTGGACTATCACTTACCAATTGTATCCTCCACCCAGGTGGACTATTACTTACCAATTGTATCCTCCACCCAGGTGGACTATCACTTACCAAGTGTATCCTCCACCCAGGTGAACTATTAATGACCAATTGTATCCTCCACCCAGGTGGACTATTACTTATCAAGTGTATCCTCCACCCATGTGGACTATTACTTACCAAGTGTATCCTACACCCAGGTGGGATATTACTTATCAAGTGTATCCTCCACCCAGGTGGACTATTACTTACCAAGTGTATCCTCCACCCAGGTGGACTATTACTTACCAAGTGTATCCTCCACCCAGGTGGACTATTACTTACCAAGTGTATCCTCCACCCAGGTGAACTATTACTTATCAAGTGTATCCTCCACCCAGGTGGACTATTACTTACCAAGTGTATCCTCCACCCAGGTGGAATATTACTTATCAAGTGTATCCTCCACCCAGGTGGACTATTACTTACCAAATGTATCCTCCACCCAGATGGACTATTACTTACCAAGTGTATCCTCCACCCAGGTGGACTATTACTTACCAGGTGTATCCTCCACCCAGGTGGAATATTACTTATCAAGTGTATCCTCCACCCAGGTGGACTATTACTTAGCAAATGTATCCTCCACCCAGGTGGACTATTACTTACCAAGTGTATGCTCCACCCAGATGGATTATTACTTACCAAGTGTATCCTCCATCCAGTTGGACTATTACTTACCAAGTGTATCCTCCACCCAGGTGGACTATCACTTACCAATTGTATCCTCCACCCAGGTGGACTATTGCTTACCAAGTGTATCCTCCACCCAGTTGGACTATTACTTACCAAGTGTATCCTCCACCCAGATGGACTATCACTTACCAATTGTATCCTCCACCCAGGTGGACTATTACTTACCAAGTGTATCCTCCACCCAGATGGACTATCACTTACCAATTGTATCCTCCACCCAGATGGACTATTACTTACCAAGTGTATCCTCCACCCAGATGGACTATTACTTACCAAGTGTATCCTCCACCCAGATGGACTATTACTTACCAAGTGTATCATCCATCCAGTTGGACTATTACTTACCAAGTGTATCCTCCACCCAGGTGGACTATCACTTACCAATTGTATCCTCCACCCAAGTGGACTATTACTTACCAAGTGTATCCACCACCCAGATGGACTATCACTTACCAATTGTATCCTCCACCCAGATGGACTATTACTTACCAAGTGTATCCTCCACCCAGATGGACTATCACTTACCAATTGTATCCTCCACCCAGATGGACTATTACTTACCAAGTGTATCCTCCACCCAGTTGGACTATTACTTACCAAGTGTATCCTCCACCCAGATGGACTATCACTTACCAATTGTATCCTCCACCCAGGTGGACTATTACTTACCAAGTGTATCCTCCACCCAGATGGACTATCACTTACCAATTGTATCCTCCACCCAGGTGGACTATTACTTACCAAGTGTATCCTCCACCCAGGTGGACTATCATTTACCAATTGCATCCTCCACCCAGGTGGACTATCACTTACCAAGTGTATCCTCCACCCAGGTGGACTATTACTTATCAAGTGTATCCTCCACCCAGGTGGACTATCACTTACCAATTGTATCCTCCACCCAGGTGGACTATTACTTACCAAGTGTATCCTCCACCCAGGTGGACTATCACTTACCAATTGTATCCTCCACCCAGGTGGATTATCACTTACCAATTGTATCCTCCACCCAGGTGGACTATTACTTACCAATTGTATCCTCCACCCAGGTGGACTATCACTTACCAAGTGTATCCTCCACCCAGGTGGACTATTAATGACCAATTGTATCCTCCACCCAGGTAGACTATCACTTACCAAGTGTATCCTCCACCCAGTTGGACTATCACTTACCAAGTGTATCCTCCACCCAGGTGGACTATCACTTACCAAATGTATCCTCCACCCAGGTGGACTATTACTTACCAATTGTATCCTCCACCCAGGTGGACTATCACTTACCAAGAGTATCCTCCACCCAGGTAGACTATCACTTACCAATTGTATCCTCCACCCAGGTGGACTATCACTTACCAAGTGTATCCTCCACCCAGGTGGACTATTACTTACCAATTGTATCCTCCACCCAGGAGGACTATTACTTACCAAGTGTATCCTCCACCCAGATGGACTATCACTTACCAATTGTATCCTCCACCCAGGTGGACTATCACTTACCAAGTGTATCCTCCACCCAGTTGGACTATTACTTACCAAGTGTATCCTCCACCCAGGTGGACTATTACTTACCAAGTGTATCCTCCACCCAGGTGGACTATTACTTACCAAGTGTATCTTCCACCCATGTGGACTATCACTTACCAAGTGTACCCACCACCCAGGTGGACTATTACTTACCAAGTGTATCCTCCACCCAGGTGGACTATTACTTACCAAGTGTATCCTCCACCCAGGTGGACTATCACTTACCAAGTGTATCCTCCACCCAGGTGGACTATTACTTACCAAGTGTATCCTCCACCCAGGTGGACTATTACTTATCAATTGTATCCTCCACCCAGGTGGACTATTACTTACCAAGTGTATCCTCCACCCAGGTGGACTATTACTTATCAAGTGTATCCTCCACCCATGTGGACTATTACTTACCAAGTGTATCCTCCACCCAGGTGGACTATTACTTATCAAGTGTATCCTCCATCCAGGTGGATTATTACTTATTAAGTGTATCCTCCACCCAGGTGGACTATTATTTATCAAGTGTATCCTCCACCCAGGTGGACTATTACTTATCAAGTGTATCCTCCACCCAGGTGGACTATTACTTACCAAGTGCATCCTCCACCCAGGTGGACTATTACTTATCAAGTGTATCCTCCACCCAGGTGGACTATTACTTATCAAGTGTATCCTCCACCCAGGTGGACTATTACTTACCAAGTGTATCCTCCACCCAGGTGGAATATTACTTATCAAGTGTATCCTCCACCCAGGTGGACTATCACTTACCAAGTGTATCCTCCACCCAGGTAGACTATCACTTACCAATTGTATCCTCCACCCAGGTGGACTATCACTTACCAAGTGTATCCTCCACCCAGGTGGACTATTACTTACCAATTGTATCCTCCACCCAGGTGGACTATTACGTACCAAGTGTATCCTCTACCCAGATGGACTATCACTTACCAATTGTATCCTCCACCCAGGTGGACAATCACTTACCAAGTGTATCCTCCACCCAGTTGGACTATTACTTACCAAGTGTATCCTCCACCCAGGTGGACTATTACTTACCAAGTGTATCCTCCACCCAGGTGGACTATTACTTACCAAGTGTATCTTCCACCCATGTGGACTATCACTTACCAAGTGTACCCACCACCCAGGTGGACTATTACTTACCAAGTGTATCCTCCACCCAGGTGGACTATTACTTACCAATTGTATCCTCCACCCAGGTGGACTATTACGTACCAAGTGTATCCTCTACCCAGATGGACTATCACTTACCAATTGTATCCTCCACCCAGGTGGACAATCACTTACCAAGTGTATCCTCCACCCAGTTGGACTATTACTTACCAAGTGTATCCTCCACCCAGGTGGACTATTACTTACCAAGTGTATCCTCCACCCAGGTGGACTATTACTTACCAAGTGTATCTTCCACCCATGTGGACTATCACTTACCAAGTGTACCCACCACCCAGGTGGACTATTACTTACCAAGTGTATCCTCCACCCAGGTGGACTATTACTTACCAAGTGTATCCTCCACCCAGGTGGACTATCACTTACCAAGTGTATCCTCCACCCAGGTGGACTATCACTTACCAAGTGTATCCTCCACCCAGGTGGACTATTACTTACCAAGTGTATCCTCCACCCAGGTGGACTATTACTTATCAATTGTATCCTCCACCCAGGTGGACTATTACTTACCAAGTGTATCCTCCACCCAGGTGGACTATTACTTATCAAGTGTATCCTCCACCCATGTGGACTATTACTTACCAAGTGTATCCTCCACCCAGGTGGACTATTACTTATCAAGTGTATCCTCCATCCAGGTGGATTATTACTTATTAAGTGTATCCTCCACCCAGGTGGACTATTATTTATCAAGTGTATCCTCCACCCAGGTGGACTATTACTTATCAAGTGTATCCTCCACCCAGGTGGACTATTACTTACCAAGTGCATCCTCCACCCAGGTGGACTATTACTTATCAAGTGTATCCTCCACCCAGGTGGACTATTACTTATCAAGTGTATCCTCCACCCAGGTGGACTATTACTTACCAATTGTATCCTCCACCCAGGTGGACTATTACGTACCAAGTGTATCCTCTACCCAGATGGACTATCACTTACCAATTGTATCCTCCACCCAGGTGGACAATCACTTACCAAGTGTATCCTCCACCCAGTTGGACTATTACTTACCAAGTGTATCCTCCACCCAGGTGGACTATTACTTACCAAGTGTATCCTCCACCCAGGTGGACTATTACTTACCAAGTGTATCTTCCACCCATGTGGACTATCACTTACCAAGTGTACCCACCACCCAGGTGGACTATTACTTACCAAGTGTATCCTCCACCCAGGTGGACTATTACTTACCAAGTGTATCCTCCACCCAGGTGGACTATCACTTACCAAGTGTATCCTCCACCCAGGTGGACTATCACTTACCAAGTGTATCCTCCACCCAGGTGGACTATTACTTACCAAGTGTATCCTCCACCCAGGTGGACTATTACTTATCAATTGTATCCTCCACCCAGGTGGACTATTACTTACCAAGTGTATCCTCCACCCAGGTGGACTATTACTTATCAAGTGTATCCTCCACCCATGTGGACTATTACTTACCAAGTGTATCCTCCACCCAGGTGGACTATTACTTATCAAGTGTATCCTCCATCCAGGTGGATTATTACTTATTAAGTGTATCCTCCACCCAGGTGGACTATCACTTACCAATTGTATCCTCCACCCAGGTGGATTATCACTTACCAATTGTATCCTCCACCCAGGTGGACTATTACTTACCAATTGTATCCTCCACCCAGGTGGACTATCACTTACCAAGTGTATCCTCCACCCAGGTGGACTATTAATGACCAATTGTATCCTCCACCCAGGTAGACTATCACTTACCAAGTGTATCCTCCACCCAGTTGGACTATCACTTACCAAGTGTATCCTCCACCCAGGTGGACTATCACTTACCAAATGTATCCTCCACCCAGGTGGACTATTACTTACCAATTGTATCCTCCACCCAGGTGGACTATCACTTACCAAGAGTATCCTCCACCCAGGTAGACTATCACTTACCAATTGTATCCTCCACCCAGGTGGACTATCACTTACCAAGTGTATCCTCCACCCAGGTGGACTATTACTTACCAATTGTATCCTCCACCCAGGAGGACTATTACTTACCAAGTGTATCCTCCACCCAGATGGACTATCACTTACCAATTGTATCCTCCACCCAGGTGGACTATCACTTACCAAGTGTATCCTCCACCCAGTTGGACTATTACTTACCAAGTGTATCCTCCACCCAGGTGGACTATTACTTACCAAGTGTATCCTCCACCCAGGTGGACTATTACTTACCAAGTGTATCTTCCACCCATGTGGACTATCACTTACCAAGTGTACCCACCACCCAGGTGGACTATTACTTACCAAGTGTATCCTCCACCCAGGTGGACTATTACTTACCAAGTGTATCCTCCACCCAGGTGGACTATCACTTACCAAGTGTATCCTCCACCCAGGTGGACTATTACTTACCAAGTGTATCCTCCACCCAGGTGGACTATTACTTATCAATTGTATCCTCCACCCAGGTGGACTATTACTTACCAAGTGTATCCTCCACCCAGGTGGACTATTACTTATCAAGTGTATCCTCCACCCATGTGGACTATTACTTACCAAGTGTATCCTCCACCCAGGTGGACTATTACTTATCAAGTGTATCCTCCATCCAGGTGGATTATTACTTATTAAGTGTATCCTCCACCCAGGTGGACTATTATTTATCAAGTGTATCCTCCACCCAGGTGGACTATTACTTATCAAGTGTATCCTCCACCCAGGTGGACTATTACTTACCAAGTGCATCCTCCACCCAGGTGGACTATTACTTATCAAGTGTATCCTCCACCCAGGTGGACTATTACTTATCAAGTGTATCCTCCACCCAGGTGGACTATTACTTACCAAGTGTATCCTCCACCCAGGTGGAATATTACTTATCAAGTGTATCCTCCACCCAGGTGGACTATCACTTACCAAGTGTATCCTCCACCCAGGTAGACTATCACTTACCAATTGTATCCTCCACCCAGGTGGACTATCACTTACCAAGTGTATCCTCCACCCAGGTGGACTATTACTTACCAATTGTATCCTCCACCCAGGTGGACTATTACGTACCAAGTGTATCCTCTACCCAGATGGACTATCACTTACCAATTGTATCCTCCACCCAGGTGGACAATCACTTACCAAGTGTATCCTCCACCCAGTTGGACTATTACTTACCAAGTGTATCCTCCACCCAGGTGGACTATTACTTACCAAGTGTATCCTCCACCCAGGTGGACTATTACTTACCAAGTGTATCTTCCACCCATGTGGACTATCACTTACCAAGTGTACCCACCACCCAGGTGGACTATTACTTACCAAGTGTATCCTCCACCCAGGTGGACTATTACTTACCAAGTGTATCCTCCACCCAGGTGGACTATCACTTACCAAGTGTATCCTCCACCCAGGTGGACTATCACTTACCAAGTGTATCCTCCACCCAGGTGGACTATTACTTACCAAGTGTATCCTCCACCCAGGTGGACTATTACTTATCAATTGTATCCTCCACCCAGGTGGACTATTACTTACCAAGTGTATCCTCCACCCAGGTGGACTATTACTTATCAAGTGTATCCTCCACCCATGTGGACTATTACTTACCAAGTGTATCCTCCACCCAGGTGGACTATTACTTATCAAGTGTATCCTCCATCCAGGTGGATTATTACTTATTAAGTGTATCCTCCACCCAGGTGGACTATTATTTATCAAGTGTATCCTCCACCCAGGTGGACTATTACTTATCAAGTGTATCCTCCACCCAGGTGGACTATTACTTACCAAGTGCATCCTCCACCCAGGTGGACTATTACTTATCAAGTGTATCCTCCACCCAGGTGGACTATTACTTATCAAGTGTATCCTCCACCCAGGTGGACTATTACTTACCAAGTGCATCCTCCACCCAGGTGGACTATTACTTACCAAGTGTATCCCCCACCCAGGTGGAATATTACTTATCAAGTGTATCCTCCACCCAGTTGGACTATTACTTAGCAAATGTATCCTCCACCCAGGTGAACTATTACTTACCAAGTGTATCCTCCACCCAGATGGACTATTACTTAACAAGTGTATGCTCCATCCAGATGGACTATTACTTACCAAGTGTATCCTCCATCCAGTTGGACTATTACTTACCAAGTGTATCCTCCACCCAGGTGGACTATCACTTACCAATTGTATCCTCCACCCAGGTGGACTATTGCTTACCAAGTGTATCCTCCACCCAGTTGGACTATTACTTACCAAGTGTATCCTCCACCCAGATGGACTATCACTTACCAATTGTATCCTCCACCCAGGTGGACTATTACTTACCAAGTGTATCCTCCACCCAGGTGGACTATTACTTACCAATTGTATCCTCCACCCAGGTGGACTATCACTTACCAAGTGTATCCTCCACCCAGGTGGACTATTACTTACCAAGTGTATCCTCCACCCAGGTGGACTATCACTTACCAAGTGTATCCTCCACCCAGGTGGACTATCACTTACCAATTGTATCCTCCACCCAGGTGGACTATTACTTACCAATTGTATCCTCCACCCAGGTGGACTATCACTTACCAAGTGTATCCTCCACCCAGGTGGACTATTAATGACCAATTGTATCCTCCACCCAGGTGGACTATCACTTACCAAGTGTATCCTCCACCCAGTTGGACTATTACTTACCAAGTGTATCCTCCACCCAGGTGGACTATCACTTACCAATTGTATCCTCCACCCAGGTGGACTATCACTTACCAATTGTATCCTCCACCCAGGTGGACTATTACTTACCAATTGTATCCTCCACCCAGGTGGACTATCACTTACCAAGTGTATCCTCCACCCAGGTGGACTATTAATGACCAATTGTATCCTCCACCCAGGTGGACTATCACTTACCAAGTGTATCCTCCACCCAGTTGGACTATCACTTACCAAGTGTATCCTCCACCCAGGTGGACTATCACTTACCAAATGTATCCTCCACCCAGGTGGACTATTACTTACCAATTGTATCCTCCACCCAGGTGGACTATCACTTACCAAGTGTATCCTCCACCCAGGTGGACTATCACTTACCAATTGTATCCTCCACCCAGGTGGACTTTCACTTACCAAGTGTATCCTCCACCCAGGTGGACTATTACTTACCAATTGTATCCTCCACCCAGGTGGACTATTACTTACCAAGTGTATCCTCCACCCAGATGGACTATCACTTACCAATTGTATCCTCCACCCAGGTGGACTATCACTTACCAAGTGTATCCTCCACCCAGTTGGACTATTACTTACCAAGTGTATCCTCCACCCAGGTGGACTATTACTTACCAAGTGTATCCTCCACCCAGGTGGACTATTACTTACCAAGTGTATCCTCCACCCAGGTGGACTATTACTTATCAAGTGTATCCTCCATCCAGGTGGATTATTACTTATTAAGTGTATCCTCCACCCAGGTGGACTATTATTTATCAAGTGTATCCTCCACCCAGGTGGACTATTACTTATCAAGTGTATCCTCCACCCAGGTGGACTATTACTTACCAAGTGCATCCTCCACCCAGGTGGACTATTACTTATCAAGTGTATCCTCCACCCAGATGGACTATCACTTACCAAGTGTATCCTACACCCAGGTGGAATATTACTTATCAAGTGTATCCTCCACCCAGGTGGACTATTACTTACCAAGTGTATCCTCCACCCAGGTGGACTATTACTTACCAAGTGTATCCTCCACCCAGGTGGACTATTACTTACCAAGTGTATCCTCCACCCAGGTGAACTATTACTTATCAAGTGTATCCTCCACCCAGGTGGACTATTACTTACCAAGTGTATCCTCCACCCAGGTGGAATATTACTTATCAAGTGTATCCTCCACCCAGGTGGACTATTACTTACCAAATGTATCCTCCACCTAGATGGACTATTTCTTACCAAGTGTATTCTCCACCCAGGTGGACTATTACTTACCAAGTGTATCCTCCACCCAGGTGGAATATTACTTATCAAGTGTATCCTCCACCCAGTTGGACTATTACTTAGCAAATGTATCCTCCACCCAGGTGGACTATTACTTACCAAGTGTATCCTCCACCCAGATGGACTATTACTTAACAAGTGTATGCTCCACCCAGATGGACTATTACTTACCAAGTGTATCCTCCATCCAGTTGGACTATTACTTACCAAGTGTATCCTCCACCCAGGTGGACTATCACTTACCAATTGTATCCTCCACCCAGGTGGACTATTGCTTACCAAGTGTATCCTCCACCCAGTTGGACTATTACTTACCAAGTGTATCCTCCACCCAGAAGGACTATCACTTACCAATTGTATCCTCCACCCAGGTGGACTATTACTTACCAAGTGTATCCTCCACCCAGATGGACTATCACTTACCAATTGTATCCTCCACCCAGATGGACTATTACTTACCAAGTGTATCCTCCACCCAGATGGACTATCACTTACCAATTGTATCCTCCACCCAGATGGACTATTACTTACCAAGTGTATCCTCCACCCAGTTGGACTATTACTTACCAAGTGTATCCTCCACCCAGGTGGACTATCACTTACCAATTGTATCCTCCACCCAGGTGGACTATTACTTACCAAGTGTATCGTCCACCCTGTTGGACTATTACTTACCAAGTGTATCCTCCACCCAGATGGACTATCACTTACCAATTGTATCCTCCACTCAGGTGGACCATTACTTACCAAGTGTATCCTCCACCCAGATGGACTATCACTTACCAATTGTATCCTCCACCCAGGTGGACTATTACTTACCAAGTGTATCCTCCATCCAGGTGGACTATCACTTACCAATTGCATCCTCCACCCAGGTGGACTATCACTTACCAAGTGTATCCTCCACCCAGGTGGACTATTACTTACCAAGTGTATCCTCCACCCAGGTGGACTATCACTTACCAATTGTATCCTCCACCCAGGTGGACTATTACTTACCAAGTGTATCCTCCACCCAGGTGGACTATCACTTACCAATTGTATCCTCCACCCAGGTGGACTATCACTTACCAATTGTATCCTCCACCCAGGTGGACTATTACTTACCAATTGTATCTTCCACCCAGGTGGACTATCACTTACCAAGTGTATCCTCCACCCAGGTGGACTATTACTTACCAATTGTATCCTCCACCCAGGTGGACTATCACTTACCAAGTGTATCCTCCACCCAGTTGGACTATCACTTACCAAGTGTATCCTCCACCCAGGTGGACTATCACTTACCAAATGTATCCTCCACCCAGGTGGACTATTACTTACCAATTGTATCCTCCACCCAGGTGGACTATCACTTACCAAGTGTATCCTCCACCCAGGTGGACTATCACTTACCAATTGTATCCTCCACCCAGGTGGACTATCACTTACCAAGTGTATCCTCCACCCAGGTGGACTATTACTTACCAATTGTATCCTCCACCCAGATGGACTATCACTTACCAATTGTATCCTCCACCCAGGTGGACTATCACTTACCAATTGTATCCTCCACCCAGGTGGACTATTACTTACCAAGTGTATCCTCCACCCAGGTGGACTATCACTTACCAATTGTATCCTCCACCCAGGTGGACTATCACTTACCAAGTGTATCCTCCACCCAGGTGGACTATTACTTACCAAGTGCATCCTCCACCCAGATGGACTATCACTTACCAATTGTATCCTCCACCCATGTGGACTATCACTTACCAATTGTATCCTCCACCCAGGTGGACTATCACTTACCAATTGTATCCTCCACCCAGGTGGACTATTACTTACCAATTGTATCCTCCACCCAGGTGGACTATCACTTACCAAGTGTATCCTCCACCCAGGTGGACTATTACTTACCAAGTGTATCCTCCACCCAGGTGGACTATCACTTACCAAGTGTATCCTCCACCCAGGTGGACTATCACTTACCAAGTGTATCCTCCACCCAGGTGGACTATCACTTACCAAGTGTATCCTCCACCCAGGTGGACTATTACTTACCAATTGTATCCTCCACCCAGGTGGACTATCACTTACCAAGTGTATCCTCCACCCAGGTGGACTATCACTTACCAAGTGTATCCTCCACCCAAGTGGACTATCACTTACCAAGTGTATCCTCCACCCAAGTGGACTATTACTTACCAATTGTATCCTCCACCCAGGTGGACTATCACTTACCAAGTGTATCCTCCACCCAGGTGGACTATCACTTACCAATTGTATCCTCCACCCAGGTGGACTATCACTTACCAAGTGTATCCTCTACGCAGGTGGACTATTACTTCCCAAGTGTATCCTCCACCCAGGTGGACTATCATTTACCAATTGTATCCTCCACCCAGGTGGACTATCACTTACCAAGTGTATCCTCCACCCAGGTGGACTATCACTTACCAATTGTATCCTCCACACAGGTGGACTATCACTTACCAAGTGTATCCTCCACCCAGGTGGACTATTACTTACCAATTGTATCCTCCACCCAGGTGGACTATCACTTACCAATTGTATCCTCCACCCAGGTGGACTATCACTTACCAATTGTATCCTCCACCCAGGTGGACTATCATTTACCAATTGTATCCTCCACCCAGGTGGACTATTACTTACCAAGTGTATCCTCCACCCAGGTGGACTATCACTTACCAAGTGTATCCTCCACCCAGGTGGACTATCACTTACCAAGTGTATCCTCCACCCAGGTGGACTATTACTTACTAATTGTATCCTCCACCCAGGTGGACTATCACTTACCAATTGTATCCTCCACCCAGGTGGACTATCACTTACCAATTGTATCCTCCACCCAGGTGGACTATTACTTACCAAGTGTATCCTCCACCCAGGTGGACTATCACTTACCAAGTGTATCCTCTACCCAGGTGGACTATTACTTACCAATTATATCCTCCACCCAGGTGGACTATCACTTACCAATTGTATCCTCCACCCAGGTGGACTATCACTTACCAATTGTATCCTCCACCCAGGTGGACTATTACTTACCAAGTGTATCCTCCACCCAGGTGGACTATCACTTACCAAGTGTATCCTCCACCCAGGTGGACTATCACTTACCAAGTGTATCCTCCACCCAGGTGGACTATCACTTACCAATTGTATCCTCCACCCAGGTGGACTATCACTTACCAATTGTATCCTCCACCCAGGTGGACTATCACTTACCAATTGTATCCTCCACCCAGGTGGACTATTACTTACCAAGTGTATCCTCCACCCAGGTGGACTATCACTTACCAAGTGTATCCTCCACCCAGGTGGACTATCACTTACCAAGTGTATCCTCCACCCAGGTGGACTATCACTTACCAAGTGTATCCTCCACCCAGGTGGACTATTACTTACCAAGTGTATCCTCCACCCAGATGGACTATCACTTACCAATTGTATCCTCCACCCATGTGGACTATCACTTACCAATTGTATCCTCCACCCAGGTGGACTATCACTTACCAATTGTATCCTCCACCCAGGTGGACTATTACTTACCAAGTGTATCCTCCACCCAGGTGGATTATCACTTACCAAGTGTATCCTCCACCCAGGTGGACTATCACTTACCAAGTGTATCCTCCACCCAGGTGGACTATCACTTACCAAGTGTATCCTCCACCCAGGTGGACTATCACTTACCAAGTGCATCCTCCACCCAGGTGGACTATTACTTACCAATTGTATCCTCCACCCAGGTGGACTATCACTTACCAAGTGTATCCTCCACCAAGGTGGACTATCACTTACCAAGTGTATCCTCCACCCAGGTGGACTATTACTTACCAAGTGTATCCTCCACCCAGGTGGACTATTACTTACCAATTGTATCCTCCACCCAGGTGGACTATCACTTACCAAGTGTATCCTCCACCCAGGTGGACTATCACTTACCAATTGTATCCTCCACCCAGGTGGACTATCACTTACCAAGTGTATCCTCCACCCAGGTGGACTATCACTTACCAAGTGTATCCTCCACCCAGGTGGACTATCACTTACCAATTGTATCCTCCACACAGGTGGACTATCACTTACCAAGTGTATCCTCCACCCAGGTGGACTATCACTTACCAATTGTATCCTCCACACAGGTGGACTATCACTTACCAAGTGTATCCTCCACCCAGGTGGACTATTACTTACCAATTGTATCCTCCACCCAGGTGGACTATCACTTACCAATTGTATCCTCCACCCAGGTGGACTATCACTTACCAATTGTATCCTCCACCCAGGTGGACTATCACTTACCAATTGTATCCTCCACCCAGGTGGACTATTACTTACCAAGTGTATCCTCCACCCAGGTGGACTATCACTTACCAAGTGTATCCTCCACCCAGGTGGACTATCACTTACCAAGTGTATCCTCCATCCAGGTGGACTATTACTTACTAATTGTATCCTCCACCCAGGTGGACTATCACTTACCAATTGTATCCTCCACCCAGGTGGATTATCACTTACCAATTGTATCCTCCACCCAGGTGGACTATTACTTACCAAGTGTATCCTCCACCCAGGTGGACTATCACTTACCAAGTGTATCCTCTACCCAGGTGGACTATTGCTTACCAATTATATCCTCCACCCAGGTGGACTATCACTTACCAATTGTATCCTCCACCCAGGTGGACTATTACTTACCAAGTGTATCCTCCACCCAGGTGGACTATCACTTACCAAGTGTATCCTCCACCCAGGTGGACTATCACTTACCAAGTGTATCCTCCATCCAGGTGGACTATCACTTACCAAGTGTATCCTCCACCCAGGTGGACTATCACTTACCAAGTGTATCCTCCATCCAGGTGGACATTCACTTACCAAGTGTATCCTCCACCCAGGTGGACTATTACTTAGCAATTGTATCCTCCACCCAGGTGGACTATCACTTACCAAGTGTATCCTCCACCAAGGTGGACTATCACTTACAAAGTGTATCATCCACCCAGGTGGACTATCACTTACCAAGTGTATCCTCCACCCAGGTGGACTATTACTTACCAATTGTATCCTCCACCCAGGTGGACTATCACTTACCAAGTGTATCCTCCACCCAGGTGGACTATCACTTACCAATTGTATCCTCCACCCAGGTGGACTATCACTTACCAAGTGTATCCTCTACGCAGGTGGACTATTACTTCCCAAGTGTATCCTCCACCCAGGTGGACTATCACTTACCAAGTGTATCCTCCACCCAGGTGGACTATCACTTACTAATTGTATCCTCCACACAGGTGGACTATCACTTACTAATTGTATCCTCCACACAGGTGGACTATCACTTACCAAGTGTATCCTCCACCCAGGTGGACTATTACTTACCAATTGTATCCTCCACCCAGGTGGACTATCACTTACCAATTGTATCCTCCACCCAGGTGGACTATCACTTACCAATTGTATCCTCCACCCAGGTGGACTATTACTTACCAAGTGTATCCTCCACCCAGGTGGACTATCACTTACCAAGTGTATCCTCCACCCAGGTGGACTATCACTTACCAAGTGTATCCTCCACCCAGGTGGACTATTACTTACTAATTGTATCCTCCACCCAGGTGGACTATCACTTACCAATTGTATCCTCCACCCAGGTGGACTATCACTTACCAATTGTATCCTCCACCCAGGTGGACTATTACTTACCAAGTGTATCCTCCACCCAGGTGGACTATCACTTACCAAGTGTATCCTCTACCCAGGTGGACTATTACTTACCAATTATATCCTCCATCCAGGTGGACTATCACTTACCAATTGTATCCTCCACCCAGGTGGACTATCACTTACCAATTGTATCCTCCACCCAGGTGGACTATTACTTACCAAGTGTATCCTCCACCCAGGTGGACTATCACTTACCAAGTGTATCCTCCACCCAGGTGGACTATCACTTACCAAGTGTATCCTCCACCCAGGTGGACTATCACTTACCAATTGTATCCTCCACCCAGGTGGACTATCACTTACCAATTGTATCCTCCACCCAGGTGGACTATCACTTACCAATTGTATCCTCCACCCAGGTGGACTATTACTTACCAAGTGTATCCTCCACCCAGGTGGACTATCACTTACCAAGTGTATCCTCCACCCAGGTGGACTATCACTTACCAAGTGTATCCTCCACCCAGGTGGACTATCACTTACCAAGTGTATCCTCCACCCAGGTGGACTATCACTTACCAAGTGTATCCTCCACCCAGGTGGACTATTACTTACCAAGTGTATCCTCCACCCAGGTGGACTATCACTTACCAAGTGTATCCTCCACCCAGGTGGACTATTACTTACTAATTGTATCCTCCACCCAGGTGGACTATCACTTACCAATTGTATCCTCCACCCAGGTGGACTATCACTTACCAATTGTATCCTGCACCCAGGTGGACTTTTACTTACCAAGTGTATCCTCCACCCAGGTGGACTATCACTTACCAAGTGTATCCTCTACCCAGGTGGACTATTACTTACCAATTGTATCCTCCACCCAGGTGGACTATCACTTACCAATTGTATCCTCCACCCAGGTGGACTATCACTTTCCAATTGTATCCTCCACCCAGGTGGACTATTACTTACCAAGTGTATCCTCCACCCAGGTGGACTATCACTTACCAAGTGTATCCTCCACCCAGGTGGACTATCACTTACCAAGTGTATCCTCCACCCAGGTGGACTATTACTAACCAATTGTATCCTCCACCCAGGTGGACTATCACTTACCAATTGTATCCTCCACCCAGGGGGACTATCACTTACCAATTGTATCCTCCACCCAGGTGGACTATCACTTACCAATTGTATCCTCCACCCAGGTGGACTATTACTTACCAAGTGTATCCTCCACCCAGGTGGACTATCACTTACCAAGTGTATCCTCCACCCAGGTGGACTATCACTTACCAAGTGTATCCTCCACCCAGGTGGACTATCACTTACCAAGTGTATCGTCCACCCAGGTGGACTATCACTTACCAAGTGTATCCTCCACCCAGGTGGACTATCACTTACCAATTGTATCCTCCACCCAGTTGGACTATCACTTACCAATTGTATCCTCCACCCAGGTGGACTATCACTTACCAATTGTATACTCCACCCAGGTGGACTATTACTTACCAAGTGTATCCTCCACCCAGGTGGACTATCACTTACCAAGTGTATCCTCCACCCAGGTGGACTATCACTTACCAAGTGTATCCTCCACCCAGGTGGACTATCACTTACCAATTGTATCCTCCACCCAGGTGGACTATCACTTACCAATTGTATCCTCCACCCAGGTGGACTATCACTTACCAATTGTATCCTCCACCCAGGTGGACTATTACTTACCAAATGTATCCTCCACCCAGGTGGACTATCACCTACCAAGTGTATCCTCCACCCAGGTGGACTATCACTTACCAAGTGTATCCTCTACCCAGGTGGACTATTACTTACCAATTGTATCCTCCACCCAGGTGGACTATCACTTACCAATTGTATCCTCCACCCAGGTGGACTATCACTTTCCAATTGTATCCTCCACCCAGGTGGACTATCACTTACCAATTGTATCCTCCACCCAGGTGGACTATTACTTACCAAGTGTATCCTCCACCCAGGTGGACTATCACTTACCAAGTGTATCCTCCACCCAGGTGGACTATCACTTACCAAGTGTATCCTCCACCCAGGTGGACTATCACTTACCAAGTGTATCGTCCACCCAGGTGGACTATCACTTACCAAGTGTATCCTCCACCCAGGTGGACTATTACTTACCAATTGTATCCTCCACCCAGTTGGACTATCACTTACCAATTGTATCCTCCACCCAGGTGGACTATCACTTACCAATTGTATCCTCCACCCAGGTGGACTATTACTTACCAAGTGTATCCTCCACCCAGGTGGACTATCACTTACCAAGTGTATCCTCCACCCAGTTGGACTATCACTTACCAAGTGTATCCTCCACCCAGGTGGACTATCAATTACCAATTGTATCCTCCACCCAGGTGGACTATCACTTACCAAGTGTATCCTCCACCCAGGTGGACTATCACTTACCAAGTGTATCCTCCACCCAGGTGGACTATTACTTACTAATTGTATCCTCCACCCAGGTGGACTATCACTTACCAAGTGTATCCTCCACCCAGGTGGACTATCACTTACCAATTGTATCCTCCACCCAGGTGGACTATTACTTACCAAGTGTATCCTCCACCCAGGTGGACTATCACTTACCAAGTGTATCCTCCACCCAGGTGGACTATTACTTACCAAGTGTATCCTCCACCCAGGTGGACTATCACTTACCAAGTGTATCCTCCACCCAGGTGGACTATTACTTACTAATTGTATCCTCCACCCAGGTGGACTATCACTTACCAATTGTATCCTCCACCCAGGTGGACTATCACTTACCAATTGTATCCTGCACCCAGGTGGACTTTTACTTACCAAGTGTATCCTCCACCCAGGTGGACTATCACTTACCAAGTGTATCCTCTACCCAGGTGGACTATTACTTACCAATTGTATCCTCCACCCAGGTGGACTATCACTTACCAATTGTTTCCTCCACCCAGGTGGACTATCACTTACCAATTGTATCCTCCACCCAGGTGGACTATTACTTACCAAGTGTATCCTCCACCCAGGTGGACTATCACTTACCAAGTGTATCCTCCACCCAGGTGGACTATCACTTACCAAGTGTATCCTCCACCCAGGTGGACTATTACTAACCAATTGTATCCTCCACCCAGGTGGACTATCACTTACCAATTGTATCCTCCACCCAGGGGGACTATCACTTACCAATTGTATCCTCCACCCAGGTGGACTATCACTTACCAATTGTATCCTCCACCCAGGTGGACTATTACTTACCAAGTGTATCCTCCACCCAGGTGGACTATCACTTACCAAGTGTATCCTCCACCCAGGTGGACTATCACTTACCAAGTGTATCCTCCACCCAGGTGGACTATCACTTACCAAGTGTATCGTCCACCCAGGTGGACTATCACTTACCAAGTGTATCCTCCACCCAGGTGGACTATCACTTACCAATTGTATCCTCCACCCAGTTGGACTATCACTTACCAATTGTATCCTCCACCCAGGTGGACTATCACTTACCAATTGTATACTCCACCCAGGTGGACTATTACTTACCAAGTGTATCCTCCACCCAGGTGGACTATCACTTACCAAGTGTATCCTCCACCCAGGTGGACTATCACTTACCAAGTGTATCCTCCACCCAGGTGGACTATCACTTACCAATTGTATCCTCCACCCAGGTGGACTATCACTTACCAATTGTATCCTCCACCCAGGTGGACTATCACTTACCAATTGTATCCTCCACCCAGGTGGACTATTACTTACCAAATGTATCCTCCACCCAGGTGGACTATCACCTACCAAGTGTATCCTCCACCCAGGTGGACTATCACTTACCAAGTGTATCCTCTACCCAGGTGGACTATTACTTACCAATTGTATCCTCCACCCAGGTGGACTATCACTTACCAATTGTATCCTCCACCCAGGTGGACTATCACTTTCCAATTGTATCCTCCACCCAGGTGGACTATCACTTACCAATTGTATCCTCCACCCAGGTGGACTATTACTTACCAAGTGTATCCTCCACCCAGGTGGACTATCACTTACCAAGTGTATCCTCCACCCAGGTGGACTATCACTTACCAAGTGTATCCTCCACCCAGGTGGACTATCACTTACCAAGTGTATCGTCCACCCAGGTGGACTATCACTTACCAAGTGTATCCTCCACCCAGGTGGACTATTACTTACCAATTGTATCCTCCACCCAGTTGGACTATCACTTACCAATTGTATCCTCCACCCAGGTGGACTATCACTTACCAATTGTATCCTCCACCCAGGTGGACTATTACTTACCAAGTGTATCCTCCACCCAGGTGGACTATCACTTACCAAGTGTATCCTCCACCCAGGTGGACTATCACTTACCAAGTGTATCCTCCACCCAGGTGGACTATCAATTACCAATTGTATCCTCCACCCAGGTGGACTATCACTTACCAATTGTATCCTCCACCCAGGTGGACTATTACTTACCAATTGTATCCTCCACCCAGGTGGACTATCACTTACCAAGTGTATCCTCCACCCAGGTGGACTATCACTTACCAAGTGTATCCTCCACCCAGGTGGACTATCACTTACCAATTGTATCCTCCACCCAGGTGGACTATTACTTACCAATTGTATCCTCCACCAAGGTGGACTATCACTTACCAAGTGTATCCTCCACCCAGGTGGACTATTACTTACCAATTGTATCCTCCACCCAGGTGGACTATTACTTACCAATTGTATCCTCCACCCAGTTGGACTATCACTTACCAAGTGTATCCTCCACCCAGGTGGACTATCACTTACCAATTGTATCCTCCACCCAGGTGGACTATCACTTACCAATTGTATCCTCCACCCAGGTGGACTATCACTTACCAAGTTTATCCTCCACCTAGTAATCAGTGTTTCGGCACTGTCATGGTTTATAAGACATTTCTACAGTTTATTAATAAACACGTAGACGTTTATTAGAACATCGATTTATATATATTTAATTCAGTGAGAACGGCGTGTTTCGGGAATAATAAATGTCATGTTTATGTCGTTGGATTTTCGTGCTTCAAAAGACATTGACGTCATTTGGCTTGCTAATGAAAGGTATTCCAGATACGTGGTGTGCTCACTAAATTAGTCATTTACGTATATATCACATACACACACCCACAATAAACTATTAAACATATATACATTTTTCTGTAAATGTGGTCGTGATCGTATGGTAGTTGCAAGCAGTGGCTATCACCATTAAGTTGTGAGTATAATCCCGCACATGGCGAAGTGTACTTGATACAACATTGTGTGGTAAAGTTAGGCAGTGACTTGCGGAAGGTAGGTGGCTTTCTCTGGGTACTCGCTAATGAAACAGACCACCACGATATGATTGAAATATTGTTGAAACTGGCATTCAACATCATAATCCTAATCCTAACCCTGGGAATGGACAATCGCCATTGCAATACTTTATTAATTATAAGGGACAGATAAACGTTATGTATCGGATATTATACTTCCAATAGATGACACACTTTATGGTAGCGTATATTTCATTAATTATAGTGGGTATGCTAGAAGGTCAGAAAGTCAAATGACATTGGAAGAAATTAGACATTACCAGACTCTTGCATAATATATAATACTTGATTATAACAACAATAAAGCAGTACACATAGCAAAGCGATTTGCTACAAATACAAATAAAATGTCTTAAGCATTAAACAATAGTTATATATGATTATACTAATGTTGATATTTGTATTTTACAGTAGATTAGCTTACCATGACAACAGATACACAAAGCTTACACCAGACACTTATAAGGCGTAAGTATGATAAAATATGTCTAGTTGTAACACAATAATAAGTTCTCGTCGATTTCTATCCAATTCTATATCTAGTTAATGGAATATGACCATCATGAATGGCTTGTATGCAATCATATTTAAGGCTAGAAAATGTGTATTCAACATAAAATGTCAATAACTAAGATAAGTTTCAAAATACCAAACCAGTAACCAGAAGCCCTTAATCGAAGAAGGACATACAATACAATGCCCAAGAGAAAAAATGACAAACAATTATCGACATAAGACTACGCAGAATACTAACACCGCTGATGTTCTCTGAAAGGGTAAACAGTTCCTGCTCCACTAGTGGCGCTCGTCGTGTTACTGTTAAACGACCAGAACATTGATGTGATATAATGTGTTTTTAATGTCTTGTCAGGATATTGACAAGTACAACATAGGCCTTGTAAAAACAATTAAAGGTCGATGAAGAAATTGATATTAGGACTGGAAAATAAATTGCGATGCAATTAAGAAATGCATGATAAAATAGTTGTTATTCTCTCTATTTCGAAGTACGATTACAAACCATACTAACTGTATTATATAATTACAAATATATCTTAAATAAGGTATATAGATTTCAGTAATACTCACACACACCCTTCAAACTGAAATCTTCACTGATTATTTGGCACTCGTGAATAGGTTGGTCCATACTGAACAACAACGTCTCGACGGACTTCAATTGTGATTCCAATGTAAGCAAAATGTTGCCAAAAGAAGTAGCTTTAGAAATGTCGACTTCACGACAGGTACCATTTATAGGACAGGAGATGTCAAGTTTTCAGAAACACTTCCCCATTTTGGGATTTAAGACCAATGACAATGTGCTTTCATGATTGTATGCTATTTGTTTTTCTTCCATTTTGACCGTTCATTAATAATATCCCGACTTCTTCTTGAAATAGCTAATACAAAGTTTATAGAATTTTGTTGTAAATTTGAACAAATTTATATATATATATGATAGATGGGAAGAAGTAGAAGAAGAATCTGGTACACAGTTAGTATACAACACTGGAGGGGTACAGCTGGCTAAGAAAGATGAGATGGCTTTTGTTATTGATCAGTATGCCAAAGCTATGAGCGAGAATAACATCAGGTAACGAAACTGTTAAGCTTAATAAAATATACTCTTCTATATAATAATATAATACTAGTCCGAGATTCCTCTGCTGTCTGACGGCTTTTTTTTTTTTTTTTTTTTTCCTAGAGCTGTCCCATGGCTAGAGCTGTCCCATGGCTAGAGCTGTCCCATGGCTCTAGCAACAACAACAACAAAAGCCGTCGGATGGCAGAGGAATCTCGGACTAATATAATACTAGCTGTGAGGTGTTAATAATGGACACATTTCATACATTCTACGTTTGACACATTTAACAGAACCTCCTGAACGATCTAAAATACAAGGAGTAACATCGACGAAATCGATTATGATATGCACAGTTGTCTCTCTTGTATTGTAAACACATTCTCCAGGTCACAGTGTAAAATATATAAGCACTTTTTTCTTTTCTCTTTATTTGATATTTCCTAATCAAACAATCATTGAACAATGATATTATATTTGTGTTTCTTTATTATTTTATTTTGATTATATTTGATTGACATGTTCATTATTTGGGCACGGTGATTGGTTGAATTAGAGTTGTCTTGTTTTAAGAAATAAAGGTCTCGGGTTTGGTACCAGGAATATATGAATGCTCATTTTTTACTTTCGGTTTATGTTTTCTGAATGTTTTTTTTAACGTGTATTTAGCCATTGGTTAATAAACAATGGTGATAATAAAATATAGATAATTTTATGTTTGATTCGTCATATAGTATATTAATAGGGGTCGTCGTGATCGTATGGTAGTTGGATTTACTATTTATGCAACCAGTGAGTATCACCATTGACGTTGTGAGTTCGAATCTCGCTAAGGCGTGGTGGTCCTCTATGCATCATTATGTGATAAAGTTTGTCAGTGACCTGCGGCAGGTCGGTGGTTTTCTTTGGGTACACCGGTTTCCTTCACCAATAAAACTGACTGCCACCATATAACTGAAATATTGTTGAAAGTGGCATTAACCACCAAAACCGCCTACTTTTGGTTTTGGTTGTCAGAATGATACATTATGTGCATTTATTTATTGGTAAATAAACAATACTGATAATAAGATGTAGAGAATTTCATTGTTTATTCGTCATATATTATATTGATAAATGAGTGAATTCTATTACACTGTAGGTGACACTTCCTGTATGTTCTATATCTTAATGTCTTTCTTTCGTTTATATAAAACATGCTTATTTTGTCTTATTTTAAGCGAGCGAAAGACATTTGTCTAGTGATCATTAACCATTATAACTGTAAAATCACTAAAATCAATAAGACAAACACACATTAACTGCCTGTCTATTAATATAATCTGTGGAAATCATCCTCGTACTGTTCTGAAATAATAGAATTATAAAACAAAATATTCTGCATGTACTTTTTAGTGGTACCACCTCTATCTCTGAGATAACCAGAGATATAGTGGTAAGCGGGTTATTGGGTGTTCGCATTAAAGTTAAGGCATAAATTATATTCTGAAAATACAGTTGTGGACGAAGAGCTTAAAACACGATTTCTTTACCTCAATGTCTTCAGAGTTTCGGAGGGATGTTCTCTTACGCTTACTTACAATACATGTGTTCAAGGAAGCTCGTGAACCAAGGATTCCTAGTGGTTAAGATGAAGCCATCGCTTCGAAAGCTTTATGACCGCCACCATGACTTGATTAACCGCTACGGAATATCTATGTCACAAATAACCACAGATATATACCCTTCTTCACTCATGGCATACAATCTGATTATTGACAAGAGTAAATCGACGGGTGCCACTAGTCGATCAGGGACTGCTACCTTTCCGGTGCACCTTTGTGGGGTTCGTGTTTCTTTAGTTTTCTATGTAGTGTTGTGTAGATCATATTGTTTGTCTTTTTTGAGGAGGGGGGGTAGCATTGCATTATCTGTCCTTCGAATTACCGGTTTGGATTGCCTGTTCGTATCTTCAAACTATTCTTCCTATTATTTTAATTTCGTTCCCTTTATGAACTTTGTAATAATCTTACTGTTAACCATCAACCACACAATCAGTCCCTCATGTAACTAGCTATTCAAACGATACCTATTATGTACCCATATATTACACTTTAACGAATACACATTGATTTTTGAGTACGTGTTTTCCTTCTGTCAACAGTTTTGAAAGGCTAACAGGATCGCAGCTACTATCAAAGTTTCCACCGTTTGAAACTGATGACAGCTATGATGATGTATATCAACCAGTGGCAGGTCTTGTTGATGCAGCTTTAGCCAATTCTGTTCACATACAACTAGCTAGAGCACATGGAGCTACTATTTTAGAACAATGTCCTGTTCAATGAATTGAAAAGATGGCAAATGGACATTTATTGGTATTATTACAATTTTATCACTGTGGCAGATATATACAATATTAGTGGTGTGTCTTAAAATATAAAGTTTATTTGTATGAGGCTAAAATCTGGGACAAAGGAGAGGTTCACAGAGCCTTATCATAGTTTTGCAGCTAATGCACATACACTTTATATTATAAGACACTGCATTAATATTGTGTTTATCCTGCAGAAACCCCCCCACATTAATGGGCAGTGATATTTGAATTAGATAATAAAATCATACACTTATCCCTTGATTATGCCTTTTTGATACTTTCTGTCCTTAGGATTTGAACTGATTTACATCTAGTTTCCCAAAGCTCAACAGGTAAAACATGTGGAAGTGGTACCAGAAATATTATATTTCGGTCAGTGACCATATATAGCAAAAATTTACCCTGTCAATTTAATTTGACTGCTCAAATAGAACAAGTGCAGGATAAGTCATGATGTCCATATTCTGCGTCTTTTACAAATAAAATAATCTATCTCCACGAATAAATGAGACTTAGTTTTGTACCTCACCATTCGGAACATTTGTAGACTTTCCTGGCACAGCTAATGAGGATTAGGGTTATGAGGTTATCGTGTTTAACGCCACTTTCAGCAATGTTTAAGTTCGTAGCGATCAGTTTTATTGGTTGTGGAAACCGGAGTACCGGGAGAAAACCATCGACATGTCGCAAGTTACTGACAAACTTTATCACATAATGTTTATCGAGTACACCTCACCAAGGGCGGGATTCGAACTAACAACTTTAATGGGGATAGGCACTGATTGAAAAGGTAATTGTAAATCCAATTACCATGCGATCACGACCACGATGGACCCCACAACTAATACATATTTCATTATATCTACAATACCAGTGTAGAATGAACTGGATCAATCTATAAAACAACCGGTACCGAAACATTATTTTAATGGTCATTTTAATCTAAATATATTTTCAGTCAGCTTTACAATTCTGCCCCACTTCTTAATTATTTGTATTGAATTGATATTATGTTGAGTTTAACTGTGATGTCCCATGAGAACATTCACATATTTTCTTCTGCTGTTGTACATATTATATCGATTAACAAAATGTATTGTTTCACGAGTCTAAGTGTGTTCCTGAATCACTTAACATTGATATACAGTCAAACATGTCTTATGCGACATTACCTTCAAAGGAAACATTGACATATGGTCACATAAGACATTTGGTCACTAGATATAGGTTTAATTAACATAAAATGCACTGTGCACTGTCATGGAAAATTCAAATTAAGTTCACACAATACATGTTATAATATTACCTAATAAAGGTGGTCACAAAAGGAAGTTTTACTGTACTAAGAACATGCAGTGATGTACCAACATACGAGGAAAATATGAAGAAGACATGGAGTCATATTCAATAATGAGGACAATGACGTCATGCTTACAAAATATATTTTGATATATTTGTTTCACAACCTAATTTATTTCTTGTAAACTGCACTATATTTGCTTTATTTTTAGGTTCACACAACCAAGGGATTATATCAGTGCCGTCGTATCATTGTTACAGCAGGTGCGTGGATTAACCATGTTCTAGGATCTATAGGTGTTCATGTACCCGTATTTGTAACTCAAGAACAGGTCACTTATTTTGCTACACCTCATGTGAAAGAATTTACAAAAGCAAAGTAAGTTCTTATTTTAGTAAACGTTGATCAATCCGTGAATTCATTACTATCATTGTGTGTTCGAACCCCATTCATGGCGAGGTGTACTTGATACAACATTATGTGATAAAGTTTGTCAGTGACTTGCGGCGGGTCAGTGGCGGTCTCCGATTTCCTCCATCAATAAAACTGACAGCCACGATATAACTGAAATATTGTTGGAAGTGTTGTTAAACCAACCCAAACCAAATAATTACTATCATTTGACATTGTGTTGATTACATAAAAAAGTATGCTGTCATACAGATGACTATTAAAGATGGTATTGGAAATTAGATTTTGGTTCAAAGTTGACAATTGTTTCACTTTTATGTCTTACGATGACATTGTCAACTATCTAATAATTAAATAATGGTTGAGGCCATCTGCTCTCTTTAATAAAACTAATATTATAAGATGATTTTGATTGATTTGATTTTTGGTGTTTAACGCCACTTTCAGCAATATTTCAGCTATAATAGTATATCATTGGCGACCAGTTTTAGTGGTGGAAGAAGCCGGAGTACCCGGAGAGAACCACCGACCATGTGCAAGCAACTGGTAAACTTTATCACTTGCAACTGTGAGTCGAGTGTACCCTTTTTTGTAATTTACAAAGCCGGGCGCGAACCCACTCCGTATTAGTGATAGGATTGTATGAGTTGTTAGGTGATCCAAGTACCTAACTCATTGAGCCACCCGGGCCCTCTAATATTATACATATGACAGCAAGATTAAATATATTATGTATAATGTTCAAGATTATAGCGTTCTTTATAATAATGCTGTTCGGTCGGTTACCGGTATATGTAAGGGTTGGCATTTTGCTCATGTGGAAAGTGCTGCATGCACGCATCATTGTTTAGCATATAGTTTTATAGACAACTCCACACTCTCAAGGACGATGACGTTAAACGTCACCTCATCAAATAAATAAAAACATAGATCGCACGGCACGTTTCAGAAATAACCTGCATCAGGCACGCTCATAGTAATATACAGGAGAGCCAAATACACAGTACAATGTAATTTTAACATCTTTGGGAGCAAAAATAAATCGAAAGTGCCTAAAATGTCTAGATACTGTAGCATCAGGAATAGTATACACTATGAAATGTGCAATTCACAATTCCGCTTTACTTTACAGACAAATCGAATCCTACAATATTTTATGAGTACAATAAAACTTATTTCGTTATAAAACAATCAGTAATAAAATGATTTGAGAATTCAGTCACTCTGATCCTTTCCATTACAACCCAAAGAGGAATGGGGGAGAAGTCGTCATCTGATCTACCACATGTAATCATAGTACAGTTATAAATTATAAACTTATTAAAAGGTTAACAAGAGTTCAGTTCAGACGGTCCTAGTCCATTGATTAGAAATATAATTTTAAGTTATTATGCTAGTCTATGATATTTAATTAGATTAATTGAGAGACAGTTGAAGTAGATACCATCTCCCACGCCATTGAAAATAGAACTAGGAAACTGCCTAAGTATATTTATATAAATTCCACATCGATCCGCAGATATCATAAGGAGCTTGCATAACTGTAAAGCCTTCATGACAGATTTGTGGATGTCCCAGCTGATAAGGCATCCAACAATGCAAAATTTGTATGCAAAATACATATTAGCAGCGTTGATACTATAAAAAAAGTGCACTATCGTGCAAACATTACAAAGTGTCTGTTTTATATGAGACGTTTCTTATTGATATGCTTTAGGTATCCAATATGGATCTATCATGCACCTAAATATGACTTCTATGGAATGCCAATGCATGGGAATTCAGGTAGCAAGATTGGAATTGATGCTGGTGGTCCAGTTGTTACCGTGGAAACGAGAACTTATGAACCAGATAAAGCAAGAGAACAAGCTTGTATTGACCACTTGAAGAAAACTGTTCCAAGGGTATATTATGCCTTTATCTGTTATTGTATATAATTTATGATATATTGTCTGATTGGTTTTTATATTTAGAAGTGTAATAGTAGGTCGTGGATTACAGGCCAGAGTAGTTTTTCAATTTTGTTGTGGTCGCGATACTATTGAGCATCAATCACCATTGAACTGTTCATATGATATGTAATTTATCGTTAGACGATATATATTAATTTCATATGAGTAGCTGTATTTCATTATGCATGTCCTTTTAGCACAATTTCTTTTGACCAAATTACTCAAACAATTTGTTCTGAATTGGTTTTTACATAGTTGTATGATTCGAAAGAAAGGTCACTCAATATTGATACAAGTAATAGTCCATTATTAGTCTATTGATAGGGTTAGTGTAATTAGTTCTTATCGTCGCAATTTGTCAGCTATACCTCGACTACCAAACGCTACGAAACAAGAAAGAAAGAACAATTATAACAATGTAACTAGTGAACCAACAGTCATGTCTAGGAGTCTGGAAAGCCTACCATTTGGTGTGGGCATCGGAGATGGACCCCACGTAAGTTATGTTAGGCTCGTTAACAACTCGGACATCGAGGCCTATATAATTATATTATAGATATGTATACAAATGTACTACTATAATATTTTACACAAAAAAGATTTATTTATTTGCATGAATTCGTGAAACCAGTCAACCAATATATTTTGCAGTCTTTAGGACCAATCATGTATACAAAGACATGTCTGTACACGATGACGCCTGATCGTCATTTTGTGGTAGATGATTGTTCAAAATATGGATGGAACAATGTGATTGTTTGCTGTGGTGCAGGTCATGCATTTAAGTAAGTACTTCCATATTTCGTTCATTGTTGTAACTGCGACGAAAAATTATAGTATTATTGGTGGTGCCAACTCGGAGTATCACACCATGGTGACATAACGCCATTTTGGGAATGGTAGTTTTTTTAATTTAATTTTGAAACTGACAATAATGTACTAGGTCCGTTTAACAACTGCACATTGAGGACCAAATATATTTGATGGATGGAGTGCTCGCCACGAGTGAGGTAGAGCGTAGATTCAATTCACGATCAGGTCAAACGAAAGAAATTACCATTGGTATTTCTTGCGTTTTCCGCAAAGCACGTCGTATTAATGACTAAAATCAAAAACTGGTTGATTCGGAGTTAGGATAGTATGTCAGAGTTGGAGGACGTGTATACATGTAGTCTGATGTTTCAGTGAGCTAGTACTATGAAAAAAATCAACTCGACACAAAGGAGACAACGTCAATATAATGTCATCAAAACATAAATTGTTCTCGCCATGATATAATTGCGACATTACTCACATAGTGTCAATACAACAATCATCCAAATCTCAGTGTATTGGCAAGCACAGTATTATTATATCTGCTGCTCTTGTTTGGAGAATATTATTTCATTTTGTTTTATTGTAAAACATTCCTTGGTACACTTGACAACTAATCTCTATGTTTTATGATGTTCATATCATAAGAGCTAGTCTTAGTAGATCATTAGTAATGAGCACAGTGAACCCTTTCAATAATATTTCAGTTATATCGTGACGGTGAGTTTTATGGGTGGAGGAAATCGGAATATCCGGAGAATACCACAGACCTGCTGTAAATCACTGACAAACTTTATCACATAATGTTGTATCGAGTACACCTCGCCATGAGTGTCAAGTAGAATTTGCTTCATTTTCCACATAACACACAAAATGTCTCCTGTTACAACAACTAATATAAAGATATAAATATAGGACCAATTCACAAATCCAATCGACAAATCGTGGGAGAAGGCAAAATCAATACCCCTAACACACAAATACATGGCCGCTCACTTTCCTGAATTGGTACAGACACTTTAATAAACAGTGGTGGGGTTAAACTAGTTTTAATATTGCATTTTAATTAGATATGGAAACAACACTTACTTTAAAGGAGTGTTTTAAGAGTTCACGAATTAGCTGTCTCTATAAACGTATTTTCCATTGTCACAGGTGTACAACATTAGGTGATAAAGTTGGTCAGTGACTTGCGGCAGGTCGGTGGTTTTCTCCGTGTACTACGGTTTCCTCCACCAATAAAACTGACCGCCACGATATAGCTGAATTATTGCTGAAAGTGGCATTAAACACTATAAAACCAACCAATCGCTGTCGCAATAATTGTTTATATGTTACACTTCCAGATTTGCAAGTCTATTAGGGAAGATACTTAGTGAAATGGCAATAGATGGCAAGACTCAGTATGATATTTCAAAGTTTAACATAGACAGAGAAGCTATAACAAACCCAGATTGGGAACCAACATTGTATATGGGAACTGGTGGAAAAGTGCCAACAAAACAGAGTACAAGCTCTAAACTATAGACAAGACTATATTGAATCATTTCAGTCTTCACGATGAGCATCTGTCCTCTGGCCCAAGACCAGTAAAACTTTGTATATATTTCAGTTTTTATTTAGAAATATATAAAAATAATATCTAGAATTTGATTCTGACCAGTAAATCAAAATTTTCATTTCAAGGACTGTCATTCTATTAAAAGTCATATTCAACATGATATTTGATTTGCTTCTTTCTAATTTTGTTTATTATGTACGAAACTACATCACGGCTGGTAATCGGCACAAGCAGAACAGTTGGTTCTGCAAAGAAATTCGTGAGGATAACTTCCGGTTTTGGTGGAGGAGAGTTCAAGAAGACGCTTCGCAAGGTATGTACATGTCAAAAATTGAAATTTTCTTTTTTACTGCTCGAATATTGCAAAATCAGAGAATGTTATGCTGTGGCGAATGCTTTCACGATTAGAAACATGTATAGTTTATTCTTGTATATGAAGTGTAACTCTCGCAAAATCAATCGTCCCACGAAAAACATGACGAAAATTGTGACACTCTTACATTTCTAAGTTGTTCTTGACAAAGATGCAAGTTAAATTTTCAATATTTTTTCATCATGGGAGTCTAAATGTAATCGGGGATAAATTCCGATTAGTCAGAAGTAAATTGAAGTCTAGATAAATCTACAAACTGTCAATTTTCTCGTTTTCCTGCTTGAGGAGATCGGTTCTGATAGAGCACATTGCGAATGCATGAGGAGATTTTCAAGTTTTGGTAATTGTTTTCTGCAAAATTGATAAATTGACACTTTTAAACACAAAACTGATAAATACTCTAATCAAAATAAAATATTCTCTGTCCACTTTAAGGAGATGCCAGGATTCAAGGGAAAGAGGAAAAGGGGACTGACATTGACTCTTTACAAAAAACCATTTCGATATAGATTGCCTGTATGACCGCCAAGGAAGCGAACAAAAACAAGTAGCTATATATAGCAGTATACCAAATTTAAAATCCCCATCAATCAGGACACCAAGTTCATTAAAAAAAAATCTCTTTCAATTTCAAAATATTTATATCCTTTCAAACGGGTTTCCACATCTATTCGGCGCAACCTTTTTACTAAAGATGACGGAAACTTCACCGCAGATCTACACAAGTTATAATATTACATGATTTCAGCACATACATAGGTCTAACGTAAATAAACATTCACTTAGTGCTAGCTAGTCATGAATAAATTAAACACATGATGTCAATTAAACTGTGGTCATATCCTTAAAATCGGTAAAGCGCTGTACATCTTGTAACCACTACTAACAGAGATCTTTTTTTATTTACAAGTGTGTACACATAACACACTACATAATAGAAAAACAAACCACATATTAATATTATTCTCAACTGTATGATATTTAATTTAGAGTGTATCATTTGTATTAGAAAATATAAAGATATGATTCACATTAAGATTTATTATTCTTGATTATAAAATTATCTTACAGTGCATTTTCAATTTTTTTAAATGTAAGGGAAGTTAATGTTGTGTATTCAATACACAATGGAAGCACAGGCGCTCGTGACACGGACCACCCCCCTTTTTCTAACTTTCTGTTTACAAATTTATTTTCAATAAAATTTCTTTATTTCTTTATTATTTCATCACTTTTCCCTTATTTTAACTTGTTCGTGTCAATATTCATACAATCTTATGTTAACATCAAATTGCATGTGTCGACCCTATATAGATACTAATAATATTATTAGTAAATAAATTTGTAAACAGAAAGATAGAAAAAGGGGGATGGTCCGTGCCACGAGCGCCTGTGAATGGAAGTTGTCACAAACAACAAATGTTCAATAATGACAAGTTAAATCATGGGAAACCGCAGTTACAATTATGAATTGATTCCTTAAATGAAATGTTTCTTTCTAGGGGGACAGCCCATGAACAATGAAATATTACTTTTATACTGTTAAAAACCAGACGAGCAGAAGGGCATCAGTTCGTGAATTTATTACCAGACAGACATGCAAAATTTGTGATTATACAGTGGATTACATGTGTCGTACCAAAACTAGCAAATCTCCTCATGTATTCGCAATGTGCTCTATCAGAACCGATCTCCTCAAGCAGGAAAACGAGAATATTGACAGTTTGTAGATTTATCGAGACTTCAATTTACTTCTGACTAATCGGAATTTATCCCCAATTACATTTAGACTCCCATGATGAAAAAATATTGAAAATTTAACTTGCATCTTTGTCAAGAACAACTTAGAAATGCACGAGTGTCACAATTTTCGTCATGTTTTTCGTGGGACGATTGATTTTGCGAGAGTTACACTTCATATACAAGAATAAACTATACATGTTTCTAATCGTGAAAGCATTCGCCACAGCATAACATTCTCTGATTTTGCAATATTCGAGCAGTAAAAAAGAAAATTTCAATTTTTGACATGTACATACCTTGCGAAGCGTCTTCGTGAACTCTCCTCCACCAAAACCGGAAGTTATCCTCACGAATTTCTTTGCAGAACCAACTGTTCTGCTTGTGCCGATTACCAGCCGTGTACATGTATATGGTAAAATTATATTTTTGAAATTAATAAAAAAAAAAAAATTAAAATTGTGTTTCCTTAAATAAAATAAACTATAGGATACATATACAATATACGTACATTGTCGGTAAATATAAAATTTATTTGTACGAGCTTTAGAAACAGGCAGAATAGCGAGCCTTGGGCGAGCTTTTCAGGCCTGTTTCGCAGCGAGTACAAATGAATTTTATATTTAACGACAATGTACGTATATTGTATTTATCCTGCAATGTAAAAAAAGTCGGAAAACTTGTCAGATTTAAACAAAAAGGACAGAAACAAGCGTCATTCCTCGCCTTTCATAAATGTTGTCAAGGGTGTCTTCTTCGTGGTCCGCGTTACATTAGTACCAGTTTCATACTTGTCTGCGCCCTCCGCTGTACATAGCTACAGGATACCAGGAAAGTTTATTCGTAGGCTGAAAAGTTTATTCGTATAGTACGAAAAGTTTATTCGTCTAGTACGAATAAAGCAAAAATTTATTCGTATAGCATATTTGTACAGCAAATGTACTGATTGCAGGATAAATAATTTTATCACATTAGATTTCTATGAGAGCTCGTGTTATCCAAACTTTCTTTTTATTGCTATAATTATTTTTGTCTTTTAATGGACCTTTTTATTAAACAATCTTTTGTTAACTTTTGTGAGGAAACATTTAATGACATTTTCTGTTGTGATGATATCGAAATAGATGATGAAATAGCACACCAGTGTGCCTGTGAACAAAACAAAATGACAACCACTACAAACACTAACTCCATCGTCGAAATATTTGTAAGATAACTTACCATCATCAAAAATATTTGATGTGGTATTTAAAAAATGAACGCCTACACAAATTAGTAGTACTATCATAAAATAACATTGTAATTTCTAAAATAATTAAATAAAACCTGCTACTGTTTGTAAATTCTATATAAATATGTTAAACATAGATATTGCTAACGTCATGAATATATGTACTTGGAATAAATATCAAGTAAAACAAATACAATTAGAAAATCATTATAGGTCATTTTTACTACTGATACACTGGCCTCGTATTTAGACATATTAGTAGATTGATTCATAATAGTAAATTTTCCTTTCTAAAGAAGCTTAGCAATATTCTTGACTTATTGTCAGAGCTTGTTCTTCTTGTGGTGTAATTTTAAAAGTGACTACTCTTGGCTGGCTGAATTACTTATTCAATGTTACGAGAAATCGAGCAAATGACCACGAATATGTTCCGTTTGTCGTAATCTCAATCCCGATCGTGTCACATTCATGATTAATCACTGGATTTTAAGTAAGAGTAACACGACATCTACTAGTGAAGCAGGAACCGCCACCCTTCCCGAGCAGCTGAGTTTATCCTCTTCAAGTGGAGTTCGTGCTACTCAATATTTAGTGTTCTGTGTAGTATTTGTGTCGACAAGTTTTTGTCGTGTTGTCTTTTTTTTGCTAATTTTATTGTATATCCGTCTCCGAATTACGGCCTTTGATTACTTCTATGGTATATTCAAACCTTTCTTATTCCGAATATGTACATTATAATCAGCATGGTGAATGGTTAACTCGGAATCAGGATAATGTCTCGTAGTGGAACGACATGCTTACTTGCGGACTGTTGTTTCAGTGAGCTACCACCATAAACACAGCTCTGCGTGTTGGTCTAGTACAAAGCGAATATCATCATCATCATCTAATCGAAATGCACTTGTCATTACATAGTTGAATATCGGCTCATTTGGCCTTATACAACAGTCACTCGCTCACTCAAAATGCAAAAAAAAAAATAAAGAAAAATAGTAAAATGGGGAAAGGTATGCTTTTAACTTGATAGAGATCAAATTGATGAAATAGAGAAACACAGTAATCTTACAGTGACATTTCAGTTATATGGAAAATATTAATGATATTTACAAAAAAGCATGGTCTCGTTTATTTTTACCTCGACAAGGAAACCATTAACTCGATAGAAATTCCCTTATACATATATATTTTGCATTTATTATTGTTTTAGAATATGAGGATATAGATTGAGACAATTGTACTATAAATTGATTCTGAAGTTAGACGTGTGTACTTGGCTTTCCAATCTTTGGGCATACCTGAGTAAAATTACTCCAGAAATGCTTCGTGCCACTAAATAACATATCTTGGTGGATGTTGCTGATATTCGTCATGCAGCCTACAGTGTCAACTCTTTATCATAATTTATGTAACATTTAATCTATGTCACAGGCGACACTATTTTGATTTGTTTTACAGAAATTAATGTATTTTGTGAAAAAAAAAGCCCAAAGCAAAAAAAAATAGATAACTACATGAAATGGTTGCCGATGGGCGCTAACCATTCCACAACCAAACATATGATACATATTGTGTATGTCATTGACATACTAGCTAGTATAAATATAACATTTATAGATAGCTTAGATTAAATATATAGCAAAAGTCATTAACTTTAATACTTGACTTCAGATCTGTTGATCTTAGTAATGGAATGTTAGCACTTAATCTTAGCAAAAAGATAAGATAAGATAAGAAAACTTTATTTTGATTCGGCACATAATAAAACAGTACAACATAAGCTCTACAGAGCTTTTTACCGAATATACATTAACAATAAAACAACACAAGTCACATGCAAAGTTACAAAGTAAAATAGCTAAGAAATACAGGCAAAAAAGGAGGACTACTGTTGTATTTGACCCAATCCGAATTCTCTATAAATCTGAAAATAATCCATTCTATTCATATCCACCATCTGTGGGGGTTCTTCTTTCTCAATTTTTACTTTTCTGTGGCACATTGTTTGTGTCTCTTTTTCTTTACTTTTAGCCATTGTCTTGCCTGTCCTTCTTTGACCTCCAGCTTATGCTTACCCCTTTGGTACACGTATCTTCCAATTTTGTGCCGAAAATAGATATAGATCATTGATCTCTCGATTGATATACTGAAATAGTATACTGACCTTGAAATAGTTGACTTCATAAAGGGCAACGACCTACGCTTTCTGAGATCAGAGAACTAAGGTTATGATATCAAACACGTGCTCTTTCACTACCGGTATTTTGGTGGGAATTGTATTGACCATTATATCCAAATTGCAGAACAGTTTCCAGTATATTAATTATAAATATAAACCCTCTTATTCCATGTAGAGCTATTGAGATTTGAGAAATTTGTCTTTAAGTTTAGTATCTAGTAGCACAAGACATGGTTTCACTTCGATTTTTGGCGATTGGCCGTGTCGTTATAAAGGTTACTACGTATCCACAGACAAAAATGTATAACAACACTCAACATTAGTTTGTTTATAGCATATAATTGTCATTGTACAATTTCCAACTTAAAGCACGCCACGATATAGCTGACATATTGCTAAAGTTGGCGTTTAACACCAATCAATCAATCAATCAATCAACTAACTTAGATCTACACGTTATAATATAATATACTAATAACAGGTTGTGTAATATTGACAAAACTGATTTACAGTTTTGGTTTTAACTGTGTCCCCGTTTGACTGGTTGCATCGCTGAATAAACGAATATGTTTATTGTAGTCAGTGTTTTGTAATGCCTCTCTACCGATGTTAAACATGGATATATCATGTTGTGTTCTCCCATCTATTGCCATCTCACTCATTATCTTTCCTAACAGACATGCGAATCTGAAAAAAAACGGAAAAAGTAAATATAGATAAACACTTTTCATAAATGAGGGTCAGTTCAACAATAATATTTCTGTTATACCGGTATATTGTGATTACAAATGCAAGTATTGTAATTGTTTCTAGTATATCGTGTATATTTGAAGTTCAATACGTGTAATATCTCTCAGTGAAGTGTTTTTAGTAATATGGACTCTATTCAATCTGCTAGTAGAAGAAAACATATAGAATTTAGAGCCCACGACACGTATGTGTAATAACCTTTATCAGGTAGCTGAAAGTAGAACGATTGGAAAGCAAACTAATTCAAAAATCGTTGGGAGTAAGTAAATCAAATGACTTAAACAGGGGTTAAGTCACAATCGACTGGGGGAGGGAAACCTTAGTTTTATCAATGATTACATTTTTACGGGATGGGGTGATCTTACCAAAATTCACCTCTGCGCTTTATTCCGTCCTCGGACTTTATCATAGAAAACAATTGTAACATAGGACACCATTTCACGGCGGACACTATTTAATCCTACAGTTGTGGTGGTTGGATTTACAACAAAATATGCAATCAGTGTTTATCACCACTAACGTTGTGAATTCGAATCCAACTCAGGCGATATGTGATAAAGTGTGTCAGTGACTTGCGACAGGTCGGTGGTTTTCTCCGGATCCATCCAGCAATAAAGCTGACCGCCACAATATAACTGAAATAGTGTTGAAAGTGGCGTTAAACACCATAAACCTAAGCCAAACCATTTTGAAAAAATATCATATACTACATTAAATATGTGAACATGTCTTCATGAACACCAACGTAGAATACAATAGCTACGCATTATGCTTAACGGACTGAACACCTGATCGTCATGTGTACCTACTTGAACCCATGACCAGCACCACAACAAACAATAACGTTATCCCATCCGTGATCAGAGCAATCATCAACAATAAAATGGCGGTCTGGTGTCATTGTGTATAAACATGTCTTTGTGTACATTATAGGACCAACAGCCTGTAAAAGTACAAAACGTGACTGTATTGGAAAATAACAGTTGGTACAACGTTTTGGCTGTAATCATCTTAAGAAAACAATTAGAAAAACAAGGTCAATTAATATGTGGCTTTTTTATTCAAATTTTACGAATGGTAGACTCAAGAGTGTGAAAAAAGCGAGAGGAACAAACGAAATTGGAGAACACAAAGGAAAATATTATCATACTGCACAATTCGTTTGAACTAAAACAAATCATAGACCTCATTTTACATTAACAATCACATTTATTTAAGTACGAAAATATAAAATCGCTTAGGCGAATTGTTTCGCATTTTTTTGGTTCAAATTGTCGCACTGAAAAATGTATAGGTGAAAAAACGTTAATTGCGAAAATGCTATCCTAATGAAAAATAATATATATCGGTATGTATGTGTAAAGAATAAGAATACGCCCAAGTGACGTACATTGAATTTTGAAATAGTTACGACTAGTAAATCATTAAACCAAAGCTACAGAAAAATGAAAACAGACAATATAAGTCCAACAAAATAACGGGATTCGAAGTCAGGTACATTGCGTACTTCAATAAAACCAGCTTCATCTGTTTTATGTGGAGAAGTTTGGTGCGTTCTGCTCAATCTTAAGTTTTCTGTGTGGTGTTTTGTAGGTCATGGTTTGTCCTTTTGGCCTATTTCGTTTGGTCATTAAATATTGTCTGTTCTTCGATTGACGACTTCAGGTTACCCCTTTGCAGAATTTGATATTAAGGTAAGCCAGTGTTATATATAAATTATAATATAAACCATGGAACAATATAGATGCACCTCCTTTGTCACATATGACAATACCTGAACATAGATCATAGCATTTAACAAAAATGACAATTACTTAATTACCTTAGGTATGATATCCCGTAAAAGATTTATACAAGCCTGTTCTCTAACTGTATCTGTTTCGTATGACCTATTTTCAACTGTTACCTCTGGACCACCTGCATCAATAGCTACTTTACACCCAGAAACATCATATATGGGCGTTCCATAGAAATCGTGAGTTGATGAGTGATAACTCCATATAGGGAATCTATTTAAAAGAAAATTTGTCCGGTATGGAATAAAATGTGTGTGTGTGTACGGGGGGTGACAAAAAACAAAAACAACACAATTGCACACGTCCAAAACAGTATCTTAAAAAATAATAAAAAATGGTAGCAACAGAGGGTTAGGGTATGGTGGTTAACGCCACTTTCAATGATATTCTATTTATATCTTGACAAACTTTTACACATAATGTTGTATCGAGTACACATCACCATGATCGGGGCTCAAACACCGTTAGTGGTGATAGGCACTGATTGCATAAGTAGTAAATCCAACTACCATACGATCACGACCACGAGGGCCCATAGCAACAGGGGTAAATAACTCTGATAATGAATATAACTCATATCTCAAAGTAAATAAGATATGTTTAAAATATTTAAAATCCTTTACCTCGATATTGTGAAGTCTTTAACGTCAGACGTTGCTACATATGTTAATTGTTCTTGTGTTACAATAATGGGAATTCTAATTCCTATTGATTGAAGAATATGGTTTATCCATGCACCTGCAGTTACAATTAGCTTGCGACACTGAAACGTTCCTTTAGTTGTGCGCACCTAAAATAGGAAATATGAATCTAAACAAAATTGACAAAAATGTACTAAACGTAAAGCCACAATTGGAATAAAATGAATAACCAAACATATAACACATCCAGAACAAGGGGTTGGGGCTATGGTGTTTAACGCCACTTTCAACAATATTTCAGTTATATCGTGGCGGTAAGTTTTATTGATGAAGGAAACCGGAATACCCGGAGAAAACTACCGACCTGTCGCAAGTCACTGACAAGCTTTATAACATAATGTTGTATGGAGTACACAGAAATGTATCACATTGTGAGTAGTAGTAGTAGGACTCTATATTAGTTCAGTGTTTCTATGGATTTACGCCCATTAGATTCACAATGTGAGATAATTTATATCTATTCTATATAAATTTTGTCGAACGAGAGATAGATCTAGTTGATAATTGTGATGAGTTAAAAAAGCACCCCAAAAAAGCTGCTGCTGTAATGATTACTTATTACTTCCACTGGCGGAGAAGGAACTGCTTATCCGTCCGGACCACATGAGTTATCCCCCACTTTTTAATTTGTTTCGTGTTGCTCAATCCTTTGTTACCTGTGTAGTATTTAGTTTGTCGACTGTTGTTTGCCTATTTGACCTTTTTCATTGGGCTATTTTTATACCCCCGCTCCACCGGAGTGGGGTATACTGTTTTACCTCTGTCCGTCCGTCCGTCCGTCCTTCCGTCCAAGATATTTGTCGTCGCATTTTTCTCAGCAACTATTGATGGCAGAAATCTGATAATGTTCACAAGCTTCATATAGGTACCCCATATTGTGGGAAGCGTTTTTGGACCCGTCAGATTCCTACTTCCTGTTTGTCGACTTAGTTGGCTTTTATACACATTTAACATATATGCAAATTTTTCGTCGCATTTTTCTAAGCAACTATTGATGACAGGAATCTGATATTCGGTCACAAGCTTCATATATGTACCCCATATTGTGGGAAGCGTTTTTGGATTCGTCATATTCCTACTTCCTGTTTTCCGACTTAGTTGGCTTTTATACACATTGAACATATTTATATGCACATTTTTCGTCGCATTTTTCTAAGCAACTATTGATGACAGGAATCTGATATTTGGTCACAAGCTTCATATAGGAATGCCGTATTGTGGGAAGCGTTTTTGGACCCGTCAGACTCCTACTTCCTGTTTGCCAACTTAGTTGGTTTTTATACACATTGAACATATATGCACATTTTTCGTCACATTATTCTCAGCAACTATTGATGGCAGAAATCTGATATTTGGTCACAAGCTTCATATAGGTAACCCATATCGTGGGAAGCGTTTTTGGACCCATCAGATTTCTACTTCCTGTTTGCCGACTTGGTTGGTTTTTATTCACATTGAACATATATGCGGGGGTATCATAAGTGAGCATTAGCTCACAGTTCATCTTGTTTTGTCTGTCCTTCATCGAATTACGTCTTTTGATTAACCATTTGGTATCTTCAAATCGTTCTTGCCGGTAATAAATAAGTTCGTATGATAAACCTAGATATTAAAACGGAAAAATAAACTTTTCTTTCCTCATACCTCAATGTTCCCATCGAGCATTTTGTCTACTTTCTGCACGATACATTCCTCTAAAATAGTGGCACCATAACCTCTGGCCAGCTGTATGTGGACCGAATTGGCCATGGTGGCATCAATTATACCAGCTATTGGTTGATATAACGCTTCAAAACTATCATCGACCTCAAACTGTGGAAATTTACTTCGGAGCTCGCTACCGGTCATTTTCGTGTAGCTGTAAAAACCATATTGGAAAATTAATGTTGTTCAAATTCAAAATAAAACTCTGAATTATATTATAGGGTTATAGTTATGGTGTTTAACACGATTTTCAACAATATTTTAGTTATATCGTGGTGGTCAGTTTTATTCGTGGAAGAAAACGGAGTACCCAGAGAAAATCACCGACATGCCGCAAGTCGCTGACAAACTTTATCACATAATATTGTATCGAGTACACCTCGCGTGAGGGCGATTCGAACTCACGACGTTAGTTAGTGCTGATAGGCACTGATTGCATAGGTAGTTGTAAATCCAACTACCATACGATCTCGACGACGACAGCCCACGAATTATATTATAGATATACCAGAAACGATTGCAACTAAAATGAATTTTAAAATTTAACATACTGTAGAGAAGATATATCACGTGAAACAAAGCAGTATGAAACTGTTTATTTCATCCTCATCATAGATATAAAACCATTGGTGGGGAAAGAAAGTCCGATATTGATGGAGATATATTTATCATAGAAATTGTTTATTATCATGTTCAATAATTATGCTCGTTTTAAGCGGTATTAATAAGCACTGACAATTGTTAACTTGTTATAATTATTAATGGCATTCCAAATTAACTTGTTATAATTATTAATGGCATTCCAAATTAACTTGTTATAATTATTAATGGCATTCCAAATTAACTTGTTATAATTATTAATGGCATTCCAAATTAACTTGTTATAATTATTAATGGCATTCCAAATTCTAAGGCAGAATATAAACAGAACATTTCTGACTTTTTTCTTAGTTAAATATGGTCTTACGAACAATAGTTTTCAGTTTATCAAGGGAACTATGGTATAAATCAAAATAAATCGCAAAGGCAAACTAACATAATACCACAGATTGTTAATCTCAATTAATCAATGGGCATAACTCTCTAGAAAAATAAAAGAAATAGATTCAATATTCGAACTAGTTAAAAATTTCAAAGCATAATTGGCCAAAGAAAATTAAGTTAAAGCACAGAAAACTAAACGGGACTGATGAAATGATGAATGGAAAATTAAAACAGTTAATGCCCCGTCACATTTCAACGTAGGCATAATACGTGTATCTTCATTGTGCTATCTTCCCTTTCATTGCATTTTGTAAAAAAATATTTATTTAACTTATTGGACAACTCATTTTTTATAGAACTAATCCATGTAATCACGATGTAGATACGTTGTACCGGCAGTATTATCACCTCTGTCTACTAAGGTTATAGCTCAAGACCGTAGCCATGATTTTTCTAGTTGAACCGATATCTCGACTTTAATAGTTCTTCCGGTTTCTAAAGGACTGGTGCCTACGGGTGTGTAGCTGGTGTTTATGTTGGAATAATGTTTTTGTTTTCATCTTACACTTAACACTAATTTAAAAAAACAACATAATTATGAATAGTTTGGTGAACAGATAACACTATTATAATTCACTAAAAATGCACCCTCCCCACCGAAAATAGAATAAACAAAGCGATTTTTTTTAAATCTTCTAATGGGCATATTATATATTTACCTCATATTGTTATCCTCCATTGATCGTATCATTCGATCTATTGCTTGGTCCTTGTCATTTTTCTTGGCTAACTGTATTGCGCCAGTATTATGAACTAGCTGGATGCCAGATTCTTCCTCTACTGTAGCCCATCTGCGTTGACAAAAGGTAATAGCATAACATAATTTTAGAGGTCTCTCTATATGTTTCATATCGACATGAAATAATCTCGCTTATAGTTGCGAATTTCATCATCGGACATCATTTGCAAAATAACAACGTTCTTGCTATCGCTCGGGATGAAAGTATCACGAAAATAATGATACCCATGTTAAAACTACAGACGATGGCTTCCATGATTTTTTAATTAGATTTTATTTCCACGAACGACAACCCCTGTCTACAACTAATCTCAGTACTTACACTTTGTATGTGTCTGGTGTCAGTCTTGTGTATCTGTTATCTGGATATGCTAGTCGACTATAATTCAATAAAAAGTATTCATTATGTGTTTTTTTTTTGGAATTTTAGTAAAGTTAGGACGGACACGAGTGAACTACATTATTTGTGATGTTAAGGCGAAAAGAGTATACAAGTCCAAGGAGATGTTCGAGAAAAGCGACGCTCGTGCCTCATCGTCGTAAAACTTTCGATAACGAGTATAAAGTATCCAATCAGAACATGATAACTAATAAATCGACGATTTATTAGTTATCATGTTCTGATTGGAAGATTTTGGATTAAGAGTACGAAATTCGTACTCGAAGGTTTATAACCGTGAGGGGTAGATGCAAAAACATAGAGTAAAATAAAAACAAGACAAAAACTCGGACGTCTTGAACTGAAATCTGAAATCTGAAATGAAAGGTGGTGCTTCAGAAAAAATATGATTTTCCCCATTGTAAGTTTTAGATTCTAATGTCAGCTAAGAAAAGAGAACCGTTCAATTAAGACGGAAATATGTCTGTGATCATGGGTTAGGGTTGGGGTTAGGGCTATGGTGTTTAACGCCACTTTCAATAATATTTCTGTTATATCGTGGCGGTCAGTTTTATTGGTGGAGGAAACTGAAGTACCCGGAGAAAACAACCATAACCCAATAATTGGACAATTTCATTTTCAGTGAATTCTTCGCGAGAATATATTTTCGACCAAATTATACTTTTCTACCCAAATCTAAACCATCTTTTCAGGAAGGGTAGGCAGTTTCTGCTTGACTAGTGGTACCCGTCGTGCTAATCATGTTAAATATCCGGTCATGAACGGCTATGAATGAATAAAAGACGGAATTTCCTTGATATAGGGTTGCTGCTAACAAAGAATCTACTGAACCAAGGGTTCCTAGTGGTTATTTCGAAAGCTTTACGGCCGCAATCATGACTTGGTTGACTGTTTGGGAAAGTCAGTGTCATTAATGACGTTCGTAGTAATATTCGTCCATGACTTATCATCGGGGTTGTAAGAAGAGCAACACCACGGGTGCCACATGTGGAGCAGGAATTGCTTACCCTTCTAGAGCACATGGGTTCATTCCCGGTTTTAAGTGGGGTTCGTGTTGCTAAATCTATAGTTTTCCGTGTATTGTTTAATCATCAGCCATTGTTTGTCCTTTTGTTCTTTTTTAGCGATTGCATTGTCTGTCCTTCTTCGACTTGCTGTTTCTGGTTCCCCATTCGGTATCTTCAAACCTGTCGTAGCTACGGAAATGGAAAGATATCAGTGGTTATCTGTGACAAAGACATGCTGTAATGGTAACCCAAGTCAGGATGGCGATCGAAATGTTTAATATGTTCAGTTTAGCAAATATAGTGTATCTAATAAAAAGTAAACAAGCAACATGGCAGGATATATAAAACTGGTATGCAATGCTTAGCTGTACAAAAGGGAAGTAACATATGTATTATGGAATCTTACGCACACCATTCGAGAATGATCTTGTGATCCTCCATTGTGATGACCAAGTTTAAACTGCTCAATACCGAGCACACCTGTAATGAAATAAACTTTTCCCCTTTAAATAGTACTTTAATATGTGCTATATTAATTATTGCTAACTACAGAAATAATAATAAAATAAGAAATTCCCATTTATTTGAATCATGATATTGGGGTTCAGTTCCATTGAATTGACAATAGAATAATGGCTTGGGTAGGTTTATGGTGTCTATCGCCACTTTCGGCAATATTTCAGTTATATCGTGGCGGTCAGTTTTATTGGGAGAGGAAACAGGAGTAACCGGAAAAAACCATCGACCTGTCGCAAGTAACTGACAAACTTTATCACATAATGTTGTATCGAGTACGTCTCGTCATGAACGGAATGGTGATAGGCACTGATTACACAGGAAGTTGTAAATCCAACTACCATACGATCATGACGAGCGACGGCCCCCAATTATAAAATAATGCATTATGAACTTATTTGCTGATATTAGAGGAAAACGCCGAGATCTTAAACAAGTTAGCGTGAAAATTTAAATGGCAATAAAAAAAAGATATTTTTGTTAATGAAAGTTAAAAATAGTATACTGTAAGGCAGAATTTGGTGATTGAAGTTGCATGTAGCACCAAATAATGGGGATCGCTATTTTTTAGAACTCTTCAATGTGAGGAAACAAAAGGCATAATCCATTCTCGGATTATACCTGCAATTAAAGCTCTTCCGAAAGAGCCGTGATGCTACAATGTCGGTATGATATATCAGCATCAGTTGCAATTTTATCATTAAAAATTATGTAAATCGTAAAATAACATCGTATATTGATCTTTGGATATTTACAAAATCAATATAACTTCATGTCAAGCATTTTATTGCACTAATGAATACACATTGACCAGTGACCACGAAAAACGCGGGAAAGTACGACAGCATTGGAGACAAAAAAGCAAAAAAAAGCACGTGTACGCATAAAACGAGTAAAAAGTGACAGTTGAGCCTCTAGAACTTGATTAACCCCGCCACCTGTTATTGAAGTGCATGTGCCAAGCCAATAAATTCGTGTTATATGTATGAGAATACTTTACGATTTTACAACTGTTCTGACAGTGTGGTATTTTACAACTGTTCTGACAGTGTGGTATTTTACAACTGTTCTGACAGTGTGGTATTTTACAACTGTTCTGACAGTGTGGTATTTTACAACTGTTCTGACAGTGTGGTATTTTACAACTGTTCTGACAGTGTGGTATTTTACAACTGTTCTGACAGTGTGGTATTTTACAACTGTTCTGACAGTGTGGTATTTTACAACTGTTCTGACAGTGTGGTATTTTACAACTGTTCTGACAGTGTGGTATTTTACAAGTGTTCTGACAGTGTGGTATTTTACAACTGTTCTGACAGTGTGGTATTTTACAAGTGTTCTGACAGTGTGGTATTTTACAACTGTTCTGACAGTGTGGTATTTTACAAGTGTTCTGACAGTGTGGTATTTTACAACTGTTCTGACAGTGTGGTATTTTACAACTGTTCTGACAGTGTGGTATTTTACAACTGTTCTGACAGTGTGATATTTTACAACTGTTCTGACAGTGTGATATTTTACAACTGTTCTGACAGTGTGGTATTTTACAACTGTTCTGACAGTGTGGTATTTTACAACTGTTCTGACAGTGTGGTATTTTACAACTGTTCTGACAGTGTGGTATTATACAACTGTTCTGACAGTGTGGTATTTTACAACTGTTCTGACAGTGTGGTATTTTACAACTGTTCTGACAGTGTGGTATTTTACAACTGTTCTGACAGTGTGGTATTTTACAACTGTTCTGACAGTGTGATATTTTACAACTGTTCTGACAGTGTGATATTTTACAACTGTTCTGACAGTGTGGTATTTTACAACTGTTCTGACAGTGTGGTATTTTACAACTGTTCTGACAGTGTGGTATTTTACAACTGTTCTGACAGTGTGGTATTTTACAACTGTTCTGACAGTGTGGTATTTTACAACTGTTCTGACAGTGTGGTATTTTACAAGTGTTCTGACAGTGTGGTATTTTACAACTGTTCTGACAGTGTGGTATTTTACAAGTGTTCTGACAGTGTGGTATTTTACAACTGTTCTGACAGTGTGGTATTTTACAACTGTTCTGACAGTGTGGTATTTTACAACTGTTCTGACAGTGTGGTATTTTACAACTGTTCTGACAGTGTGGTATTTTACAAGTGTTCTGACAGTGTGGTATTTTACAACTGTTCTGACAGTGTGGTATTTTACAACTGTTCTGACAGTGTGGTATTTTACAACTGTTCTGACAGTGTGGTATTTTACAACTGTTCTGACAGTGTGGTATTTTACAACTGTTCTGACAGTGTGGTATTTTACAACTGTTCTGACAGTGTGGTATTTTACAAGTGTTCTGACAGTGTGGTATTTTACAACTGTTCTGACAGTGTGGTATTTTACAAGTGTTCTGACAGTGTGGTATTTTACAACTGTTCTGACAGTGTGGTATTTTACAACTGTTCTGACAGTGTGGTATTTTACAACTGTTCTGACAGTGTGGTATTTTACAACTGTTCTGACAGTGTGGTATTTTACAAGTGTTCTGACAGTGTGGTATTTTACAACTGTTCTGACAGTGTGATATTTTACAACTGTTCTGACAGTGTGGTATTTTACAACTGTTCTGACAGTGTGGTATTTTACAACTGTTCTGACAGTGTGGTATTTTACAACTGTTCTGACAGTGTGGTATTTTACAACTGTTCTGACAGTGTGGTATTTTACAACTGTTCTGACAGTGTGGTATTTTACAACTGTTCTGACAGTGTGGTATTTTACAACTGTTCTGACAGTGTGGTATTTTACAACTGTTCTGACAGTGTGGTATTTTACAACTGTTCTGACAGTGTGGTATTTTACAACTGTTCTGACAGTGTGGTATTTTACAACTGTTCTGACAGTGTGGTATTTTACAACTGTTCTGACAGTGTGGTATTTTACAACTGTTCTGACAGTGTGGTATTTTACAACTGTTCTGACAGTGTGATATTTTACAACTGTTCTGACAGTGTGATATTTTACAACTGTTCTGACAGTGTGGTATTTTACAACTGTTCTGACAGTGTGGTATTTTACAACTGTTCTGACAGTGTGGTATTTTACAACTGTTCTGACAGTGTGGTATTTTACAACTGTTCTGACAGTGTGGTATTTTACAACTTTTCTGACAGTGTGGTATTTTACAACTGTTCTGACAGTGTGGTATTTTACAACTGTTCTGACAGTGTGGTATTTTACAACTGTTCTGACAGTGTGGTATTTTACAACTGTTCTGACAGTGTGGTATTTTGTTGTTTTTCATTTGATCATTGAAGGGAATAATTATTAATTGACGATAATAAGAAAGTACACAATCATGAATGAAAAGAAAGTATATACATGTACACATCTGTATAGGTAAATAATTATTTAAGAAAACAAAAGTTTTACCTGTCCCAGCTCTCTTAGACAACCAGTAGACTGTTGCACTGCCGATACCACCACACCCAACCACAATATAATCATAAAATATTCTACTATTCTCCATATTGTAACATTTATTGACATCTAGAGATAAGACACATCTTTCATACGATTGTCATAATTTCATGTAAAATTACCCATGATTCTCTTCCCGTCAAATATAAAGCTTGGCTACAGCTGTTAGAGATATAATATTTTTGAAAGTTCGAAAAGATATAATACATACAACGTAAAATATCAATTAAAAAAAACCTAACATTCTTCTCTTCCACATTTAGTGCAATTATTGAAGTATTGTGATATACAGGCGTCTTTCCCACCCCTCATTGTAGTATGTCAGCTTAAAGCACAGGCACTCGTTTCATATATATATTTGTTTACTATCTACGTCTATCCATCATTAGACGTAGATAGTAAACAAATATATATATGAAACGAATGCCTGTGGTTAAAAGGTATAAACCATCCGATTGGTGTTTTGAGAATGTCATTTTCCATTTCGACAATCTGAATAGATATGACTATTTAGCAAATTCCACGTCTAGACAGATTGATTACAAGGTCAATAGTCGATGTGTCGAAGTTAAAATATTCTTTCTATTTTTTAACCTTTAGTATCAGAAAATCAATTTGACATTTTGATATCGCAGACTTTTCTAATTGTGTCACAATTATTAGCAAATTGTAAATTGAAATTATTTGTAATATAAGTTTGAAAATACCAATCGCAGAAGGATAGACAATACAATGGCCAAAAGGACAAACAATGACATACAAAACACTACACAGAACACCGAGCAATACGAACCCCACTGAAAACCATCACGTGATTTAATACATAGTGAGTATGATCAAACTGGTTGTTTTGTTCAAATCCGACATCATTGATAAAAATGTCGGGTATTCGAATTTGGAGAGAAGACAAAGAGTTAGACGCATTTTAATGCTTAAATCAAAATTGTATTTTAGAACGTTTTAATATCAAACCCAGACGAAAATTCGTAGCAAAGAACATAATTGGGACACAATCATATGCTTTTAAACGACAGGTTCCACTAGCGGAGCAGGAACTGTTTACCCTTTCGGAGCAGCTGAGTTCAACACCGGTGCTTAGTTAGGTTCGTGTTGCTCGATCTTTAGTTTTCTGCATGGTGTTTTGCAGATCGTTGTTTGTATTTTTTATTTTAGTCATTGTGTTGTCTGTCCCTCTTCGATTTACTGATTCGGATTACCCCTTTGGTAACTCCAAACTCTTCTTACGGAGTGTTAACATTTGGTTTACGTTAATGGCATACATATTGATAAAAGGTGAAAAGGAAATATTTGTCCATGGGGAATACAATGTATCAATTCACACAACGGCTAATAATTAATGAATTTCGTTGATTGATATTTAGTGTACCCACACAGATATAAACAAAACCCGCACATATAATCATTAAGCAATATTAGACGGGACGATGAGCGAATGAACATGTACGTAGAGATCTAATTTAGAGTCCATGACGTGTAATCTCAATCCGAGGCTTTTCTCATTTATTATCTATCACCGGATTTGTAACTAGAGTAGCACGACGCGTGTCACTAGCGGTGGAAGTACTGTTTACCATTCCGGAGCACGCGAGTTCTCCCCCGGATGTTAGTTGGGTTGCTATTGGTCGCTCTTTAGCTCTGTGTAGTGTTTTTAAATTATTGTTTGTCCTATTATCCCTTTTCTTTTACGGTTTCCGATTACCCCTTTTGGTACATTTAAACTTTTCTGAAATAATCACTATGAGGCACGCTCAAAATGGAGAGCCAAATAATCTAAAATTCTTTGGGAGCAAGAAAACCAATGGGCAAAAGCAGGATATCGAAGCTTGGTCAAGATCATCCACGAAAGAGGCAGATAAATCTTATTTTTAATAATAATAATCCTTTCTGATTTTTCTATTGGATTTCGGAACTATTCCGACAGTGTGGTCTTTTTTTCATTTTAGTACATTTTTGCCAGAACTGCATAATTTAATAATAAATATATTAATTGAAATGATTAACCTAAATACGACATGAAAAGGGGGAGATGTAAATCCACCACTATGTCTAAGTCTAGGTCTAGGTCTAGGAAGAAGAGTTTGAAGATATCAAAGGGGTAATCAGAAGCCGTAAATGGAAGAAGGATAGACAATACAATTACCAAAAGAAAACAGACTAAAGGTCAAACAACGATCTGCAAAACACTACACCGAAAACTAAAGATCGAGCAACGTGAACCTCATTAAAAACTAGGTCCCCTTATCTAATTTTGAAAGAAATTCACATCAAACTCAAAATTTCAGTTCACAAACAATACCACTTCATTGTTTCCTAAAGTACACGTTTAACATTAGTTTGGACTACCGATATATTAATCCTGTAATAAAATACCAATACACGGTAAAAGATGACAAAAAAAAAAAACATAATTTACATTTAGCTGGAGGTAAACATTGAGGTTTCAGGTTATATCTAACGTCTAATTTTTTGCCAATCTTGAAGTGACTGCAAACAGGTATGTCATCTATTTTTCGTATTTACATAGATATGTCTTACTTATTAACATAATGACCATTATTACCACATTTCATTATAGGTGTGAAACCTTATACAGTGCCGTTATTTGATGTTGCAGGAGTAATAATGAATAGCTTTATTCATTATATATTATAACATGACGTCCTTCATTGGCTTAAATAATACAATGATAAAACTCACGATATATTTTAATTCGCACATGCGTATTGACGAACAAATTACAAACCTCATTCTTTAGTGAATTGGTGTTTTCATACAGGACCGTGGTGCATACACACATAAAAATGCCCGTATTGTTTTTTACCTATATTTTTTTCCGGAATAAATCCTAAGACAACCATCAATATTATTCTATTGCAAGAAACAAAGTTTGAAAATACCAAACGTGTAATCAGAACCCATAAATCGAAGAAGGACAGAAAACACAATAGCCAAAAGAAAAAGGACAAAAAGACAAACAATGATGTACAAAACACTACACAGAAAACTAAAGATCGAGTAGCACGAAGCCCACTAAAATTTAAGCATTGCTGTTTCCTTGCATGTCATTGGACGAAACATCAATATATTAAATATTTATACATCGATGTTTGCCATTCAGCTAAGGGTCATACATACGCCATTGTATTTCATTTAGAATAAAAAGGGGAAAAATACCAAGCTGTTAGTACAGTTCCAAAATTCAACAGGAATATCGTTAGCACGGAGTCAAACTCTGCACCTCTAGCACATGACCGCCCATTCTCCTAGCTTAGTTCTGTTGGCTCTTCAATAATGTTGACGTTACAGAAAAACTCCAGCGCAAATTCAAGTAAACAACATTTCCAGTAGACAAGAATCATATTTTTTTAAACATTTCATTCGTTTCAAATCAGGATTCATTCACTCAAAATGTTAGCTTGCCACTTTTCTGATTTCAATTAAATTACGATAACTATTTTATCTGGCGTGAATGCTTGCGAAAACAGTACAGGAATCAAAATGACTGACAATTGAACTTTGCCATACTGTGATTAAAAATGTCTTAAAAGAATTGTTATTGTTACTCTTAAATGGAATTAATAGAATCAAGTACGATTTGTATCAGTTTATCGATCTGTAGGCTCGGTCTTTAACTCACAAGGTTTAACTTCAGTTTGCGAGTAACACTGTCTTGATTTATCAATAAACTCTTACAAAATCTTATAGGTATACTCACGAATTGGAAATAAAAGTATTCGGGGAAAGGTAAAGAAACAAGTATGTCCAAAATAAACAACTCAAAATGTAGAAATAAATCAAACAAAATAATGAAACAGCATGAACAATGCATTTGTGGATAAGATTGTAACATACTACGGAAGTCCATTCAATAAATTAATTTCATTCTATAATCGTTTCACGAGAGCCACTGCCGGTTGTTAGCACGTAAAATATTTGTCAAAGCAGGAAAACTTTGAAAATATTAAAAGGGTAATCTGAAGACGTAAATCGAAGAAGGACATACATGTACCATGATATGCAATAATCTACAAAACACTACACAAAAAACTAAAGATTGAGCAATACGAACTCAGGTTCTCAAGAAGGGTGGGTTGTTCCTGTTTTAATAGTGTACATATAAGGTTATTGTAGATTAAAAATTATTTTTAAAATATTTTAAGACAGATAATATATACACCTATAATATTTTGATTTTTCTACAGGATGCTATTTTGTTGGAGTAAGGTATTAGTGCTAATACTTCTTCATGTGGGTAAGTAAAATAGTATTTACACTATCTTTCAATAACGTATTATGTGTATAATTATTATGTCCACAAAATCACATGACACAGTTTTTTTTTATGGCATTACACGTTTTAGTTTCTCTAAATATATGTAATTTTGAATGGTTCCTATTTCCGAGATACAAGACACAAATAATAATTAACTACTACAAGTTGTTGGCAATTCTTCGCAATGAATTTAAAAACTTTTTTTGAAGAAATGTTGTGGTACGTTCGTCATTGAAAAAAATGTTCTTGTATGTTCGTCATTGAAATAATGTTCTGATTATTACATGTACATTGTATTTCTAAAATTTCATAACTTTGTTTACATAATTGAATTCCATCAATTGCAAATAAAATGTACAAATATATTATGAGCAACTCACATATATTAATATTTCACTAAGGTTCTAGTGTGAAGTCTTCAATGATTGGACACGTGGCTGAAGCAAACCGGATCTTCGGCATAATGACAGGACACATGGTACGAGATTATGTAGGATATGGAAATTACTGTGGACCCGGAGGATCAGGACTTGTTCTGGATCCCATTGATGAGTACGTTTATCGACAATATTTCACGCAGATATCATTCGGGATTTTATGCCAGCTAAGTTTTAGAGTTGTGTTGTGTATATTGTATGTAAGATGATACATTGAAACTTTAGACCAGCCTTGTGTTCTGAATAGGGTTGTAGTTATGTGCTTAACGCCACATTCAGCAATGTTTAGCTATATTGTGGCTGTCAGTTTTATTGGTGGAGGAAACTTGAGTACCCTGAGAAAACCACTGACAAACTTTTTCACATAATGTTGTATCGAGCTCACATCGCCATGAGCGAGATTCGAACTCACAACTTTAGTGCACATGTAGCTGTAAATCCAACTACCATACGATCATGACCACGACGACCACTGTTCTGAATACATGTTAAATTAACTAATATTTTCTTCATTGAAGCATTATTCAAAGTTCGTTTGATACAAGATTTCCTTTTACAGAAGGCTCGGTTTAGACATTTTCCTCTGTATAATGTTATTAAATTTCAAAAATTTCATTATTTGGAATATAATTTATTTTCCAACGAACAATCAAGTATATCTACAGAATCATTAAGTACCTTGCATTAGGGAGTTCAATTTCATGTACGAACATGAAATATCGATGAAAAATAAGACATTTCATTTTATTCTTTGTTAAATGTATAAGGAATCTAGTGTTTAATACTACATTATGTAATCAATTAAAAAATCTGCTTAACTCTCAGTCATTTTTAATGATTTTCGTCAACCTTTGTATTAATAAAAAAGACCCATAGATATAAGATTTAGTGCACACGACGCGTTTCTGGTTAAGACATTCAGCTACGCTCGATGCCCAAAGATTGGAAACCTTAATAATTTTAAATTATTTAGGGGCTTGAAAACCAAAGGGCCTCAACAGATATCACAACAACAACAAAACTAAATTGCATCAGAAACGTCTGAATATTATTCCAGGTTCGATAGATAAATGATGGTTACTAGTATGTACAGTCTTTGTAATCGTCATACATCTATCTATATTAATAATTGGGTTTTTTGTTTGTTCAACAGATGCTGTAAAATTCACGATGATTGCTACCGTGATATTCAGTGGAACATCGGTGCCTTTTGTAATGTATATAGCGCATCGTTCTCGTACCGTATGAACCTACAGACCGAACATATAAGTTGTTGTAAGTGTTCCTTAAAATGTTTTAGATTTCATGAAAATTAACATTTCTTGTGTTCGAGTCTGTCTGATCTGATTTCTCGGGAGAACTCGAATATAGTGGAATTATATTCTATGCATAGTAATGGCGGTCATATTGGATGGCCGTCTTATCAAAAATGGGTTTGAAAGTAGATGCCCTAGGATGATTCAAATCAATTTTGTTTTCAAATTGTTTAGTAGACTATGAGAGGAATATTTTCCAAATCTATCTATATTATTAATTAGCATAGCTTTGTCTAGGCCAACTTAAAAATCCACACCGCCAGATAAACAATATGTATTGATCCTTTAAATTGCATAAAATATTTTCAATTCATATCAGCAACTAGAACAGGCACTTTTACTTGATGTCTGACTTCCACCCTTACTAATCCCCTTACTGTAATAAAACATTACTATTACTGAGAAGCACTTATAGGATGTATGTTTCGTACGAATAAAGGGAAAAGTCTGTGAGAAGAGGAGCACAGCTGGTACACATAGGAAAGCCGATTGTATGTTATCAATCAAAAACTCGAGCTTTTTATGATGATATCAGTTTCAGAGACGTTCTTGACAGAATCAAAGTGAATTTTTACAACAAAGATCAATACTACAATGACACGATTAAACCCAGAACATTTTACAAGACAATAGTTTTCCTTTTGGTACAAAAGTCAAATTACTATAAAATGAAAAAAAATTATATTGAGACATCGTAGAAACAGGCGAAGTCAATACCGTTATAAATGAAAATGTATTAACTGTCCATTCATTGGTCATTTATATTATACGATGAATCTATGTCGGTAGCTATATTTGGACAAGATCTTTCAAAACACAAACAATACTAATTGCAAACAATTGAAATCAAAATTAAAATTGGGGTATTAATAGACTGATTTCCTGAAGTATGCTAAGCAAATACAATTGACTTCAACAACAGTAACTCATTTCGATTCAGATTTACATTTCCCAACAGTAAATGGTCCTCTGCTGGACGGGTTAGAATTATCGTTTTTATCGCCACTTTCAACAGTATTTCAGTTATATCGTGGGGTCAATTTTATTGGTGATGGAAACCGGAATACCCGGAGAAAACCACCGATATGCCGCGAGTCACTGACAAACTTCATCACGTAATGTTGTATCGAGTACACCTCGCCATCAGCGGGATTAGAGCTCACAGCTTTAGTGGTGATTTCAAATGCCATACGACCCAGACCACGATGATCATTTTTGCTGGACGGAAACTTTATTTTAGCACTATCGAATTCAGTTAGAATATCTCAATTGTTTTTGTTTTTGGTTGGCTTTGTTTTAAAGTAAATAGCGTTTATCTTCACCTTCAGAAATGATTAAGTTATATCGTATCTACTAGACTTACTTTGAGAGCAAATCACAGACAGACATACAAAAGATAACAAAGTGAACGATGAAACCCCTGGCATTGGATAGGTGTCTGGAAACCTCAACAATTGAAGGTGATATTTAGATCGATAACCCACGTTATTGATTATGAAAACGAAACCGAATTATAACGTCAAAACGATTAGGGGCCGTCGTGGTCGGGATCGCTTGGTAGTTTGATTTACAACTATCTGTGCAATCAGTGCCTATCACCACTGAAGTTGTAAGTTCGAACCACGTTCATGGTGTACTCGATACAACATTATGTGATACAGTTTGTCAGTGACTTGCGACAGGTCCGGTGTCCTCCACTAATAAAACTGACCACCACGATATATCTGAAATATTGTTGAATGTGGCGTTAAGTGCAACTAATCAAACCAAACCCATCAAAAGGATCGTATGTAGTTAAATAGTAGAGTTGTAGTCAATTGTCACTTTCAATGTCTAAAACACATTTCTTTTTTATTTCAGCTATTGAAATAGATCTATGTAGAAAGGAGGTATGCTTTTGTGACCGATCTGTAGCTGCATGTCTAAGAAATAATGACATATATTACGATCCATCTTTACGTCAACCAAGCCATGCTTTCAAAGAATTGGTTCAATTCATCATGGGAAAATAAGCTTAAATGACACGAATAGTTATTTTCCTTTCAATTTTGCTAATGACAAAAATTGTATTGTTATGACATATCAACATTTCAGTAAATACATTGTCATTTTTTATTTCGCTTTGAACACAGGCGCTCCTGGTACGGACTTTTTTCTAACTTTCCGCTTACAAATTTATTTTCAATCAAATTTCTTTATTTCTTTATTATTTCATCTCTTTTCCTTATTTTAACTTGTTCGTGTCAATATTCATGCAATCTTATGTTAACAACAATTTGCATGTATCGACCCTATAGCAAATAGTTCATGGCACTGAGGGTCATATGGCAGTATATGGACCGGTCCGTCACCAAAAAAATATTATATGGACCGAAGCTCTGTTCGGTCCATATAATATTTTTTTGGTGACGGACCGGTCCATATACTGCCATATGACCCTCAGTGCCATGAACTATTTGCTATATTATACTTTTTATCTAAAATAATAATGCAGGTACCGTTCCGGAACCGAATCGAAAACGAGGCAGTCCAGTCCTGGTCCATATAACGTTATATTGACCGACTGCGCTAACAAAGACAAATAGGGAAAATAAAAACGTATAGAATAATATATATAAATACTAATAATCCACAAGGCATGAAACTCCGCAGGTTTAAAAATCGTACCCCTGCTCGCTTCGAGTACATTTATTGCACCTCATTTCCATTATGTCATTCAAACTAGGACATGTATCCATTCCTAAAAGACGCATCTTTTCGCCCCTGTTTTTGTTTTGTGCATACGATAGCTCAGTCTCTCAAGAATTTTAAGATTTTCAAACATTTATTGCCAAATTTTTCGTAGAGTACCCTTCGTTGACGGAAGTGACGAACCACTGAATTCCGAATGCATTACTTCAAGGATAGGGTCAGAAAAGTTCCAAACATTTATTATTTTGGCGCAATATTTTGAAATCATGACCAAGAGAAAAAGAAACTACCAGTCCAAATAAGGAAAAAGAGATGAAATAATAAAGAAATAAAGAAATTTTATTGAAAATAAATTTGTAAACAGCGCCTGTTATTTTGAATTGATATGTCGGCATATTAGTATTTGAACACATACAACAGTTTGGTGTGACTGTGGTCGATAATTTTATGTCTACACAAAATACATGCTTTAATGACGACCGTTTGCAGACTTCCCGAAACTTGCTGAGAAGTTGTCAGTCATTCGGACTGACAGACATGAAAATCTTGTCAGACCGAAAAATATTTTGCCAGTCCGAAAAAAAAGTCCCAAAAAATTCACTGTCACATGCATAATGTTTAGTTTGGCCTTTTTAGAGTGATTTACCCTAGTATTAGCAATTGGGCACCTGATTTCACCTCTGGTTTTTATAGAGGTTAACGTAATTAAATTTTCAGTTTTCAGTGTTGTTCAAAATTGTATATGTTATGTCTTTTATAGTGTGTGTCTCGAGTTTTGTTGTTTTGATGACCTTGTACTATAGGTCAATGGTTGTATGAAAGACGTCATGTCATTGGCTAATATATATACAAATAACCAATCGTGTCGTGATCGTCTTCACAAATGGGTTCGGTTGAAACCGGAAATGTATAAAAGGGGTGAAAACAATGAAAATTATGTAATTTAAAAATAAAATTAAACACTGATCAATGCCTTTCGGACAAAATCTGAGGTAACTATTATACCAAACATTCGGTATTACAGAGTTTTTTTTCTGTCTGACATTGGGTCAGACAGGAACTGGGGTTCTGTCTTACCCATAGCCTTTGTGTCTGTCCCACCATTTTTTTTGTAATATTGTATATAACCTGTCAATTGTTTGTTTTTTTTTATACAGAACTGAATGCAAGATTACCTATAGTCATGATCATTAAACAACTCAATTAAATGTTTTTCTGTATACATATTTTTATCTAAAAAGATAAGGCAGATATAGCCAACAATCCGTATCTAATGGTCCGATCACGTTCCGAATATTATACATCAATGTCAGTTTCCGGTTTACCTACATTTTTTATTTCAGTTAAGAATATGAATCTGCTGTCATCTTCAATATATAAGCATCTCAAAACATATTTAATTAAACACAAACAATCTTTGATACTTGGGGAGTGTGGAAGTCAACTTATTTCTGTGCTCAGTAATATATTCAGTTTTAATGTTCCACGTTTTGCAGGTGCTGGTTCCTACTAAAAGGATGTTTACATTTACGTACATTTGTATAGGAGTTTCGATTACAAAGAGGAACGTGTCGGTCTGACAGAATAAATAAACAAATTTCAAGTCTCTGTCTGACATTTTAATAAAACTGTAAACGGAATTTAATGCCATTGGCAGTGGAAACTGGGAGGGAATAAATTTCAATCGCCGGTCCTTTCAAATATCTATGTTTTACCGGACATTCGGTTCGATATATATTTTGAAATCGTCGGTCCTACTGCATTTCTGTCGGTCAGGACCGACGGACCGACGGTTTTCGGGAAGTCTGCCGTTTGTTTTTAAATAAACGTTAGAGAAAACGGACGAGGCAATCAAGCATGGACAGTCCAGAGACACAGGCAATATTAGACACAAGACTATGGACAGTCCAGAGACACAGGCAATATTAGACACAAGACTATGGACAGTCCAGAGACACAGGCAATATTAGACACAAGACTATGGACAGTCCAGAGACACAGGCAATATTAGACACAAGACTATGGACAGTCCAGAGACACAGGCAATATTAGACACAAGACTATGGACAGTCCAGAGACACAGGCAATATTAGACACAAGACTATGGACAGTCCAGAGACACAGGCAATATTAGACACAAGACTATGGACAGTCCAGAGACACAGGCAATATTAGACACAAGACTATGGACAGTCCAGAGACACAGGCAATATTAGACACAAGACTATGGACAGTCCAGAGACACAGGCAATATTAGACACGAGACTATGGACAGTCCAGAGACACAGGCAATATTAGACACAAGACTATGGACAGTCCAGAGACACAGGCAATATTAGACACAAGACTATGGACAGTCCAGAGACACAGGCAATATTAGACACAAGACTATGGACAGTCCAGAGACACAGGCAATATTAGACACAAGACTATGGACAGTCCAGAGACACAGGCAATATTAGACACAAGACTATGGACAGTCCAGAGACACAGGCAATATTAGACACAAGACTATGGACAGTCCAGAGACACAGGCAATATTAGAAACAAGACTATGAACAATCCAGAGACACAGGCAATATTAGACACAAGACTATGGACAGTCCAGAGACACAGGCAATATTAGACACAAGACTATGGACAATCCAGAGACACAGGCAATATTAGACACAAGACTATGGACAGTCCAGAGACACAGGCAATATTAGACACAAGACTATGGACAGTCCAGAGACACAGGCAATATTAGACACAAGACTATGGACAGTCCAGAGACACAGGCAATATTAGACACAAGACTATGGACAGTCCAGAGACACAGGCAATATTAGACACAAGACTATGGACAGTCCAGAGACACAGGCAATATTAGACACAAGACAAAGAACGACGACAAAGAAACCAAAACACAACACAGAAAACTAAAAATATGAGTAACACAGGCCACATAACACAACTGGGGGTGAATCCAGGTGCTTGCGAATGATAAGCAAATCCGGTTTCATTTCGTATAAAAAAAAACGCCGCGGTACAAATATTGTCAAGTGTGGTATAAGTAATATCGCTGAAAGAGGAGAGAGAGATTCCACATAAAAAGTAAAAGATCCATTTCCATTTGAGAAATTGGTATTTCGTTACGATCAACTATAGTTGGTGATGACGACCAAATATTTATTTTAGCTATTACCAACCTATTAGTAACGTAGCCTTGTCTTTGTCTGAGTGGCTGTTGCATTAACAGCTTTGTCTTGCATTCACGTGATATTGGTGAGTAAGTGGTTGTTGCTTAACGCCAATTCAGCAATTTTTCAGCTATATTATGGCGAGAACAAGTTAATTTTCAATGAGATGATGATGAGGTCCGCTTTGTTCTAGACCAACACGCTGAGTTGAAATGTATAGTGCTAGCTCACTGAAAGCTCGACAAAACATTACACAGAAAAACTAAGTTTGATTAACAAAGAACCCCACCAAAAACCAGGTGTGAACGGAGATGCTCCTGAAAGATACGAAACGTTTGAAGATACCAAAGGGGTAATCAGAAGCCGTAAATCGAAGAAGGACAGACAACACAATGGCTAAAAGAACAAAGAGAAACACAGATCTACAACACATTATATTGAAAAGTAAAGATCAAGTAACACGAAACACACTAAACATCGGGAGTGAACTCAGATGCTCCGGATGGGTAAACAGTTCCTACTTCACATGTAGCACCCGTCGTGGTACTATTGTTACAAACTCGATGATACGTCATGAACGAGGAAAGGACCGAATTGTGATTACGACAAATGGAACATATCGGCAGTCATTTGTGACACAGATACTCCGTCACGGTTAACCAGCTCATGCTATACTACCCCTTCTATCTTCAAAATAAACAAATTGATCGGACTATACAGGTTACATTCACAAGTTTTCACACATTAAGACTAAAATTTATGATCGTTTACACAAGATTTGGGTTTATTTAGTTTTGGATTATGCAAATTTCACTGCAAAGACAACATGGTTTATATTTTTGCTAAGTTTTGACAAGGTGTATTTTGATGACATATGTGCCCATATTGATAAACTGGTAAGGAGATGGCAATCCTGTTTGGAGAAATAGAAGTCTCTATCGGCTTATCTGGACTGGGTATTATTTTGGGGAGACTATTTTGTATATCTTAACAGTAAAATGATTTAATTCAAATAGCTAGAGAAACCAATTACCAATGTATTGAAAAATATATAAGAAAACTACTTTTGATTTCCATCTTCCCGCTGGATAAACCAAGATAAAGAAAAGAATCATGGGATACTTGAGTTAAGTTTGTGTACAAAGTTAGTTAAAAGAATCATGGGATACTTGAGTTAAGTTTGTGTACAAAGTTAGTTAAAAGAATCATGGGATACTTGAGTTAAGTTTGTGTACAAAGTTAGTTAAAAGAATCATGGGATACTTGAGTTAAGTTTGTGTACAAAGTTAGTTAAAAGAATCATGGGATACTTGAGCTAAGTTTGTGTACAAAGTTAGTTAAAAGAATCATGGGATACTTGAGCTAAGTTTGTGTACAAAGTTAGTTAAAAGAATCATGGGATACTTGAGCTAAGTTTGTGTACAAAGTTAGTTAAAAGAATCATGGGATACTTGAGCTAAGTTTGTGTACATGTTGAGAACAGTTTACATCATCAATCTTCATACAAATATTATCCATCAGATACTGTTCATTGGTAATAAAACCAGATAAATTTGACATCCCTAGCATACATTTACAAAACCGCACATTCTCTTCGACCACATTATTCAGATTCAGAGCCGAGACCCGCACTCTTATCGAACAGATTATCATGATTCCGAGACGATCACGTCTTTGTTCTTACTCTTTAGTGCTTTGCTGAAAAACAACAAGTACCGATTCGATAGTCTTTCGTTTGATCTGAACCCACGATTTTCCAGACACGAGGCTAACACGTTACCTGTTACACGACGATGTGATTCAAACGGATTAAAGATATGGTTTAGTTTATGATGTTTAGCGCCACTTTCAACAATATTGCAGCTATATCCTGTGGGTCAGTTTTATTGGTGGAGGAAACCGGAGTACATGGAGAAAACTACCGACCTGTCGCAAGTCACTGACAAACTTTATCACATGATAGTGTATCGTGTACAACTCGCCATGAACGGGGTTCGAACTTACAATTTCAGTGGTGATAGACACTGATTGAACATGTAGTTGTAAATCCAACTAGCATACGATCACGGCTACGACGGTCTCCGATTAAAGATATGAAATGTGATCAAACTAACAAGCATTACATGGTGAGAATATCTCAAACATTAGGAAAGGTTTCCGAAAATCAATCCCACAGATTTGTAATGGAGGTTCATTGAGTAACTGATCATTCGTGTGTTCCCTTTTTATTGACGCAAATCTGTTTGTTTATGTGATATGAGTCATAATTTTACTGTGTAACCTTTGAGAGGAATACAAGGATGTACAAATACGTAGGTTGTCATGGTTATTTTGCCAGAGGAAATAATATGTAAGTAAATAGACATGTTGTACTATAGGAGCTACATGTGTATAAAATTGGAAATTTAATTTCTCTATCTGTGATGGTCAGCAGGACAATAATTTTAAAAAATGTGTTGTAATTGAAATTGTGTAGAACGCAAAAGAGATATTCACAAAACGTGTCGGTAATTGATCGTGTGTTGAAATTATATGACCGTCTAATAAAACAACTCTTATTTTAACATTCGACAGTTATAAAATGAAAAATAAAAATTATGCTGGACAAAAAGTTAAACGATTGGTACTGTAGTATATCAAATGAGTGAGTTCGAATCCCGTCGAGGGAGAACAACAAAAATTTCAGCTCAAAATGTAGTTCTAACATCGTTGGGTTTAATTTTCAAACTTATATTAAATATTTAAGTAACTTTGAAATCCAGTGTGGGAGATATATATTGGATGGTTGTCACTTGCTTAGACGTTTGCATAATATATTTTATTTCCTGAATTTCCCCAATCCCCGAGTCCTATACCTGTTTTGTTTCAAATGTAACAAGTGAAGACTTGTTAACACGCAGTAATATTGACATTAAAAAAAAAACGTTTCGTGAATTGAGATATTTTGTATATTAATCATGATAGTGTTATGTAGCCATGGAATGTATTTATTTATATAGTAAAACCTGTCTAACCCGAACCCTTGATAAGCTGATCTCCCGTGTACCAATGTATTGATTAGTAGTTTAGCATATAGTGAATATTAATTGAGGCTAAACAATCTGCTCTTGGACGAACAGAAGTTTGGATTTCCACAGGAAAAAGATGATATGATGGACAGGATCACTACGCACCGCGTTCTTCACCTGAGTATTCATGCGGAATAAGAAACCCGTTATATTCAATACGGGAAGCTTCTTTTGTTTCAATAGTACTATATCTTATACATGTATCAGTTTCAATGCTGGTAGTATATTACATATCATGCTCCGTAGCATACACTGTCGTCAAAGAGCTCCGGTCGAAAATTTTCTGTCAGCTTCCGGTACAAGTCACTTAGGCATGATTGACATACAGGCGACGACAAAAAGTAAGTATTATGATCATATAGTATTATTATATCTTGAATCCAGAAGATGTCGTTATCTGTCGATTATTTTTTGTTTGTTTTTACCTATATGTTACTGTGGTTAACTTCATCGATTACTCAGATATAGATAAAATGATGGACATAAACAATGACAAATGCTAATAATGAGATTGAAATCATCAAATAAAGCTATAAAAAGTAGTCTATATGTGTAATTAAAGTACACAAACCATTTACAATGCTTATATACATGATAGTTTGCACTGGCGTGCCACCATGAATAGCTTTAGACTTACTACAGTGAAAAACACAATGTTTTCTTACGTACATTCGTTCCGGCTCTGTCAGCCACTACCTACCGGTTGAGTCCCAAAAATTGTGTTTCAGTAGAACCGGTTTTGTCTGTAAAAAATTGAAAGAATAGCGAAAACAGCTCAATATCACAATTATGTTTCCTTTTTGTAATTTATTTAAGGTTCATTATAACACTTGTCAAGGGTATGTTCGACTTGTAAATTGATAAAAAGATTTTTTTTTTGTCTCAAATGAATAAAAGTTGTGAAAAAAAACAACAGCACATAATCAAAATATTTTACATGTGGATGCTTTGTATAACATTAAAAGAAAGAAATACAAAACGGTTTGTGCAGAATTAGTATTCGCCAAGTCACCTTCGACTGTATGGTCATGATTTTGTATAGAACTTGTAATTTTTTTTCTTTATTTGCTATGCAGTTGGATTATTGCAATATTCAAAGAGTGTTTGATCAAAAGTAGGAACTCTCACTGTTTATATAGATATCAAGTAACTCTTATTGTTTGGATTCATTTTTTGTTTTCAAATAATATATTGAAGGACAATAAGAAATTTGGATTAAAAAAATTAATAAAAATAAAATAAAAATAGAGAACCGCATCGGTAGCGTAATGGTTAGCGTGCTCGCCTCGAGTGCGATATATTGTGGGTACGAGCCCCGGTCGGGTCAAACAAAAGAATATACAATTGGTGTTTGTTGCTTCTCCACTAAGAACGCATCATTAAGGAGAAAGAGCAAAGACTGGTTGGCTCGGAATCAGAATAATGTATCCGAGTGGAGCGACATATCTACCCACTAAAAGGCAATGTGAGCTTTTACCATCACTTGGCGCCCGTCGTCCGTCGTCTGTTTACTTTTCACATTTTAATCTTCTCCTCTGAAACGCCTCAGCCAAATGAAGTGAAACTTAGTAGGAAGAATCTATGGAAGGTCCTCTGTATCGATTACTCATTTCGTCGCGATCCGTTAACAAACATGTTCGCCACATGCAAGCGATTCTTGTTTCTGATTGGCAGATTTTTTTAAATCTTCTCATCTAAAACTTCTTAGCCAAATGAACCGAAACTTGGTAGGAAGCAACTATGGAGGGGCTTCTATGAAGATTGCTCATTTCATCCCTATCCCACAAACTCAACACCAATATGATTTGTCCCGCATTTCATGAAGCGACTCCTCAACGGCTGTTACACTGATAGAATTCATCTGTAAAGTAAATTTAATATATAGCAGATACTAGTAAGTGAATGTTGAATGTAAAGATACACAAACATCTGTAGGAGCTCACAATATAATATAAATGTAGCAATCAAATTGTCTGAAGCTTATGCAAATAAAATGAGGGTAATCGCAAGATTGAAACATAAGATGTTTTAATAGTATTTCTCCGCTGCCCAGTTAATGTTTTTTTTTATCCTGCACTTGTTTTATTCGAGTAGTCACATTGTATTGACCGGATATGTTTTGTTATACATTTGTATTTGGTTTCTGACCAAGATATATTTTTCTGGTATCTGATTCATGTTGAGCGACGGTAAAAACAGTAACAGCATGTATGCTTATAAACTTATAAGCGCGGACTTCAAAGAGGACACAATCAAAAACGATAAGAACAACGCCTGTTTCTGCTCTTTTTAGACAAATTTACAGTTTCTTTGGGGCTTTTGAAATAACACGATAAATACAATATACGTACATTGTCGGAAAATATATAATTCATTTCCACTCGCTGCGATACAGGTAAGAAAAACTCGTCAAAACTCGTATATATAAATTTTATATTTTCGACAATGTATATTGTCTATTTTTTTTCTCTCCCTCGTTTCACTCTGAAAATATTTGTTTATTAGCTAAAATAATGTAATATAAATAAGACTCGACACAGTGTAGGGTTGTGCGTTCGTTACAAGATCGCATAGCAAATATATATCAACATAACAAATTCATTGTGTCTGTCATTTCTACTCCCCCAAAAAAATGCAAAATATATACGAGTGATTGAAATTCTTTTGGCATTACTATTGGTGGATGGGCGGGGGACTATAACATCCAAAGCACGAACTTTTCTCGTATTACAACTTGCAACGAACGTTGCATTAATCGAGTACACCTAACATTTTCTTTATATACAAACTGCCAAAATCGTCCGTGCGGAAAGGAGTTCAATACTACAGCCTTTGTTAATTTGCTTATCTGTAATGTTAATGTAAACATTATACTGTGAAGAAATTTAAATATCGTATCCACGAAGTTATTTCCACAGAGTGACTTACTTCGTTATCAACGAGTATAAAATTTAAATATTGTTGTTATAAAAAGAATCTCCGACTATTCAATTGATGCGCCTGGACAGCGAATTAAAGTGAGTGTATCGTATTGAGCACCAACCGCGATGCCAGTGCCACAAAAAGCATAACAAATTTCAAGTGTTCGCGACAGTAGCAATTTAACATAGAAATAACGATTTTTTTTATTGTACAAAGTAGCTGAAATTAGCAGCCATGGCGAATATTCATACTATGGATCAGTATTTATCGCTTTTGAGATATTTCCTAATCATTACTATTGTTAAATTGCAATATAATGATCAATAATAACACGATCAATCGTATAAATTTACATACTGACAAATCAGTTTCTTAATAAATGACACAACCGGTTTCTATACATGTTTACATTTTGACCAAGCCGGATTTCAAAAATATCTGTTGACATCAAGTTTTAGGGTATAACTAGTTACTAATTGACTTTTCCTCAACAAAATAATATTTCTAAGTAAAATCAATCATTCATCAATACTTTTTTTTCTTTTTTGGCAACATTTAATTCATTCGTAAATGCAAGATATAGCGATATTTCAGTTGATTGTAATGATTTTGATGCCGGATTCCTTATAACTTATAGAAAAATCTAATTTTACACTGCAAAAATAACTGATATTTGGACAAAAAATGAAATTAATAAAAATAACAATAAAAAAAGCATCATAATTCAAAACATTATATACACAGTATATTCATAAATACTTACGATAATTATCTGTTTCTTCTTTAAAAATACCGCTTTAAAATATCCCGGATGTTGACCAAACATTTTCTATCGGAGCTCTTTGACGACAGTGGCATAGTTCGTCAAAATAATATACATAAAATAGACCATATATCAATTATTCAAGTTTGATCAAACCGCCAAGTAACTGCTTCCCGAACAAGGTACGGTTGTTATTGTATAAAGTCTGATGATCTCTGTTACACACAAATATGTTCCCCCAAAGGGTGTTTGTTTTCAGATATGCTTCACTGTATATTAAGGAAATAGATTTGAATCATACGTGTTTACATTTACAGATACGTGACATATTTGGACCTGAAAACATGTGAAAGCTATGTATATTTCTTGGAGAAAATTCACTGTATATATTTTGATAACATTTTCATTCTATTATGGTAAGCACTTGATTACCTTTCTCTTCTATATCAATTGTTTGAAATTGTTCTCACTTGAATAAAAACGGATATATCAAACTTAGTGCGCACCGCGCGTTTCCGAAATCTCCTTTATCAGAAATCTACTTTGAGCTTTGCACCTATCTACAATGAAGATCAGCGAACACGTGGTTCTGCTACTAATTAAGTCGATCAGCTGATAGAATACGCGGGAACGTAATCGTCATGTTAGTAGTACTGACCTTGTGGAGTTTACCATCTCTAACTTAATCTGTGGTTTTTGAAAGATCAGTGTACATGTGGTGCTGCTACTAATATAACATGGCTAATTAAGTCGATCAGCTGATAGACAAAGGGGCGTATATTTTCGTGAGGTTAGTAGTACTGACCTTGTGGAGTTTACCATCTCTAACTTTATCTGAGGTTTCTATAATATGGAAATTAATAGCTAAACATGTACATGTAAACATCGATTGTATTACTTTCGTTCTAATTTAAGGATTAGGCTTATGGTGTTTAGCGCCACCTTCAACAATATTTCAGCTATATCATGGGGGTTAGTTTTATTGGTGGGGGAACCTGGAATAGCCTGAGAAAATCAACGACCTGCCGCAAGTCACTGACAAACTTTTATCACATAATGTTGTATCGAGTACACCTCGCCTGAGCGGGATTCAAACTCATAACATTAGTGGTGATATGCACTGATTACATAGGTAGTTGTAAATCCAACTATCATACGATCACGACCACGACGGTCCCAGTTCTATCTCGAGTCGGTTAAAAAGAGAATATAATAGAATTTAAAAAAAAAATGCCAGTCCTCGCACATAATCGGGCGAAAAGCGTTGTTTTAAAGTACGCTCTAATCTTGAACATTATGCATAAAATTAGTGTTCTAATGAATGAATAGCATAATTAGTTACCAAAACAATAAATATTGTTTTCCAGCAAATTGATTTATATTTATGTTTATGGTTTTTAACGCCACTTTCAATAATATTTTAGTTATATCGTAGAGGTCAGTTTTATTGGCGGAGGAAACCGAAGTGCCGGGAGAAAATCACCGAGCTGTCGCAAGTCACTGACAAACTTTATCACATAATGTTGTATTGAGTACACCTTGCCATGCATACCAGGATACAAGCATAGCCGGAAACCATCGAGCAAACAGGAATTTGTATTGATTCTAAAGGCAACCTCATAGGTGATCAGCACTTACCCCATTCTAAAGGCAACGTCATAGGGGATCAGCACTTACCCCATTCTAAAGGCAACCTCATGGGTGATCAGCACTTACCCCATTCTAAAGGCAACCTCATAGGTGATCAGTACTTACCCCATTCTAAAGGCAACCTCATAGGTGATCAGCACTTACCCCATTCTAAAGGCAACCTCATAGGTGATCAGCACTTACCCCATCCTTTAACTTATATTTGCGTATATACATATGCTCTTCTTCTGATATATTGATTTATTTTCTGCAGGATTTGCATATTGTGGGAAGGTGAAACGAAGTCTGTTTGATCTAGGAGACATGATTCTTTTTACAACAGGAAGGCCAAGTTTAGATTTCAACAAATATGGAAACTTCTGTGGAAAAGGTGGAACAGGTCAAGTAATGGATCGAATTGACCTGTAAGTAAGATATTATTACAGCTGTCAATCATGTGTACTTTAATTCTGTTTGAAAAGATACCAACGGGTTAATCAGAATCCGTAAATCGAAGAACAGACAGCACAATGGTCAAAAGAAAAAGGACGAAAGGACAAACAACGATCTACAAAACATACACATACAACTAAAGATCGAGTAACACGAACCCAACTTAAAACCGAGGGTGGATACGGGAGCACCGGAATGGTAGGCAGTTCCTGCTCCACTAGGCATCACGTTATTCTATAGAATAATATATTACGGTTGTCAAATAGGTTAAACATAGATACAGAAATAAGATTATTGGTGTTTAATGACACAGTGTATTTGGCGGTCCATTTAATTTGTAGAACAAAGGAGAATCCGCAGAAAACAACGATATATCGACAGTAACGGCAACCTTAATGACATGAACCTGTCAAGTAATTCGTCAATGAATCGAATACGGACCGACAATACAACAGTCAAATGTAGAAAGACAAAAACACTGCACAGAAAACTAAATATTGACAAACACGAACCCCGCTAAAAACCATGAGTGAACTTGTGCTCTCGATGGGTAAGGAGCTCCTGTTCTAATTTTGGCATCCGTTGTGTTACTGAAAACCGACAGAAATGTGTTGAAATTCAGTTGATATCAACATAACAACACTGCTTGTTTCATTCGCCTTATGACATGTTGGTCATTGATATCTGTGAAACGTATTTACATGCAATTACTGAAGAACAGTGATAAGGCATGGTAATTAGTACTTAAGCCTAAATCAGCTTATCTGTGTTATTTCGGATATCCTCAGCTGTTCAATCATGTCAATAGCCCAAACTTCAAAAAATATATTTTTGTATTTAAACCGGAAACAACAATGTAAATATTGAGTCAGTAACCCATGTTATTGTGGTGTCAAACCACTAATTCACCAATCAGAGCTTGGAACATATACGAAAGTAGTCCCTTTTCAAGAAAAAAGTTCCTTTCACTTTGTAGTATTGTGAAAACTACTGAATGGAATGGACTAATTAAAATTGATAATTGAAGTTAAATAAATAGGGATTATTTTGAGCCCAAATTTGATGGATTTAGTTGTATTTTAATACCTCTATGGAGGATTTGATGCATGACCTATAAATAGTGAATTTCTTGGGGATGACCGAGCTATTTTTAGAGTAGGTGCTTTCCGTAGCATGGCATTTCACTGCAAGATTTTAAACATGCCCTGATATTTTGACAGAACGTAGAGGAAACATGTACGTTTCAGAAAATATATGGTCTTCAAAAGGTTAAACTTAAGATAAAATGACCAGGTAGGCTCGAAAAAACACAAATTTAGTAGAAAACCTTAAAGAAATTAATTGGTGGTTTGACACCTTGTACATTCCAATGTAAGGGAGACGACTGCAAATGTATTGACTTGAGCGTAACTATTTGTCTACTGTGTCACAAACGAGACGATAATATGCTAGCGCTTTAATGTGCTTACATGCCGTATAAGTAGTATTTATTCTACAACAAGGAAACATTTATTCTTATTTTAGACCTATTATTAACCAACAAAAGCATGTTAATTATGTTAATTAAGGAATAATTCTCCCATGTCATGTTTTATGTTACTTTTAACATGGGGAGGCATTATATTTGTCGATATTTTACACCGAGCGATAAAATAATTGTGCTATTTAGAGAACAGTTTTGTTTACAAAGTGCAAGTAGTACTCCATATTAGAATACGTGATAGCTTTTAAAAAAGCGAGCTGTATTTGAGCGTATGCGTTTATTTTCGTTTTGACACAATTTGCAATAAATAATAAATAAAATGTCCATATTCTATCGCAAAGCCCAAATTTTTCTTCGCCTTGCTTTAACAATAGTCGTGCAGAAATATATATTTAACATAATTATTACCCAATTTTGATTGTATATCTACATGTATGTTTAACCTTTGTCAATTTAAATGTTAACCGCATCGGTGGCGTAATGGTTACCGTGCTCGCCTCGAGTCTGATAGATCGTGGGTTCGAGTCGAGGAAAATGTGTCCGAGTGGAACGACATGCTTACCTGCGGACTGTTGTTTCAGTGAGCTAGCACTAAAGAAATTCAACTCAGCGTGTTGGTCTGATACAAAGCGGACCACATCATCATCTCATTGAAAATTAACATGTTCTCGCCATTATATAGCTGAACAATTGCTGAATTGGCGTTGAACAACAATCACTCACTCACTCACTTAATCAATTTACATGTTTATTCTTTCTTGTAAATATTTTACAGATGTTGTAATTTGCATGACAGGTGCTATGGGATGATACAAAAACGACAGTGTCATGTTTATATCAAGAGCTATAACTGGTTAATAGTTAAATACAGAATAATATGCAGTGAGCTATTTTCTTTATCATTATATTATTTTAGCAATTGGACAGCTTGATTATCTTTGATTGGACAGTCAAATACGCCTTGCCATCTACAATCAAATACTTCAGTTTATGACGTTTTTGCATAAATTCCTTTCTAACAGTCTTTGTTTTTGTGCTTATTTTGCCATTCATGCTAACTTATTAAAGAATTTTTAGCAACTGTTAGGGATTTCTGAAAAGTATGAAATTTTACTCATGTGTAAGGTTATTAGTTCAGGGAAAGGGTCAGCGAGTTTTTAGAAAAATAAAATCAGGAGCAGGTTTCACTTGCATATTGTAGCATTATGCTTCAAAATCTTCCGTCTGTCGGTTTTAATTCAAAGGCATTAGGTGTGGTCGTGATCTTATGGTAGTTTGATTTACAACTACTGGTGCAATCAGTGCCTATCGCCATTAAAATTGTGAATTCGAACCCCGAAGGTTTAAATGGCGAGGGGGTGCTCGATACAAAATTATGTGATTAAGCTTGTCAGTGACTTGCGACATGTTTGACTGTCTCTCAAGTTCATTTACACCCATATCCTTTATTGCTTATTGTAACTATTACGTGAGACAGGACTATAAATAATAGACATATATAAAGTGTACATGTACATCGGTGGACATTAATACTTTTCTTTTAGCAATTTTCTGAATATCAATTTTTCCAATTTTGTAACATTTATGTTTGGTTTCGTGTTCACTTTTCCTGAATTATTTTTATGCTATGTATTTCATACACTTATGCTGGTGAACACAAACGCATGATTTTTTGCAATTCAATACCATGCAATATTATTTATATTATCATTTTGAGTCATAATTATCAACAATTCAAGTCCTTATCATTGCAAACTCTGATATTTGAGTTACACATACAAATGTACAATTACTTATATTAGTTTATGATATTTATCTGTAGAAGAAATGTGCATATATGAACAGAATTTGCCAATAAACTAATTATGAAAAAGAATATCAAAATTTGTAATGTTTTGCTTTTTTTTATTCAGGAAACAAAGACCTTTGTCAGAGAGCATCTTGCGAATGTGACAAGAACTTAGCATATTGTCTTGGTCGGTTTCGTGGATATTATAACCAGTATCTGGCATCTAGATCCAAATTCCAGAACTTCATTCGTCGTGCGGGTCATTTCTTAACAAATAACAGATTTTGAAAATAATGGCTTTATTTAACAGACAATTTTAATAAAACCTCCGAATATGTATAGAATCTTATTATCATTTAATCATTGCATGTAATAAACATTAAAGGAAAAATGGAGGAGTAATCAAGAATGGACCACCAAGAGACACAGGCAATATTGCGTAAAAGACCAAAAGAAGAGAAAAATAAATGGAAGCCAAATAACAAAGCCCACCAAGACAGCAATATTCATTGGAAGATTATGGTGTTTAACTCCACTTTCAACAATATTTCAGTTATATCGTGGCGGTATATTCATTGGATAGCAATTATTGAATGAAATGTCTTCTACTCAATGGAAGACATTTATAGCACTTCATACATCACAAACACATGGTGACAGTAAATAAGCCATTCCAGGAAAGTATTTTGAGCTAGGAGGCATACAGTTACACATAGAACGTCTGCCGTGATGAATTTTCGTTTCGAAATCTCTGGAATTATACTCCAGGGAAACTGGTGTTTCCCGTAGTCCGATTTTTACAGTGAAGTGTATTTAAATACTTTTGATGCAACAAGGTGAGTTTGAGATGATGTATTTTGCAGGCAAATTTGGTCTCGCAACGGGCTATCAACAACCTCCCAAAACAAACTATTGCATATTTCAACCTACTGTCAATTGTCTTTTTAAGTAGAAGAGGGTGCATTCTCCAAGCATGAGTGACTAGTTGACGTCCCGTCTAAAGGGTGCATTTAACTTGTTTCGACAGATGCAAGATTGTAAGCTGACGAATATGGTCGCCATGATATAGCTGAAATATTGCTGAAAGTGGCGTTTAACACCAAAAATCAAATCAAATCATGAAATTATACTCTGTACTCAGGATGCTATCATACATTTGCACTCAATCCCCTTGCCCCTCCCTTTCTCCCACCACTTCTGTTTATCAAATATATGTGTGTATACATGTATTATTTATATAACTTGCTGTCATTTTTATATACTAGGATGTACTATGTTGATATAACTTCTTTTTAATCCAATTGTACATTTTTAAGACAATAAAACATGCTTAAACAAATTATATTTGATATTGTAAACAATGGCATTGACGAATCTAAAATAAAGTTGAGATAAACATGTGTATGTCATTCAGTACAGTTCCTAAGTAATTCAAATGTCTCGGTTGATATTGTAGAATGTTATTGGCGAAACATATAGCAGTTTCTCTATCACATTCACACATTCCTCTAGCACAATAGTCTGTCATAGGATCCTCTGGAAGTATACAACCAATACACTATTAAATTACATGTCACTTGTAATAATCTATTCATATTTATTACAATGTGGAGTGGGTGAGTGAGTGATTGTTGTATAACGCCAACTCAGCAATTTTGCAGCTATATCATGGCGAGAACAAGTTAATTGTCAATGAGGTGATGATAATGTCCGCTTTGTACTAGACCAACACGCTTAGAGGGATTTCCATAGTGCTAGCTCACTGAAACAACAATCCGCGGATAGACATCTCGCCCCACTCGGACACATTGTTCTGCTTCCGAGCCAACAAGTCTTTACTATTTCTCCTTAATACTGTGTGCTTAGTGGAGAAGCAACAAATGCCAATTTCATAGTCTTTGGTTTGACACGACCGGGATTCGAACCCACGATCTACCGCTCTCGCGACGAGCACGCTAACCATTACACAATCGATGCGTTTGTACAATGTGACAGTTCAAGTCACTTATAATAATATGTGTGTTATGATTACTATGTTATTTTTATTCATTTTTATTACAATGTGGCAGTTCAAGTCATGGTAATAAACTAAGCGTTATGATTACTATATCATTTTTATTCTATTACAATGTCGCAGTTCAAGTCATGGTAATAATATGAGTGTTATGATTACTATATTATTGTTATTACAATGTCGCAGATTAAGTCACTTGTCATAATCTGATTGTTATGATTGCTATATCATTTTAACACAATGTTGAAGTCCAAATGACTTGTAATAATCTACGTGTTCAATAACAAACATGTATGTCTTATGTTGTAATAAAGTCGTTGTAAGCAACATTTTCTTGCTCAGTATTTATGCATCCACGCCTCCGACGTAGTCCAGTTATGTAATATTCATACCACGATTTTCCCAGTTAAACGCATACAAAAATATCGCGTGATTAAATGATTTGTAACATGAAGCCATGTAATATCATATCTAGGTAGTTGATTATTGCATGGCTCTCTGCGGGTAAGTACTATTTATACCACGGTTTTTCGAGTTAAATGGTTAAACAATCGAACGCGAAGCATGTGATTGTTCAACCGTTTAACTCGGAAAACCGTGGTATAAATTATTTGTAAGATGAAGCCACGCAATATTGTTGATTATTGCACGGCTCTCTGAGAGTAATAAAACTATAGCCCAGATTTAAAATGTGCAATACCTCGTATCTGCGTGCATTATTTCATAGTTCTTAGTTTTTGCTACATTCTGGTATATAAACCATAAAAAAAATCAAAGGAAAAGAATGCATTCATGTTACAAATACTGTAATTGCATATGATGAGTGACAACATACCACAGTGGATTCCAAACTGGTCTGCCTTCCATGAAAACTTGGTAGTAAATAATAGACAGCTTCCAGTAATCTTCATTTGATTATAACATTGGTCATGTACGAGACAGCACCTGTATCGGGACAAGAAGAATGTTGTGAACAGAAAGTTTAAACAGCGATGGCCTACAATTCTACTAATTTAAACAAAACTAACAATCACCTCTCATCTCAACTCACTCAACACAACAACAAGACCACGACATATCACGTTGGAAATCCAGGTCTTGGCTAGGGTCAACCACAAACATGTGGTGGGGTTAAACCGGTTAATGGGATCCCGACCCTTGGGATGCAAACCAATATTTGTTTTAACTAAGGGATATTATTATCAATTTAAGCCATGATGTGACGTATATTGCTTACTTTCATTTGTTTGTTTGTTTACTTTTGTTTAGCTGTGTTGGTTTTGTTTTTTATTTTCCTTTATTCTCATTTCAAAGTGATATATTTTTATCATATGTCAATATAGTGGTATCCAACACGTCGTGACGATAAGAGTAACGTGACGGGTGTCTTATAAGAAGCAGGAAATACTTATCCTTCGAGAACACCTGGGTTCATCCCTGATTTGTAGTGGGGTCTGTGTTGCTCATCATTTTAATTTTCTGTGTTGTGTTTTGGTGTTTTAATTGTGTTCGTCCTGTGTCTTGTGTGTCCAGTGTCTCTGGATTGTCCATTGTTGATTGCCCCTTCGGTTCCCTTTGACGCTTAGCTGAATTAGGTTTAACTTACACGTCTATTGCATCACGTGGTTCTGATCCTCCGCCATACCCACAATAATTTCCGTAATCTAGGAAATTTATACCATTTCTTCCGGTCAAATGTTTAATCATTCTTCCGAAATCCAACAAAGAACGTCGATGTCTGTGTAATGGCGGAGAACCTATTAAATAGTATTTAGTATCTTAATACAAACGTAGATATTAAATTTAGTGCTCACGACGCGTTTCTGGAATAACCTTCATCAGGTACGCTCAAAATCGAAAGATTGGAAAGCCAAATAATTTAAAGTTTTGGGGCCTAAGCATGATACAATTGTCTAAGGTCACCTATGCCTGAGGGAGGAGAACCTTAGTTTGATTAATAATTACATTATTTAGGAACTGTAAATCATAAAAAAGGCTTTCTGTAAAAAAAATATCTGCTAAAGAGATATGACAACGCAAAAAAAGAAGAAGAATATACTTAAATTAAGATTTGATAAAACCATGTTTCCATCACTAACCCATGATAGGAATATAATGATCAAAATCGAAGAACAAAATCATTTTTTAATTCTATGTAAACCAACGATCATTATGCTGATGAAAAATGCTGGACGACATATTTTTCATGAAGAACTTGTCTGTGTGAACACTCTCCCCATTTTAAGTGTGAGTTCGAACCCCGTTCATGACAATGTGTACTCGATAAAACAGTATGTGATAAAGCTTGTCAATAGCTTGCGGTAAGTCAGTGTTTTTGCCGGGTTTTCCGGTTTCCCCCAGCAATAAAACTGACCGTCACGATATAACTGAGCTATTGTTGAAAGTGGCATTAAACACTATAAACCTACCCCCTATGAAATACTACGGTATTGCTCTATAAATGCTATTTGTTTTCCCTTCCCATGCCTCTCCAGAATCATATAGTTTGCTATGTTTTTTTTGGATATTTTCCCAATTAATCTGTAATCATAACGAAGTATTATGTAAATAAAGGGCGATAAACCCAGATTACTTCTCCATGATTATAAATCAAAAATACAAATGTATGTCCAATATAGAATAAAACGTGATATTCGAATTAATCTTATGTTTGTTTAGATCATATGAAAGTAGGTATTTCAAAATTTGTTTTTAAGTTCAATATTATGACAAGACTTATTTATAAAGCGTAAGTACCAAGCCAGGATAGTGGGTTACCATGTATATGAGTGGTTCTTTCCTGTGGGTTACCATGTATATGAGTGGCTCTTTCCTGTGGGTTACCATGTATATGAGTGGCTCTTTCCTGTGGGTTACCATGTATATGAGTGGCTCTTCCCTGTGGGTTACCATGTATATGAGTGGCTCTTCCCTGTGGGTTACCATGTATATGAGTGGCTCTTTCCTGTGGGTTACCATGTATATGAGTGGCTCTTCCCTGTGGGTAACCATATATATGAGTGGCTCTTTCCTGTGGGTTACCATGTATATGAGTGGCTCTTCCCTGTGGGTTACCATGTATATGAGTGGCTCTTCCCTGTGGGTTACCATGTATATGAGTGGCTCTTTCCTGTGGGCTACCATGTATATGAGTGGCTCTTCCCTGTGGGTTACCATGTATATGAGTGGCTCTTCCCTGTGGGTTACCATGTATATGAGTGGGTCTTCCCTGTGGGTTACCATGCATATGAGTGGCTCTTTCCTGTGGGTTACCATGTATATGAGTGGCTCATTCCTGTGTTTTACCTTGTATATGAGTGGCTCTTCCCTGTGGGTTACCATGTATATGAGTGGCTCTTCCCTGTGGGTTACCATGTATATGAGTGGCTCTTTCCTGTGGGTTACCATGTATATGAGTGGCTCTTTCCTGTGGGTTACCATGTATATGAGTGGCTCTTTCCTGTGGGTTACCATGTATATGAGTGGCTCATTCCTGTGGGTTACCTTGTATATGAGTGGCTCTTCCCTGTGGGTTACCATGTATATGAGTGGCTCTTCCCTGTGGGTTACCATGTATATGAATGGCTCTTCCCTGTGGGTTACCATGTATATGAGTGGCTCTTCCCTGTGGGTTACCATGTATATGAGTGGCTCTTTCCTGTGGGTTACCATGTATATGAGTGGCTCTTTCCTGTGGGTTACCATGTATATGAGTGGCTCTTTCCTGTGGGCTACCATGTATATGAGTGGCTCTTTCCTGTGGGTTACCATGTATATGAGTGGTTCTTCCCTGTGGGTTACCATGTATATGAGTGGCTCTTTCCTGTGGGTTACCATGTATATGAGTGGCTCTTCCCTGTGGGTTACATGTATATGAGTGGCTCTTCCCTGTGGGTTACCATGTATATGAGTGGCTCTTCTCTGTGGGTTACCATGTATATGAGTGGCTATTCCCTGTGGGTTACCATGTATATGAGTGGCTCTTCCCTGTGGGTTACCATGTATATGAGTGGCTCTTCCCTGTGGGTTACCATGTATATGAGTGGCTCTTTCCTGTGGGTTACCATGTATATGAGTGGCTCTTCCCTGTGGGTTACCATGTATATGAGTGGCTCTTCCCTGTGGGTTACCATGTATATGAGTGGCTCTTTCCTGTGGGTTACCATGTATATGAGTGGCTCTTCCCTGTGGGTTACCATGTATATGAGTGGCTCTTTCTACGATTTTGATATTTGATTTTGAAATTGTTCTGACAGTGTGGTATTGTTTTCCTCATTTTATTATGTATGCACCGCTAGAAGTTTCTCTATATTATATTTTATTAAGCATGAATAGTTTATTTCAAAAGTTATTTTTTATAACATATACTAGCTTAAGTCCTGGGCATGTTTATCCTTTCCTAATTCCTTTTTTTAAATCTGGGATGGAGGTGGCGTCTTTTATAATTGCCACGATATAGCTGAACTATTGTTGAAAGTGGTGTTAAACACCAGAAACCAACCAACCAACCAATATAAAAAGAAAAGATATATCTAATCAATGCTCCTTTTCCTCTGACTACCTTTATGTTAAACGTTGTGATATCGAAGATTTCTTGACATATCGAAATCAAACATCATTGCATTTATTACACAAACGTATACAAAAAAAAACAACTTTCTTTCTGAAATGGAGCCTTTCCGTGTTGGCAGCCCATAGGACGTCGTCTTCTATGGAGTCGCTTTCGTAAATTGTTTCAGTATACAGTATTACAACTAATGATAAACACTGAAACTATTTATATATTTTTTTTTGCAAAGAAAGACTTGCAAAATATTCGCGAACAATACTAATTCATACATTATATTTTACGTTTAACGTAATATCAAAGAACAATGTTGTGAATCAGTAACCGAACGTGGCCGTGATCGTATGGTAGTTGGATTTACAATTACCTATGCAATCAGTATATATCACCACTGATGTTGTGAGTTCGAATCCCACTCAGGCGAGCTGTACTCGATACAACATTATATGATAAAATTTGTCAGTGACTTGTGGCAGGTCGGTGGTTGTCTCCGGTTTCCTCCACCAATAAAACTGACAGCCACGATAACTGAAATATTGTTGAAAGTGGCGTTAAACACCATAAACCCCAAACTAAATGTTCAACTGTACCTTCTACGTAGATGACCAGGACTAACAGTAGTATACATGTGCATTGCACTGTCCATCCTCCTACAACAACAAAAGTAAAATGAACGATGACGAAACACGCACATGGCAGTTGGTTTACATTCCCCCCCCCCCTTTTCCTCAAAAAAATTAAATAATTGAAAAGGTGATGGGATGAAATTGAACCCCACACTGTGTTGATAAAAAAAAACCCCAAGCAAATGATTTGAGGCAATTAAGAGAAATTAAATTAGTCATATTCTGGTAATGCAGTTCTCAATATCAAACATGTGTGACAAAATTCGTGTACTTAAGAATTTAACTCCTTTTATGTAAAACAATGCTGAATATTGGGAATTTTACATAAAAGTGGCCAATTTTACTGAAACAAGGCCCAAATTATCGCATGAAGTACTTTTTCATTTCAAAACATAAATCTTCACCAAAATACAACTTGTAAATAAAATAAATAAATATAGAAAAGAATTTAAACGAAAGCTTAAAAAAGAAAAACATGTTGGAAAGCTAAGGAATGTTATTCATCTGGTAGACGTATGTTATTGTTTTAAATATGTTTTATTTATAAATAAATTACGGGAGAATAATCAAAATAAACAGAGGATGCACAAGTAAAAAGAACCGTTCGAGTACAGGAACAATACTGACACGAAACAGCAACGGTACATATACTGTTGACTTGATATTTAACACACGAAAAGATTGAAGTTGTCGTAAGGAAATCAGATGCCACAAATCGAAGAAGGACAGAAAACGCAATGAATTTAAAAAAAAAGGACAAACAATGATCTACAAAAACTAAAGTTTGTCAGTAACTTGCGACAGGTCGGTGGTTTTCTCCGGGTACATCGGTTTCCTCCGCCCATAAAACTGACCGCCACGATATAACTGAAATATTGTTGAAAGTGGCGTTAAACACCATAAACCAACCAAACCTAAAGATTGAGCAACACGAACTCCACTAATAATGAATGCAGATGCTCCACAACTTTACCAGAGAAACTTGCATTTCTCTTGCTCATTCGTAATGTGTCCTATGATAAATAGAATTATATATGAACCCATTGTTAAATCGTGTACCTTTGGTTACAATTATTCAATAACAGTTGACAATCAAACAAAACGATAGTTTCGTCAAAAGTGAGAACTAGCGATTGAAATAAATTAATATTATTGTATTTAATATGATGAATTAGGATGCTTAATTTTTCAATTTGCCAAAAAAAATAAAACGTTTGTGGTACTGTAGTAAAATTTGATATTCCATGTACTACACCATATTTTTAATATGTATTCACTATTTAAGCAGTCAATTTTTTTTAAGAAATATATGAGTGATATTTTTTCCATATGAGATTTTTGCATTGCTTTTTGGTATCCTGTTTAGGCCCTTTGGTTTTATAGCTCCTAAAACTTTAAATTATTTGGCTTTCCATTCTTCGGATTTTGAGCGGACCCGAATGAAGGTTATTCCAGAAACTCGTTGTGCGCACTAACTTAGATATTTAGGTTTTTAAATTATTTTGTCTTTTTTTAACGTATTATCAAAATACAATGTAACTAAACAGTCTTTTAATTTATAGTGTGTCTGAATATGGGTTCTGGAAAAAAAAACAACCTTCAACGTTCTTTAAGAAATAATCCCTATTTCGTTTTCCTAAATTGTAATTCTTGACTTAATATAAATAAATTTACAATGTATATTATAACTTACTCATCGTCTAACAGGTACGTCCGTCTCCATAAATTCGTTAAAAAATAGAAAGCGATCACGTTAAGGATTTTTTCTCACTTTACCGAGTGTCATGTCATCTAAAATGTGAATAAGATCACTCCTGTTTATGTAATATCAAAAACAAATTAAATCATATTAGAAGATGTCACAAATTAATATCATAACATTAAATGCCTCCGGTTAAATTTAGAAACGAAAATCTTCCGTTTTTTTATATCAATTAAATCATTTGTCTTAATGTTACATAATCAATGTTCACCAATACAATTACATGTAGGAATATGAAACAAATTAATCTAAAAAAAATGGAAGACTATAAATGAGAAGGGTTAGGGTTATGGTGTTTAACGCCACTTTCAAAATTTTTTCAGTTATATCGTGGCGGTCATATTTAAAATTGGAGGACATCGGAGTACCTGAGAAAACCACCAACCTGCCGCAAGTCACTGACAAACTTTATCACATACTGTTGTATTGAGTTCACCTCGTCTGAGCGGTATTCGAACTCACAACAGTAGTTGTGATAGGCTAAATGAGAAGGAATTCGTGGAATGATCTTGAATATTCTCAGTACTCAGATCATAACTTTTGCAGTGCTGACCACCGGTTGTTGCACAATTTTAAGCAAAGATTGACGTATATAACATCGCTTCAACTAATATGTGGACACTATGGATACATGTAGTAAAACATACGATTACAAATGTATTATAGATACAAGAACAATTCACTGTGTGCGCATTTGACGTTACAGTTCGCAAAAGTTAGATACATTATCCTAATGCGAGTTGATCACAATATACAGATTTCCAAGACATATTATCATTGTCCTATTTAAAGATGACCGATGCATTCGTGCTTTTGTTTGAAAATGAGAGAGCAGTTCACCGTGAGTGCATTTTCTGTGACAGTTCGCAAAATTCAGATACATTATCTGATCCCGAGTTGATTGCAAGATACAGATTTCCACGAAATATCATCATTGCCCCAACAAATACACTTACCACTGCAATTCAGAGACCAATATATAGATAAAAATCAATCGCAACCCACATTTCATCACTGACTGACATCGAGGCAAGTATCTCCAAGACTCTTCAGGACACGATATATTGCCAAATGAGGGGAACGATAACTTCTGGCAATAATACACGTATATATTTCATCAATCATCAAGTACTTGTATGAGAAACCTTATTCCACGTAAACATTTATTTAAACAAAGCTTATGCTATCTACAAGCAGATGCTACAAATGATATTGTTGTTAGTCCCCTATTGGCATGCCTAATAACAAAGTCTATTAGCGACGCATTCGGTAAATGTATTTAACTCTATGACAGCAAAATGTATATCGTTCGTATATAACATGCATTATTACGTAATTGCGAAATGACAAAAATTGGGTATGGTCGACAATCGAAAAATTTACTTGCAAACAAAATATCGCTTTGTATTTCTCCATTTGGAGAATTCTTCTTTTCCTTTATTTTATTTTTTTTTTTTTTTTATAAAAACACGATTACAGGCTTTTGTGCTAGACATTGTGGCTCTATGTACAAATGTTATGTAGGAATAGCCGCTAGGACTGCGATATCAAAGTGTCATTCAGATGATTATATTAAGAGCTATGCTAAGGCGTAGTTTACGCATGCGCAAAAAAAAAAGAAAAAAAAAGGAATACATATTCATCGTACGTGTAATTGTATCGTATGATTACAATTTGTCTTACGATTACCTTTGTGAAAATTATCGTATGATATTCGCAAGTGAAAAAAAACACAAAACGTAGAACTATGATTGAAAGCATACAATCTTTAAAATCTTGAGATATTTTTTGCTGACCGAATTTCGAATGATACACTTCCATTGGCTTACAAGTGTGTTTTAAAAATGTAACCACGTCATTATAATATTGTTTAAATGTTTTTGTATTGCATTTATATCAAACTCTAAATTAAATATAAAGTGCATTCGACACCAATTCTACTAAATGTATTACGAAAAGATACCAATGGGGTAATCAGTGGTAAATCAAAGGACAAACAGTACAATGACCAAAGACAAAAAAACAACAGAATAAACAGAAGGACAAACAGTACAATGACCAAAGACAAAAGAACAACAGAATAAACAGAAGGACAAACAGTACAATGACCAAAAGACAAAAGAACAACAGAATAAACAGAAGGACAAACAGTACAATGACCAAAGACAAAAGAACAACAGAATAAACAGAAGGACAAACAGTACAATGACCAAAGACAAAAGAACAACAGAATAAACAGAAGGACAAACAGTACAATGACCAAAAGACAAAAGAACAACAGAATAAACAGAAGGACAAACAGTACAATGACCAAAGACAAAAGAACAACAGAATAAACAGAAGGACAAACAGTACAATGACCAAAGACAAAAGAACAACAGAATAAACAGAAGGACAAACAGTACAATGACCAAAGACAAAAGAACAACAGAATAAACAGAAGGACAAACAGTACAATGACCAAAAGACAAAAGAACAACAGAATAAACAGAAGGACAAACAGTACAATGACCAAAGACAAAAGAACAACAGAATAAACAGAAGGACAAACAGCACAATGACCAAAGACAAAAGAACAACAGAATAAACAGAAGGACAAACAGCACAATGACCAAAGACAAAAGAACAACAGAATAAACAGAAGGACAAACAGCACAATGACCAAAGACCAAAGAACAACAGAATAAACAGAAGGACAAACAGCACAATGACCAAAGACAAAAGAACAACAGAATAAACAGAAGGACAAACAGTACAATGACCAAAGACAAAAGAACAACAGAATAAACAGAAGGACAAACAGTACAATGACCAAAGACAAAAGAACAACAGAATAAACAGAAGGACAAACAGCACAATGACCAAAGACAAAAGAACAACAGAATAAACAGAAGGACAAACAGCACAATGACCAAAGACAAAAGAACAACAGAATAAACAGAAGGACAAACAGTACAATGACCAAAGACAAAAGAACAACAGAATAAACAGAAGGACAAACAGTACAATGACCAAAGACAAAAGAACAACAGAATAAACAGAAGGACAAACAGTACAATGACCAAAGACAAAAGAACAAAAGAATAAACAGAAAGACAAACAGCACAATGACCAAAGACCAAAAAACAAAAGAATAAACGATGGTTCACTATACAGAAAACTAAAGATCGAGCAACACGAACCCCACGAATAACCACTGATGGCATGTGTCCAATATTTATTTTCTAGGTCTTCCATGGAAGATATAATTTAGTCGCCTGGCTTTGTGTTTTCTAGTAACTTACTAAATATTGTTGTCTTTTTTGTCGAGGAACAGTTACGAATGTGATATGCCACACGCTCTGAACCACACTAAAAATCCCATTTTGGCACTGGAAAATCAATGTGAGCATATTTTTTTTAATTCTGCAATAGCTATGTGTACCATCCTCTATTTAACATTTAAAATTACTGTTTGGCTCTGGAAAACCCCTGACATCAATGCGATTAAAAAAAATAAAGATGTAGATGTCGTAAAAGAGTAGACATTTTAGCCGATACACAGAACTTAATTTGTCGTGCCTATCCAACTCTCCATACATATACAGTGGCAGTCAAAAGCCACTACCTTGGATATCACACCCTAACTCTCTTTTCTGTATTTTGTGTTATGTTGTTGAACTTGCTTTCATCATGAACACACACAATGTATGCATGATATATTTGCCGCTGGACAACGTCAATTGCTCAGTATTTCAGCAACAATTTTCAAACAATTCATTAATATTTATCTTGAATGATGGACAATTGCATATATGAGATGTTTGCAATCAGAAAAAGGGAAGATAACGAGTAAGGTCAGAACATTTCTACTTCAACATCATGTACACATGTGATCTATTTATTGTTTATGTTAACGCAGACTCGATAATAAACACACTGACTATCATTCACGTGCACAGCTTTGACGCAGTTTTGAAATAATGTAGAACAAAAGCCAACACATCCGTTGTATTCTAAGTAACATTTAAGAAATAATTCTCGGATGCCGGGCTCTATGCTTATTTTAACATGGGTAGGCATTATATATTTGTCAAGATTTTACACCTCGCTGTCGCTCGGTGTAAAATAATGACAAATAAGCATAAAGCCCGGCATCCGAGAATTATTTCGATTCTAACAGGGCATTTACGGTATTTTATGCCTTCAAGCGTACCTAGACAGAGGTTATTTTGGGCGCTGTTCCAATGACCTCCCGCTATTATTTACAAGAATATATAACTCTACAGAAACGTTATAGAAATTGATAACGATGAAAAATTAGTTTCATCTGATTTAAGAAATAATTATCTCATGTCATGCTTTATGCTAATTTTATGACCATAGTGAATACAAACATAAACATTCTAGAATTGTTTCTTGACATATGACTTTTTCTGGAAAAAATACTTAAGACAACCATCTATCGACTTTGACTTTTGTAATTTGTCGTCATCCGGTAACGTACAATGTAGTATACAAGGAACGCTGGTGACATTGACACAAGCTGGTTACTGATTTATTTTACGATTTTGTGGGCATTTTACTTGTTTAAGTAGCTAAATGCAAAATGCCATCAAATTGGAAAATATCAGTAACTTAATTACATCACCGTCTTATCAATGTAGGAAAAGTATGACATGAAGGTTAGTGGATTTTGTTATGCTATGCATTTCCATTATATGTCCTACTAGAATCGAAATAATTCAAGGAAGAGATACTTTGTATAACAAAGGTAACATTATTTTCGTTTAATTTAGTCATTACTTTTCTGTAATTCATCGTGTAATGCGAAATTGTCATTCGGGGAGGTAATCGGAACACCCAAATCATTCGGTATCCATAAGGCTGCATTGATTTACAAAATTATTGTAAATGCCCTATTAGAATCGAAATAATTCTCCCATGTCATGTTTTATGCTCATTTTGTATATTTATTATTTTTATTCTTTTAATTGAACATACATAAAGTACAAATATGCAAAATACGCTGTCGATTAGGGACCGATCATTTAACTTGAAGGGAGGGGGTTATGGTTTTTTGTTTCATTCAGAATTTTTTTTTCGGACAACATTTTTTTTTGTCGCGCAAAGCGCGAAATTTTTTTCCAGAATTTTACATTAGGTTATATGACAAAAACTCTGAATCATATTATTTTTTTTTTCTTCCACCAAAATCAGTATATTTTTTTCAGCAACATTGGGAATCAGAATATTTTTTTAGAAACCCCCGCCCCCTTCAAGTTAAATGGTCGTTCCCTTAGATATGCCTTCTGCGCATGTGCTTAGTGTGTTCTGTGCTATTTAGAGCTCTCTATTGTTTTCAAAGCTAAAGTAGCACGCCATGTTAGAATTTGAAATTCTTACACGATATAACCAAGTATTACATAACATTATAGCATTCAGATCTGATTTTATTCGCCTTTATTTTCTTATACTCGGTACACTTTAAGAATATTTAATGTAATGGTACATTGTGTTTATGTTCGTCTTATGTCATCAGTATGAACGAATTTTATTATCTGTGTGCTATTTTTGATACCTAGTTGAATTTCACTTGCCTTATGTTTTAACATGTAATCTTGTAACATATATATATCATTAATCTAAGAATGTCAAGCTATATTTACAAACTTTATAATTACTCAATATGTCAATTTAGAACCAGATCCTCAAATCCACAAACTGTAACACCACCAATGCGTGGAATTCAGATGAGAAAATGTTTTAATACCTCAGCGAATCAGAACATGGTATGCCCTTTTGTCGGATCGAAACAAAATGAACAGTTTGTTAAGACCACCTGTAGACAGTTCATACACAGTTTCTTTTCAAATAGGTCGTAGACCAGTGATGTCTTGGGAGAACATTTGTGGGTGCTCTCTAATTTAAAACCGTAAAGTCGTTCCTCTCGAAAATGAAATCAAACGATAATTTACCATGTATATAAACACAATCCGAGCAAGTCAAAGGTTAATTTTGTCCCATACATTGTAAGTTTTCTCACGAATTTATAAGAACATATTGGTTTTCACTTAAATTTGATTTCAAAAATTGTTTACGATAATATTTGCCCATGATAAACTTACTCATCGTTATACTCCTTCTCAGATAGAAAACGCAAGCCTATGCAAAGGTAATACAATCCGGGATTTGTATGAAATTTAAATCGTGATCAGTTTTAGGGTGTTTCTTTCATGGAATGGCTAATATATAGGGTATTAAACTTATATTACCAGAGATCGAAATTTGCGTGCCGGTATAACGATAATTCGTAAAGGGGAAAACAAGGCAAAAAGACGGAATAGTGTTATACCACATGCTTTTGGGATAGTTGAAACTATTTACTAGTAACATGTAAATGATTTGGGTTTCAGTTAGTAAATCAATGATACCCAGGTGACTTTAAAATATTTATTTCTACCCATTGATTAGAGCAGGAAAAAATGAATAATTAAAACTCCACAATAGTAACAATAATATTGTAGAATGGTGTAATCATAGAACTCTCCCTACTGATAGGTCGTAAACAGATCGCCCAATATTTTCCATCGTGTAAGCAAAATTACTGTAAAACACAAAATTATAAAATAATTAATTTCAGTCAAACTTTGATTAAGAGGTCATCTATGAGACAAAGAAAGGGTGGTCCTTTAAGACGGATGACCTCTTACAAGAGGTTCAATTCATATGGAATTTTAGACGACAGGAGAAGCAAAATGTGACCTTTAAATACAAGTGACTGCTTAATAGAGTTGACTGCATGTGCAGATTTGACTGTACATCTTTGAATTTAACTCTTTGTTTTGCTTGTTTGCAATCTTAACGTCATCGAGCATCTTATTTATTTACCCTCTGGAGGTATCATGCTTTGCAGTTGCTTAGTCACTCCTGTGAATTGTTATTCTATGTGCACCTGTTAATTAGTTTGGTTTTGATTTTGTTTTTATTAGATAAAACTTAGTAATCAAATCTACTGTTATTACTGATGTTTAGGGTTGTGAAACAAAACGTCTGACGTCATTTAAAAGGGCAATGAACGATTTTTGTTGTTTTATCTTGATATAGAAAAAAAAACATTGTACATTTTGTAAAAAAAAATATATATATATATTCTATTTCCTCGCATTTAATGTTTTATTAAGATATTTATTTGTTAATGCATTACACTACTTATCTACTTTTTTTATGCAGGATAAGACAAACAATTATAACATGGCAGCTGATTGTCAGGTATAGATATACATACATCTATATTTATACAGTTGCTGCTTATATAAAAAGGCACTCGTGTGTACCACCACCGACATACTACTAAAACAGTGTTAACTCTATTAAACATCACAACAGCATTTGACCATTTCTTTCGAACTATGTCAAAATCAACATCAGCACTCCGGCACTCTAAGGCACTTGGTCTTTCACAAAAAGTAACAGCAAGATCGTTGTTTGCGAAAACAAATGACAAACAAGCTACATATGATAATGTCTATAGCATGAGTATGACCGACACCAACGACGAAAGATGTAAAGCCGACACCAACGAAGAAAGATGTAAGCCGCTAGCTCATGTTCCAGGACCGTCTGGGATTCACTCGATACCTTATTTTGGATTTTTTAAACATTTCAAGCCTTTAGGTAAGTAACTAGGCAACATTTGTACTTTTATAGTTCTGTAATAGTTATAATAATACAATTTCATCCGGTAATCGGGGATTTCTTAAATTAATGTCAATATTGATACCTTAAAGATATTTGTTGATGTTTTTTAATATTTTATTCAAAGAGTAATTGGGAAATACGGTATTTGGGCAATGCTCGGTGGGCCAATCAGGTAAACAATATCTTATTGTGTAAAGGGCCTACACGACTGATGATGGGGATGGTTTTAAGACCCAGTCCGCTTATTAAATTTAAATTTATAAAAAATAAAGCGCTGGTTTCATCATTGTAAAGATGTGTGGCTATACCCCCATCTTTGCTGATAAAACTATGTTTTGTTCACTCTGTACTGCATCGCACATGACAACATCTCAACCTCTGTTAAATGACGTCACATATAGGTCTATGCTCTGAGTCAGCCCAAATGTTTCCATTAAGTAATGGCGATTTCCCAGTAATTCCCGTCTCTTTGTTTACAAATTAATATATTTCATGAAAATTCAGGCTAGGTGTACTCGATACAATATTATGTGATAAAGTTTGTCAGCAGGTCGGCGGTTTTCTTCGGTTTCCGCCACCAATAAAGCTGTAAAGATGACGGTGTCTTCAACCTATGCCAACATTTTGAAATATCATATTCAAGGTATGCCAACAAACATTTTAGTACAGGTGTTTATATAGCAATTAATGATTAGTTACAGGTAAGTAAATTTGGAAATGTAGGTCTCAAAAGTGAAATTGATAAAGTTTGGTTTTTTTAATCTTAAAAATATAAGAATAAGTTAGTTAACATTTAACAAAAAAGTTTTGTATATTCATATAAAAAAATCTAAATTTATAAGATATGAATAATTCTTTAAAAAAATAAATTATTGTTAAACTGGAAAAAAAAATATTAAGTTTTGTAAAAATTTATATATAAAATAATAATTCTGTTAAAATTAATCAAAAAAGTTTTGTAAAATTCATAGATAAAATAATAAGTCTGTTAAAATTAAACAAAAATTTGTAAATGAAAAAGATGAAAATCTAAAATTTTAGAATAATTTAAATAAACAATCTTATTAAAAAGTCATAATTTAAAATATTATATGATACTTATGCAATTAAAAAATTTTCTTAAAATATAAATTCAATATTTTAGAATAATATTTATTTATAAATTTAGAATTACTGGAATTTTGGAGAGTATTTTTTAATTGCTCACTCAAAGCTAATTAATCAGAAGATCAGTCATTTTCTCATTGATGTGATTTTGTGTAAGATTTGATTACCGTAATTAATGAAAAAGGATCCGTACTTTAAGGATTTGACCAAGCTAACAAAGGGTATATATGGGAACCCAGTAAGAGTCCAATAAGTTACAATAATGTCCTGATTTAATTTCATAAAGTTATATATTAAAATATATGTGCTTATAATGTTCTGGTTTATTTTCATAAAGTTTGATAATAAAATATATGTGCTCATAATGTCGTGATTTATTTCCATAAATATTTACTTCTAGCTTAGTTTATTCACTCAATACTCACACAAAAACAAGAAAACTTCTACATTTAAAAAGAAAGTTAATTGTGGACTTGGAGTACATTGATATCTTCCCCGATTTTACACTAATTAAACATACTTTAGTCATGTTTATATAACAATTAACCTATTCAACATATGCCAACATTTTTTCTTACCTTTCTATACATATTTTTCAAAATGTTGGCATAGGTTGAATGAACCAAGCTGACCGTCAGGATATAGCAGAAATATTGTTGAAAGTGGCGTTAAACACAATAAGCAAATAAACAAACTTTGCTGATTTCAGAGACTGCGATCATCCAAGACGAATATTTTGCATGATTCTCGAAATTGCATGGTTTTTTTTTGTTTTTTTTTATAGAATATCGACCGTTACCTCATTTGTAATAGCCAGCGCGCCAAAATAATGCATATACATTGTTGTAAATGGTACACCTTTCACAGGCATTGATACGAGTGTAAAACGAACATGAGAAAAAAGTAAATACTTAACGGTCTTATTTCTGTTATTTGCCTCACATATAATAACTTCTATAACGTAAATATGTATCTCCTGTTTGGTGAATGTCATGATCCTTATACGTACATTCGCTAAAAAAAACCCCCAGTTTCTAAAGATCAAATAGCTTGATGGGAGTGGTCGTTCATGACCTGCTAAATGTTCCACTGCTATCAATTTTTCGTATAAATTGTACTTGTGGCAATGCAAAGACAAATGTCAACAGGCTAATCTGAAAGCTATCATTTTTCTTTCATTATTTATTGGTTGTAAACTTCTTTTCATCAATGATAAACCGTGTAGGTTGTACAATGATTAGCATAAGATCAAGGACTATAAAATGGTATTTGTTGAATCTCCGCCTAACTCATAAGACTATGGAAGTATGAGCAAAGATTTGTTGGCTCGCAATCGGGATAATGTATCTGGTTTGATCGACATGACTACCCATGGACTGTTGTTCCAGTGAGCTACGAATATACTATATAGATCCAATTTCGCGGTTTGGTCTAGTACAAGGCGGACATCATTATCATTTCATTAAATGCAACTTCTACTCGCATGATAAACATGTTTCTGAAATATTGCTCATTTGGCGTTATACAACAATCATTCACCATTCATTTTAATGTTTACTGGTATCAACAATGCTTAATAGAAACTGCGATATTCCTTTTGGATGGTAACATACATTGAGATAAGCAATTTCAAACGGACGTAGATAGGTAACGTCAATGACCTTTCAGTGTAAATAAACATTTACATTCTTATCAAAAGGTACCAAACAATTTCTTATAGGTGGGCAGAGGAAGAAGAAGTTTTTAGAATAAATATTTTTTCTCCTATTCTTAGCGTGTGTAATCAGTTAGTTATTTTCGTAATAAATTCAATCACCACGATAGTTATATTTCTGAATGAGAATCCATGCCAATTTCCTTTCGGTGGTCATCTACCTTAAACTATGTTTGACATTTTGGCCATGGGAGAAACAGATTCTCCTGCTACCATTATATAACGATAGTTCACATTTTGCTTTCAAATTGGAAAATTTAACCATCGAGGCTGGAAAAGGCCACAATCCACTGGAAGTAGACGGAGAATCTCATGAAGTTTCTACTCTCTGGACAAAATAATCGCCCTTGTGTTTCAATATCCCTTTATAGCTCACCTGATCAAAAGCACATGTGAGCTTTTGCCATCCATTGACGTCCGTCGGCTGTTACAATTTGATCTCTCCTCTGAAACCGCTTAGCCAAATGAACCTTAACTTGGTAGGAAGTATATGTGGAAGGTCTTCTATAAAGATTGCTCATTTCGTTGCGATCCGTTAACAAACATGGCCGCCATAAGCAATTCTTGGTTGGTCAATTTCTAAAAATCTTCCTCTCTAAAACAGCTTGGCCATATAAATCAAAACTCATGATTAAGTTGAAGTCATCACTTCGAAAGTTTTGCGGTCGCCACCATGATTTGGTTGACCGTTATGGAATATCTGTGTCATTAATGACCACGGATATGTTCCACTTGTCGTAAACACTTCCCGGTCCTTTCCTCATTCATGACTTATCACCGGGTTTGTTATTAGATTAACACGATGGGTGCCACTAGTGGAGCAGGAACTGCCTACCCTTCCGGAGCCCCTGAGTTCAATCCCGGGTTTTAGTTGGGTTCGTGTTATTCGATCTTTAGTTTTATGTGTATGTTTTGTAGAATGTTTTTCGTCCATTTGTACTTTTTCTTTTGACCATTGTGTTGTCTGTTCTTCTTCGATATATGGATTCTGATTTACCCCTTTGGTATCAAGCTCTTCTTAATAGGAAGCATGTTTGGAAGATACTCAATAAAGATTGCTCATTTTGTCCTGGTCCGTTTACAAACATGGCCACTATAGGCAATTATTGTTTCTGGTTGGTCAATTCTAAAAATTCTTCTCCTCTGAAACCGCCCAGCCAAATGAACCGAAACTTGATAGGAAGCATCTATGGATGACCTCATGTGCTCCGGAATGGCAAGAAGTTGTTCGTTGTTAATCCTCTCCTCATCTTACTTTCTAATTATAGATATACGTCATTGTTGCAACTGTAAGTACAAACATTTTTAAGTGAAATATTATTACATTGGATTGAATGCCAAGTAGCATCTTTGGTTCGTTGTTCTCCACTTTCCTTGATCTCACAAATTGCATAAAATGACTGGATGGGTTGAGATCCAATGATATCCCGCCATGTCCTGCCTTGTACTGGTACGTAGGAATAATATCCTTGCCGACTTAATACAAGTATCTGCTTCTGCTTCATAAGTTTAAATCCTTTATAACATTGATGTTTCCTTAATATGGATGGAGAACAATGGTCTGGCTGCAACACTGGCGATAAGGCAACGATTTGCCTGCCATATCCTCATATACAGTCAAACCTGTCTTAAAGGGCAGCTATCTATAGCAAATTACTGTCTATAAAGGGCAGCTCTATATAGCAAATTATTGTCTATAAAGGGCAGCTCTATATAACACATTACTGTCTATAAAGGGCAGCTCTATATAACAAATTACTGTCTATAAAGGGCAGCTCTATATAGCACATTACTGTCTATAAAGGGCAGCACTATATAACAAATTACTGTCCATAAAGGGCAGCTCTATATAACAAATTACTGTCTATAAAGGGCAGCTCTATATAGCACATTACTGTCTATAAAGGGCAGCTCTATATAACAAATTACTTTCCATAAAGGGCAGCTCTATATAACAAATTACTGTCTATAAAGGGCAGCTCTATATAACACATTACTGTCTAAAAAGGGCGGCTCTATATAACACATTACTGTCTATAAAGGGCGGCTCTATATAACAAATTACTGTCTATAAAGGGCAGCTCTATATAGCACATTACTGTCTATAAAGGGCGGCTCTATATAACAAATTACTGTCTATAAAGGGCAGCTCTATATAGCACATTACTGTCTATAAAGGGCAGCTCTATATAGCACATTACTGTCTATAAAGGGCAGCTCTAAATAGCACATTACTGTCTATAAAGGGCAGCTCTATATAGCACATTACTGTCTATAAAGGGCAGCTCTATATAGCACATTACTGTCTATAAAGGGCAGCTCTATATAGCACATTACTGTCTATAAAGGGCAGCTCTATATAGCACATTACTGTCTATAAAGGGCGGCTCTATATAACACATTACTGTCTATAAAGGGCGGTTCTATATAACAAATTACTGTCTATAAAGGGCAGCTCTATATAGCACATTACTGTCTATAAAGGGCAGCTCTATATAGCACATTACTGTCTATAAAGGGCAGCTCTATATAGCACATTACTGTCTATAAAGGGCAACTCTATATAGCACATTACTGTCTATAAAGGGCAGCTCTATATAGCACATTACTGTCTATAAAGGGCAGCTCTATATAGCACATTACTGTCTATAAAGGGCAGCTCTATATAGCACATTACTGTCTATAAAGGGAAATCTCATTTTTCTCTTAATGAATGGTGCATATAATTTTAACCTGTATATAAAGGGTAACTACTCATAAAGGCCACATTTACAGGTTCCCTTGAGTGACATTTATATACAGGTTTTACAGCATGTACTAGATTAAATGCTACGCACTTCTATTTCGTAAATATCTTTCATCCAGTATTTATTTTTTTGTTTGTTCTTCCAGTAACATATTCCTCTGAAAACATTTCAAATGTTTTATCTACATTCCTGTTGGAGCTCACGCTTTTGTCAGAAAGCTAGACGTCTCTATGTATACATGGAAAGTGTGTTCTGATCACCCCTTATACCTAAACTTACACTCTATCTATATAAAATGTTGATAGTTTTAAAGAGGAAGCTAAATTAAATTACTTTTTTGTTCATGTGTGGATTGTTGATTACTGACGTTAGCATTATAGTCACACATGTTTTGATATGTCACTAATTTTACCAAAATTGAGGAGAAAAAAACCATAATTCTTATATTTCAGCTACTTTAAAGCAATCTGGAATCAGAATTAGGAGATTTTACAACTTATTTAGCAGATTTAAAAGAAAACGTCATATATATTGTTAGAAAAGTTTGAAGTATCTTTGTTGTACAGGAAGCAGTGGGAAAGGAAGTTACAATTCTTCTAAGACTTAAACAAAGAAAGATAACTCAAACTGACACACAACAAAAACTGAACACTCAAACTAAATATGTATTATATGCAAAATGACGAACAATCCAAAGTACAAAGTTTCCCAGATAGAGTGTTATCTACAGAAGAAAAGACTACCACTCGACGACGGACTAGGATATGATTGAAAACCATACAGTGACTGTGAAATGTCTCTTATATTTATTTATATCCATATCCTTTCTTTAAAGGAAGACGTAGTTGAACGGAAAGAAATCAATGCACATTTCTAATTTAAAAGAAATGCATTGGAAGTTGGTATGCTCAGTATTTGGGAAAACTCTTTATCTCAAAGGTGAATTCAATAATGAAAAACGGGGAAACTCAATGCTTGCTTCCATTTAATATAATGAGTCATATACATCTTTTCACAGGTCAGTATACGTCCGGGACATTCCATAAATTTATTAAAGATCTATACATTCAATATGGTGACATTGTGAAGCACAGAGTTGGATTTAAAGAATGGAAGGTTTTCCTGTTCAACCCGGATGACATTCGTGAAAGTCTATGGCAGGATGAGAAATATCCATACAGAGACCAGAGTACAATCATGTCAGTGTATGCAAGGAGACAAAATACGAGCCTTGGATTAGCTTTTCAGTATGTCTATTTAACATACTCTTTTTCAACAATATCTAAATATATTTTTACTAAAGTTAATATCTGTCCTGATGCCGTGATATGCATTACAATCTTAATTAAATTATGTTTTATGTCATAACGGGTTACAGTTGATATAGCTTAGTTATTAAGTCAATTGAAGGAACAATCTGTTGAATTTACAGAAATGTTGATTTTGTAGAACGTAGAACATAATTCGTGGGTGAGATGAATACCCTTGACATTTCACCTTGAACATTTGGCTTCCGTTTGATCATAATTGTTAAAACAAAATTTAGGATATAAAAATGGTGTTGTATTATCAATTCACTGCCAGAATTTCAGATAACATCACCCACTTGGGCTTAATCAAGGTTATATTTCTATTGACAGACGAAGCGAAAATAAACAAAATTAAACGATGATTTAATTAATCCCCTGGCTTGTCAACTACAGTTATAAAACCAAACATACAGAAAAGAAATCATACAAAAACATGACTGACACAAATGTCTCTCGTTACTTGTTCCTCTTTTCTTCGTGGTCTTGATCGCATAATAGTTGGATTTAGTATGAGTTCGAACCTCGCTCGGTGAGGTGTATTCGATACAACATTATATGACAAATTTTGTCAGTGACTTGCGGCAGGTCGGTGGTTTTTTCCGAGTACTCCGGTTTCCTCCACCAATAAAACTGACCGCCAAGATATAACTGAACTATTGTTGAACGTGGCATTAAACACCATAACCCTAAGCCAAACCTCTTTTCTGTTGGATATACCATTGTTTGTCATCTTGTTCCTTTACCTTTGGCTATTTCATTGTCTATCTTTGGATTTATGGCATCTGATGACCTCTTGGGCATCTTCATTCATTCCGTTTTATACCTACAATTACAAAAACTAGAGGTGCTGTTTAATGATGTCAAATATGTAACCCCAGTGTTTGACACAAGCAACCCTATCAATGATGGAATAAATGTTTTATGTGCTTGAAATTGAATACTTATTCACAATAAACACTGGGCCTTAAGACAAAATATTTTCTGTTCCAGATTAAGATACATCATATAAAATAAAATCTGTTTTTTTGACCTTGTGGTGGAAGATCAAGGTCACATGGACTCGGTCACATTGTCTTCCTTTTTATATTTTGTAATGTCCTAATACCGAATATGAAAGATAAAAAATCAATTATTTGACCTTCTGATTTTACTGTTTATGCTTAGAAATGGTAAAGAATGGGAAAAATCCAGAAAAACAGTTCAGGAAAAGTTATGCCCAAATGCAGTGGCAAACTACACACCTGTACTATTGGATATTGCTGATGACGTTTTAAGTTCCCGTCGTCAAGAATTTTGTATATCAGACACACACCATTTTCTCACTAGATACACCATGAAATGCAAGTATTAAAATGCATGTTTATATTAAATTATATCTATTTATCCATACAGTGTGAATGCTCTTTTTAATCTTAACATAGGATATTATAGACTTACGGCCTTGTTAGGAAGTGATATCCAGAATTATCAACTCACGAATGTATTAACAAACTATAAGCGTGATATCCAAAGTAATCGTTGATTCTAATGTGACGTTATAATGACGTCACTTTGAGAAATCATCGATAAGCACAGATTACCAGAAAATAAATCAAGCCAACAATCATTGTGTGATATGTCTTAAACATAGAGTGCCCTATGATCAGCCACCAAGAGTTCGTAAGTGGACATGCCCATGTCGCTTAGAAGAAACTGCAGTTAAACATGGAATGATTTTATTTTCATCTATTATGGAATGCATAGTTAGATAGTAGGCAAGTTACCAATTCAACAAGTGTTCATTTCTCTTTATGGATTTATTCTAGGTACAGGGCTGTTATGCTTTGGAAATACAAGTTTTACCAATGAAAAGAGTGCCGACGAAGTGATAAATGCTGTCTTCAACTTTTTAGATTCGTTCAATAAATCACACGATACAATACCATTGTTTACACTGTTCAGAACACCTCTATATAACCAGTTTGAGGAATCTTATAACATCATTAAAACGTAAGTGTTATATATTTAATTCAGACTATATCAAATGTTGTAATATTGACTGTTTTCAAATAATAACATATACCAACAGACAACAACCAGAAACTTAATAGCTCCTGAAACGAAAACATGCTTTCACAACACTGAGTAGAAAATGGAAAATTCAGGTACAAAACTGTACTCAAAACGAGTAAAACCCAGCAATAGCTCGGAAAACACGAATGATAAAGACGAGTGTGAGATAAGATACTCGAGATGTGATAATTCATCATGTCCCAATTCCGCATGGAAAAGAACAGTACAAAGTGGACATCATGATACCACCATTTCATAGAATGTAACTTATTCTCACATGAAATAGCCGACAAATTACTTTTTTGGCGTTAAGCAGCTATCGCTCACTAAACACTAGACCTCCGCGCCCCTTAATATACATTAATAAATAACAGGACGCATTCAGATCTATTCGCAATGACGCATATCCACGGGATAGAATATCTACCTTATTAAAGTAGTTAAAAAAATTATTTTTGTGTTTTGCATATTTATCTATAATATATTATTCAATTAATGACTTTTGATAATGTTGACACGAGGAGTTATCAACCCAGAAGAAGTGATAATTACTGAGGCCAACGGCCGAGGTTATTGTCACTTCGTGGGTTGATAAATATCGTGTCAACCGATATAAAAAGTCAACAATTGTTTTATTAAATGACCTGAGCTCTATAATATTATTCAAAGAGTTGCGATTGGTTCATAAAAATACACCGACCAGTAAAAACATTCGATTTAAAGCGAACGTCATCAGTATTTCCCTGATCTATACTTGAGTACTTGACAGTTACGGTACACTAATTCTCTACCTCTCGTGCAATAATGCGCGGTGATCATAATATTTGATCAAAAAGAGCGATGTATGGTTTTGACCAAACAAGAAAGCTCATTTAGTTCGGAGTTCGGTAATTTGTTATTACCCTTATTTATTAGTCATTTAATAGTATAAAATATCTTTCTTTACAGTGAAGTGCAGAAGTACTTAAATGTAAATAATAAGTCACAATTTAAAGATGGTGATATGCAAGCACCTCTTATGTGTCACATGATGCAGCGTAGTGATCTGACGTCAGACCAAATATGTACAATCATAACGGACCTATTTATAACAGCAGTTGATTCGGTAATTTTCTGCTTTTGTATTACTATTGATTATAAGTTAGTATCATATAGTTTTCATTCCTGTAAAAACCAAAACAAAACCAAAAACAAACGTATAATTACACAACAATTGCAACTTAGACTTAATTGCATATTATGAATTTATAATGAAGACAAATCTGTCCTCTTATTGCCCAAAGCACTTTGGAAGTGGTACTCATATTTACTTTTTTCCTATTTATCAACCAGCGCTATAATATCACAACCAAGGGAATCTATGATGGCGCTGCGGTTGCACAGTTGTCTGTTATGCAAATATGTAACTTAACTTTTAAAATATTTTCATGAAGATGTTACTTTCGACAAACCATCAAGTCACCCCTCCATTTGGTGTCATAATAACATTAAATATTCTTCTATCAAAAACTGAAATATATTTCACCACTAGTATCAATTTTACATATTATGTAATTGATTCAAAGGCGAAAATATAAAATAATATAATTACTGTCTTTTGATGAGGTAAATTTGAGGACTTATTGGCTTTTGAAAAAAAATGATATTCACCGAATCAAACGGTTAGTCAAATTCTATATTTTAAATAAAACAAAGGTATTCAATGCCTAAGATTTAATATTCACTGTCGGTAAATTGTCTCGTGTTACGTTTTTTTTTTCTTAGATCAGGGAATTCCATCAGAAATGTTCTATTTTAAATTACAAAAAATGTAAACTATTCAATATCATTTCAGACTGCCAACGTGTTAACTTTCGTTCTTTATCACCTGGCACAAAATATGGAATGTCAAGAGGAAATATTTAAGGAAATACAGAATGCATCAGTTTGTGTGGCAAATGATGATACTAAGCCATTCCAGAACTTGCAATATTTGAAAGCATGTGTGAAAGAATCTATGAGGTAACGGTTGATTTCAGCACAATAAGATTCGATCGTATTTGCCCCTTCGTATGTTAAAATGCGTTTTTGTTTATTGTGTTCACAAAGTAGTTAGTTCTGATATTGCTACCAGTATTCTAAATATCAACATATAATCTTGATTCGAAAAGATTGAAGAAACCGAATGGGTTATCAAAAGCCGTAATTCTAAGAATGACAGACAATACAAGGGCCAAAACATGAGCAAAGACAAAACAATGGTCCACACAATACAGAGCAACACGAACCCCACTATGAAGATAGGGTGACCATGGCAGAATGAAGAGTAGGTAGTTCCTGCTCCACTAGTGGCACCCATTATGTTACAGTTAAACGCCAAATACATTATTTGATAGAGAAATCGTGTTGGACATCAATATACGTAAATAAATACAAATAAATTTAAATGGGCACTTTAAATTATTTGACTTTCCAATCTTTCGATTTGGAGCATACCTGATGAAGGTTATTCCAAAAAAACACGTCGTGCGCAATACATTTGATATCAACGTTTTTATTAACACTCTTGATACTCGTCGTCGTCGTACTCTATCAAATATTTGCATGCTCTATCAAATAATGTTGTAACTTATTGTATATAGGCGAAGACTTCCTAAGTTTGTTTAACTTGTGGCTTATCCTTTTTTCCCATTTTAGCAAATAAAATATGTTTAAACTAATATAAACTTGTCGTGTGCCGGAACCTTTGAGCCGTAATGAAAGCGGGAGGTTTGGCGCTTTAAAATCTGATTCAACCCACCATTTCTTTAGAAATGCCAGTACCAAGTCAAGGTCATTGCGGTTTTCACAGTTTCCGGTTGTTGACTGACGTTGTCTGTTTATATGCTTATGAGTTTTGACTTTCCCTTTGTAGGATTGTTCGGAGTTCGGTAATTTTGTTGTTACCCTTATTTACAAACTCGATGATAAGTCATGAATTGAACTAAGGTTAATATAATGTGGATTTTATTGTAGGCTTGTGTACCCTCTTAGAGACGGTAGCCGCAGAACTCTTGACAAAAATACGATAATATCCAAATATCTCATACCAAAAGGGGTAAGTTTATGGAAGGGTTATTATAATACAAAATAATTACAAAACCATGTGTTGCATTGATAATACAAATATGTTGTACATTAGAGTTATATGTGGTTGAGATTGTGTTTGATCTTGTGGTGTTTAACGCCACTTTCAACAATATTTCAGCTATATCGTGGGGGTAAGTTTACCTGGTGGAGGAAACCTGAGTACCCGGAGAAAACCACCGACCTCCCGCAGGTCATTGACAAACTTTATCACATAATGTTGTATTGAATATACCATGCCTGAGTGGCATTCAAACTCACAACGTTAGTGGTGATAGGAACTGATTGCATAGGTAGTTGTACATCCAACTACCATGCCATCACCACCACGACTATCCCTATATATGTTTGAACTTCATTAGTTGGATTGTTCAATATACAATATGTCTAGTTTTCCTCGTTTTAATTAACTGTTATTTACTTTGGTCCAAAACAGGTACACACTATTATAAAACTGTAGAGGGGCGATCCAGTTACAAAAATAATAGCAGTAAAGGAAAAATCTGGATACACAGAAGTACATGGAGTGTCTAGATACAAAATACAATTACAAATGGACAATTCTTACATAAATTCATTAGTGCATGGAAGGTTCATATACAAAAACACAAGATATTAGTACACAGACGATAATAAAATAACAACAGCAGCCAGCCGGGTACAAAAAAGAACAACGATGGATGGACGAGGGGGACTCTGGACACAAAACCAAAACAACTGTACAGGGACGAAAACACCATTACAAGGGCAATGCGGATACTAAAGGCAACAACAGTAGTGACGATCCGAATGCAAAATAATTACGGATACAAGATTAAACAATGCAAGGATAATCATCCGAACACAACAACAGTAGTTCATCAAACGGTCCGGATACGATAAAGCGACGGTACCTGGACAATGAGGGTATATAACGAGCCAAACTACAGGGACCCGTGTAACTCATCTTTTTGTGTGTGCTGTCCTATTATGTGTCTTTACGTTCTTACTTCCTTGTTGTGATGTCCGTTACGATTTCCGCATTATAACGATGTTGGGTTCGTCTTAACCTCCAGTTGTTTGTAGGAAGGATAATGTCTTATTGTGTTTAGTTTTGTGTTTGTTTGCGCATAGTGGTGTCCAATACATGAAGTGTTTTTTTTGTTGTTTTGTTTGTCTTCGTTTTGTGTATTGTGTGCCCAATATTGCTAGTTTCTCTGGATTGTCCATTCTTGATTGCCCCTTCGGTTTTCTGTGACGCTTATTTCTTGGTCCCCAACCCTGGTTACCTACATGACAGGAAATCCAGAAGTACGAATCTCCTTTTCCATGATCGCAACTCATATTGAAAACTTGGATTTTAAAAATGAAAGAATTTTAACTTTTACCACTCTAAGTTGCCAAGAGGGACGGAAGCGAATATGAGAACATTATGAGCATAGATAACAATCACCTGTTACAATACGCTACATTCCCCCCTAACATCTGACAAGAACTCGCCAAGCGGTCATATCCAGATGAACGGTCGTATATGATACTTGTTATTAAAAACAAATCAAATCAGAGATATATACGAATGCGATACAATGATTAATAAACATTGAAAGGCGCGGTTACGAATTTGCCAGTGTCCTTTTCAATAATTGATCACGAGTTCATATGGACATGACCTCTTATCGTGTTGTTTCAGATGTGAAGAGCGTACGTAGCGTACAATAACAGCTGATTTTAATAAGATTGATAAAGAAATAAAATTTGACAGCCAGCTGCATGGCATTGTCCTCTACAGTATAAATATAGCATGTACATGTTAAGAGGTAACCTGCTGCTATATATACAGTCAACCTTGTATTAAGAGGTCATCTTTGGTAAAAGAAAAGTGGTCGTTTAAGACAGGTGATCTTTTAAAAGAGGTTCAATTCAAGTGAAATATTCTATGACAGGACAGGTAAAAAGTGGCCTTTAATACAGGTGACTGCTTAATAAAGGTGACATCATGGGCAGGTTTGACTGTACATTAATTTTGTTTTATTATTTCATAGAGTGTACTAGTGTTTGGCAACAATACTATATGTATAAATGAAAAGTATTTCCCTGGGGCTGACAAGTTCGTTCCAGAACGATGGCTTCGCTCCATAAAAGATAAAGAGTATATCCATCCATATGCATTTCTACCATTTGGACATGGCTCAAGGAATTGTGTTGGGCAAAGATTTGCAGAGCAGGTCATGTATTCGTTTATATTACAGGTAAATACAATTCGGTGTTAAACGTTTTCATAGACTATATTTGTAGTGATCGTGTACAGGCTATGCTCTGCTGAACATTAGCAAATAAGTGAATAGACTTGAATGAGAAGGAAACGAAAGTTTATCTGAAAATGACATCCAGATTTACTTATATTGTTGGTCGTTCGTCATTTCACGATGTGAAACGGGACCGTCGTGGTCGCGATCATATAGTTGGGTTTATGACTACCTATGCAATCAGTGCCTATGGCCACAAAAGTTGTGAGGTTGAATCCCGCTCAGGCGAGGTGTGCTCGATACAACATTGTGTGATAAAGGTTTTTCAGTGACTTGCGACTGGTCGGTGGTTTTCTCCGAGTACTCCAGTTTCCTCCACCAATGAAAATGACCGCCACGATATAGCTGAAATATTGTTGAAAGTGGTGTTAAGCACCATACAATAACCCATATAATAAACGATTCTGTCAATTTCTAATAAATACTTTATTTCGCATATGTTGGGTTATTGTGATAAAAGGCAGTTTCTACAGTGAAAATGACCTGACAAAACCGAAATGAATGATGCTTAAATGTTATATACCATACCATGAAACGCAATATTACAAAGCATTGGTCACCTGTGGACTTTATTATCATTTTGTTTTTCTAACCCATTGTTTCTATTTAACAAAAATTAGTAAATCGATGTTACATATACTAATGTTACACTATATTTGATATATACGTATTATTACAACCAAACATGATACATTCCATGTTAATATCAACATCGATTTCTAACTTAGTGTACAAGACACGCTCTCATGAACCCTCGTAGTCAAAGATTGGGAAGACAAACAATTGGGGTGAATATAAACTCAAAGGGCCAAACCAGAATATTCATATAAACTCAATGGGCCAAACCAGAATAATCATATAAACTCAAAGGGCCAAACCATAATAGTCATATAAACTCAAGGGCCAAACCAGAATAGTCATATAAACTCAAAGGGCTAAACCAGAATAGTCAAATAAACTCAAAGGGCCAAACCAGAATAGTCATATAAACTCAAAGGGCCAAACCAGAATAGTCATATAAACTCAAAGGGCCAAATCAGAATAGTCATATAAACTCAAAGGGCCAAACCAGAATAGTCATATAAACTCAAAGGGCCAAACCAGAATAGTCATATAAACTCAAAGGGCCAAACCAGAATAGTCATATAAACTCAAAGGTCCAAATCAGAATAGTCATATAAACTCAAAGGGCCAAACCAGAATAGTCATATAAGCTCAAAGGGCCAAACCAGAATAGTCATATAAACTCAAAGGGCCAAACCATAATAGTCATATAAACTCAAGGGCCAAACCAGAATAGTCAAATAAACTCAAAGGGCCAAACCAGAATAGTCATATAAACTCAAAGGGCCAAACCAGAATAGTCATATAAACTCAAAGGTCCAAATCAGAATAGTCATATAAACTCAAAGGGCCAAACCAGAATAGTCATATAAACTCAAAGGGCCAAACCAGAATAGTCATATAAACTCAAAGGGCCAAACCAGAATAGTCATATAAACTCAAAGGTCCAAATCAGAATAGTCATATAAACTCAAAGGGCCAAACCAGAATAGTCATATAAGCTCAAAGGGCCAAACCAGAATAGTCATATAAACTCAAAGGGCCCAACCAGAATAGTCATATAAACTCAAAGGGCCAAACCAGAATAGTCAAATAAACTCAAAGGGCCAAACCAGAATAGACATATGAACTCAAAGGGCCAAACCAGAATAGTCATATAAACTCAAAGGGCCAAACCAGAATAGTCATATAAACTCAAAGGAACAAACCAGAATAGTCATATAAACTCAAAGGGCCAAACCAGAATAGTCATATAAATTCAAAGGGCCAAACCAGAATAGTCATATAAACTCAAAGGACCAAACCAGAATAGTCATATAAACTCAAAGGGCCAAACCAGAATAGTCATATAAACAACAAAGGGCCAAACCAGAATAGTCATATAAGCTCAAAGGGACAAACCCGAATAGTCATATATACTCAAAGGGCCAAACCAGAATAGTCATATAAACTCAAAGGACCAAACCAGAATAGTCATATAAACTCAAAGGGCCAAACCAGAATAGTCATATAAACTCAAAGGGCTAAACCAGAATAGTCAAATAAACTCAAAGGGCCAAACCAGAATAGTCATATAAACTCAAAGGGCCAAACCAGAATAGTCATATAAACTCAAAGGTCCAAATCAGAATAGTCATATAAACTCAAAGGGCCAAACCAGAATAGTCATATAAACTCAAAGGGCCAAACCAGAATAGTCATATAAACTCAAAGGGCCAAACCAGAATAGTCATATAAACTCAAAGGTCCAAATCAGAATAGTCATATAAACTCAAAGGGCCAAACCAGAATAGTCATATAAGCTCAAAGGGCCAAACCAGAATAGTCATATAAACTCAAAGGGCCAAACCATAATAGTCATATAAACTCAAGGGCCAAACCAGAATAGTCATATAAACTCAAAGGTCCAATTCAGAATAGTCATATAAACTCAAAGGGCCAAACCAGAATAGTCATATAAACTCAAAGGGCCAAACCAGAATAGTCATATAAACTCAAAGGGCCAAACCAGAATAGTCATATAAACTCAAAGGAACAAACCAGAATAGTCATATAAACTCAAAGGGCCAAACCAGAATAGTCATATAAATTCAAAGGGCCAAACCAGAATAGTCATATAAACTCAAAGGACCAAACCAGAATAGTCATATAAACTCAAAGGGCCAAACCAGAATAGTCATATAAACAACAAAGGGCCAAACCAGAATAGTCATATAAGCTCAAAGGGACAAACCCGAATAGTCATATAAACTCAAAGGGCCAAACCAGAATAGTCATATTAACTCAAAGGGCCAAACCAGAATAGTCATATAAACTCAAAGGACCAAACCACAATAGTCATATAAACTCAAAGGGCCAAACCAGAATAGTCATATAAACTCAAAGGGCCAAACCAGAATAGTCAAATAAACTCAAAGGGCCAAACCAGAATAGTCATATAAACTCAAAGGGCCAAACCAGAATAGTCATATAAACTCAAAGGACCAAACCAGAATAGTCATATAAACTCAAAGGGCCAAACCAGAATAGTCATATAAACTCAAAGGTCCAAATCAGAATAGTCATATAAACTCAAATGGCCAAACCAGAATAGTCATATAAACTCAAAGGGCCAAACCAGAATAGTCATATAAACTCAAAGGGCCAAACCAGAATAGTCATATAAACTCAAAGGTCCAAATCAGAATAGTCATATAAACTCAAAGGGCCAAACCAGAATAGTCATATAAGCTCAAAGGGCCAAACCAGAATAGTCATATAAACTCAAAGGGCCAAACCATAATAGTCATATAAACTCAAGGGCCAAACCAGAATAGTCAAATAAACTCAAAGGGCCAAACCAGAATAGTCATATAAACTCAAAGGGCCAAACCAGAATAGTCATATAAACTCAAAGGTCCAAATCAGAATAGTCATATAAACTCAGAGGGCCAAACCAGAATAGTCATATAAACTCAAAGGGCCAAACCAGAATAGTCATATAAACTCAAAGGGCCAAACCAGAATAGTCATATAAACTCAAAGGTCCAAATCAGAATAGTCATATAAACTCAAAGGGCCAAACCAGAATAGTCATATAAGCTCAAAGGGCCAAACCAGAATAGTCATATAAACTCAAAGGGCCAAACCAGAATAGTCATATAAACTCAAAGGGCCAAACCAGAATAGTCATATAAACTCAAAGGGCCCAACCAGAATAGTCATATAAACGCAAAGGGCCAAACCAGAATAGTCAAATAAACTCAAAGGGCCAAACCAGAATAGTCATATGAACTCAAAGGGCCAAACCAGAATAGTCATATAAACTCAAAGGGCCAAACCAGAATAGTCATATAAACTCAAAGGAACAAACCAGAATAGTCATATAAACTCAAAGGGCCAAACCAGAATAGTCATATAAATTCAAAGGGTCAAACCAGAATAGTCAAATAAACTCAAAGGACCAAACCAGAATAGTCATATAAACTCAAAGGACCAAACCAGAATAGTCATATAAACTCAAAGGGCCAAACCAGAATAGTCATATAAACAACAAAGGCCAAACCAGAATAGTCATATAAACTCAAAGGGACAAACCCGAATAGTCATATAAACTCAAAGGGCCAAACCAGAATAGTCATATTAACTCAAAGGGCCAAACCAGAATAGTCATATAAACTCAAAGGACCAAACCAGAATAGTCATATAAATATAAAGGGCCAAACCAGAATAGTCATATAAACAACAAAGGGCCAAACCAGAATAGTCATATAAACTCAAAGGGACAAACCCGAATAGTCATATAAACTCAAAGGGCCAAACCAGAATAGTCATATTAACTCAAAGGGCCAAACCAGAATAGTCATATAAACTCAAAGGACCAAACCAGAATAGTCATATAAACTCAAAGGACCAAACCAGAATAGTCATATAAACTCAAAGGGCCAAACCAGAATAGTCATATAAACAACAAAGGGCCAAACCAGAATAGTCATATAAACTCAAAGGGCCAAACCAGAATAGTCATATAAACTCAAAGGACCAAACCAGAATAGTCATATAAACTCAAAGGACCAAACCAGAATAGTCATATAAACTCAAAGGACCAAACCAGAATAGTCATATAAACTCAAAGGGCCAAACCAGAATAGTCATATAAACAACAAAGGGCCAAACCAGAATAGTCATATAAACTCAAAGGACCAAACCAGAATAGTCATATAAACTCAAAGGACCAAACCAGAATAGTCATATAAACTCAAAGGGACAAACCCGAATAGTCATATAAACTCAAAGGACCAAACCAGAATAGTCATATAAACAACAAAGGGCCAAACCAGAATAGTCATATAAACTCAAAGGGCCAAACCAGAATAGTCATATAAACTCAAAGGACCAAACCAGAATAGTCATATAAACTCAAAGGACCAAACCAGAATAGTCATATAAACTCAAAGGACCAAACCAGAATAGTCATATAAACTCAAAGGGCCAAACCAGAATAGTCATATAAACTCAAAGGGCCAAACCAGAATAGTCATATAAACTCAAAGGACCAAACCAGAATAGTCATATAAACTCAAAGGGCCAAACCAGAATAGTCATATAAACTCAAAGGACCAAACCAGAATAGTCATATAAACTCAAAGGACCAAACCAGAATAGTCATATAAACTCAAAGGGCCAAACCAGAATAGTCATATAAACAACAAAGGGCCAAACCAGAATAGTCATATAAACTCAAAGGACAAACCCGAATAGTCATATAAACTCAAAGGGCCAAACCAGAATAGTCATATAAACTCAAAGGACCAAACCAGAATAGTCATATAAACTCAAAGGACCAAACCAGAATAGTCATATAGACTCAAAGGGCCAAACCAGAATAGTCATATAAACTCAAAGGGCCAAACCAGAATAGTCATATAAACTCAAAGGACCAAACCAGAATAGTCATATAAACTCAAAGAACCAAACCAGAATAGTCATATAAACTCAAAGGACCAAACCAGAATAGTCATATAAACTCAAAGGACCAAACCAGAATAGTCATATAAACTCAAAGGGCCAAACCAGAATAGTCATATAAACAACAAAGGGCCAAACCAGAATAGTCATATAAACTCAAAGGGACAAACCCGAATAGTCATATAAACTCAAAGGGCCAAACCAGAATAGTCATATAAACTCAAAGGACCAAACCAGAATAGTCATATAAACTCAAAGGACCAAACCAGAATAGTCATATAAACTCAAAGGGCCAAACCAGAATAGTCATATAAACTCAAAGGACCAAACCAGAATAGTCATATAAACTCAAAGGTCCAAACCAGAATAGTCATATAAACTCAAAGGACCAAACCAGAATAGTCATATAAACTCAAAGGGCCAAACCAGAATAGTCATATAAACTCAAAGGACCAAACCAGAATAGTCATATAAACTCAAAGGACCAAACCAGAATAGTCATATAAACTCAAAGGACCAAACCAGAATAGTCATATAAACTCAAAGGGCCAAACCAGAATAGTCATATAAACTCAAAGGACCAAACCAGAATAGTCATATAAACTCAAAGGACCAAACCAGATTAGTCATATAAACTCAAAGGACCAAACCAGAATAGTCATATAAACTCAAAGGACCAAACCAGAATAGTCATATAAACTCAAAGGGCCAAACCAGAATAGTCATATAAACAACAAAGGGCCAAACCAGAATAGTCATATAAACTCAAAGGGACAAACCCGAATAGTCATATAAACTCAAAGGGCCAAACCAGAATAGTCATATAAACTCAAAGGACCAAACCAGAATAGTCATATAAACTCAAAGGACCAAACCAGAATAGTCATATAGACTCAAAGGGCCAAACCAGAATAGTCATATAAACTCAAAGGGCCAAACCAGAATAGTCATATAAACTCAAAGGACCAAACCAGAATAGTCATATAAACTCAAAGAACCAAACCAGAATAGTCATATAAACTCAAAGGACCAAACCAGAATAGTCATATAAACTCAAAGGACCAAACCAGAATAGTCATATAAACTCAAAGGGCCAAACCAGAATAGTCATATAAACAACAAAGGGCCAAACCAGAATAGTCATATAAACTCAAAGGGACAAACCCGAATAGTCATATAAACTCAAAGGGCCAAACCAGAATAGTCATATAAACTCAAAGGACCAAACCAGAATAGTCATATAAACTCAAAGGACCAAACCAGAATAGTCATATAAACTCAAAGGGCCAAACCAGAATAGTCATATAAACTCAAAGGACCAAACCAGAATAGTCATATAAACTCAAAGGTCCAAACCAGAATAGTCATATAAACTCAAAGGACCAAACCAGAATAGTCATATAAACTCAAAGGGCCAAACCAGAATAGTCATATAAACTCAAAGGACCAAACCAGAATAGTCATATAAACTCAAAGGACCAAACCAGAATAGTCATATAAACTCAAAGGACCAAACCAGAATAGTCATATAAACTCAAAGGGCCAAACCAGAATAGTCATATAAACTCAAAGGACCAAACCAGAATAGTCATATAAACTCAAAGGACCAAACCAGATTAGTCATATAAACTCAAAGGACCAAACCAGAATAGTCATATAAACTCAAAGGACCAAACCAGAATAGTCATATAAACTCAAAGGGCCAAACCAGAATAGTCATATAAACAACAAAGGGCCAAACCAGAATAGTCATATAAACTCAAAGGGACAAACCCGAATAGTCATATAAACTCAAAGGGCCAAACCAGAATAGTCATATAAACTCAAAGGACCAAACCAGAATAGTCATATAAACTCAAAGGACCAAACCAGAATAGTCATATAAACTCAAAGGGCCAAACCAGAATAGTCATATAAACTCAAAGGACCAAACCAGAATAGTCATATAAACTCCAAGGTCCAAACCAGAATAGTCATATAAACTCAAAGGGCCAAACCAGAATAGTCTTATAAACTCAAAGGACCAAACCAGAATAGTCATATAAACTCAAAGGACCAAACCAGAATAGTCATATAAACTCAAAGGGACAAACCCGAATAGTCATATAAACTCAAAGGACCAAACCAGAATAGTCATATAAACTCAAAGGGCCAAACCAGAATAGTCATATAAACTCAAAGGACCAAACCAGAATAGTCATATAAACTCAAAGGACCAAACCAGAATAGTCATATAAACTCAAAGGGCCAAACCAGAATAGTCATATAAACTCAAAGGACCAAACCAGAATAGTCATATAAACTCAAAGGACCAAACCAGAATAGTCATATAAACTCAAAGGGCCAAACCAGACTAGTCATAATCGCTGTGTTGTAGATCATTGCTTGTCCTTTTTCTTTTGGCTATTGTCTATCTTTCTTTTATTTTCGGCTTCTAATTAACAATTTGGTGCTTAGTGCCACTTTCAGCAATAGGTAAGCTATATCGTGGCGGTCAGTGTTATTGGTTGAGGAAACCGGATTACCCGGAGAAAACCACCGGCTTGTCGCAAGTCACTGACAAATTGTATCACAGTCCATTGGTACCTTCAAACTTTTCTTGAAATCAATATAGTATCCTAAACCACAAAAATATATACTAGTAATGTATTATTGTAAAAAAGAGTTTCAAAGATATCAAAGGGGTAATCAGAATCCATAAATCGAAGAAAGATAGAAAACACAATGGTCAATAGAAAAAGTAGAAAAGAACAAGCAACGATGTAGAAAAGCAGTTCACATAAACAAAGAGAGAGTAACACGAACGAAACCCCATTGTTATTGTTAACGTTTTAAGCTTGTTTTTGCGGCTATTTATTTGTAGCCAGATGATATCGGAATCATATCAATGTAATATAACAGAAAATACAAATTGTATATTTTGATATTTTAATGGGAGAGATAAGAAGCACTCATAACTTATCTGATAGCCAGAAAAAACAAAACTAAGAGATACAATTAGAACTTGCACATTGATACTTATAAGAATATACATATCCTTGACCTAACTATAAGTAACAAGGCTGATATCTTATAAGAAACAGGAACTTCTAACCTTTTGAGAAAACCTGGATTTAACCCGGTTTTGGTGATGGGTCCGTGGTGTTCATCGTTTTAGTTTTCTGTGTTGTGTTTTGTTTGTCCTTGTTGTATATCTTATAACCGATGTTGGCTCTGTCTCTGAATGTTCCATTCCTGCTTACTCTTTCGGTTTTCTTGATATTGCATTTATAATTGGTAGTGTCGAATTGATAAAAACAAATCAAATATGTACATTTTGAATATATGAGGGGTTGCCTAAGAGTATATCATCAGTTTTCATGACAACCAATACAAAAACAAATACATGCATTCTGGGAAATATTTCAACGTTAGGGATTAGGGTTATGGTGTTTAACGCCACTTTCAACACTATTTTAGCTATAGCGTGGCAATGAATTTTATTGGTGGAGGAAATCCGAGTACATGGAGAAGACCATCGACCTTCCGTAAGTCACTGACAAACTTTATCACATAATGTTGTATCGAGTACACCTCGCCATATTTCAGAGTTATTGAATAGTGATTTGTGTATTATATTTCAGATTGTAAAGAACTACAGAATGAGCTTAGTAGCAGATAGTGAACCTGTAGGCTGCACATATAAATTATTCTCGACACCGGATCGCGTGTTTTCTCTCAACCTTGATCCACGTAAGCAAAGTAGCAGTACTGCTAGATAACAGTGATTTGATAGAAGATTATTAACTTGTTTTTACTAGCAGTGAATGCTGTTAGCCTGCTGCAAGTGTGTCTTACAAACATTTAATGCTGTTAGCCTACTTAAAGTTTGTCTTACAAACAGTTAGTGATGTTCACCTGTTTAATGTTTGTCTTTCAAACAGTTAGTGATGTTAACCTGTTTAAGGTTTGTCTTACACACAGTTAGTGATGTTAGCCTGCTTAAAGTTTGTCTTACAAACAGTTAGTGGTGTTAACCTGCTTAAAGTTTGTCTTACAAACAGTTAGTGGTGTTAACCTGTTTAAGGTTTGTCTTTGAAACAGTTAGTGGTGTTAACCTGTTTAAGGTTTGTCTTTCGAACAGTTCGTGATGTTCACCTGTTTAAGGTTTGTCTTGGAAACAGTTAGTGGTGTCAACCTGTTTAAGGTTTGTCTTTCAAACAGTTAGTGATGTTAGCCTGTTTAAGGTTTGTCTTTCAAACAGTTAGTGCTGTTCACCTGTTTAACATTAGCCTTATTAGCAGAATTGTCATTTACACAGTTCTAACTTAGTGGACACTGCTTGATAAGTAAAGCTTCTCATGTGCCATGATTTTACTTATAATATTCCAGTTGTAGCTTAAAACGCAACAATAATAAATGCAACATAGTGCAAAACAATCATTTGAGCGTAAGGTGCTAATAATGTTCGTTGAACCTGCTTATATGCATGAGATGCGGTAATGGTCATTTCCTGTTCATTGTATATACATCACAGTGTAATTTATATTTCTAAGCCAGTATTTTTTTTCTTATCATACCGATCTCATCACAAATTATTGAAAGTATATATGCTTGTCATGCTAAATATACAAGTTAAGCTGTATATAGCAAAAACTGTACCATAATAAACTTTTTTCCTAATTTAATGTTTTATGAGTTGTTATCAAATAATCTCACATCTTAGTCTCCAGTACCACAATAACCTCATCAGTGGTGTAATGGTTAGCGTGCTCGTCTCGAATGTGGTAGAACGTGGGTTCGAGCCCCGACCGGGTCAAACTAAAGACTATAGAATTGGTATTTGTTGCTTTTCCTCTAAGCATGCAGCATTATGGAGAAAGAGCAAGGACTAGTTGGCTCCGAATCAGGATAATGTGCCCGAGTGGGACGACATGTCTATCCGCGGACTGTTGTTTCAGTTAGCTAGCATTATAAAACCCAACTAACTGTGTTGATCTAGTACAAAGTGGGCCTCATCTTCATCTCATTGAAAATTAGCTTGTTCTCGCCATGATATACCTGAAATATTGCTGAGGTGGCGGTAAAAACCAATCACTCACTCACCCATTCTCCAATACTACTAAATTAACTTCACCACTCACAAAATGCCAACAGCTTAAAAAACAATCTGCTATCACACTATAAATATTCATTATCTTTTCAATTGTAAATCAGCAGGGTGTAAAGCATATTCTCATTGAACACATTACTGACCATTGGAATAAACACATACATAGAGAACGATCGCAATCTATACTTGTTGTTTTGCATCTGACTAGTGGGTGATGTTTGATTACACAAGCAGCGACTGTAGATAAATTTAATTTTGTTGTACTTTATTAAGTGTATGATGTTTAATTACACAAGCGACGACTGTAGATAAAATTCAATTTTGTTGTACTTTGCATTGAATGAGGAATAATAAGATACTTAATCGTATTACAGTTAATAAAATGACAAACATAGGATACCACTGTCGCAACAGTTCTCAATCGTAGAAAGATGCAAACTCAATATACCCGTAATGTATTAGTATTTAGATACCTGCTCATTGTTCTAAGATTTTAAAATGAAGGCAACTATTATTCGACAATGGCGCCCAGGAAAGACGAGACTGAACCAGAGTGTGCTTCACTTCGAGATTTATACCCTTACTAGCAGAATAGAATATATATGAACAGAATAAATACAAACATGATAAAAATAAAGAAGAGGGTGACGACACTGTGAGATTTCAACAGAAAATGCCAATGATAAACAATATCCCAATTATTATTATTATTTAGAACTATATGACGACGGATGGTGGTCTAAAACGATATTTGTATTGTTTTTAAGCTATAGTCATAACGACTTCAATACATTATAAAGTATAAACTTTAAAATAGATTGTGACATCGAGAAAACTAGCAAACTAGTATGGAATTCACAACACTTCAACCTCTAGAACTCGAATATTGTGATAATTGTGATAATTTGCAATCCCTCCGTTAAAGGAATGAGTAAACTATTTCCTTTGCAATTCTAAAGCTTACCCATGACCCAAGCAAAGAGGGCCGTCGTGATCATGATTGTATGGTAGTTGGATTTATAACTACCTATGCAATCAGTGCCTTTCACCACTAATGTTGTAAGTTCGAATCCCGCTCAGGCGAGGCGTACTCGATACAACATTATGTAATAAAGTTTGTCAGTGACTTGCGCCAGGTCGGTGATTTTCTCCAGTGTCCTCCACCAACACGATATAACTGACATATTGTTGAAAGTGACGTTAAATAACATAGCCCTAACCCAAACGAAAGAACTTGTCCATATTATCGCTTATCCAAAGGACGTCTTAGTGTCAAGATTACTTGCAATAATCAAGGAAAACACAGACGAACTTCATCTGATTCATATGGAGCTTCTAAAACTATCACAACAAATACATAAAGTTGTCACAGGAGTCCTGCTGAACTGTTTTAGTATCAAAACAAATACATAATGTTGTCACAGGAGTCCTACTGAACTGTTTTAGTATCAAAACAAATACATAAAGTTGTCACAGGAGTCCTACTGAACTGTTTTAGTATCAAAACAAATACATAAAGTTGTCACAGGCGTCCTGCTGAACTGTTTTAGTATCACAACAACTACATAAAGTTGTCACAGGAGTCCTACTGAACTGTTTTAGTATCACAACAAATACATAAAGTTGTCACAGGAGTCCTACTGAACTGTTTTAGTATCACAACAAATACATAAAGTTGTCAGAGGAGTCCTACTGAATTGTTTTAGTATCACAACAAATACATAAAGTTGTCAGAGGAGTCCTACTGAATTGTTTTAGTATCACAACAAATACATAAAGTTGTCACAGGAGTCCTACTGAATTGTTTTAGTATCAAAACAAATACATAAAGTTGTCACAGGAGTCCTACTGAACTGTTTTAGTATCACAACAAATACATAAAGTTGTCACAGGAGTCCTACTGAACTGTTTTAGTATCACAACAAATACATAATGTTGTCACAGGAGTCCTACTGAACTGTTTTAGTATCAAAACAAATACATAAAGTTGTCACAGGAGTCCTACTGAACTGTTTTAGTATCAAAACAAATACATAAAGTTGTCACAGGCGTCCTGCTGAACTGTTTTAGTATCACAACAACTACATAAAGTTGTCACAGGAGTCCTACTGAACTGTTTTAGTATCACAACAAATACATAAAGTTGTCACAGGAGTCCTACTGAACTGTTTTAGTATCACAACAAATACATAAAGTTGTCAGAGGAGTCCTACTGAATTGTTTTAGTATCACAACAAATACATAAAGTTGTCACAGGAGTCCTACTGAATTGTTTTAGTATCACAACAAATACATAAAGTTGTCACAGGCGTCCTGCTGAACTGTTTTAGTATCACAACAACTACATAAAGTTGTCACAGGAGTCCTACTGAATTGTTTTAGTATCAAAACAAATACATAAAGTTGTCACAGGAGTCCTACTGAACTGTTTTAGTATCACAACAAATACATAAAGTTGTCACAGGAGTCCTACTGAACTGTTTTAGTATCACAACAAATACATAAAGTTGTCACAGGAGTCCTGCTGAACTGTTTTAGTATCACAACAAATACATAATGTTGTCACAGGACTCCGGCTGAATTGTTTTAGTATCACAACAAATACATAAAGTTGTCACAGGAGTCCTACTGAACTGTTTTAGTATCACAACAAATACATAATGTTGTCACAGGAGTCCTCCTGAACTGTTTTAGTATCACAACAAATACATAATGTTGTCAGAGGAGTCCTGCTGAATTGTTTTAGTATCACAACAAATACATAAAGTTGTCACAGGAGTCCTGCTGAATTGTTTTAGTATCACAACAAATACATAAAGTTGTCACAGGAGTCCTACTGAACTGTTTTAGTATCACAACAAATACATAAAGTTGTCACAGGAGTCCTACTGAACTGTTTTAGTATCACAACAAATACATAAAGTTGTCAGAGGAGTCCTACTGAACTGTTTTAGTATCACAACAAATACATAAAGTTGTCACAGGAGTCCTGCTGAACTGTTTTAGTATCACAACAAATACATAAAGTTGTCACAGGAGTCCTACTGAACTGTTTTAGTATCAAAACAAATACATAAAGTTGTCACAGGAGTCCTACTGAACTGTTTTAGTATCACAACAAATACATAAAGTTGTCACAGGAGTCCTACTGAACTGTTTTAGTATCAAAACAAGTACATAAAGTTGTCACAGGAGTCCTACTGAACTGTTTTAGTATCACAACAAATACATAAAGTTGTCACAGGAGTCCTACTGAACTGTTTTAGTATCACAACAAATACATAATGTTGTCACAGGAGTCCTACTGAACTGTTTTAGTATCAAAACAAATACATAAAGTTGTCACAGGAGTCCTACTGAACTGTTTTAGTATCACAACAAATACATAAAGTTGTCACAGGAGTCCTACTGAACTGTTTTAGTATCACAACAAATACATAATGTTGTCACAGGAGTCCTACTGAACTGTTTTAGTATCAAAACAAATACATAAAGTTGTCACAGGAGTCCTACTGAACTGTTTTAGTATCACAACAAATACATAAAGTTGTCACAGGAGTCCTACTGAACTGTTTTAGTATCACAACAAATACATAAAGTTGTCACAGGAGTCCTCCTGAACTGTTTTAGTATCACAACAAATACATTATGTTGTCACAGGAGTCCTACTGAACTGTTTTAGTATCACAACAAATACATAAAGTTGTCACAGGAGTCCTACTGAACTGTTTTAGTATCAAAACAAATACATAAAGTTGTCACAGGAGTCCTACTGAACTGTTTTAGTATCACAACAAATACATAAAGTTGTCACAGGAGTCCTACTGAACTGTTTTAGTATCAAAACAAATACATAAAGTTGTCACAGGAGTCCTACTGAACTGTTTTAGTATCACAACAAATACATAATGTTGTCACAGGAGTCCTACTGAACTGTTTTAGTATCACAACAAATACATAAAGTTGTCACAGGAGTCCTACTGAACTGTTTTAGTATCACAACAAATACATAAAGTTGTCACAGGAGTCCTACTGAACTGTTTTAGTATCACAACAAATACATAATGTTGTCACAGGAGTCCTACTGAACTGTTTTAGTATCAAAACAAATACATAAAGTTGTCACAGGAGTCCTACTGAACTGTTTTAGTATCACAACAAATACATAAAGTTGTCACAGGAGTCCTACTGAACTGTTTTAGTATCACAACAAATACATAAAGTTGTCACAGGAGTCCTACTGAACTGTTTTAGTATCACAACAAATACATAAAGTTGTCACAGGAGTCCTACTGAACTGTTTTAGTATCACAACAAATACATAAAGTTGTCACAGGAGTCCTACTGAACTGTTTTAGTATCACAACAAATACATAAAGCTGTCACAGGAGTCCTACTGAACTGTTTTAGTATCACAACAAATACATTATGTTGTCACAGGAGTCCTACTGAACTGTTTTAGTATCACAACAAATACATAAAGTTGTCACAGGAGTCCTACTGAACTGTTTTAGTATCACAACAAATACATAAAGTTGTCACAGGGGTCCTACTGAACTGTTTTAGTATCACAACAAATACATAATGTTGTCACAGGAGTCCTACTGAACTGTTTTAGTATCAAAACAAATACATAAAGTTGTCATAGGGGTCCTACTGAACTGTTTTAGTATCACAACAAATACATTATGTTGTCACAGGAGTCCTACTGAACTGTTTTAGTATCAAAACAAATACATAAAGTTGTCACAGGAGTCCTACTGAACTGTTTTAGTATCAAAACAAATACATAAAGTTGTCACAGGAGTCCTACTGAACTGTTTTAGTATCACAACAAATACATAAAGTTGTCACAGGAGTCCTACTGAACTGTTTTAGTATCACAACAAATACATAAAGTTGTCACAGGAGTCCTACTGAACTGTTTTAGTATCAAAACAAATACATAAAGTTGTCACAGGAGTCCTACTGAACTGTTTTAGTATCACAACAAATACATTATGTTGTCACAGGAGCCCTACTGAACTGTTTTAGTATCACAACAAATACATAAAGTTGTCACAGGAGTCCTACTGAACTGTTTTAGTATCACAACAAATACATAAAGTTGTCACAGGGGTCCTACTGAACTGTTTTAGTATCACAACAAATACATAATGTTGTCACAGGAGTCCTACTGAACTGTTTTAGTATCAAAACAAATACATAAAGTTGTCATAGGAGTCCTACTGAACTGTTTTAGTATCACAACAAATACATAAAGTTGTCACAGGAGTCCTACTGAACTGTTTTAGTATCACAACAAATACATTATGTTGTCACAGGAGTCCTACTGAACTGTTTTAGTATCACAACAAATACATAAAGTTGTCACAGGAGTCCTGCTGAACTGTTTTAGTATCACAACAAATACATAAAGTTGTCACAGGAGTCCTACTGAACTGTTTTAGTATCAAAACAAATACATAAAGTTGTCACAGGAGTCCTACTGAACTGTTTTAGTATCACAACAAATACATAAAGTTGTCACAGGAGTCCTACTGAACTGTTTTAGTATCACAACAAATACATAAAGTTGTCACAGGGGTCCTACTGAACTGTTTTAGTATCAAAACAAATACATAATGTTGTCACAGGAGTCCTACTGAACTGTTTTAGTATCACAACAAATACATAATGTTATCGCAGGTGTCCTGCTGAACTGTTTTAGTATCACAACAAATACATAAAGTTGTCACAGGACTCCTACTGAACTGTTTTAGTATCACAACAAATACATAATGTTATCGCAGGTGTCCTGCTGAACTGTTTTAGTATCAAAACAAATACATAATGTTGTCACAGGAGTCCTACTGAATTGTTTTAGTATCAAAACAAATACATAATGTTATCGCAGGTGTCCTGCTGAACTGTTTTAGTATCACAACAAATACATAAAGTTGTCACAGGACTCCTACTGAACTGTTTTAGTATCACAACAAATACATAATGTTATCGCAGGTGTCCTGCTGAACTGTTTTAGTATCAAAACAAATACATAATGTTGTCACAGGAGTCCTACTGAACTGTTTTAGTATCACAACAAATACATAATGTTATCGCAGGTGTCCTGCTGAACTGTTTTAGTATCACAACAAATACATAAAGTTGTCACAGGACTCCTACTGAACTGTTTTAGTATCACAACAAATACATAATGTTATCGCAGGTGTCCTGCTGAACTGTTTTAGTATCAAAACAAATACATAATGTTGTCACAGGAGTCCTACTGAATTGTTTTAGTATCAAAACAAATACATAATGTTATCGCAGGTGTCCTGCTGAACTGTTTTATTATCACAACAAATACATAAAGTTGTCACAGGACTCCTACTGAACTGTTTTAGTATCACAACAAATACATAATGTTATCGCAGGTGTCCTGCTGAACTGTTTTAGTATCAAAACAAATACATAATGTTGTCACAGGAGTCCTACTGAATTGTTTTAGTATCAAAACAAATACATAATGTTATCGCAGGTGTCCTGCTGAACTGTTTTAGTATCACAACAAATACATAAAGTTGTCACAGGAGTCCTACTGAACTGTTTTAGTATCACAACAAATACATAATGTTGTCACAGGAGTCCTGCTGAACTGTTTTAGTATCAAAACAAATACATAATTTTGTCACAGGAGTCCTACTGAACTGTGTTAGGGAACTGATTGATTGTTTTTTAATGAATGCCAAATGAGCATTGTCCGAAAACGTAAATATAAATTACCGTCTTCCAGTCAAAGTATACTACGTATTTGTACCCTTAGACATATCAGAATCGAAATAACTCATGGAAGCCAGAATGTGCTTTGAGTTTTAACATGGGTTGACGGATATTATACTGATATCCGCCAACCCATGTTAAAACTCAAAACACATTCTGGCTTCCATAATTTATTTCTTAATTAGCTATTGACAATGTAATATGTGGATCTATATCTTCAAAAAAATATAGTTATATGAATTATGTGAAAAAAATGTCGACAGGAAAGGAAAAAAAGCATCTGTGTCCATACAAACATATTTTAATGCTTTACCAACGCGAGTTATTCCTCTTTACGTTGTCGTCAAAATTGCTTTCTTCTTTCTACCATCTTATAATGATCATTATATATCCTTTGAATAAACGTTAGATAAAATCATAGGAGCAATCAAGAATGCACAATCCAGAGACGCGGGCAACATTAGCCACAAGATATAGAGCGAAGACAAACAAAACAAAAAACACACCACCTTAAACTAAAACTCTCCAGAAAACCGGAGTGAACTGGTTTATGGTTTTTATCAACCAAACATTACAAACAATGCAGACTCATATCAACTAGATAGGAAGGAATCGTTTGCTGAGTGTAAACTATTACTCAGACCATTCAAGAAACACGACATCAAAATTAAAACGTCCAATCATATTAAAATGTTATTTATTTCATTAAGAGAGGAGGTTTGACACGTAAATCTAGCTTAACCCCGTCACTTTTTATTGAAGTGTCTGTACCAAGCCAGAGGTTTATGGTATTTAATGCCACTTTCAACAATATATCAGATATATCGTGGCGTTCAGATTTATTGGCGGAGGAAACCGAACGATCCGGAGAAAACCACCGACCTGTGGCAAGTCACTGACAAACTTTATCACATAATGTTGTATCGAGTACACCTCGCATGAACGAGATTCGAACTCACAACGTCAAGCCAGGAAAGTGAGCGGTCATGTATATGTGTGTTTAGGGGATCGATGTTGACTCTCTTTCCATGATTTTTCAATTGGATTTTGGAACTGTTCCAACAGTGTAGATTGTATGATTTGTTCACTTCATTAGCTACAAATAATATCTGAATAATGACTGATTAGTTTTGAAATGAATGGCACAAGAAGTAATAAATCATTATTACCACCAATCAAATAATCGCTAGAACTGACAGATGCAATAATGATTTGTGGAACCTACAAAAAAATAAACAATATCAGCTTAAACAGTCAATTTAGAGAACACAGAAAGTTAGATGTAAATATTGCTAGCATTCTGTATTAAACTTTATGAAAAACTTCAAAGTTTTTAAATAAAATAAAAAACTAAAAATATTGACAACTGTCGAACAGAATCGAATAGCAAACTCGTGGTCAAAGGCAAACTCGATACCCTTAACACAAATACACGACCGCTCGTTTTCCTGGCTTGGTACAGGCACTTCAATAAAAAGTGGTGGAATTAAAATTGTTTTATGGGCGCAAAGTACACCATTAAGACGAATCAAAAGCTGCTACATAAGGAAGGAAGGGTACAGTGTTGGCACAAAAATAGCGTCCCTTTTTTAACATTGTGACAAGAATAACAAAAAACGTTTAAAAAAAAAGAAATAAAAAGGTAAATTCTATATTAAGCTTACTAAAAACGACAACAATAAAAAAAAAAAAAAAAAAAAAAAAAAAAAAAAAAAAACAAATAACATGTGTAAAGATATTGAACTAACAGTAAACTGTTGCCCAAATCTCCCTAACCTTGCTTTAAACCTTAAAACGTCGTCTAAACCCCCATTTGGAAGACGTTCCAAATCATTTGAACAGAGGTTTGACTAATATTTATCTTTTTTAGCATTTACCATGGAAAGGACAACCATTGAGATCGTAAGCTTTCATATACTTGTATACATCATAATGCATATTTATATGAAGCTACAAGGATCCGGATGAATATGCAGTATTGATAAAACAAATGTATACAAGTACAGGGTCTGTAACTAGATTAACAAGACGTGTGCCACTAGTGGAGCAGGAACTGCCCACCTTTCCGAAGCACCTTAGTTTACCCCCGGTTTTGCGTGGAATTCGTGTTACTCGATATTTAGTTTTATGTGTATGTTTTGTAGATCGTTGTTTGTCTTTTTGTCCTTTTTCGTTTGGCCATTGTGTTGTCTGTCCTTCTTCGAATTACGGATTATGATTACCCCTTTGGTATATTCAAACTCTTCTTATTGACGAAAGGTTTCTTTTACAAAGTCAAACTAGAGTTCATTTAAATTGCGAGGTTGCAAATGATGTGAAATATATTAAATCATTTCCATTTCATCATTTTGGAAATAGATGTCATTATTTCTTTATGGTGAAATATATTATTTATTACATATATCATATTCAATTTTCTACTCGAAATGATTTTTTGTCATTTAATCACGGCTGTTTTTGTTTATGGGAAAATATCATCGTAACGACGACACCTTAACAGTTTATGAAATGTTTCAATATTATTCTCAACATGACCATCATTTATCATTAACTTAAATTTCTATAAAGTTTTTCAGTTTTTTATTATGTATACAAAAAAACGTAAACCATATTCCTTTTATAATCCGTAAAACGACTTTGTAATCATGTTTATTCAATTATCCAGACGAATTTGATATTTGTAATGCTTAGTCTATAAAAAGATATACTTATTTAATAGGGAGTAAACTATAATGTACAATATAATGGTGTTTTCCTTATATGTTGATTTTCTCTGTTGGAAGTCGTTTTTTCTCCAATTTCATTAGCAAAAAAAAACTTAGTAATTTTAAGACTTGTAAACAAGCGTCACGCTGATATATCTTATTCTTTTGAAAGTTTATTTGTTGCTCTCTTATTTATATGAAAGTTTATTTCAACTTTACTGCGGGATATGTCGTCAAACAAATATTACGGTCTGTGATCAACAGTATTAGAAATAATTCATCATGTTCCGGTGCAAAGGAATGCTGGGTAGGCAACTTTGATATACATGATATCATTTGAATAATTAATGTTAAGATTTAAATCATTTTCCACAAACGGGTATTTCTATTCTTTGCTGTCTGTAAACACCGTTTATCCCCAACCGTGATGTTGAATTGATATATCACAAAGTCTACTACAAGACAAACAGACATTCAATCTTTTTGACACTCTCATTGATAGCAGTACTTTTCTTATGAATAACATATACAAGACACGCGAAAGTAACCACAACATTGATAAGCCAATTTTATTTGTAAAAATCCGGAATTATCTGGCAGGTATGTTTGAGTTTTCAGACCTAAACTGGTATTTTCAAGTTCAATGTCCAACGTCAGTTCGTACTTACCTTTCAAGTTTAGGTTTTTAGAAGCCAACTCATATTTCCCTATCACCACTGTCATTGGTGTTATGAGTTCGAATCTCGATCTGGGCAAGGTGTACAATATTATGTCATAAAGTTTGTCAGTGACTTGCGACAGGTTGGTAGTTTTCTCCGGGTCCTCTGGTTTTCTCCACCAATAAAACTGACCACCACGGTATAGTTGAAATATTGTTGAAAGTGGCGTTAAACACCATCAAACAGCAAACAACAACAACAACATATTTCTCTGTTCATGGTGATTATGATTGTTTCTTTCTGTCTTAATGTCCAGCAATATCAAAATAGCATACAAACATGACGACAGAATGGGACAAACGAAGATAATACCGTAGACTGTCAGTGGAAAAGTAACAAGACCTTGGTATGGACGAAATATTTAGTCTTCTGTAGCGGCTACACTTTTTTCGATATCTACAACGTGAATCCAATTCTAAAATAGCATGTGAAGTCGAGGCTCTATATGGGTTTACAAACTTAATGTTGGCTTCCCTTTTGTAATGGTCAAGTTGTGCGCATAATAACACATGAAAGTTCTCCTCCCATAGGTATAGGTGACCATAGCTGATTTTAGGCTATCCCTTTTAGGCCCTTTGCTTTTATTGCTCCCAACACTAATTATTTGGCTTTCCAATTTTTCGATTGTGAGCGTACTTGCTGAAGGTTTTTCCAGAAGCGCGTCGTGCGCACTGAATTTGATATCTACGTTTTGATTACTATTTTTTGCCGACCTAATTTGGTATATTCCCTGTGGAAAGGTGAATTAGAGATTAAAATTACATGAAAAGTTAATGTTCCTACATCGCCGATAACGCAGGACTGGTCAAGCTTGATACTCTCTACTCATCAAACGTGGTTCGATGGGATAGAGAAATTCTCGTAGCCATGAATTATCCATGCGTCATTATAAAACATTTTGATTAGTTCTGATCAACTGCCTTACAGCCAACCAAATCAGTTTTACAACAGAAAAGCATTTGCTTGCAAATTAAATTGATACGAGGAGATGAACAGGACACAACTGCTCGAGGTTGATAACAATGAATGCTGTACATTCTAGCAAGATCGTATCTTTCAGAGTTTGTTCCTAAGGGGCCGTCGTGGTCGTGTTCGTATGATTGTTGGATTTACAACTACATATATATAAATGTACATGTGCAATCAGTGCATATCACCACTAAAGTTGTGAGTTCGAACTCAGTTCATGGCGAGGTGAACTCGATGCAACATCATGTGATAAAGTTTGTCAGTGACTCGCGACACATCGGTGGTTTTCTCCGTGTACTCCGGTTTCTCCCAACAATAAAACTGACCGACACGATATAACTGAAATATTGTTGAAAGTGGCGTTAAACACCATGAACCAACTAACTAATCCGTCTAATAGTAATATTTGAGGGATGTTGTTGAAATTACTAAATATATATCAGTTGTGGAACAAGCACGTGAGTGGAGAGAATCAGAGCCTGGTCATCCGCTATTTTCCAACAACGAGGTTCCTATGAAATAATAAATCTTAATTAATTTTACAGCTATTGAACCAATGTTGCTTTTCTGTAATTAGATAAAAATTATTCACGAAACGCGTCGTGCGCACCATATTTACTTTTTTTTATTATATTGTTTTGTTTTTTAATCAAAGGTCAAACTACCAGTATTCGATGTTCCTATTTTCTGAACTATTGAATAATATATGTAATTTTAAATTTACCCATGGTATAATGTGCATGTACTGACTGTGCATACAAGGTTATTGTGACCACCAATCCTTAAATAAATTAATGCAGAAAAACATACTTAGTAACAATATGAAACATATTAAGTCCAAGGACAAACAGACAGAATGTGAGTTCCTATTTATAACTATTGGTAGAGTGGTTAACATTTTAAAAACTACAATCGAACGTGTCTTATTGGTACATTAAAATAGGATTGCATAAGACCAAGTGGTCACTTTATGCAGGTGTTAATCAATATGAAATGCAATGTGGAAAGAATGCTTAATAAAGGTGGTTATAAAAGCAGGGTGGTTTTCTCCGGTTTCCTCCACCAATAAAACTGACCGCCACGATATAGCTGAACTATTGTTTAAAGTGGCGTTAAACGCCATAAACCAAGCAAAAGCAGGGTTTGCTGTAATTATTAGCCAAATTAGCCAAATCAATTGTACCAATCAATTCAATGAACGAAGTATTCATAGAAGTGGATTACAGTTTAACATGTAATTCCTATGGGTCTCAGATAAAGTCGCTTTATTAGTCGTAATGTGCAAATACAATCATATAATCTACCCGAACCCCAGCTTCATATGTAATTATAAACCCACATGACCATTCCACAGGATTGTGCGAGATATAGGAATTCCAGCTCTGCATGTAATCATAAACTAAAACTCGCCTCTGCACTTGCAAATATGAATTTACTAGAAGCCCACAGATACCTACCAGATAAATCCTGCTTATCAAAGATAAAGTTGGTTTATCAGTGTCTTGAGTGCCATATATACTAGTCAACAAAGGAAACGATAAAAATTTTTTTTTTTAAATATATTTTTATGCTAAAACCAAAACAATGGTTTATTATCATTTACGTCAATGTTTGCGTGAACGCGTTTATCCTCACAGGCAAATAATAGCATTCTGTTCCGTTACGGAAACATTCCGGAAAGTCAATTTTCCGTCCCATGATCGAGTTTGCGATGATCGAATTAGGCATTTAAATCATCTGCGGTCAACAAAAGTAAACAATTTGCCATTCTGAAAATTCGAATTTTCACAAGAACGTCGATGCCACGGCTCCGTCAAAATGACCGTGAGCGAGCGGTGGGTATGGCTGGAATGACTCATCAGGCCGTTGCAGACCACTTTAATGTGTCTAGAATAACTATTTCAAGGCTAATGATTCATCTTCGACAAACAGGTAGGACGAATGACAGTCCCCGTAACGGCAGATTGTGTGTGACGTCACAACGTCAAGACATATATTTACGCCTTATTCACCTCCGGAACCGTATGATAACGACTGAAGACACTGTCCGTAGAACACCTGGTCTAGCAAATGACTGTTCGTAGAAGACTACGTGAATCTGGACTCCGAGCTAGGCGTCCGGTGGTAGGACCAATCCTTAAGCAACGCCATAGGACCTCGAGACTAGCCTGGGCTCGTGCACGTCGTTGTTGGAGGCTTCACATCTGGCAACACATCCTTTTTAGTGATGAATCCCGATTTTCACTTCGATTTAGCGATGGACGTTATCGTGTGTAGCGCAGGCGCGGGGAACGTTTTACGGACCAGTGTGTGTACGAATCCGGCCGTTTTGGAGGCGGAAGTGTTATGGTCTGGGCTGGATTTTGTCATGATGGTCGCACTCAGCTCAAAATTGTTCAAGGAACATTGAATGCCGTAAAATACAGAGACGATATTCTTGATCCTATCGTTCTGCCCTTTTTGAAACAGCGAACTTTGATCACGTCTTTCAACATGACAATGCAAGATGTCACGTGGCTTGTGTCTGTCAAGACTTTCTGAACCAGAATCACATTCGTGTTCTTCCTTGGCCGGCATTATCAGCGAATATGTCACCAATTGAACATTTATGGGATGAACTCGGTAGACGTGTTCGCCACCGTCAAAATCCACCGGAAATACTACAGTAGCTGCGTGACGCACTTGTGCACGAGTGGAACAACATCCAACAGGCCTTTATCCAACGATTGATTGGTTCTATGCGTCGGAGATGCGAAGCTGTCGCTGCTGCAAGGGGTGGTCATACATGTTACTGAACTCCACAAACCTCCATACTGCATGAACATTTCTGTCTGTCCATGATTTGTTCTGATAATGATGTTGAGAAATTTTGTTGATATTGCCTTATTTGTTATGTCCATATGAATCATACGATTTTCGTCGATTTATTTTTCTCTATGTAAAAGATATTGAGCATCAAACCCTTGTATCGTTTCTTTTGTTGACTAGTATAGATAAGAACAGCGTGCTAAAACGCAAAATATTAAACCAATTCCGTTACAATATTGAAGGTGGACATTATCCCCACACGTTTGATCTTTGATTTAACACGCTTGTGAGATAGCTGTCATAAATGAGAGAATCGAATTGTTTTTACATGGCTCGGTAAATTGCACTCGTAGTAATTTCAGGACGTATGTACCTTGTTTTGACAACGTTCATGCTATTCAGTTTAATCTGTATAAGTCGATTTATAGCAAATGCTGATTTTCCTTTTAAAACATCACATTTGTATCATTTAGATGGGTTTTTTCTTTTCGTTATTTTTTCTCAACTTTATTAAAAATTTTCATGTGACCTTCTTTGATTTATTCTTTTAATTACTACCTTTGATATCTTCAACCTGTTCATGTAAAAAAAAAGGCCTCGATGGCATACAAATATTACTTAGCTTCTCCGAAAGGGGCAATCACATACACAAGGCCTTAATAATGAACGCATATGAGTGTATTGTCTATGGAGTGGCACGCTCCATTCATGCTCTATCATCGGGTTTGTAACAAGAGTAACAACACGGGTGCCACATGTAGAGAAGGAACTGCTCCTGAGATCACCCCCCGATGGTACCCTCCGAAAAGGACAATCATAATAGTCTATGGAGAGTGCCACGCTCCTTTCATGTGATAGACAATTTGTTGCAGTTCTGAATGAGCATCTGAAAGACAATTTGTTGCAGTTCTGAATGAGCATCATCTTTTGTGGTTGTTGTTTGTGGCCCGTTGCAAGGCAAAATTTACGAACTCTATGCATTATATCTTTTTTCCTGCCACAATCTAAACTTCCACCCAGGCGAGGTGAAAAAGTTTGTGTGCGCCAAGTCAGTGGTTTTCTCCGGGTACTCCGGTACACCAATAAAACTGACAACTGAAATATTGTTGAAAGTGGCGTTAAACACTATAACTTAAACCCAAAATTAACGTGTTGAATATTTAGTTTTTTAGACATTACTTCTTGTCAAAATTTAACATTCAACTTGATATTTTAAATCACTCTTAATGGTTTCAATTATCCCTGGTTGTCAGTTATAATGTGCACAGAAAATGTTTTATGTATCGTAAGGACATGATAAGTAATAATTTCACATTAATTAATTTTAAAAGGTTATTTCTAATATTAAAAATGGATAGGGGCACTTCATATAATTTAAATATAAAAGTGCATTTCGTATCGAAATAAAATTGATACGCAATTTCATATTTCACGTAAGGATATAAACATATTCATATATGATATTTCTTTAAAAAATAGGTGTGAAACTTAGTCTGTTGTAATATTGTTCGGAGTTCGGTAATTTTGTTATTACCCTTATTTGGTTAGTCGATCTAACAGGCACAAAATGTACAGAAAAAAATGTGATAATTTAACATTTAAAATAAGGGAAATTGAATTGTATGCAAGCGGAAGTGCAAACATATCCCGAACAGTGTAAATATTATTGTTTTAATGATATTTAGAAATGGTTTTAAATGGTTAAATATTTCATATTCAGTTCCTGTTCCACTAGTGACACCCATCGTGTTACTCTTGTTACAAACCCCGAGATTTTAAACTGGTAAGATTTCTTACTAGTATATTTTGTCGGACGATGTTAGCATTTGCGCATTTTTTTACCTGTAGTAATAAACATTCTACATCTAGTAATCATAAAGACAAGTATGAATTTCAGATTAGAAGTCGTTTTTTCACCGACCCCAGGGTTTGAATTATGAAGAATTATTAATTGTGAAGACCCTATCGTGACTGTATACTATTTTTGAACAGAGATAAAATCGTTGTTCTTTGACTTTTTATTAGTTTCCAAGATGTAAAATGTGAATATCCGTTCTCCAATGTTGATCTTTGTTCTTTTGCCCCGAAAAACTAAAAGGTAGGTTATCATTGGTTTCGCCCTTATTACTTCAACACATAATTTCTTTAATAATGATAAAAAAAAGAGAAATACAACAACATCATTTTTATATTTGCATGATAAAACCAACACAAAGATCTTGAATATTCCTCTATATTTCTTTTAATTTCATTAAATAAAAACGTAGATATCAAATTTAATGCGCACGACGCGTTTCAGGAATAACTTTCATCACGTACGTTTCAGGAATAACTTTCATCTGGTACGTTTCAGGAATAACTTTCATCACGTACATTTCAGGAATAACTTTCATCACGTACGTTTCAGGAATAACTTTCATCTGGTACGTTTCAGGAATAACTTTCATCTGGTACCTTTCAGGAATAACTTTCATCTGGTACGTTTCAGGAATAACTTTCATCTGGTACGTTTCAGGAATAACTTTCATCTGGTACGTTTCAGGAATAACTTTCATCTGGTACGTTTCAGGAATAACTTTCATCTGGTACGTTTCAGGAATAACTTTCATCTGGTACGTTTCAGGAATAACTTTCATCTGGTACGTTTCTGGAATAACTTTCATCTGGTACGTTTCTGGAATGACTTTCATCTGGTACGTTTCAGGAATAACTTTCATCTGGTACGTTTCAGGAATAACTTTCATTTGGGACTTAGTTTTAATAAAAATCGCATGATTTAGGGACTGTAAATTTAGATAAGAATATAACTAGTAAACCATGTAAGTGCAGAAGCACTGACTACTGGGGGAATGATACCCTCGGGAACTAATAGTCCACCAGCACTGACTACTGGAGGAATGATACCCTGGGGAACTAATAGTCCACCAGCACTGACTACTGGGAGAATAATACCCTCGGGAACTAATAGTCCACCAGCACTGACTACTGGGGGAATGATACCCTCGGGAACTAATAGTCCACCAGCAGAGGTATCGACCCAGTGATAGTATCATTCCAATAAAAACATAAAAATACATAATTGATAAAAAAAAAAGAAAAAAAAAAAAAAAGAAGTACAACAGATGTACATTTCCTGTAATACAGTCTCATCTATGTAGATCGAAGATTTAAATATTAAATGACAATCTATTTTATACTAATTAAAAAAAACCGGATCGAGTAATTAATGCATATTCGGTATATCAATAATTGTAACAGTATAATGTCAATATATAGTCCGATCCTATGATACCGCGGGTTCAGAGGTTCCCTGTATTCACGTGCTATGACACCGCGGTTTCTATGATAACGTGTATTGATGAGCTATTTCAACCAATTTTCCCAGCATTATTTTTATTTGACTACCACGGTATCATAGGACCCCGAGATATATTAACAAGGCATTGAATTTTTTTTCTGCAAGTATGTCTTATTTTATATACCTTCCCATTTAACTAGAATATTATTGAAAGTGGCGTTAAACACCATAGCCTCTCTTTCTATATAACTTATGAAAATAGTAACCTTCTTACTGTTCATTACGATTTTATTCTCAAAATTTTCATTAAATTCCATAAATACTGAAAACGACGATGACAGTATATATAGCTGTTGTAACAAGAAAACTCAGTGGAACAGCGGTGCCATGGTGACAGTTTTTTCTATATCATCATTTGACAATCAAGACATCTGCCCTGGTGATATATCATTCTAACCTACGATGTATTTTTCTATGTTTAAGTTAAAATTCCCTTGTCATATCAAATTGAAACTTTAAAATGATCTCTATATACCTGTAACCATGCGGTAATATTTCATTACCGTCTGCTGAGTGTCGTTTGGAACACACTGGGAGCAGAAGATAGTTTGGCGCCTCTATCAGTCGTCTGCAAGTAAAGCCAAACAAAACACACGTTTGTCCTCTTTAAAATATCTAAAATACATATGACTATGGCTAAACAATCGATTAAATAGATTTAGTTAATGCTATTTGAAGAAGAATACGAAACCGTAGCACACCCTCCGTGTGTGCGCTGATCAACACCTCTTAGAAATTAGCATATTTATTACTTTACGAATCATTAATTACAAAAATGAACATAAATTGAGACTGGCGTGCTAAGATTAAATGACATACGCTCAAAGATTTGCTTTATTAAAATATTAGCTGAGAATAAACAAAACCCATATAAATTAATTTCGTATCATTTGATATTATATGATAGGGGTACCAACGAACACAAGTTTGGTTATATAACATATATGACTTCATTAATCTTTAACGTAAATCTACCACATTTTTGTTAAGATTTTATATACACATGTGCAATACGAATAGAGGTGACAAATCAAATTATCTTAGGTTGAAATGTGAGTAGAAACCTGCCAGACTCTTCGTGTGATTGTCTGCTTATTCCCTATTGAATTGATAGTTATAAGGATTACAACAGTTTGATAGAACCACGGAGATTACAGCTTATGACGAAGCATACATTTTGCATTTTTTTCAGCGATAACCTTGCAATACAAGAAACAAGTCGACAGATGTAGAAACACAGATGTATCCTTTACACTGGGCAAGGAGAATTATGAAGATACTAAAGGGATAATCAGAACCCGCAAATCGATGAAGGACAGACAACACAATGGCCAAAGGAAAAAAGACAAAAGGACAAACAACTATCTTCAAAACATACACATAAAAACTAATAGTCATTCAACGACAAATGATCAACGCTAACGCGGATACATTTTGCCTACATCGTTTGCGTAATCTAGGTCAACGTGGACAGAAATTTGCTAGAAACAGATGAATTAAATGAGTACCCTTTCGCTTTGACGCTTACATGATTCAGGACAGACAATACTATGATCAAACGAAAAAGGGCAAAAAAGACAAACAACGGTCCACATAACACTTCACAGAAAACTGAAAGTTGAGCAACGCGAACCCCATTTAAAAATGAGATGAACTCAGATGCTCCGGAACAGTAAACTGTCCCTGCTCTCCTTGTAGCGTCCGTCGTGTTACTATTGTTAAAATCGATTATTGGTAAAGAGCGAGGACAGGACGGGATTGTCATCACTACAAACAGAACATATCAGTTCTAAATTTAAGATCCTGATATACCGTAACAGAATATGTATACGTTAGGCAATAAAGAATGAACAATCCAGAGACACCGGCAACATTGTGCACACAAGACACAGGACGAAGACAAACAAAACTCAAAAACACAACACAACGTAGAAAACTAACGCGATGAGCATACACGGACCCGCCCAAAAACGGTGGTGAACCCAAGTGCTCGCAAAGGGTAAGCATTTCCTGTCTCGTTTAAGTAACCCGCTATGCTACTCACATAGTCGAGACATGTTGGGCACCACTATAAACGCAAGCAAACACAAATAACAAAAATAAAACATGGACCCTCCTACAAACAAATGCTGGCAAAGACACACCGAACATCGTTTTTATGCAGAAGTCGTAGCGGATATCACAGCACAGAACTAGGAACATACAGACATATGGAGGACAACATGTTGGACATCACTACACGCAAAACACACACAACCAACACAATAAGACATGAGCCCTCCTACAAACAACAGGCGGTAAAGACGAGCCAAATATCGTTTTTATGCGGAAATCCCATCTAAGAACATAAACATAAAGACACACAATAGGACTTGAACAAAACAAACCTCACTAGTAAAGACTGGGGGTGAACTTAAGAGACACAGACAACATTTGTCGCAAGACACAGAACATAGAAACGAACCTCACTAGTAAAGACTGGGGGTGAACTTAAGAGACACAGACAACATTTGTCGCAAGACACAGAACATAGAAACGAACCTCACTAGTAAAGACTGGGGGTGAACTTAAGAGACACAGACAGCATTTGTAGCAAGACACAGAACATAGAAACGAACCTCACTAGTAAAGACTGGGGGTGAACTTAAGAGACACAGACAGCATTTGTCGCAAGACACAAAACATAGAAACGAACCTCACTAATAAAGACTGGGGGTGAACTTAAGAGACACAGACAGCATTTGTCGCAATACACAGAATATAGAAACGAACCTCACTAGTAAAGACTGGGGGTGAACTTAAGAGACACAGACAACATTTGTCGCAAGACACAGAACATAGAAACGAACCTCACTAGTAAAGACTGAGGGTGAACTTAAGAGACACAGACAGCATTTGTCGCAAGACACAGAACATAGAAACGAACCTCATTAGTAAAGACTGGGGATGAACTTAAGAGACACAGACAACATTTGTCGCAAGACACAGAACATAGAAACGAACCTCACTAGTAAAGACTGGGGGTGAACTTAAGAGACACAGACAACATTTGTCGCAAGACACAGAACATAGAAACGAACCTCACTAGTAAAGACTGGGGGTGAACTTAAGAGACACAGACAACATTTGTCGCAAGACACAGAACATAGCGCGAACCTCACTAGTAAAGACTGGGGGTGAACTTAAGAGACACAGACAGCATTTGTCGCAAGACACAGAACATAGAAACGAACCTCACTAGTAAAGACTGGTGGTGAACCTAAGAGACACAGACAACCTTTGTCGCAAGACACAGAACATAGAAACGAACCTCACTAGTAAAGACTGGGGGTGAACTTAAGAGACACAGACAACATTTGTCGCAAGACACAGAACATAGAAACGAACTTCACTAGTAAAGACTGGGAGTGAACTTAAGAGACACAGACAGCATTTGTCGCAAGACACAGAATATAGAAACGAACCTCACTAGTAAAGACTGGGGGTGAACTTAAGAGACACAGACAACATTTATCGCAAGACACAGATCATAGCGCGAACCTCACTAGTAAAGACTGGGGGTGTACTTAAGAGACACAGACAGCATTTGTCGCAAGACACAGAACATAGAAACGAACCTCACTAGTAAAGACTGGGGGTGAACTTAAGAGACACAGACAGCATTTGTCGCAAGACACAGAACATAGAAACGAACCTCACTAGTAAAGACTGGGGGTGAACCTAAGAGACACAGACAACCTTCGTCGCAAGACACAGAACATAGAAACGAACCTCACTAGTAAAGACTGGGGGTGAACTTAAGAGACACAGACAACATTTGTCGCAAGACACAGAACATAGAAACGAACCTCACTAGTAAAGACTGGGGGTGAACTTAAGAGACACAGACAGCATTTGTCGCAAGACACAGAATATAGAAACGAACCTCACTAGTAAAGACTGGGGGTGAACTTAAGAGACACAGACAACATTTGTCGCAAGACACAGAACATAGAAACGAACATCACTAGTAAAGACTGGGGGTGAACTTAAGAGACACAGACAACATTTGTCGCAAGACACAGAACATAGAAACGAACCTCACTAGTAAAGACTGGGGGTGAACTTAAGAGACACAGACAACATTTGTCGCAAGACACAGAACATAGAAACGAACCCCACTAGTAAAGACTGGGGGTGAACTTAAGAGACACAGACAATATTTGTCGCAAGACACAGAACATAGAAACGAACCTCACTAGTAGAAACTGGGGGTGAGCTTAAGAGACACAGACAACATTTGTCGCAAGACACAGAACATAGAAACGAACCTCACTAGTAAAGACTGGGGGTGAGCTTAAGAGACACAGACAACATTTGTCGCAAGACACAGAACATAGAAACGAACCTCACTAGTAAAGACTGGGGTTGAACTTAAGAGACACAGACAACATTTGTCGCAAGACACAGAATATAGAAACGAACCTCACTAGTAAAGACTGGGGGTGATCTTAAGAGACACAGACAACATTTGTCGCAAGACACAGAACATGGCGCGAACCTCACTAGTAAAGACTGGGGGTGAACTTAAGAGACACAGACAGCATTTGTCGCAAGACACAGAACATAGAAACGAACCTCACTAGTAAAGACTGGGGGTGAACTTAAGAGACACAGACAGCATTTGTCGCAAGACACAGAATATAGAAACGAACCTCACTAGTAAAGACTGGGGGTGAACTTAAGAGACACAGACAACATTTGTCGCAAGACACAGAACATAGAAACGAACCTCACTAGTAAAGACTGGGGGTGAACTTAAGAGACACAGACAACATTTGTCGCAAGACACAGAACATAGAAACGAACCTCACTAGTAAAGACTGGGGGTGAATTTAAGAGACACAGACAACATTTGTCGCAAGACACAGAACATAGAAACGAACCTCACTAGTAAAGACTGGGGGTGAATTTAAGAGACACAGACAACATTTGTCGCAAGACACAGAATATAGAAACGAACCTCACTAATAAAGACTGGGGGTGAATTTAAGAGACACAGACAACATTTGTCGCAAGACACAGAATATAGAAACGAACCTCACTAATAAAGACTGGGGGTGAACTTAAGAGACACAGACAACATTTGTCGCAAGACACAAAACATAGAAAAAAAAATACAACACAGAAAACAAAAACAAAAAAGATTGAGAGTGAACTCAGGTTCTCGCGAAGGGTAAGTCATGGTTTTATCACGAGAACGTTTGGTAAATATTAAGATTGTGTAAAAACTGTACTGCTATATTAAATGACGTCGGTTTTAGTTATTAAGATCTAGCAGAAAATACTCTTACTCATTCGTACTAATGAAGGAGGATATAACATTATTCAGATAAAATAGTTGAAACTCTTCTCACACATTCGTACAAATCAGAGAATATTGTTTAGCTTCCAATGAGCAGTATGTCAGCTGTATTTCTGACGAGAACAAATTTGCAAACAGTAAACCTTGTAAATAAGAAGATGGCTCTGGGATAAACATATGGGGTACGACTTTGACTGCAGAAGGGAATCAAGGATATTATTTACAGGGTCGGATATCTTTGCCTTGCAACAGGCCATAAACGACCACTCCTAAATATGCTATTACTTATTAGGAGCTTCTGACAGCTGTATTTTACGCACATCTGGAGGTAACCCAGGTATAGGAATAGGAAATAAGTTTCTAAGTTGCGGGATATAACGCTCCGAAAGGAATCCCCGGTAGTTATTCAAACTTGAGTTGCAAGCCTCCGAAAGTCCACTATAGTAGGAATATAATTTTATTTAAGCATCTTGTAGATGTTTAAGTTAATATAAGATTTGTTCACGCCACGATATAGCTAAAATATTGCTATAGCTGGAGTCAAGCACCTATCAACCATCAAATGGAAAAAATATAATATTTCTTATTTACCATTTTCATTTCTTCCTGATATTTTCCAATGAGAAGACTTGAGGTAATGAGTTACATAATAATAAAATCATTTAAGTTTAGACATTTTGTTTTTGTAATATTTTTCCCACGAGAGAATATTTATTTCCAATGACGTAATAACAATGACGATCATACGTAAGCTAGTTTTCTTAATCGCAAACACAGTGTCACTACACTAGATTAAAAAAAAAATACATATTGAAATAGAATTATGATTAGTAGCTAATTGTTACGTAAAGATACTGCTGTGTCCTAAAGGTCGATAAAAATGGCTTATATACTAAAAACATGATAAATACTTAATATTTTGGATAAAAAATTGAATTTATAATCAAAGTGGCTTATATATCATCATGTAGAATCGCCATGGCGGTGGTATGTAGTCTGTCTGTCTGTTTCCTGCTGCTCACAGACATGCAGAATTATGTTTCATAATAGAAGTCGTGTATAAGCATGAAATAAACAAAATATAATACATGAAGCATCTTGTTCGGTACATGTCGTAAGATGTGATTAATCATTAAATATTAAATCAGAAAGCACCAATGACGACTGAGTTTTTTATGCTCACCGGTATCTTTGGTAATATGGCGACATGTACATGTTGCGTAAAAGATTTCTAATTAGGAAGCAAGAGTTTGTAAGAGGGTTTACATGGGAACATTATTTTCTCGTAAAAAATGTTATCCCTAACGATACCGAAGGATTATATGCAACACAAATAATGTTATAAAAACGCAGATATCAAATATAGTGCGCACGACGCGTTTCTGGAATAACCTTCATCGTGTACGCTCAAGCATGTTGAAATGCTGTACAAACTATGGCTTCTATGAATTAATTCGATTCCAATAGGAAAAATATAACATTGTTTTAAAGGAGGAAACAACAAGGGAAATGAATCCCATGACACAATCCACTGACCTTCTTGTTTGCAATCTTGTTTTATATAAAGCCAAATATTGGAATTAAGTCATTGATATTTTCCAGTTTGATGGCAATTATATCTAAGCGACTGAAACAAGTAAAATGCTACAAAATTGTTATTTTATTCAGTAACCGGTATATGTCAATGTCAACATCGTTCCTGGAAACAACCTCGGAAAACCACATTTAACAATTTACAAAAGTCAAAGTCCATAGATGGTTGGTTGGGTGGTTTATGGTGTTTAGTGCCACTTTCAACAATATTTCAGTTATTTAGTTTTATTGCTGGAGGAAACAGGCGTACTGGGGGAAAACACAGACTTTTCGCAAGTCACTGACAAACTTTATCACATAAAGTTCTATCGAGTACGCCTCGCCATGAACGGGGTTCGAACGTACAACTTCAGTGGTGATAGGATGTAAATCCAACTATCATAAGATCATGAACATGACGGCCCCGACAGATGGTAAATTTGAGTATCGTCATGCGCAGTACAGATACGTGACTCCTTAATGTCTGATGATGATGATAGAGGTCATTTAACACAGAAATGTGCTTTACAAAACCAGGCGACTTCTCCATCTTGGACAGAATATGGAGAACTGACATTATCGAGTCGGAAAACAAATAGATGAAAAATTATTAATACATATTCTTGACATTTTCATTTCTTCCTTTTATTTATACATTTAACTCCATACCGGAGATCGGATGTCTTGATTGCAATCTTGTAATATCTGATCTATGTGACGATTCATTATGTATTCATAGTAATGTCTGAAGTCTTGATCCTTTCTGGTTCGGACCGTCTGATTAAAACATTTAACTCCATGCCGGAGATCGGATGTCTTGTTTGCAATATTGTAGTATCTGATCTATCTGAAAAACTCATGATATATTCATACCATTATCTGTATATTGTTCATGTCTGTGAATGCCTTTCTGGTTCGATCCGTCAGGCTAAAAAAATTAAGTCATCCTATTTTATTTAATATATCTAACAACTGGACAAAGATATGTAACGTAATGGACGATAACTTATACAACCTATATTTATAGGAATTGTGATTGTTTATGTAAGACGAAGAGTATGACGATACCAAAGGGGTAAATCGAAGAAGGACACACAACACAATGGCCAATATAAAAAGGACAAAAGGACAAACAATGATCTACAAAACATACACAAACTAAAGATCAAGTAACACGAACCCCACTAAAAACCGGAGTGCACTCAAGTGTTTACGATAAGTGAAACATATCCGTGGTCATTTGTGACACAGATATTCGATAACGGTCAACCAAGTCATGGTGGCGAAATCATCTCTTTTATCGTAAAGTTTCGTTCTTAACCGCCCCTCACTTTCAATTTCGAGGTGTATGTCAAGGTATGAAGCAGACCTATCTGTATATGTGGTATCCTTTATTTCAAGCTCAATGAAATAGATGCGATAAACGAAAACACCAAACCTAGTATTATTCAGTGAAAGGACATCATCTATATTTCGTTTTTCTTGAGAAGCCCCTCTATGACGTCTGCCTTATACGATTACAGGAACAAGTCGTTCTGTTAGATATGATTTGATGGGTTTAAAATGAAGATATCTAAGATAGGGTGCACGAAGCGTTCTGAGATAATCTACACCGGGTATAGGGTGCACGATGCGTTCTGAGATAATCTACACCAGGTACGCTTAGTAAAAGTTCGGGAAGCAAGATAATTTCAAAGTCTCTTGGAACAAGTAAACCAAAGGGCCAAACTGATACCAGTAAACCAAAGGGCCAAAACGATACCAGTAAACCAAAGGGCCAAAACGATACCAGTAAACCAAAGGACCAAAGCGATACCAGTAAACCAAAGGGCCACAACGATACCAGTAAACCAAAGGACCAAAACGATACCAGTAAACCAAAGGGCCAAAACAATACCAGTAAACCAAAGGGCCAAAGCGATACCAGTAAACCAAAGGACCAAAACGATACCAGTAAACCAAAGGACCAAAACGATACCAGTAAACCAAAGGGCCAAAACAATACCAGTAAACCAAAGGGCCAAAACGATACCAGTAAACCAAAGGACCAAAACGATACCAGTAAACCAAAGGGCCAAAACGATACCAGTAAACCAAAGGGCCAAAGCGATACCAGTAAACCAAAGGACCAAAACGATACCAGTAAACCAAAGGGCCAAAACGATACCAGTAAAATATTACTTTACTGTTATTATGGGTTGTTCATATTCACCTGTCTATAACCGGTTAAATATGTATCAAATACACCAAACTTAAGTTGTTGGTTTTTTTCTAGGATACCCACGCTTTGTTCGTTATTGCGTATGAAACTCGTATTCAGAATAAAATGATAAATGCGGATATACTTTGAACCAAGGCTAATGAGCTGGGTGCTTCTTTTGTTTGTTTTTGCATGTTTGTTTTTTTGATTCTGTGTTTTTTGTTTGATTTTTAGTCTTTTTTGTCCTTTAACTGTTATGAATTTCATTCGGTGCTATATTAGGCATATGACATGTTGAGACATTAGAGCGAGGGCACTGCTCCATTGATACTAATATTTCAATTTATCTTTTCTCACATAGATTAACTGTTCACTGGTAAAAGCTCAATAGTAAGAATTGCGTGTTTGTTCTAGGAAGACCCCCATTCGTGTTAAATTCAATATATAGCTAAATGGTATAGAAATTTAAAATAATGTCAGTCACGATCGTTTGTCGGTCAGACATAAAACGGTATATAAACATCTAAAAAAAAGTCTATCAATTATTATTTATTTTATACTATATAATTTAGCATATTAAGTTTCTTCATTTCTTAATATCTCTTTTTATTATAAGACATATCATAATTATAAAGCTTCGTCAAAACGGCTCCTGTGTATTGTACAGCTATGCATGCCTGCAGGTTGAAAATCTTCTCCAGAATTATTAAAAAAATTATTTCTATTCTTTTACTTGATATTAAATTGGATATTTTATGTAAATCATACTTCTAGAATTACTAAAAATGTTAATATGTGATCTTTCATTCATAGCAAATATCAATTTATTTTATAAATAGTATTAAAGGTTTCGACAAGCACTTCATTTAAACATAAAATACTGTCTTCTTAAGTCTTTAAGTGGATTACCATTTCCTATTCATTTCCTCATAGCAGAGGCAAAAGAATTTGTTTTCAATTTACTAACTATCTAATTGAAGTTTTCTGCCTATATGATTCTTAACTAAAAAAATTACATGTCTTTCACAAGTTTGATAAACTCAACAAAACCGACCGGCGTCTTAGCCTGGAGTCTGTGTATACCATATTTGAGGGACCCCCATCGAGTGGCACAAAGTAGGTGAAATAAACTCTCAATCCTTGAATAGGTTTTTATCTTAAATAACATCTCTACTTCACTGAACAACAATATGCATATCATGGGATTCAATTCTTTATAGTGTTACGGGGGAGTCAGAAGGCAAACGTAGTCATCATTCGTTATTGTTGTTTACAATGAATACAATCTGTTTGTATGAACACATAAAAGGTAATTATTTCTACATCAACAGTTCAAGCTCTCATAATTAATATGTTTATTGTGTCGACTTAATGCCTCGTGATTCTTAGTTAAAAGCATGTAGTTACAATGTAAATTGGGAAGAAAAAAAAGAGCAAAATGTAAAGGATTCGTATTTTTTATATTTATCTTGAAATCCAGATTATCTGTATGTCTAAATGCACAACACCTTGACTTTTCATGGTTTTATGATAACTAATGCTATATCTTAGTGATTTTATCGAATTGTGAAAATATGAATTGAAAGGTATAAGTAGATCATATAATCCATCTTAACAGCACGAGCCATTTTCCTGACAATCTTAAAACTTCAGAAGGCAAACACGACGACAGAGGCAGATGTCAATTCTATGTCCTGACTAAGAAAAGCTACAAATGTGTGTGTGGAGAGGGGGAGGGGGGCTAAGCTGCTTAATTCGATACAAATTCATCCTTTGTCATTTCTAGATCCACGGGCGAAAATAAATAATACAAAATAGGTACATATTATCTTCACCTACACACCGCCGCGATATAACTGAAATATTGTTGAAAGTGGCGTAAGACACCATAAAAAAACCAAGCAAACCATCTTCACCTACACAGAAAATGCAACAAAATTAATATGGACAATGCAAGAGAGTGCTTGAGGATACCAATGTAAACGGGTATTCAGAATCCGTACAAAAAAACAGCGGCAGAAACTGTCCATGCTGAAATACTGTTAGCTAAGTAAAATATGTTAGGTGTAGATCATACATGCATTTCCTTACAAAAATCGGTTCTTAGTTCCATTTTTCTGAAATACGTACACTCAATTTTTCCGTAATATGTATCTCCAAAATGTACCTGTTACTAGAATATGAATATCATTTTGAAATAGAATTTGTTTTTTCAAAATCGAAATGATCTAAGAGTATGACAATTATTACTTTATCGTGATCGGAGACCTTAACATAATTTTTCATTTGACAAAATACAAAGTAGTTCTCTGTTTTCGAGGTTAATTCAACACCATGATCAATGCTTCGTATCAATATTCAACATCTAATTACATGTAACTGAATAATGAAAACATGTTACAATAACAGTATTAAAGAAAAATTATCAATTGATTTATGTAACAGGAATACAATATAAACATCTTATCTCATCTGAGTAACGATGTCATCCGTACAAAGCAGAGACACGCGAAGTGGATCCATTTCACGAACGATTGATACCGTTGTCATTTCCATTGCTACCCGTTGTCAATTTTTGTTATATGATACCTGACGCGACGAATTTGATCCCTTTTGGGCGATGCAATGTTACAGCTTTACAAGAATATTTACAGATTTATTTCTACATAAATCTATTAAATAGAGACGTATTTAATCAAGTTTTTTTGCGTGATATTATCTTAGATTTTATTTAGAAAAACAAATCGGAATTTGCGGTTTTTGTCTTTTATTAACTTGTATGCATGTTCAATACGTTTAGCATTAGACGGTGCTCGTTATCATGAAAGTAATATTAGGACTCGTATACAATTTCAACACGGCTGTGTTTAATTCCACGTTCAAAGATTTCGTTAATATTTATTTTTGACATAACAAAACTGCACAATGTTATTTTATTATAGCGTTACTCCTACTAAATCTTTCTAAAGGCAACGTTATCCTTGTCATATATACAATAGTCATAAAAAACGTAGATATCTAATTTAGTGTTCATGACGCGTTTCTGGAAGAACCTTCATCAGAAACGCTCAAACTCAAAATATGGTAAAAACAAATAATTCAAAAGTCTTAGGAGCAAGAAATTCAAAGAGCCCAAACAGGATAACCAAAGTCGGATCGCCTACGTATGAGGAAGGAGAACATTAGTTTTAATAATAATTAGATTATTTAGTAACTGTAAATCAGTGGTAATAATAACAACGTAGATATCGATGCTTTTCTTAAAAACAATCCAATTAAAAATTAATTATATGAAAATATGGTAATTATAATTAAGTGAAAAAATAATATCAATATTATGTAAGTTCTGCTAAAAATGAAAAAAATATACATATCTTCTGGCACAAAACAGTAGAAAATTTCTACATGTGTTACCCCCCAAATATTTCTAATAACGGAAGACACCAAAGGGTAATCAGACGTTGTAAATCGAAGAACAGAAAAACACATGTTCCCTGCTTGTATTTAGATACAATATCCGTAGAAACTCAACAATACAATCTCAGTTCAAATAACAAACGCTGCTCCCTATAGATAAAACACAAAAATATATATAATCCCTGGCGTAGTATATAGAGAAGGTAATATGTTTACATTTTGTCTTTTCAAAACAACGTGAACAGTGAAGTCAAGGGTTCTGTGTTGATATTGGGATTTAAATTGATGTTGACATGACGAAAGCCCAACAATTTTGAAAGCTAAGAACAGCGTGTAAGCCATAGTAAAAACATGTCACACACACACACAAGTGATTCGAAGATAGCTAACAACTGTTATGCTACATGTTACTAAAACGAAAAAGGCGACTTAAATCCGCTACGATTTCTACGTAGAACGATGTACGGTTAATCTTTACTCCCATTTGTTTTATAGAAAGTTATGTTTGATTTATGTTATTTGTTATTTACGTATACTACGCACACCTTTTATGTGGAGTTCGTGTTACTCAATCTTTAGTTTTCTGTGTGCTATTTTGTAGATCATTGTTTGTCCTTTTGGCTATCGCATTGTCTGTGCTTCGATTTATGGCATCTGATTACCTCGTTGGTATCTTCAAACTTTTCTTCATTTTATGATACATGTACATTCAGGCGGATAATAGACAGAATGGGTGAAGGCCGGTTCCTGCTCCGTGTGTCCCCGCTGCTCCTGACGCATGAGGCTTGGTAATGATTTTGTGGTATATCCTTTAAGACTACAAGTGGACTTGCTTCTGGTACATTGACACCTCACATGTTATCAGTATATTGTTGTACATTCTAAGTTTCCTGCAACCAGTTGTTGACCTCTTGTCGACAGCAACCAAGTATCCACAGGGTCAGTGCACATGGATAACAAAGGCAAACCTCATCGTTCTGGATCCTGAATGACATCATGTCTGCTTTGTTATATCCTGCTTGAACATATTTGAAGCATGATTAGCCGTTGTATACATGCACTGAAGCATCTTCTACAATTTTACCAGAATTGGAAGCAGATTTATATCGAGAGTGGCAGTAGTCCCCCCTTCAGCAGATCCGACATATGAGAAATGAGATGATACATGACGGGTGCCGTCATCTGGATATATGGAAGACTAAAGACTCAATGTGACATATGCTTACCCTGAAATAGCCACATTCAATATGAATATGCTGATACTAACTAATTGCTATTTTGGCAGCACTGATGATATACGACCAGAATATTGACACTAAGCAGTACATATACATACATACATACTGTTTGTTTCATTATGTGATAAAACTAAATTTACGATATGCTCAAATGCTCTTCCGTTCATCTTGGCAGTTAAAAGGGGCAAAATCAAAACATTTTTTTAAAATAACCATGGCCCAATAACACATGTATATTTTGTAATTAGATAACTGTGGTTTTATTATTCTAATTTTAATCTACTAGTATATGAATTATATTTTTTTATTTGTTTGTTTGTTTGTTTGTTTGGACCTGCACAGCAATTACAAATTCCTTAGAATTCAGTCTATATTTGGCAAGTTACTTGTTCATATGGAAAAACCCGTACGAAATTGGTAGCTTTGACGAGTAGTCGTGTATATCATAATAGGATGACACACTATTTAATTTCAAATGAAGAACAACGACCTAAATGTATTCCATGTAATTCTTTTTATACTAGAAAAGATATTTAAATTGACAGTATAAATGCACGTTATAATCAACTAACATTCTATAAGATCGTCGTCTTAAAAGAATTGTTAACAAATTTAGTCACAAGAAGTAATGATTATAATAATTTACAAAATATCGATGTTTTTTCTGGTACTTCGATGTTCTCTACATATAAAATTGACCGCTAAGATTTAACTGAAATGCTGAAAGTTTTATTAAATGTCCAGAATTCTTTTTTTGGGGGGGGGGGGGGGGGGGTATTCTTATCATTACTGAGGAAAACAAATTACAACTTGCCATAATGGGGTTCGTGTTGCTCGATCTTTAGTTTTCTGTGTAATGTTTTGCAGATCGTTGTTTGTCCTTTTTTCTTTTGGCCATTGTGTTGTCTGTCCTTTTTCGATTTACGGATTCTGATTACCCATTTAGTATCTTCAAACTCTTCAAAATGTTATCACTGAAACTGCTTCCGTATAATAGTAGTAATATCTATGCTATCGTATTACTATAAACACATTAGGGTGGTACCATACACTTCAGGTAAAATTTGATCTGCTCGTTTAATTTCCTTATTTTTTGGCAGTGTGTTTGAATATATCCACTGTAATAAATATAAATTTTTTTAGCAAATTCCAACCAACAGACTCGGAGCTATAAATTCACTAGCCACATAGCAGCTTTTCTCTCTGCGGTTTTGATCACCGAGATGCTTGAAATCTGCATACAAACATCATATGATCAAAACGTTCAACTGATTTTAAAGAGTTATCTCCCTATAGTGTTAGGTACCACCTTAAAATGTAAATGAAACACAAAAAATACCACACTGTTGGAACATTTTCAAAATCAAACAGTAAAAACGTAGAAACAGAGTCACTATCAATAGCCCTAACATATATACAAGACCACTCTATCTCCGGGAGTTGTACAACCACTTCAACAATAGGTGGTTGGGTTAAACTAATTTTATAGGCTCCAAAATTATCTTTATTTCTTGGAAAATGCGACATTTACGAAAATTTATAAATACTGGTCTAATGGAAAATATGTACAATAAGTTGCTAATTTACTTTCGCTATACCATAGAAAACAATGATACAAATTCATCAAGTTTCAATGAATACCAACATGTAGCTGTCTTATTGTCTACCAACATGTAGCTGTCTTATTGTCTATCAACATGTAGCTGTCTTATTGTCTATTGTCTACCAACATGTAGCTGTCTTATTGTCTACCAACATGTAGCTGTCTTATTGCCTACCAACATGTAGCTGTCTTATTGTCTACCAACATGTAGCGGTCTTATTGTCTACCAACATGTAGCTGTCTTATTGTCTACCAACATGTAGCTGTCTTATTGTCTACCAACATGTAGCTGTCTTATTGTCTACCAACATGTAGCTGTCTTATTGCCTACCAACATGTAGCTGTCTTATTGTCTACCAACATGTAGCTGTCTTATTGTCTACCAACATGTAGCTGTCTTATTGTCTACCAACATGTAGCTGTCTTATTGTCTACCAACATGTAGCTGTCTTATTGTCTACCAACATGTAGCTGTCTTATTGTCTACCAACATGTAGCTGTCTTATTGTCTACCAACATGTAGCTGTCTTATTGCCTACCAACATGTAGCTGTCTTATTGTCTACCAACATGTAGCTGTCTTATTGTCTACCAACATGTAGCTTTCTTATTGTCTACCAACATGTAGCTGTCTTATTGTCTACCAACATGTAGCTGTCTTATTGTCTACCAACATGTAGCTGTCTTATTGTCTACCAACATGTAGCTGTCTTATTGTCTACCAACATGTAGCTGTCTTGTTGTCTACCAACATGTAGCTGTCTTATTGTCTACCAACATGTAGCTGTCTTATTGTCTACCAACATGTAGCTGTCTTATTGTCTACCAACATGTAGCTGTCTTATTGTCTACCAACATGTAGCTGTCTTATTGCCTACCAACATGTAGCTGTCTTATTGTCTACCAACATGTAGCTGTCTTATTGTCTACCACCATGTAGCTGTCTTATTGTCTACCAACATGTAGCTGTCTTATTGTCTACCAACATGTAGCTGTCTTATTGTCTACCAACATGTAGCTGTCTTATTGTCTACCAACATGTAGCTGTCTTATTGTCTACCAACATGTATCTGTCTTATTGTCTACCAACATGTAGCTGTCTTATTGTCTACCAACATGTAGCTGTCTTATTGCCTACCAACATGTAGCTGTCTTATTGTCTACCAACATGTAGCTGTCTTATTGTCTACCAACATGTAGCTGTCTTATTGTGGACCAACATGTAGCTGTCTTATTGTCTACCAACATGTAGCTGTCTTATTGTCTACCAACATGTAGCTGTCTTATTGTCTACCAACATGTAGCTGTCTTGTTGTCTACCAACATGCAGCTGTCTTATTGTCTACCAACATGTAGCTGTCTTATTGTCTACCAACATGTAGCTGTCTTATTGTCTACCAACATGTAGCTGTCTTATTGTCTACCAACATGTAGCTGTCTTATTGTCTACCAACATGTAGCTGTCTTATTGCCTACCAACATGTAGCTGTCTTATTGTCTACCAACATGTAGCTGTCTTATTGTCTACCACCATGTAGCTGTCTTATTGTCTACCAACATGTAGCTGTCTTATTGTCTACCAACATGTAGCTGTCTTATTGTCTACCAACATGTAGCTGTCTTATTGTCTACCAACATGTAGCTGTCTTATTGTCTACCAACATGTATCTGTCTTATTGTCTACCAACATGTAGCTGTCTTATTGTCTACCAACATGTAGCTGTCTTATTGCCTACCAACATGTAGCTGTCTTATTGTCTACCAACATGTAGTTGTCTTATTGTCTACCAACATGTAGCTGTCTTATTGTGGACCAACATGTAGCTGTCTTATTGTCTACCAACATGTAGCTGTCTTATTGTCTACCAACATGTAGCTGTCTTATTGTCTACCAACATGTAGCTGTCTTGTTGTCTACCAACATGCAGCTATCGTATTGTCTACCAACATGTAGCTGTCTTATTGTCTACCAACATGTAGCTGTCTTATTGTCTACCAACATGTAGCTGTCTTATTGTCTACCAACATGTAGCTGTCTTATTGTCTACCAACATGTAGCTGTCTTATTGTCTACCAACATGTAGCTATCGTATTGTCTACCAACATGTAGCTGTCTTATTGTCTACCAACATGTAGCTGTCTTATTGTCTACCAACATGTAGCTGTCTTATTGTCTACCAACATGTAGCTGTCTTGTTGTCTACCAACATGTAGCTGTCTTATTGTCTACCAACATGTAGCTGTCTTATTGTCTACCAACATGTAGCTGTCTTATTGTCTACCAACATGTAGCTGTCTTATTGTCTACCAACATGTAGCTGTCTTATTGTCTACCAACATGTAGCTGTCTTATTGTCTACCAACATGTAGCTGTCTTATTGTCTACCAACATGTAGCTGTCTTATTGTCTTCCAACATGTAGCTGTCTTATTGTCTACCAACATGTAGCTGTTTTATTGTCTACCAACATGTAGCTGTCTTATTGTCTACCAACATGTAGCTGTCTTATTGTCTACCAACATGTAGCTGTCTTATTGTCTACCAACATGTAGCTGTCTTATTGTCTACCAACATGTAGCTGTCTTATTGTCTACCAACATGTAGCTGTCTTATTGTCTACCAACATGTAGCTGTCTTATTGTCTACCAACATGTAGCTGTCTTATTGTCTACCAACATGTAGCTGTCTTATTGTCTACCAACATGTAGCTGTCGTATTGTCTACCAACATGTAGCTGTCTTATTGTCTACCAACATGTAGCTGTCTTATTGTCTACCAACATGTAGCTGTCTTATTGTCTACCAACATGTAGCTGTCTTATTGTCTACCAACATGTAGCTGTCTTATTGTCTACCAACATGTAGCTGTCTTATTGTCTACCAACATGTAGCTTTCTTATTGTCTACCAACATGTAGCTGTCTTATTGTCTACCAACATGTAGCTGTCTTATTGTCTACCAACATGTAGCTGTCTTATTGTCTACCAACATGTAGCTGTCTTATTGTCTACCAAAATGTAGCTGTCTTATTGTCTACCAACATGTAGCTGTATTATTGTCTACCAACATGTAGCTGTCTTATTGTCTACCAACATGTAGCTGTCGTATTGTCTTGTCTGTTAGGTTGAATGGGTGATGCAACACCCCCTTTCATTTTTTGTTGTCGTTATTGCTAGTATTCATTAAGCTGAAAGCCAATAGACATAAAATATGACGACGAAAACCATGTCTTCGAAAATAACTAAATATTTTTGTGCAGTGGAAATATACCGTTCTATGTTTTCATTACTAACGTAGACATTTAACCAGAACACAATAATACAAAACGTTGTTCTCAAATACACCTTTCAGGAGAGTAGCAAATTCGGTTAGGATCATTTACGAGTTTCCGAGTGAATGTATGTAACCCATACTTTACTATGTCTTAAATGGTAATGATCTAATATATTTTATATGTAAAATATAGGTATACCCAAAACACCTTTCAAAATTAGAATAAAAAGCATTGGGTGGATGTTTGTTGAGTTTTAATTGTACGTAGGGAGACATATTTACATAAGTTTGATAACTTGTTTCTGAATCCCATTGAACATTGTAAGTATATATATTTGAATAATTGTATGTTGAAATTTCATGAAATACATATTGTTTAAATTAATTGTACGTATAAACATTCACGTCAAGTCATAGATAATGTTTTGCTATGACAATTAGATAGAACACACACATAGTGATTAGGAGGGACATTACTATGTGTAGCTATTTCTTCGTTATGATTTAAATGTACGGACAAGAAATTAAATACGGATCAAACATGACTTAGAATTAAATCATTCGTCTATGCGTGTTCAACATGGAGATATTTTGCTCAAAACAGCACGTTAAAATAAATTAACAGGTTGTATATGTCAAAAGGGGTGAATAAAAGAAAGAATTCGAAATATATTACTAAAATACTTTGTCGGATTTATGTCTTTTAAAATGATTGCTTCCACCTGGTTAAACATTAAAATGTGTGTCCAACTGTCCAGAGTGGTCATCTAACACGTGTTAATTTCATTGTACTGACCAAACAGTGGACATTTACTTGCATAATGCAAAGATCTTTACCGCATACCTCCCTGAACGAGAATTTATCATTCCCCAAATGCAATTAGCTACCTATTAAGTTCCCAAATTGACAGTTGGTTTGAAGTTTGGTATTTTCCCTATAAGATTAATAAATCGAGTGACATTTCATCATTTTCTCAATTGATAGATATCATTACAAAGTTCAAAAAGACACGATTAATGAAATCTTATTTAGTAATTAAGTTTACAGCCGCAGTCATAATTGGTCCTGGATTACATTGACACATTAAATAACTTCTTATATCTAACGGAAATACCACTGACATGACAATTAATTATCTTAAAATTCAAATCATTTAATTTGATGTGGCTCACTTTTATTTTAAGTGCTAGTTGATTTATAGAGAAACGCGTCGTATGTACTAAATTTGATATCTACGTTTTTATTATATACGTCCCAAAATATATTGAAAAAAAAACGATTGAAAAGCGCCAAAGTAATATACTATTAAAGGCTATGGAAGCTAACACGAACCACAATATGCATATACATGTGTTTATAAAAAAGAACACTTCGGGTCCTTGTGGTAAGCAAGAAATTACAATTAAAGACCTTCCAGTTTTGGAAGACTATTACATACGTGTTTTATTTATTTATTTATTTATTTATTTGTTTGTTTCATGAGTGAAAGCAGTACATAAATATCACATTTCATTGTTCTATGTTCAGTTATATATGTGCTAGGGGAGTATAATATACAAAGCGCAAAAAACTTTAATTTTGGATCTCGAAAAGAGCAGATTATTTTCGCACTCCTACATTTTAAATGTAGCTCCCTTAAGGATAATCTCTTTCAAAACGTATCATTGATTCAGGTCTATGTACATGTGGAAAAATAGAAACTACTGCTCATTATTTGCTGCACTGTCCAAATTATATATTTACTAGGAACGAAACCATACATAAACTAGGTACTCTCGATGTACAGTCTTTAATAATTGGCAACAGCTTAAAAAATGGAAATGAAATCAGATTGGTATTTGAAAACTGTGCTAAGGTATATTGTCAGAACAAAAAGATTTGATTGAACAATAAGGTTGAAAGGAATTGACCAGATTGCACATGAATTCTACATATTGTGTTGTAGACCGTGAGGATAGTATGTGACAGCCCCGTCTTTGTAATTTCAATTTAGGAATATTATATTTCAATATAACATGTAATTGCTTTTCTACTTTGTTTTCATCATGATCATTCTACTTACCAATGCTATCAATATCTAATTAGGGAGATAGATTTACATAAGCTTTATAACTAGCTTATTTCGATTGATTTGATTTTATTCTTGGTGTTTAACGTATAACTTGTTTCGGAATCCCACTGAACATTGTAAGTATACATATATTTGAATAATTGTATGCTGAAATATCATAACAAAAATATTGTTTAAGCTAAAGCTAAAGCAAAATAGGCTCCAGATGGAACGCTAGCAGATAGAAATAAGACGTCGCTGTGTGTCGTCCATTGGTTGTCCGGGACGAATCAAACACACAACTCGTCCCAATAGCAACTCGTCTATGACTACTTCTAGTATGGGGAATGCCACGCTTCTTGTGTGTAGAAGACAACCTATAACAGCTCTTAATGAGAAATTGGAATTGTCGTCTGTGGCAAGAAAAAAGATAAATTATTCTAATAAAAGTTTGAAAATACCAATCGGGTAATTAGAAGCCGTAAGTTAATAAAGGGCAGACAATTCAATGGTCAAATTAAAAAAACCAAACAATGATATGCAAAACACTACACGGAAAACAAAAGTTTGAGCAACACGAACCACACAAAAAAACGAGGTTGCAATCATATGCTCCTGAAGGGTAGACAGATCCTGCTCCAGTAGTGGCACTCGTTAAATGACATGAACATCATCTGGCAAGAAAATCGCAATGGGCAAAATACAAATAACGTAAGCAAAATATTAACCCTCTATCTATTACCCCCTTAATTGTGGCATTGTTAGAGTCCTCCCCGATATTAACGTCGTGTCTGATTTATGAATTTCTAAATGTGTGTCCGTAGTGAATACAGCTACAATAATCCTCGTTGGACAACAATCGATAAAATGATTAAAATAATTAAACCACACCAATATTCTTGAGAAAGGTTTGAATATACCAACCAAAGGTGTAATCAGAAGCCGTAAATCGAAGGAGAAAAAACAAAATGGCAAAAGGAAAAGGACTACAAATGCTCTACAAAATACTACGCAGGAAACCAAAGATGTGGCGATATACATCCACAACACTATGCCAAACAGCAGGGCAATATCAACTCGGTAAGCAACGTGGTTAAGTATACATTACACTATGAACTGTAATATAAGAACTATACATAAACAATAAATTTTCACTTTATGAGAAGTTTCTGTTTGTTTTGTGGTTGTCTTGTGGTATTCAGATAATACTGTTTGTATTATAGTGATCGTTTGATACTTAAAATGTAATATGTGTATATGTATGCTATTTATATGGTGACGTTTGTATTGTGGTGAGCATATGATGTACATACTTGCGCTTAAATTGTTGTGGTGACTAGACTGTTATAATTGTATTGTGGTAATCTTGTGATATCCAGACTGTTCTTGTGACTTTTATTTTTGTATTGACGTGGTCTTGTGATGTCCTGTCTGTTTATGCTTGTATTATTTGGCCTTGTGATGTCCAGATTAGTATGATTGTATTGTTCAAACATTGATATTGCATTACTAATCCCTTTCACCCAGGTCCATCCGCAGGTTCACATTTCTTTCATCAGAAACTCGACAGGCCTCGCTTCCGACTGGAAAATGTGAACCATCGATTTGGAATTTGTCCTGTCTCACATTCTAGACCATGACTGATTATTATATTCTCACATAGTTGTACATGTTTGACAGGCATATTGGATGGGAGATATCGGTGTAGGATTTATGCATCTCACATCACAAGGCTTTTTTGGAATGCAAAGCGAATAACGTTGCGTCACTATGTGAAAACGTTGCAAACACAAACCACATTCCGCGATTCTTTCAAAACTGTTAAACTACTTTCCAGCTTTCAAATTTATTTAGTTTATTGTGACATAAAACTAAAACGCATACGATTATATCCAAATCATTTTGCTTTTTGTTTTTAAACCGCAGTTTAGAAGTGGAGTATATTTCCAATGGTGGCCATTTTGAAGTTGGACATATATATCTGATATTTTGCAGGATTGTGTGGGAAAAAATTCAGTGACGGTTAAATATGTGAGATCAGATAATTCCACTCACTGGTTCAAATTTTCTGTTATAAGAAACTCGACAAGGCTCATTTCTGAATGGGAAATGTGAAAAATCTGGTGGAATTGTCCCATCACACATTCTAGACCATGACTGATTATTATATTGTTCACATCACTACAACCTTTTTACATCGGTTTTTATATTGTCTTTTTACATCTGTATGCCTCCACTGTGAGCTTGATATTTTGCATTTGGAAATTCGCACTTCATTCATGATGCACTTAATATTTATTGTAAAAGTTTGTGTTGTTCTTTCTGATTGGTTTTACTTTTGTGTCATAGTGGTCCTTTATGCGAGAATTTTTTCGGTTTTTGAGTACCTTGTGTTTGTCTCCTCTAATGAACTGCAGCACTACCAAAAATTCATCAATGTCTCAGACATTGTAAATATAATTTCTATTTCGATGGTCATTCAGTCAGATATTTACCGAATGGTCTTAGATTTCATTGGTTTATATTCCTAACAACTAATTTATTATAAAAGAGAATTCATATCAGTTAGGGTACATGAATGTAGCTGTCACGACAAATATGATGGTAAATGTTTAGTTGTAAAGTACAAACCGCAAGACTTGGATGGTCGGAAGCTCTGTATATCGGGTTTGAACGTTTCCACTCGTTTTTCGATTTTGACAATTGATTATAAATGTAATTTTAACAACACTTTGTGTAGAGTAAGCTAACAGTTCAGATAATACAAAATAACTATCTTGAATTAAGATTACAATAGACGCATATGCTCCGGAATGGTAATTTCCACTTGAACAAATCTTATTCTCATAGACTTTGTGTTTATCCGTTAGATACAAATTGTCAGGTAATGTATTAGTCATAGCAAATGTCGTATTTTGCGATTCGTTAAGTCAGATATCTTAAAATTTAATTTAGTGACCAAAACAATTACAAATCAAACCAAACACGTGGGTATAATCTTAGCACTAGGATTTGTTACTAGTTTTAAAATTATTCATTATTTCTTTACTTCTTGTCAATTCATTGTTTTATTCAAATGCAACCTTAACTTGTATTATCTGACAACGGTTTTTACCTAGTGATAGATACATGCAATCTAATTGAAATTACTAGTAAATCTTTGCTGAGCCTTCTTTTTTGGTGATGTATTAATATCTAGCGACATCACATATAGGGTCATATTCAACCAACCAATTAGAGACGAGTCTACCAAATCTTGAGGTATTAAAATCCAAGATGTCATAATAGACCAGACGTAATTTCAATATTTTTGTAAATTTGTCTGTTTTAAAATGTGGATACATGTAAAGATTACGAACAAGCTAGTATATGTGTAATATGTGGAGATTCGTATGTCCAAAATGAAATTACGTAATCTGGATTATTTATTTGATAGCAATTTGTATGCTGGACACCACTGTTTATCGTTAACCCAAGTAGACACTGAGAGCTGCTGTACGATTGGTCAACATAATATTTTACTGTCTTGTATATTATTTGACGATCAAATGGTTACATCACATGAATCTGTATGGGGTGTCGTTATATGTTAACATATCACCAACAATTGTCTTATATTAATTATTATTAATTAACTTTGATTTATTAGCCTTTATATGATCAAATCTGTTAATACAATATAAAAACTTTCATTGGGCCAATACGGCAAAAACCAGTCTAATACGGATATTTTCCGTATTGGCCCAATTCCAGTCAGTCCTAAAACAACTAGATCGGAATCCGCTAGACATTTCGACAATTGCAAGGAAAAATCCCGAGAGATATTGGACTGGTTAATTAATAAAGGTATCATTAAGTGATGTTTTTCATATTGGCCTAGTTATAGGTCCTCGGTCTGCTGTATTGGCGTTCGGCTGCGCCTCAGGCCAATACAGCAGGCCTCGGATCTATAACTAGGCCAATATGAAAAACATCACGTAATAATACTATAGAATTAGATTCATCCAAGATATTATAAACTATCCTACACTAGATATGGCTATCTGCTTTGCGTGATGGGGTAGGTGGAGTGATTTTTGCTTAACGCGAAGTGAATAATTTTTCAGCTATGTCATGGCGAGAACAAGTAACATTTCAGGGAGATGATGGCGAGGCTCGCTTTGTACTAAACCAACACGATTAATTTGATTTCATAATCCTAACGAACTTAAGAAAAACAGTCTGTGAGTAGACATGTCAATCTGACACATTATTCTGATATCGAGTCAACCAGCATTTGCTCTTACTCATTAATACTTCGTTCTAAGCAGAAAGGTAGCAATACCAATTTAATAGTCTTTAGTTTGATCCGACCGAGGTCAAACCCACATTCTATCGCACTTGACGCGAGCACCCTAACAATTGCAACTCCAATGCGGTTACCTGTTTGCAAATTCAAAGAAATGTAATGTCCAAATGCTGGTCGGGTATGTAAATGGAACTAAAATAATGTGTAAAATATTCTAGGACAAGCATGCAGTTCGAAAGGTCAAACATAAGTATACGGGATGTTGGTGACTAACCAATCCATCCTATAGACATCATACTAGGCAGCACTCATTGTTTATATTACAAATTATTTAATGTACAATCAAACAATATATATTAAGTTACAAAATTACAAACACGTCTTGTTTTTAGTACAGAATTTTTAACACAAGAGGGAAGCACTTCTTTAAGGCACATAATGATTGTCTTTTGACATATTTCACAAATGATTTTAAACCCCGGTACTCGTTTTGGTTTGCTACATATCACATAACAAAGTACGGTAACCTAGATTCTGCACTTTCAGATTATTATTTGCATCGACGGTCATGGAACATTTTTATTGTCTCTTGGCGATACGAATGTTTCAGTGCGTGATTTTAATACTGCTTTATTTGATTGTGAATTAGGTAGACCGTTCGTAAATACTTGATTATGTGAATGTTCTAGTGAACTACTCTGTTGTTCTGCTTGATGTGTGGATTCCTTTTCTTCTATTTCTCTAAAATGATATGTTTGATTGGAATTTGTAGTTTTTTTCTTTGGAGTGTCTTTGTTCATGATTTCCACAATAGACCAAATTTTTGGCTTCGTATTTGGAGACACTACAACAGAATTTCTCTGAACTTCATTGTCATTTGAATGTTCTTTTGCCACAGGTGAGGATGATATCTGTCTACTTTCACAGTTATGATTTGTGGAATTTGATGATGATTCTGAGTTTATACTGAGTCGACTTCCGCTTCCGTTTGATGTCACTTCCGGTTGATCTGTTTCAGCGTCTGATATATCGGATAAATCAGATGTGACTTTGATATCAATATCCTCATCGTCTGATTCGATTCCTGAACAACTAATTGATGCAAAGTTAGTTTTATCTGAAATGAAAAGAACCCAGTAAATATATATCTGAAATGAAACGAAATTCATTTATATGCTGGTATTGGGTTTTTTAAAACTGAAGTGTTCAAGGAAGATGCGATATTGTAGTTCCAGTATTCGACAGCTGTATTAAAGTTTCAAATGTGTTTCATAAACCACGAATGAATACAATACAATACAAAATTTTATTCTAATCCAGCCATTATCTTTATTAAATATGCTTTATTAACCGATTAAAGTTGATACATGTTGAGATGATCTTCATTGTTTCAAAACACGTACATATCTAGGAGAAGAGCTTAAAGATACAAAAGGAGTAATCAGAATCCGCAAATCGAAGGACAGACAGCACAATGGTCAAAGGAAAAAGGACAAAAGGACAGACAGCACAATGGTCAAAGGAAAAAGGACAAAAGGACAAAGAACGATCTACGAAACATTGCACATAAAACTAAAAATCGCTTAACACGAACCCCACTAAAACTGGGGGTGCTTCGGATGGGTAGGCAGTTCCTTTACCACTAGTGGCACCCGTCGTGTTACTCTAGGTACAAGCCCGTAGATAAGTCATGCATGCGGAGCAATTACATAGTTTAGCCTTTCTTTAATACTCATTTTGGTTAAGTTGAAACCATATTCTTTAATTTAGAATAACACCTAATTATAAATATTAATAGTGATAAAAAAAATGAACGCCAACTCATTTTTATCAGTTTATTATTCATTATTTTTATGCTGACATTATTTGTAAAATGATGATAAAATTTGACGGAATATGACTGTTTACAGCATTAAATGATAATTAAAGAATTGACAGTTGAATAGAAACACTTCTAGTAATTTATCGTTGTATTTAATTCCAGATCATTAATCAACGTCAGTAAAACGCTTATATTATAGGTGAAAAATAAAATATGTTATCTCTACATTAAATCACTCAGGTAACTTCATTACCATTTCTAATAAGGGTAATCCTACCCGAGTCCTGTCGGATGGGAACACGATAACATCTCCGGCGAAACAAATAATGGATACGAAATATTTAATTTCGTGTAGGTAGGGTGATGTTTTTTTCATTATGCTGCAACGTCGAATCAGTTTCATTTAAAAAAGACAAGATATCAAAGATAGAGGTGTAAATGTCGTGTTTCGCTTCAATTGCATACATTAAAATACAGAAGATTTGTTATGGGTGGGTGAATTTTCATACGCTTGAATTATTTAGCCCTTTATTAAAATCAATAAAATGTCAAAAGAGTTTATATAAAAAAAAAGACTTCAATTTACTTAAATCACTATACTTTAGAATACATGCTGTAAGGAAATCACCTTCTTGATGATGTGATATCAGTTTTTTGCCATTATTTTTTTTACCATGTATAGGGTATGGGGCTTAACGCCATGTTCAACAACATTTCAGTTATATCGTGGCGGTCAGTTTTATTGGTGGAGGAAACCGGAGATACCACCTACCTGCCGCAAGTGACAGACAAACTTTATCACATAATGTTGTATCGAGTACACCCCGCCTGAGCGGGATTCGAACTCACAACGTTAGTGGTGATAGGTATTGGTTGCATAGGTAGTTATAAATCCAACTACCGTACGATCACGACCACGACGACTCCCTTACTCATGCATAGTGTGTGTTAACTGCGGTAATAATTTTACTAATTTTTTATATTTAGAAATTTCCTTATTTAAAGAGGCATTAGCTACGATTTTGACCAAAAAAATTATATGTTTTGGAAATTGGTAAATAGCTTTAAAATGGTGAAATAAAGGTAAATATTTCGTACCACTTTTCGCCTTTTGAGAACGAAAATTACCATCGATTTATTATTTACTTGCAAGAAAGTAATTTGACCTCGCTTTCTTCGTATGCAACTGACCTTACTAGTGACAGGTAAAAACGAATAATTTGTATTTGGTCGCTTATTTACTGCAAACTTGCATGGTTCTTTGTCCGTAATTAACGCCGATTCACAGAAAATAAGAAATAAGTGCATTGTTGTATTGATTTAATGACGATTCGGCAAACCCCGTAAACAATGCCGATAATTAATAAGATGGCGTCCATTTCTTGATCGATCTCAAAACACGACCAGTTGCACCTTTCCCCCCGATGCGTGTACATTTCATAACATTTATAAGTTACAGAAACACGTTTTATTAAGGCATCAATCATATCTGATAGTTTTTATGGGTAACAAAAATTTACGGTTTTGGTGGATAATACCCCTTTAAAATGTTCTGCTTTTTTGTATTGATATACATTTTGGTGTTAAATTACGGAATATTAAGAAAAGAAATTATGTTATTAATAAATTCTACTAGTATGGCATTAATCCGTATTGCAATCTAGTCGTTTTCTCAGAAATATAAAAATTATTATTATGACGTATCACATATCTCATTGGTCAAGACGTACTTAACGAGAGCGCTGATCTCAATTCACAATTACCTAAGTTACGGCCCTTTGGTTATCCTGTTATTTGGCTTTCCAATCTTTTTACTTTGAACATACCCGATGACGGTTATTTCAGATAAGCGTTGTGTGAATTAAATTAGATATCTACGTTTTAATTATTTTTCTTACTTTGTGAATTAGTCCATTGATCTATAGGGTGGGGGTTAGGGTTATGGTGTTTAACGCCACTTTCAACAATATATCAGTTATATCGTGGTGGTCAGTTTTATTGGTGGAGGAAACCGGAATACCCGGAGAAAACCACCGACCTTTCGCAAGTCACTGACTAACGTTATCACATAATACTAACAACATTAGACCACTGTTATTTAACTCTGGTCTGTTAGAATGATAGTTTTACATGGCAGTGGCAATATTAAATATTCACGTGGTCATAAAACTGTAAGATGTTGAATTTTAACGTCACAAATTTGCATCAATTTGATTCGTTATGTAAATTCAAGGTTATCTCGATTACAATTTGATATTGAATCGTCCATGAAATCTATGGTGTTATAAACAATTTACAACTTGATGAAAAATAAGAAATACGAAACGAATTCTTAAATTATAAAAACGGGCATGGTGTTCTATATAATGTCAACGAACACCTTCTCTCGACAATTATGGATAGCATAACAAGAAACTCTCTGTGTAAATACAAAGCAAATTCCTTAAGTGACAAGACTGATATAAAAAGATTTAAATCTTATATTGTATTTAATAGAAAAGATATTAATGTATGTCGCCTTTATTATATTCGCAAAATGTATTAACATTTTAAAATAATGTTTTATAATAAAATATACATGACTTATGAATATTAGAATATTCAATTTATGTAAGACTAGCACCTTTTGCGATGTTTATCATATAATTTGTTGAAACATAATATTTTTAGAGATTAATTCTACTCATAAAATTTTTGCCAATGTTTCAAAATATACCAATAAAAAAAGAAGGTAGAGTGGCCTTAACAAAGCCAATCTGTTCTACAGATAAGATCGCTTGTCAAACGTGAATATCTTGTACCGTCTTCTGAGGAATAGATGCCGACTAAAAATACACCTCCATTACAAATTTTAGATCAAATTTAAAATCTATATATGACAAGAGTAAATATGTCAAAGTATTTTGATGATCGACTGAGGAGTTTTATGTTTCCTGTTTACCATTGCTTATAACTAGCAGCATTCTGTTAACTTTTTAATTATTGCAGTAAATTTCACATTAAAATTGTGTTTTACCGTAGAGCAGACTTTGCGGCCCAATTAGAAACAATTATGGTAATTTGAATTAACATACGACTAAATCTTTGAATTGATTTTCGACGATTTGTGTCCATTTTTTATCTTAACAACTTCAACCATGTTTCATAGTTGGTTTATACGTTAATAATTATGCTGAAATTTCTGATCGTGTTTTTTTTTAATGTGTATCAAACATACCACCATTGACCAGTTATCACCATGAGATTAATACTCCGCAGTAAATACAAACCTTTATTTTCATTGGGCCTATCATCAACATCTGTCTCAAAATCACTGTCATCCAGATCTCGGTCTTTTCCATTCCATCCTGATTTGCTTTCCTTTTTAAGCCGACGTCTGGCATTCGCAAACCAGGTTGAAACTTGAGTAAGAGTCATTTTAGTGATGATGGCTAACATTATCTTTTCTCCCTTTGTCGGGTATGGGTTTTTGCGATGCTCGTATAACCAAGCTTTAAGTGCACTTGTAGTTTCCCTTGTAGCATTTTTCCTTCTTGCAGCATTGTTCAAATCTAGTCCACCATAACTAAAATTTAATAATTTGTAAAACTTTTGACATATATAAATCACTTAGAACATATTTTAGAATATGTCAAGTAAATTACAATTATCTAAATAATACAAAAGTGAATTTTAACATACGTATCTCTGTCATCGGGTTTCCAGTTTAGGAAATAAATTGATAGGAAAAAGAAAATTAAATGTTTGTTAACAACAATATCGCTTTTTGAGTGTTAATAATAATATACAATCACCCTCAGGCACCGATAACCTTAGACGGTTTTCGCTATCCTGTTTAGGTTTTGTGGTTAACTTGCTCCCAAATACTATTTAATTATTTGGCTTTCATATCCTTTGACAATGAACGTACTTGATGAAGGTTATTCCAGAAACGCGTCGTGTGCACTAAATTAGATATCTACGTTTTTATTACTAGAAAAATTGATTTGACCATACAGTAGTTAACATTTAAAGACACAACTATTCGACATAATTCCTGAAATATTATCGCATATATTAGGGTGATTTTTTGGGAAATTTTGAAATTTAAGATATTGACTTCAAGTCAATTTTATGCTCTTGAAACTATGGCCGATCATATGAAGCTCAAACTTGGAAGCAGTCTCGCATGAATGGTTCTCATGGTAGTAGTCTGTTTTGTTTCTTAAGAAAAAACCATATACATTTTGTACATATCCAAACAAAAACTAAAACTAGTCTGAGAATCATTTATTATTATTAAAAACTAAGGTACTCCTCCCTCAGGCGTAGTCTACCTAAGCCGATTTTGGCTATCCTGTTTAGCTCTTTTGGTTTTATTGCTCCCAAAAGCTTTAAAATTATTTTGGCTTTCAAATAGTTTGGCTTTTAGCGTACCTAATGAAGGTTATTCCAGAAACGCGTCGTACGCACTAAATTTGATATCTAAGTTTTCATTAATTCACTAACTAATGCAGGAGGTATTTCTGTATTGTGTCGTGAGCCTTGAAAAGAAAGTTTAAACAGTGATGATAACACAAAAATCCACCAATATTAACAAACGAATAATCACCTCTCACCTTAACTCACTGAACATAAAACAAAGTGGAACAAAGACATGTGACGTTGAAAATCCATTGTCCTGGCTTGGGACAAGAACACAAATGTGGCGGGGTCAACCCGGTAGCGTATGCAAATAAAACATTGAATCTCGAATTTTGAAACTGGTAACATGGAAGTATTAGCTATATTATAAATAGTATATTATGGAAGTATTAGCTATATTATGAATAGTATATTAGGGATGTTCTTAAATGATAATAACAGTCTGCAATTATAACCGTTTCCAGACAGTTCATTAAAGGTTATGCCAATGTTTGTTGTTTTTGTTTTTTACTTATGAAAATTAAATAACCTTCATCAGGTACCGCTAAAAATCGAAATATTGGAAAGCCAAATAATTTAAAGTTTTGGAAACAATTTTATTAGCTACATTTTTTATAAAGTATTTATTATTTCTCTCGTGGCGTTTTATCGATAACGATTTACCATGAAAAGTATTGACACTAAGTAATAAATATAGACTCACAATTGATTGATTGATCGCTTATTGTTTAATGCCAGTATATATACCAAACAAATATATTAACTGTTAAACTGAGAGTCAAATTAAACAACTTTAAAATAAAATAATACAAATTGCATGTACTGTTATTGTTTTTTTTCTTCTTTTGAAAATGGGTCTGATACTTCTACCAAAATGTATGTAATTGATTATTGTTGTTATAATACCATTTGTCTTATAGAATATTAACAAACAAAAATGAAAGAAAAGAAAATAATTAAGTAAATTTTTAGGTACTTTTAAGGATAAATATTTATATTTTTTCAAAGAAGAATAAATAGAGAAATTCAAAGTGATTGTAAAAGTCACAAAATCTGATTGATATATAATATCTACATGATGGGGAACTAAAAAATAATTCTTGGTGTAGTTTTACATTTTAAGAGTTGTGAATTATCTTCAGCATACTAATGGGTAATATGGCGGTTTGTTCTAATTTGTCGAGGTTTTCCACACTGATTAAACAATTGGACAAATTTATTATCTTTTGCATATTTTGAAAGATTTTTGCTATCTTTTTTTATTTAGATAAATATCTTGCTTTGTGATGTGTAGATTTGATTAAATTAATGGATGACTTTTGTTAGACTGCTGTTTCACCACCGCAAAATTGAAGAGACAATATATTTATTTATTATATTTTTTTTTGTAATGTAATTTTTTTATGTTCTGGAGGACAAAACGAATTAATGATAGCTTGATATGTGTTTTATCATCGTAATTTTAATTCTACCAGAGCAAAATTCTCTATATGCAATAGCATAATTATTTGTGCCATCGCATAATTTATGCCCTTATGTTTTCTTGCATTTGCGTAATATTTTGTTGACCAATGAAAACTGGTATTAAATAGAAGTTCAGTTGGATTAGTGATAACATAAAAAGTTCCAAGTAGCTTGTTAAACCAATAACACATAACGACATACTTATTGAAAAAAACCTGCTATTAACGCGCATACTATAGTCATACATCGATTTAAAATTAATTAGCAGATTGTTATAAGAAAAAAAATATACACCTATTTCAAAACATAAACTGCTAGGTCATTCCCGTCCCGTAGTTAAGAGTTGCTATGCAAATTCGTAGAAACTACTGAGGAATGAATTTTGAATTTATTGAAAATAAACAGATTCAACGCGTGATCACCAGGGGCCGTGTTCTCGAAAGTATCCTAAGATTTGTCCTAAGATATGTCTTAGGACGATTTTTAGGATGGTCTTAGGACATGTCCTAGGAGTGATCTCGAAGCTGTCTTAAGACTATCCTAACATAGGATGTCTTAACTATGTCCTAAGTGTCAACACAATAAGTAAAATAATAGAATTATCGTGCACAACAACTATTTCCAATATTAATATATAGCAAATCCTTGATAAAAATACTCATAATAAATTATAAGATGAAAATAAAGATTTTTTTTTCAATTTCATTTATTTTTTTACGCTGTATCCCATGAGCCTGTTTCTTGATTTCTTTAATTTGCAATTATCTATATACACAGTTCTGAGGTTCATATACGATATGGAATTAATGTGTAAAACTTTTTATTATGATGAAATACAGTCATTACCGTTATTTTTGAGTGGTTATTTTCGAGTGAGCTGACTTCAAACTTTCAATGAATTACTGATTAAAGATGAACAGAAGATATATCGTGCGCCGTTAAAGTTATAATAGAAAATCATTGTAAATTAACTTATTTCGATTTAAAAACAGTATAAAGGTATATATCAATCATGTTCTACAACTTAAAGTTCGTTTTTGGTACAAAATATCAAATTATAATACAATTTCGGGGTTAGGACCATCTTAAGACACCTCCATAGATGTCCTAAAGTTAAGACACATTTTGCGACATATCCTAAGTTAGGACATGGTCGAGAACACGACTTAGGACTAAGGATTGTCCTAAGATGGTCTTAGGACATGTCTTAGCCCTAAGACACTTTCGAGAACACGGCCCCAGAACTATATCTAAGCTACTGGATTTTTTTCAAGATCTGGAAGAAAAATAGTTAAAGAGAGTTATTCCCAATGTATCATTTCACCAGAGTCTCTGCCATTTCACGGTATTACAAATATGTAAGAACAATTTTGATTGGGCAAGTGATTCTTTGCTGCGACAGCACAATGCATTTTTTCGATGGCATAAATGAAATTTCATTAATTGAGACAATATTTGAGAAGCTACATTAATATAATTATGTAATGGCACAAATAATAGACCATTTGCACATTTCAAACTTGATTATAAAATTATGTGTTTTTTCACGTTTTGGTAGGAGTGACTTGAACACTCTAAAGCGGGCAAAAGTGTCAATTTCATGCAAAGTTCAGCGAAATTAACATATGCTTTTTCCCATACTATGTATATAATTTAAATGTTGTAACAACTTTTGATTTTTTTTTATTTTGATATTAAATTGTCCCCTGATTTTTATAAGGATCAATTATCTACAAATTTTAAGAAAATGATTCTAATATCATTTATTCTCTCCGTTGCTCTTACAGGAAACAGAAACCATTTTGGCCTCCTTAAGGGAAATAACTATTATAAAAAAAACACAAAAAGGACTAGTTTATAATCAAATGGAGAATGCACAAATAATCTGCGATGGTAGAAATATGATTCTACGATGACAGAAATGCGATCATTGCATAATTAATCTTGATTGATTGATTGATTGATTGATTGATGTTTAACGCCAACTTTAGCAGTACTTCAGCTATATCGTGACGTTAACAAATTTTACAAAATAATTTCCACTTCTACCAGACTCGTGGAAATAATAATATTTGTTTATAAAACAAGAAAACTGCAGCAGAGCTGCGAGAGGAGTCGATTAAAAAAAAAACATAAATTAAATCAAAGTATCCAATATCTCATTTTATTTAACTAAATATTGATTTTTCCTCGTATTTCAAGATTAAATGGGATAATTCCATCAAGCGGAAAAAAATTGTTTGACGGAAAGGTCCGAAAAAGTCCGATTGCCAAAACATAATTATTACATTTTAATATTGATAGCATATTTAGTGACTTCGGCACGAATGCTAATCAGTATGACATGACGAATTTTTGGTACGAATTTGCTAGGTAAATACCTGTTACAATTAACTTCCGGCAATGTGTTGCCATGGGATCCATTCCGACTATACTGTTTTCGTGCCGATTGAAGTAGGGCGCTGGACAAATGTAGAAAGACACAATAGACTGTGTCAGCTATGTCAATCTCGCGAGATTGGTGACGAATTTCATTATGTATTACAGTGTCCAAATTTTGTAACTGATAGAAAAAATATAATTCCAAAATACTTTTTCAACAGACCAAACACATTAAAACTGTCATCATTATTTAACAAAAAGAAACCTGAAACTGTTCGCAAATTATGTAAGCTTATTGATATAATAAATAAGAAAATGAGTTCTCCTTGAAAAAATCATTCACACCTCTGTTAGTATTTGTATCATTTGTATGTAACGTTTAAGCATTTTTTTTTCTTCATAATTTGAATTCAATGTGCACCCATAATCTTGATAATTGATGTAATGATATATATTTACTTTGTATTGATTTGAACACTCTCACCCTTTGTAACATTGGTTTAGAGAATAAAGTTATTAAGACTTTTGAAATTTGTTCGTAATGGTCGTGCCTTCGGAACGAAAACTTAATGTTTCTTTGTCTATGAAAATAAAGGGCGAATCAACTTCCGTCAAGGTGTTGCCATGGGACCCATTTGCAACATTTAATGTGACCGTGCTGATTCATTCTTTTGTTCATATCGGGTGTGCCTTCGGCACGACGATTTTATTTCTTTATTCGTAGTGTTCGTGCCGAACTTTATTCGCAGTGTTCGTGCCGAACTTTATTCGTAGTGTTCGTGCCTTCGGCACGACACAAAGTTTATTATTTATTTCATTTACGAAACCTTCAATGACAACTCTGCCTTCTTCAAGTTCGAAAGTAAAACCCTGTTTTCTATTTGAATAATATAGTCGTGCCTTCGGCAAGAAATGTAAGTTTTAATTTTCAATACAATTTTAAAGTCATTATTTTATTTTATTTGTTTCGTGTTGGTCGTGCCTTCTGCGCAACAAAGATGTTCAATTACGAAAACAGGCAAATGGCTTAAGCTCCTCACACTTCCGCTTCCGATTTCAAAGTGTTTACAAGTATCAACCATGTTCGCTTCGCTCACAGCTGGGTTGATAAAAAAAGTGTTATATGTACAAATATATTCATGATTAATAATGCGAAGGCATAAATTGTCAACACGGCACCGTTCACGCGCCACATTATCTCCCTTGATGTAACACGTTATTGAGGTTACGATAAAGGTGTTTTTTGTTTAATAGTTAGTGATTTACGAATAAAAAGTTACAATGTATTGAATTATAACAATTGTTCAACTGACTGGCGTTTTCCTTTAAGCATTAACAGCAATGATATACTATATGTTTTATTGTTTACAGTACAATGTATATCGTTCTTTCATTAGTATCTTAAATTACTTTTTAACCAAACGCAAACATATAATACAATATATCACCAAATGTTACTAACTGTTCTGTCAGCCTAATTGTGCACACCTTAGGTCTATAGCAAAAGATATAAAACCGCTTTCCGATACATAAAATTCGGCTATAATGTTATTTGACAAATAAAAACGTAAATATTAAATTAAGTGCACACGACGCGTATTTGGAATAACCTTCGTCACAAATTTTTGTGTTTGAAAGACAAATAATAAAAAAAAGTCTTTGGGAGCAAAACAATCAAAGGGCTTGAACGGAATAGCGAAAATCAGTTAAGGTCACCTATACCTGGGTTGAGAACCTTAGCTTAAATCTTTAATTATTATTATTATATTATTATTATAGTGAAAAAAAAATAATTTTTAAATAAAATAAAAAGATTTTTTTTTAAATTATATGTTTGAAAATATATATAATATTTACTTAGAGCAAATTTGGAAATATGGTACCAGAAACTTAAAAAACCCATTACTTATACTGGATATATTTCGTGATGAAGAATTATTCTAAAACTTATAAACATGAAATTTAATATTTACATTACTAAATTTAAATAGAAATTATTAAATGAACCTCTTAATCAATATGATAGCCTATATATATAGTAAGCAAAACTGAAATAAAATTGGGTTTATTGTATAATGAGTTGAATCTTACCAAATAAATCTTTTTATTTTTTATGTATTTTAGAATTGAGAATTGGTAAATAATGTGAAACGAATTGACAAATTACATCTTTTAAATAATATAATAATTAAATATTTATTTATGTTTACATATATTGCTACTAGTCTCTCCTAATTTTTTTTATACATGTAGTGACTTTTGTATATATTATTTATTCCTGGTTATAGTAAAAAATAAGACATTTTGGACCCAGGCGTTCCACGTAAATGTGACGTTTTCTTTGTTGTTGGAAAGAATAAGTAAAACATATGAAAGTTTCGAGTGTTTTTTACCCGATGTAGGGTACTACCTTTGGCAGAACCCAACAATTGATCAAATTAACAGCTTTACATTCAATATATTGCCAAAATTAATTAAATTTGACTTAGAGCGTAAGGTCGCGAGCTTTGACGTCATATTATTCCCGTTTTGAAAATTATAACAACCTTTGATTGGTTAAATGGCTAGTTACACACGCTAATATGACCTAGCAACACCCGGAATATGTTTTTTTATGCCCGGGGTTTTAACCAATCAAAAGTTGTTATAAATTTCAAGCCGGGGATAATGTTGTATATACGTATGTATGCGTGGGATTTATATGTATAAAGAGGTTAGACTTCTATACAGTGCTTGTCTTGCATTGGTAAATAAACGTTAGAGAAAGCCGAAGGGGCAATCAAGAATGGACAATCCAGATACACTGCTTATATTGGACACACAAGACACAGGACGAAGACAAACATAACTGAAAAAACACACCACGGAAAACTAAAATGATGAGCAATGTATTCCTACTTGGGACATAAGTACTGACACGGACGATAACTCGTGATGTTTATTTTACAAAAAACCTCCCAGAAATATTTAAATAATTCATGTCACTGAAGAAAAAGATAAAAGAGTACAAAATACTTACAATGATGCGTAAGGATGGATCGCCAACATAGGATCAAATGGGTATACCACTGGAGGTTGGCCTGCTAATCCCTTCCATTGTTCGGGGTTACCCGGTAGATGGCCTGGTGGACCTCCCTGCAAATTAGATCTTAATGTAGCAACTTGAATCCATGTGTAACACTTTATAAAACACAGATATTATATTTTATCTTGCAATCATCACATTTGTATACGAATATTGTTTTTTCTTTATACGTATATAGCATGTAAATAACAATGTTCTGGTACCTGATTCATGTAGAACAAATGGTAAGACACGGAAACAGTTCAGCTCGAACGTGTAAAATGTTGCTCCTGTTTTAAACATTTTGACAATGCATGAAAACTAAGTCTTACAAATATACATAAATTGTCAGTAAAAATTTACTTGCACTCGCTGCAAAAGCTCTTTGAATGTCCGATTTTCTATTCTTTTCCAAAGTTCGTACACATAAATTATATATTTTCTGACAAAGTACATACATTGTACATCCACGGTACATCATAATCACACAATAAACAGAATATACAGTTTGGGTACGATAAAAAGATATTTCATGAACTACCAACTTTTTCGGCAGCATACAACTCTTTCCTATTCATTCCTATATCACGACGAGTGCAAAATGTACCTATATTGTGTTTATAATGCAACGTAATACATGCCAAAAATAATGTTTCAATTTACACACAAAAGGCGCCGTTGAAACATTGGACATTTTGGATTCAAGGTTTCAAGATTTCAAGATTTATTATATAACTCAGCAGACATGTACAACATAAGCAAACATAATAATATAATACAATATATAAATATAGAAAACATGGGGGATAGAGAAGGCATATACTTTAGACTAATACATTATATTCAATACACATTCAACATTTAAGACTTATTGGAATAAACCACTGATGCACTTTATAAATATTGATATTTTTTGTAGTAGTTCTACATTGCATAAAGATAGCACTCTAAACTGGCGTTGGTTGTAAAATAATTTGATATATATTTGTTTCTTAGTTCTAAAATATCATGGCAATTACATACAAATAAGTAATGGAATTCATCACCTATTAAACTTAAAGAACATTTTTGACAAATTCTATCTTCTCTATTAATATTTCTCCAGCGACCGATCTCAATAGGAAATTTTATATTATTTACTCTAAGTTTTGTTATAAATTTTGTATGGACTTCAGTGAGTCTAGTAAGGTATGGTTCCGTACAAAATTCTTGCTTGAAAATATAATAAAAGTGGCCTCTAGACGAATTAGCAATATCTCCGCGTCATCGTTGCACAAACTGGTCACAGAGTATTTGTTTGGCATGAACTTTAATCCAATTTGGGTTAATTTATAATTGATTTGTAAATATAAAACTTAGGCCAATTTCATCGAAAGCTTTCTTGATAAAATCAATCCATTTGAGACCGTTCGTACCATTTTTACACAAATTATATGTGAGATTATATATTTTATTTGATAATTTTTCAGATGATACAAGCTTACTCCAGAAACATAGCATTCTACATTTGATATTGACAATAAGGGGGTAACGGCCTAATTAACTCTCATTTGTGTGTCTACACGACGGTCAGCATTTGACCAGTTTCTATTGTCCTTTGCTGTACATAAGACGAGGTGTACCAATAAATTGTATACATCTAGTAGACGTATTGTACCAATAAATTGTATACATCTAGTAGACGTATTACGCAAAGCTTTATACGTACACCTTTAATCTATAAAGTATTGCAGTAATTATAGATTTGTGTAGTTATATTCTGCAGTACATATGTTCAATATATAATTGTAAATATACACATTAAAAATTAATTCCTCGGTATTTATTTACCAAATAGATAAGAAGAGTTTGAAGATACCAAAGGAGTAATCAGAATCGTAAATCGAAGAAGAACAGACAATACAATGACCAAAAGATAAAAGTACAAAAGAACAAACAACGATCTACAAAACATACACATAAAGCTAAAGATCGAGTAACACGAACCCCACTAAAACCGGTGGTGAACTGATGTGCTCCGGAAGGGTAAGCAGTGCCTGCTTCACTAGTGGCACCCGTCGTGTTACTCTTGTTACAAATCCGACAATTTTGGACTTGCCACTATCGACTTCTGAAGTCTGTACATAATCTTTAAATATCCATCTAATACAGAGATATTCAACAACGAATTGTTATCATATATTATGTGGTTAAATCAGTTATTTCAGGTAGGAAGTTGTATAAACAAATATTCTTCTTTAATGTCCATTTGATTTCGGGACATCGCAAACGGCCGTTTAAAGAAACACTGATGCACAATGGAATATAATGACTGATTTAGTTTATCTAAATTTCTGTAGTTTCATTCTTCTAAATACAGTCAAACCTGCCTTAAAGGGCACAGCTATATAACAAATCACTCCATAAAAGGCAGTCTCATTTTCCCAATTAATGAATAGTGCATATTATATTTACCTGTATATAAAGGACAACTGTTCATAAAGACCCCATTTTCAGATTTCATTGATTGACCTTTATATAAAGGTTTGACTGTACGTTAATACATCACTTTACTACTCGTTACATTTCATGCTTTTTTTCAGTTTCTTTGATCGAAAAAAAAAAGGTGTTATTCGAATTAGCCAGTTGAAACGTCTTGAATATCCAATGTTCCTTAAATTTGAATTATGGTGTGTAGCAATTGCAATTTTTTGGGAATGAGGTGGGGGTGGGGGGGTAATGAATGAAGATCTTCAAGTCGAAATATAGGAATAAAAATGTAGTATACGGTAGTCCATAGCTAAATAAATTAGAAAATAATCATGGATACGAGGATTATGTCCTCTATGACCTTAGTCAAATGTTCACCTTAAAAGACCCAGTTATAAAAATCATAAATCAAATATAGTGTTAATGTTGAAGTGTAAATGACAAATCATGTCCAGTGTAAGAATATCGTCCATTTTGTCACCCTTGTAATTAGGTAACCCGACACTTACCATAGGGTAAAAAGCTGATGGTTCAACACCAAGACCATTTGGTGTGATATGTCCTTGGCCATATATTTCGGGTAGTCCGTTCATTCTGGGTAAAAAGTGCAATAATGGTAACCCAGATTCGTGGAGGAGTGTCCTGGTCTGCTCAGAAGGAGAGGTTGGTGAATGGCAGGATTTTGTAGATAACATAACCTGCAAGCAAAATATTGTATACAATGTATTGCCAAATTGATACAGGTTTGGTTAATGGTGCTTAATGCCACTTTGAACAATATTTCAGCTATATCGTTGCGGTCAGCCAAATTGATACATGTTTGGTTAATGGTGTTTAACGCCACTTTGAACAATATTTCAGCTATATCGTTGCGGTCAGCCAAATTGATACATAATAAATGGACTTTAACTCTTGCTGTACATAAATTTCATGTTTATTAAACAAAATTTGTGTTATTTTTTCAATGTGAACTCCATTAAAGGGATCATATTAAATCAAAAAATTAAATGTAAATTTATTATTGGTAAACATAGTTCCTTAATAAATAATTTAAAAGAAGATATATATATACTTTCTCGTTTTATGGAGTAAATTGGTTAATGTTGGATAAATAACAATCTACTTCAAATTAAATGTTTGTGTCTTTTCATCATTATTATACAACCAAAAAATAAAAATGAAAGAGATACATAAAAGCATTTAATTTTAATTCGAATGGGAAAAAATGGAGAATTCCAATAATTAAGATTTTAATATTTTGTATGTAATTACGTACATTTTTCCTTCAAATTTTATTTATACTATTTGAGTTGTATTTTAATGTGGTGCTATGTAAGAGTTGATATGATACTCAAAGTGTTACTGAATACACCAAAGAAATATTGATATTAAATCTAATTTTATAGAGCCATGTAAGTAATTAAACAAATTATAATATTCATCTCTATATTTCTTGAAATGTTGAAAAATCTATTTATTTGATAATTATATAAACATTTATAGATTTCAGACATTACAGTATTATGTATTTTTAGTATTTTGGAAATATTTCATGGCGAAGTTGTGTAATTTTTTGAGAGAAAAAAATGTTACGAGTGTTCATAATTGTCGGGATTGAAATATTTACTTTTATTAGAAGATATTTAAAAATTTTAAAAACAATGAAAACTGACAGTTTGAAATAGTATTCTTTTTACGATTTTATTTTTATTTTGAATATTATGTTGAAGACACTCAGACACATGCAAATGTATATATTCTACAAAAACCCAATATAAAACATGACGAAATCAATATATGATATTAACTTTAAAAGTAATTTTGTTTTAATCCTGGGGCCGTGTTCTCGAAAGTATCCTAAGATTTATCCTAAGATATGTCTTAGGACGATTTTTAGGACCATCTTAGGACATGTCCTAGGAGTGATCTCGAAGCTGTCTTAAGACTATCCTAACTTTGGATGAATAGAAATATTGTGCACAATTATTTTCAATATTAATATATAGCAAATCCTTGATAAAAATACTCATAATAAATTATAAGATGCAAATAAAGATATTTTCTTTTCAATTTCATTTATTTTTTACCTGTATCCCATGAGCGTGTTTCTTGCAATTATCTGTATACGACATGGAACTAATGTGTAAAACTTTTTTATGATGAAATACAGTCATTACCCAGTCATTACCGTTATTTTTGTGTGGTTATTTTCGAGTGAGCTGATTTACTGATTGAAGATGAACAGAAGATATCTCGTGGGTCGTTAAAGTTATAATAGAAGATCATTGTAAATTAACTTATTTAGATTTAAAAACAGTGTAAAGGTGTATATCAATCATGTTCTACAACTTAAAGTTCGTTTTTGGTACAAAATATCAAATTATAATACAATATCGGGGTTAAGACACCCCCATAGATGTCCTAAATTTAAGACAAATGTTGCGACACATCTTATGTTAGGACATAGTCGAGAACACGACTTAGGACTAAGATTTGTCCTAAGATGGTCTTAAGACATGTCTTAGTCCTAAGACACTTTTGAGAACACGGCCCCATCCTGGTAAGTTCAGCTAGATTAATTAGATGGTTGGTTTATGGTGTTTAATGGCACTTTCGACAAGAATAATTTTTTCGAATAAAAATTGGAAGATATTTGTAGTTTGAAATGATAGACTGACAATAATCCTTTCAATTAATATAAACAAGAATATATCTATGCAAGTAAATAATATATAAATTTTGGCATGAAAACAGTAAATGAAATTCGTCACCTATATTTTCAATTCTTAAAGTACAAATTAGATTTAGTATTTACAAATGTAATTGTAATGTGTCTATTTGAGAGCAGCAGTCCTGTTCGATTTGAAAATTTGCTTAGTGGAATTGCTATACCAAATATTGTCTTAAATATTGGATAAATTTGCCTCAGCAATGTGTTTCAATGTAAACGTCCAATGATCTCTGCATTAACTGCTGCCAATAAATAACAATTTAAAAATCTTACCCCCTCCCCCTTTTTTGGCTTAATTACTGAAATAACTCGTGAAACTAAATGTAAGTTTGATGTCATAATCAAAGATGACTGTTTCCCTCAATTGCTACACCTATTGATTTATCGCTTAAAGCATCAGTTGCACTCTGCATGAAATTATATATAACACCCGTTTACCGTGTATTACCGTGCACAACATTATGTATGTATTACTAGGGCGGCTATTATATCAGCATTGATTTTATATCAAAATTCTTTTTTATGGATATTTTATCAATTGTAAAATCTGGTGTAATGGCCCGTTCGATTCATTATGTAATGTTATTAGCATAAAAATTGCCATAAATATTAAAAGATACCCGCATTGTGTGTTTTTTAGCGGATGTCACAGATTGAAATGATTTTAATTTAATAGATGTTTACTAAAAATCATTAGACATATCAAACGTTTTATTATTGAAATTTTATTTTATTTATCTCTTTAAATAAATTAGATAAAAAAGATTTATTTCAAAGGTAAAATATTAACATTTATAATTATCAATCATGTTATATTTAACAACATTAGATCTTTTTTTTTCAAAATTATGTGTAGTGTTTAAATAATTTTAGAAAATAAATAACATAAATAATCGTAGCACTAAATTATATTTTACTTTTATCACTTGATTTACCCCTGGACTTTTAGCATAATTTTAGATGATTGCTGTGTTTTTTTTAAATTTAGCATATACATATGTACAAAATATTACATTACCGAGAGCCTTATGAGGAAAATGAGGTACAAAAATGAATTCCCTGGATTGTTACATGTCATGTCTTTTGAGGTTTATGTGAAGATATAAAAAGGTTATATTTGGTCTTTTGTTTGTAGTTTTCAAAATATTAAATTCATTTTCAATAATTATATTTTCAAAATACAACACAGAGTAACATTGACGGAGTAGAAAGATTTACTAAAACACAAAAAATATGATTTTCATTATAGCAGGATTTATTTCATTTTAGTTTTGCTATGCAACAAAATAAACAACACGTTAATTCAAAACTGTGTTAAAATACGGTATAATGCATTAGATTTTATAATGAAAATTTTACAGTACAGAAATATAAAAATGAAACATTATAAATGTTACAAAAATTTTAATTAGTTTTTAAAGATACATTCATGTTTAAATAACATACAACCACAACAATTAAGGTACAAAATAGATACATTTTCGTTAATTCAAATGACATATTAAACTAAACTAAGCATATTTAAAACAATATCAGAAGTCACTATGTTAAAAAGTCTATTTAAATATTTAATATTTGTCCAATAAATATTTATTGGTCTCTGATCAGATTAAGCATATAATTTGGATGAATCCTAATAAGAAGAAATACAATATTGATTCTAATCCTTTATCATTATTATAAAAAATACTAGATAAGTAAATCAAATGATTAGAAGAATAAAATATTTAAAAAAAACAATGATTAAATATTGTGCTTCATTTTATAAATTCATAAGGAAAACAAATTCAAAACTTTGATAAAGTTTCGATTGTCTTTTACAGTAAGTAGTATCATGTATTTAAACATTAAATCGGAAATTTCACCAATAGACAATTATAAGTCTGTCTTTTTCTAAATATGATAAGTAATAGTTAATTAATCAGTTACCTGTGATCCTGCTGCTGCTGGACCAGAATGAGTATATTGATGAACGAATGCCATTGTTCTAGTTAACAAAAAGTCCGATGAATTCAGCGACAAAAATGTCTATAATGATAATCGTTTAAAACAAACTAATGTCCTTTTACGGCATAATTTCTTATATATTATATTGTCAATCAGTCCTTCATCCAACTGTATGATCCTTGTTGAACTTACAATCGCTTTACCCGGGGTAGTTTATCTGTATTTAAACATTAAGCTAACAGTATCCTTACTTTAATTCGGGTATTGGCGTGTCCCTGATAAGATTAGGTTAACTGTCTATTTGAGGAATCAAATGATAACTGAAGGATGTTCACACTATCTTTTCTTTGATAAAATCTCTAGTGCGAAAGAGATGACAACTTGAATCTCCGCCCCTTTTTCAATTCGGGTAGTTTAAACTTAACGATTTTTCGGTCTATTTTAAGCTTGGAGTTAACATTACCAATAATAACGGATGGTGATTCGCTAATTCGGATTCACGAATCAATCGTAATGTGCTGTAAATGGCTGAGTTTATCCATTTAAAATTAAAAAGTGTCTGACATATAATTAATCAATTAAACCTAATACCCAATTGATAAATATGTGATTGAAAGAGTTGTAAAATTCTTTTATCAATGTCAATAGGCTAATTATCCATGTGATCATTTGAAAAAGTAAAAAAAAAAGGCCCCAGGGCTTCAGGTGTCAACGGTAGAAATTGAATTAGGGATATGTAAGGCAATACGGGTACATGTTGTAAAATCTGACCAGGTCGAACCTGTTATATCAGAATGAATGTAATATATATGATAGAACAATACTTTTAATCACATGTCACTATCATATTTATGATAAATGTCGATTAAATAACTGTTCCCAAAACCATGTTCTCACTTAAAGATTTATTATCAAATTTTTGATGAAATTACCTGATTACGAAATTGAGACATGCTGATCTATTGTAAGATTCAAATTTCAATTTTTGAAATTAATTGAAAAATCTTAAAAATTTTGCTTTGAACATATGACAAGCAATAAAACAAAAACGTCAATATTATTTGCTGACATATTTCAATTTTTCAACATTAATTTAACATACATTTAAATGTTAAATTATAAATTGACATTTCTGTAACATTACAAGAAACCTTATTTTCATAACAAATTCTTTGTCCTATATTACTAAAAAAAATAAAAAATCAGTGTGTACGAGGTGTAATTTTTTTTCTAACATATAGGCCTATATTTGATAGAAAAAAATGTCTGATATTTTGTTGAAACTCATTGCAATACCAGTGCAAAAATTATAGCGTATTAACACAAAAATAATTAAGAAATTGCTTCAACAAAATATATATTGTGTGATTTTTATTTTTATTTTTTTTCCTATTTTATTATTAGTTTGTCTATTATAGCTCAGATTATAGCTATTATTTCTTTTGTCCTTTTTTTCAGAAAAATGTTCATATACAAAATAAATTTCTATTACAGAATGTAACCTCAACATCATAATTATTTTAACAAATATAGTTTTTAAACGAACAATATAATTGGCTAAAATACAAAATATGCTCTTTGTAAATTCAAGCAAAGAAAAAAACATAGATGCAACTATGCCTCCATCTCAATTGTACCTCTCATCTATTTGCGCCAGAATATTCATTAACATCTAAGTATGTTTAATTTTTATTCAACACAAAATTCTAATTCAATTACTCTATGAAAAAAAAGCTGCGATTAAAAAACCCACAGATAAAGGCGCAAATCAATTTATTATTACATAACTATAAATTCTTTTGATTTCATATTCATATGTCAATTGTGAAACGAAAATAATAATAATAAAAAATTAAAAAAACCTATCTAATGCATAAATTGATGGCTGCTAAATATCTGTGAAAATTAATGTCTCGGGGAAACTTAATGAAAATACATGTATGTACATTTCCAATTATTTTTGCAATTAAAGCAAAATTCTGACATTTTCACTAAAATATTGCAAACACATGTTTGATGCCTATTTTCAACACTATAAGCAATTTCTAACACACATATACATATACTATGAAAAGTTTGCATCCAAGCAGTTCTTCTTGTCCACAAAATGAAATGCTATATTTATCTTTTTATTTTATATACTAATACAACCCTCCTGAATTACATTTATAGTTGAAGATATATCAGTCCTTCTTCGAATTTTCGGTTTATAGCTATATATGGAAAGTCACTTCTGCTTTCTGAATAATGTGCTCAATCACATAACATGAGATGACTAGCACACTTCTGCTTTCTGAATAATGTGCTCAATCACATAACATGAGATGACTAGCACATAAATATCCAGCAAAATTCTTAAAAATTCCTAAATCTGTAGATTTATGATTCATTGGTATTCTTGGTGCACATTTATAATTTCAACAAAAACTCAAAAAAAACCAACATATTTTTGTCATTTGAAATTAATTGCTGAATGCTTTCTTAAAATAAAATACACATAATAATAAGATTGTGTTTCAACAGAATTTTGTAAAGATCACTTAATTACATGAGGCCTATGCTACTGAAAATATCACAAGTTCTGTCCTAAGACATCTTTGCAATATACACTTATATCAAGAATTCGTTTTTTGATGTGTTAGTTATTATTATGCATTTAAACTGCAAGAACACATTCTACCCTCCATTATCGACAGTTAAGTCATACATAAGTCTAAATTTAGTATCTGTTCTGTTCCTTTGGGGGGAGGGGAGGGGGACCAACACGATATGATTGTCGCTTCCACTTTCTATATATAATAAATTTCAATAAAAAAAATATAATGCATATTTTGCCAGCGATAATAGCCTGTTATTTCAAGAAATGTTCATTTTTCAATAGGGATAAATTTGTTTTAAATGGCACCAGAATCAAAATATGATCCAGTAATTGGACATATTTTGTTCTATTGTTTGTTCTAATGTACTTTAGAAGTAAGTGAGTGAGTGATTGTTGATTAACGGCAACTCACCAATTTTTCAGCTATATCATGGCGAGAATTAAGTTAATTTTCAATGAGATGATGATGAGGTCCGCTTTTTCGTAGACCAACACGCTTAGTTGAATTTTTATACTGCTAGTTCACTGAAACAACATGTCGCCCCACTCGGACACATTATCCTGATTCCGAGCCAACCAGTCTTTGCTCTATTTCCTTAACGCTGCGTGCTTAGCGGATAATCAACAAATACCAATTTTATAGATTTTAATTTAACCCGACCGGGGCTCGAATACACGATCTACCACACTCGAGGCGAACACGCTAACAATTACACAATCGATGCGGTTAGTTGAGAAGAATGTTCTTATGAAAACTTCAAATCTTTTAAAAGTAAGAACCGATACATTGTATTTCATAGTATACATGTATTTGTAATTTAGTTGAGTGATACTAGGAATTACAGAAAACATCAAAACGGTTTACTAGTAATTCACAGAAATTCATTGGTCAAGATAAAGTTACAAGCCCAATTTATAAACAGGATTATTAAGACCGAAACATATATAGTGGTATTTAGACATTCAAATGGCTAATATTTATTGTATATGTTTCTAACAATACAAATAGCCACAATTCTGTTTATTTCAAAATAACCAACTTTTTATGAAACTAAATAAAGAAACGTATTGAGTATCTATGAACTGAAATTTAAACCTGCTGAATACACCTATGAAAGTTCCCCATTCGTGTATAATCTGATAGGCGTCGTTAGAACTAGTCAACAACACTTCGAATTCTCCACGAGATATGCCAAACAAAGGTTCATAATATCGTTAGCCTATATCCTTACACTGGAAAAACAAATTAGAAATTATTATAGATTCCACCGAACATTATGCCTTGGTACAGACAGCTATAAATAGTGGCGTGGTTAAACTAGTTTTATTGGACTTAGCACAATTTTATGTACGTGTTCTAAAATTTCTCGTCTAATGCTTGGCACATGAACGTCAATATATTCCATGACATAAAAACAACGGATAAATTTTAACCTTTAAATACATTATGTTTATGTAAATTCCTAAAACTTTTAGAAATGTACAACCTTGAAATTAAAATGAAATGGAATAAAAAAATATCAGAATAAAAGCACGACTTTATTTTGAATATTTCTAATTTTTATAACAGCAAAATATACTATAGCAAATCTGTTTTTTCCGGAACTTACGGTTAAGTAATGCAACTACAAATAAAAACTTTAAAAGCTGAAAATCCATAGAAAATTATTTTGAATAATTGTAAAACACGTCTTTAATCATTGAGGTTAAAATTCACAGATCACAAGATCCTACAATTTAAAAAAAAAAAATTTATCTAGTTTGTTTTCTCTCTAGCTTATTATTGTAGCTAAACATGGTGAAATGTTTATACGTTTTTCAATGATTAATTGACCACTGACAACGTTGTTTATTCCACTGTACAAATACTACCCGCTTCAATGTGTCGGCGGTAATACTTTAAAAGATAGTACGCTATCAATTTGTTCGATTTAAATTGTAGTTTGGCATAATTGTTTTGACTGTTTATTGGATTGCTATTTGGTGTTGACCACACTTTTGTATGCTGTGGTATTAAATAGAAGACCAACGGTGTCTTAAGTAGACTTATTTTGTTTGTATAGCGAGTCTGACTGATAAGTAATAGTGTGAAATTTAACTAAGATAAAAATCGAAATTTTTGGTTAAAACACGAAATTGAATATCCTTATATCGATATACATGATATAGATTAGAGAAAAAAAAAGTAAAAATATAATTATAGGGTAACAATACACGGGTATTAATAAAAGATTTTTAAAATACCATTAATAAGTATGAGTTAACTTGTTTGAGTGAGCACGCCTTCTTGATTTATTATTGAAACATGAATGGGATGTATTTATAGAGGACTACTTTGTGTGTCTAGCTACTATTTATTTTTTGTCACTATTATGTAGGAAAATACAAGGTCTTAGTATTGGATTGATGTTAATATAGATAATTCGTTTGATACAAATACACCTCTTATTACTCTCACTTTTATTTCGAAATAAATTGATGCAATATTTATACCTTAATAAACCAAGATAGTTTTCATTTTTTTTGTGTCTATCTTTTTTCTGTAACAGAATAGTTCAATTGCACGAAATGTCACATGCTTGCATACCAGCAAGGACCGAATATCTAATTTACATAGTGGCTATGTGTGAGTTCGAATCCCGCTAATGGCGAGGTGTACTCGATGCAACATTATGTTATAAAAGTTGATTGTAACTAGCAGGAATCATTATCCTATAAATACTGTCATTCAGTGGCAACTGCTCAACCTCCTTTTACTTCTGCATTAAATAGAGCTTTTAAAATTCAAATTTGCCAAAAAAAACTGTCAAATGGGCAAATAGTATAGTGAGTTTGTATTTAAATTTAGTTTATTTAGTTATTTTTATAAAAAGGGTCAAAAAGAATATTCCGATACAAAAATATGAGTCGAATAAGGAAAAAGCTGGTTATATATAGTTGTATACAGACAAAGGTTTAGACAGCGTTTTGTTAACAAAGCAGAAAAAAACCTATTTTTTGTTAACATACCTATGCAATTAGTGCCTATCACCATTAACGTTGCGCGTTCGAATCCCGTTCAGACGAGGTGTACTCGATTCAACATTATGTGATAAAGTTTGTCAGTGACTTGCGACAGGTCGGTGGTTTTCTCATGATACTCCAGTTTCCTCCACCAATAAAACTGAACGTCACGATATAACTGAAATATTGTTGAAAGTGGCGTTAAACACCATAACACCCTCTTTTGCTAACAAAATAGTGAAACTAATCACTGATGGCAGTGGTGGCATTATATTCCTTAGTGGATCACATTCATGAATTCAATCCACTTAAACTAGAGCGACACAATTTTAGCACGTAAGAGAAATGCTACCTGAGAACAATATTTCTGAAATACCATCGAAATCATTTGAGAATGGATGTTTTGTTTTTACTAGATTGAAGCATATGTGTATGGAACTATTATAACGCCATTACATTGATGAGGGGTCTTATTACAGTAGGGGTTGTAACACTGCATTGTTGCACACAAGACATGGATCATTATAATATTAAACATTATATTAAAAAAAATCATTTAAGGTAAATTTGCGCTATAATGTTACCTGTCTAGATGTACATTAAATGCCACATTTTAACAATTAACTTTCACACATTATTACAATACATAAAACACAAGATATAGGATCCTCTTGCATGATTTTAGCCCAAACCTCTCTATTGGGATAAATTCGTCTAGATACGAAAATGATCTGTGATATATTATATGCTTAATGCATGCCATTCGTAAATCGAGGTTTCTTTCTATATTTTACATTTTATGGGTGGATTTGCAGATGCTTCGATAAAAACCTACTATTATTATCAAGGGGGTTTGACAACAATACACGCTCAGGGTATGTAGAGGCAAAGATGCAGCGATATCTCTCTTTAATGAAAGGTTTGATTTGATTTTTGGTGCTTAACGTCACTTTCAGCAATATTTCAGCTATATCATGGCGACCAGTTTTAGAGGTGGAAAAAGCTGGAGTACCCGGAGAGAACCACCAACCATGGGCAAGCAACTAGTATACTTTATCACGTGCAGTTGCGAGTCGAGTGCACCCTTTTTGTAATTTACAAAGCCTGATGCGAACCCACACCGTATTGGTGATAGGCTTGTTTGAGTTGCTAGATAATCCAACTACCTAACTCATTGAGCCACTCGGGCCCTTTAATGAAAGAAAAAAATATTCAAACATCTAAAGTTTATTTCGAAAACAGGCTTCCAGTTTTGACATTAGTAACACTGTTTAAATATCACTCATCAAGATAGAAGAAGCTATACATTTAGTGAAAATAAAGGAGTGAAACATATAGATGTAGGCACGCCTTTTTGTAAAATTTAGAATAAAAATAGGATCCCTATCTTGAGTGGTAGATGCACATAATTATATATTATATCTGAAAACAAAACCGCAAAACTCTTTAAAAGTTTACATCTACCAGATTCCTCGAGCACAAATTATGAAAATGTACATTTTTGTACCAATACCCTTTAATCTACAAAATATATATCCGGTTTCCTTAAGAAAATGGACGCATGCACTAGTTTTATGAATACTTCAGTGTAAATTTCCAAAATCAGGGATCGTCGTAGTCGTGATCGTATGGTAGTTGGATTTACAACTACCTATGCAATCAGTGCCTATCACCACTAAAGTTGTGTGTTCGAATCCCGCTTATGGCGAGGTGTACTCGATACAACATTATGTGATAAAGTTTGTCAGTATACTCCGGTTTCCTCCACCAATAACACTGACTACCACGATATAACTGAAATATTGTTGAAAGTGGCGTTAAACACCATAAACCAAACCAAACCAAGTCAAAACATTGAATACTAGTATTTCATTTGTTCCCTGATTTGTACTTTTTATGATATTGTTACTGAGTAAGGCATGTCAGATTGATATTGCTTAAAGTCACCGACGGTAGATATATTAATCCATATAAAGAACTAGATCTAGGTTAAAATGTTAGATAGACGAGTGCAATCTCGATATGGGTATTTACGTGTCTTTTAACCCCGAGTTTCTTGACAGACATCTACTTGTATTTCATAATCTATAACGAAATTCACCACTTATGATTTAATATTCACATACATGTAAAATATACGATTAATTAGGACCCTTTTCTTGGTGGTCTCGGAATTCTTTGTCATAAATAATTTTATTTATATTGCATCATTATGGACGTGTAAAATTTCTCAATGTATTAAATTCTTATGTATGTTATCATAATCTTACAATGGGACATTAAACGTCTATTAAATACTAGAGAAGATGAACACGTACAATGGCGAACAACTACCGTTTCAGTCAAAAAATTAACTTGATTAAATTTGATCAAGAAGATAGGAAAATTGGGGCTTTAAATTCGGTTTCGTATGACTTTAAACTGGTCTGATTTCAGGGTCGTTTGACACTCGCCATAAACACTACCTTTCAGCTAAAATAAATTTAATAGGTTAATACCATGTTTTTATATTTTTCTTGTAAATTATTAAATCTACTCAAAGCCTTTTATTTGCTTAACCTCTGATACTCGTTTTACCGACAAGAAAACATACGCTGTTTATTCTTAAGTTATTTGATATTTTGAAAAATATATGAGGTCAGAAAAAGATCAACGTGTATTGGGAAGAAGACAATGGTAACAATGAAATAAGAACCCAAAGCTTAAGAATTAATGAAGGTTTTTCGTGTAAATTGAGGATAGTAACAGGGAACTCTAATGTACGCCCAAGACATTGATGGTGAAATATTTTGTTATTAATATTCAAAACATAAATAAAAAAGCATCATTTTAGTTTTACTAATGTATTAAATTATCTTAGGTATAATTCACTTTTTGACAGGGTATAAATTTAAAATACTAGATTTATAAACTCTAAAATTTAATACATACCAATTGTTATCACTTAATTTGCATATTAATGTCGCTGTAAATAAAGAAATACAGCCCAGAGGAATGTGCGTACAGTTAATACGTCCTATACTACAAGCTAGAATGACCACTATAACATAATACGTCCTATACTACAAGCTAGAACGACCACTATAACATAATACGTCCTATACTACAAGCTTGAAAGACCACTATAACATAATACGTCCTATACTACAAGCTAGAACGACCACTATAACATAATACGTCCTATACTACAAGCTAGAACGACCACTATGACATAATACGTCTTATACTACAAGCTAGAACGACCACTATAACATAATACGTCTTATACTACAAGCTAGAACGACCACTATGACATAATACGTCCTATACTACAAGCTAGAACGACCACTATGACATAATACGTCCTATACTACAAGCTAGAATGACCACTATAACATAATACGTCCTATACTACAAGCTAGAACGACCACTATAACATAATACGTCCTATACTACAAGCTAGAACGACCACTATAACATAATACGTCCTATACTACAAGCTGGAACGACCACTATGACATAATACGTCCTATACTACAAGCTAGAACGACCACTATAACATAATACGTCCTATACTACAAGCTAGAACGACCACTATAACATAATACGTCCTATACTACAAGCTAGAACGACCACTATAACATAATACGTCCTATACTACAAGCTAGAATGACCACTATAACATAATACGTCCTATACTGCAAGCTAGAACGACCACTATAACATAATACGTCCTATACTACAAGCTAGAATGACCACTATAACATAATACGTCCTATACTACAAGCTAGAACGACCACTATAACATAATACGTCCTATACTACAAGCTAGAACGACCACTATAACATAATACGTCCTATACTACAAGCTAGAACGACCACTATAACATAATACGTCCTATACTACAAGCTAGAACGACCACTATAACATAATACGTCTTATACTACAAGCTAGAATGACCACTATAACATAATACGTCCTATACTACAAGCTAGAACGACCACTATAACATAATACGTCATATACTACAAGCTAGAACGACCACTATAACATAATACGTCCTATACTACAAGCTAGAATGACCACTATAACATAATACGTCCTATACTACAAGCTAGAACGACCACTATAACATAATACGTCCTATACTACAAGCTAGAATGACCACTATAACATAATACGTCCTATACTGCAAGCTAGAATGACCACTATAACATAATACGTCCTATACTACAAGCTAGAATGACCACTATAACATAATACGTCCTATACTACAAGCTAGAATGACCACTATAACATAATACGTCCTATACTACAAGCTAGAATAACCACTATGACATAATACGTCCTATACTACAAGCTAGAACGACCACTATAACATAATACGTCCTATACTACAAGCTAGAATGACCACTATAACATAATACGTCCTATACTACAAGCTAGAATGACCACTATAACATAATACGTCATATACTACAAGCTAGAATGACCACTATAACATAATACGTCCTATACTACAAGCTAGAACGACCACTATAACATAATACGTCCTATACTACAAGCTAGAACGACCACTATAACATAATACGTCCTATGCTACAAGCTAGAATGACCACTATAACATAATACGTCCTATACTACAAGCTAGAACGACCACTATAACATAATACGTCCTATACTACAAGCTAGAACGACCACTATAACATAATACGTCCTATACTACAAGCTAGAACGACCACTATAACATAATACGTCCTATACTACAAGCTAGAACGACCACTATAACATAATACGTCCTATACTACAAGCTAGAATGACCACTATAACATAATACGTCCTATACTACAAGCTAGAATGACCACTATAAAATAATACGTCCTATGCTACAAGCTAGAACGACCACTATAACATAATACGTCCTATGCTACAAGCTAGAATGACCACTATAACATAATACGTCCTATACTACAAGCTAGAACGACCACTATAACATAATACGTCCTATACTACAAGCTAGAATGACCACTATAACATAATACGTCCTATACTACAAGCTAGAACGACCACTATGACATAATACGTCCTATACTACAAGCTAGAACGACCACTATAACATAATACGTCCTATACTACAAGCTAGAACGACCACTATAACATAATACGTCCTATACTACAAGCTAGAACGACCACTATAACATAATACGTCCTATACTACAAGCTAGAACGACCACTATGACATAATACGTCCTATACTACAAGCTAGAATGACCACTATAACATAATACGTCCTATACTACAAGCTAGAATGACCACTATAACATAATACGTCCTATACTACAAGCTAGAACGACCACTATGACATAATACGTCCTATACTACAAGCTAGAACGACCACTATGACATAATATGTCCTATACTACAAGCTAGAACGACCACTATAACATAATACGTCCTATACTACAAGCTAGAATGACCACTATGACATAATACGTCCTATACTACAAGCTAGAACGACCACTATAACATAATACGTCCTATACTACAAGCTAGAATGACCACTATAACATAATACGTCCTATACTACAAGCTAGAACGACCACTATAACATAATACGTCCTATACTACAAGCTAGAACGACCACTATAACATAATACGTCCTATACTACAAGCTAGAACGACCACTATAACATAATACGTCCTATACTACAAGCTAGAACGACCACTATAACATAATACGTCCTATACTACAAGCTAGAATGACCACTATAGCATACTACGTCCTATACTACAAGCTAGAACGACCACTATAACATAATACGTCCTATGCTACAAGCTGGAACGACCACTATAACATAATACGTCCTATACTACAAGCTAGAACGACCACTATAACATAATACATCCTATACTACAAGCTAGAATGACCACTATAACATAATACGTCCTATACTACAAGCTAGAACGACCACTATAACATAATACGTCCTATACTACAAGCTAGAACGACCACTATAACATAATACGTCCTATACTACAAGCTTGAAAGACCACTATAACATAATACGTCCTATACTACAAGCTAGAACGACCACTATAACATAATACGTCCTATACTACAAGCTAGAATAACCACTATAACATAATACGTCCTATACTACAAGCTAGAATGACCACTATAACATAATACGTCCTATACTACAAGCTAGAATGACCACTATAACATAATACGTCCTATACTACAAGCTAGAATGACCACTATAACATAATACGTCATATACTACAAGCTAGAATGACCACTATAACATAATACGTCCTATACTACAAGCTAGAACGACCACTATAACATAATACGTCCTATACTACAAGCTAGAACGACCACTATAACATAATACGTCCTATGCTACAAGCTAGAATGACCACTATAACATAATACGTCCTATACTACAAGCTAGAACGACCACTATAACATAATACGTCCTATACTACAAGCTAGAACGACCACTATAACATAATACGTCCTATACTACAAGCTAGAACGACCACTATAACATAATACGTCCTATACTACAAGCTAGAACGACCACTATAACATAATACGTCCTATACTACAAGCTAGAATGACCACTATAACATAATACGTCCTATACTACAAGCTAGAATGACCACTATAAAATAATACGTCCTATGCTACAAGCTAGAACGACCACTATAACATAATACGTCCTATGCTACAAGCTAGAATGACCACTATAACATAATACGTCCTATACTACAAGCTAGAACGACCACTATAACATAATACGTCCTATACTACAAGCTAGAATGACCACTATAACATAATACGTCCTATACTACAAGCTAGAACGACCACTATGACATAATACGTCCTATACTACAAGCTAGAACGACCACTATAGCATAATACGTCCTATACTACAAGCTAGAACGACCACTATAACATAATACGTCCTATACTACAAGCTAGAACGACCACTATAACATAATACGTCCTATACTACAAGCTAGAACGACCACTATGACATAATACGTCCTATACTACAAGCTAGAATGACCACTATAACATAATACGTCCTATACTACAAGCTAGAACGACCACTATAACATAATACGTCCTATACTACAAGCTAGAACGACCACTATAACATAATACGTCCTATACTACAAGTTAGAACGACCACTATAACATAATACGTCCTATACTACAAGCTAGAACGACCACTATAACATAATACGTCCTATACTACAAGCTAGAACGACCACTATGACATAATACGTCCTATACTACAAGCTAGAACGACCACTATGACATAATACGTCATATACTACAAGCTAGAATGACCACTATAACATAATACGTCCTATACTACAAGCTAGAATGACCACTATAACATAATACGTCCTATACTACAAGCTAGAACGACCACTATGACATAATACGTCCTATACTACAAGCTAGAACGACCACTATGACATAATACGTCCTATACTACAAGCTAGAACGACCACTATAACATAATACGTCCTATACTACAAGCTAGAATGACCACTATGACATAATACGTCCTATACTACAAGCTAGAACGACCACTATAACATAATACGTCCTATACTACAAGCTAGAATGACCACTATAACATAATACGTCCTATACTACAAGCTAGAACGACCACTATAACATAATACGTCCTATACTACAAGCTAGAATGACCACTATAACATAATACGTCCTATACTACAAGCTAGAACGACCACTATAACATAATACGTCCTATACTACAAGCTAGAACGACCACTATAACATAATACGTCCTATACTACAAGCTAGAACGACCACTATAACATAATACGTCTTATACTACAAGCTAGAACGACCACTATAACATAATACGTCCTATACTACAAGCTAGAATGACCACTATAACATAATACGTCCTATACTACAAGCTAGAACGACCACTATAACATAATACGGCCTATGCTACAAGCTAGAACGACCACTATAACATAATACGTCCTATACTACAAGCTAGAACGACCACTATAACATAATACGTCCTATACTACAAGCTAGAATGACCACTATAACATAATACGTCCTATACTACAAGCTAGAACGACCACTATAACATAATACGTCCTATACTACAAGCTAGAACGACCACTATAACATAATACGTCCTATACTACAAGCTTGAAAGACCACTATAACATAATACGTCCTATACTACAAGCTAGAACGACCACTATAACATAATACGTCCTATACTACAAGCTAGAATGACCACTATAACATAATACGTCCTATACTACAAGCTAGAATGACCACTATAACATAATACGTCCTATACTACAAGCTAGAACGACCACTATAACATAATACGTCCTATACTACAAGCTAGAATGACCACTATAACATAATACGTCCTATACTACAAGCTAGAATGACCACTATAACATAATACGTCCTATACTACAAGCTAGATCGACCACTATAACATAATACGTCCTATACTACAAGCTAGAACGATCACTATAACATAATACGTCCTATACTACAAGCTAGAACGACCACTATAACATAATACGTCCTATACTACAAGCTAGATCGACCACTATAACATAATACGTCCTATACTACAAGCTAGAACGATCACTATAACATAATACGTCCTATACTACAAGCTAGAACGACCACTATAACATAATACGTCATATACTACAAGCTAGAACGACCACTATAACATAATACGTCCTATACTACAAGCTAGAATGACCACTATAACATAATACGTCCTATACTACAAGCTAGAATGACCACTATAACATAATACGTCCTATACTACAAGCTAGAACGACCACTATAACATAATACGTCCTATACTACAAGCTAGAACGACCACTATAACATAATACGTCCTATACTACAAGTTAGAACGACCACTATAACATAATACGTCCTATACTACAAGCTAGAACGACCACTATAACATAATACGTCCTATACTACAAGCTAGAACGACCACTATAACATAATACGTCCTATACTACAAGCTAGAATGACCACTATAACATAATACGTCATATACTACAAGCTAGAACGACCACTATAACATAATACGTCCTATACTACAAGCTAGAACGACCACTATAACATAATACGTCCTATACTACAAGCTAGAACGATCACTATAACAAGTATGTTAGGTGTTAGAGTTATGGTGTTTAACGCCTTTTTCAACAATATTTCAGCTATATAGTGGCGTCAGTTTTATTGGTGGAGGAAACCGGAGTACCAGGAGGAAAACACCTGTGGCAAGTTACTGACAAGTATGTCGTGAAGAACAGGCCTAGTGATGACTGACAACATATGTCCTACATTTCTTTCATTTTTGTAACGATATTCGTATTATATCTCGCTTTGATATAGCTGAAAAATTGCTGAGTTGGCGTTAAGCAACAATCGCTCACTCACTCACTCACTCACTCGAATTATACACAGGACGAATATGCATGGTTTATTAGATATATTTATTATTGAAATTTACAGTTTCTAGATAATGTATTTTCTTTTTATCAAAACTAAGGTAAATGGTATTTTTTCTTGTTTTCCACAAACAACATAAATGATCTAAAACTTAACATACAAACATGTATGTCTCTTTAGATTTTTAAGCTAACAAAATTTAGTCAGTCCGGGGTATTGTGGTCATTTGTGTAAACGTGAGTTGTATACAACTGTTCAAAAATTATTTAAGACATGTAAAAGTTCCACACAAAATCATCATCTTGAGTGCAATATAACACGCCGATGTGATGCGTTAGAAAATGTAATTACTTTTACTTCAGTGTCATTAGTCAAGCAAATGTTCTCTGACTTGGATATCTATTGTAGTGCTTCGTTAACGTCGTCCTTGCACTTTCGAAGTGATTGGTGTCGCTTTCCCTTTTCTTTATACTTTATATTTTACAAGCTATTTATGTCACCTATAGGTAACGTTTTCCACATTTCTTTGTTTGTTAATTTGATCTTATTTTATACGAACAAGCAAAACCCGATGTTAATTAATAAATATAAAATTTATTAAATAGATTAAATTTACATGTAAAATTGCAGGTAAAAATGTCGTGCAAATCATGCAGGGGCGGATCCAGGATTTCAAGTTAGGGGGGGCGCACTTAAAAAAATTGCGCCGAGCGAAGGGAGGCGCGAAATTTTTTTGGGTATTTCGTGTGAAAAATCACGATTTTACGCAAAAAAATCATATTTTTTCCAATTTTAGGGATCCGTCCCTGTCATGTACATGTATATAAAGGCCACTCAAGGGAACCTGAAAATGTGATCTTTATGAGCAGTTGCCCTTTATATATATATACATATAATATATAATTGTTTGTTTGTTTGTTTATATAACCGTTAATTTTTTTTTATCTCCCTTGGTCGCCTGCTTCCCTCCTGGTAAATCACTATTATAATTCATCAATTTAATTTGTGTTATGTATTCTAATCATTGTAATCACTGTATGAAATTATAAACCCGCAAGGGTCCTTAGTTGGTTTAATAAAGTATTTCTATTTCTATTTCTATACAGGTTAAAATTATACAAAATATTATGTACTATTCATTAATGGGAAAACGAGACTGCCCTTTATAGACAGTGATTTGTTGTATAGAGGTGACGAGACTGTCCTTTATAGACAGTGATTTGTTGTATAGAGGTGACGAGACTGCCCTTTATAGACAGTGATTTGTTGTATAGAGGTGACGAGACTGTCCCTTATAGACAGTGATTTGTTGTATATAGGTGACGAGACTGTCCTTTATAGACAGTGATTTGTTGTATAGAGGTGCCCTTTAAGGCAGGTTTGATTGTGCATCTATACATTTGCTCCCCAACTGTAGGGGACCGTCGTGGCCGTGATCGTATGATAGTTGGATTTACAACTACCTATGCAATCAGTGCCTATCACCATTGATGTTGTGCGTTCGAATCTCGACCAGGGCGATGTGTACAGCAATATGTGATAAAGTTTGTCAGTGACTTGCGACAGATCGGTGGTTTTCTCCGGTTTTCCCCACCAATAAAACTGACCGCCACGATATAACTGAAATATTGTTGAAAGTCGCGTTAAACACCATAAACCTATATTTCTTTAAACCATCCTTCAATTTGATGTGCTACCTTAATCTATGTTAAACAACAACAGCGTAACGTAAAACAATACTTTTCTTAACAAATGTTAGCTTGACATGACTCCACATTCATAACCCCCTTATTATAGTATCTACTGAATTAAATAAACATTAATGTAAATTGGTGTGGTTTCTTTTGAAATTGAACTATATCATAGATCACATAATTGTTTAAGATGTTACAGTATCTTGTCGCAAACGTCTTATACTAATTATAACTTTGTATTCATATCACATCCTTTATAGTCTGTATGTCGTCAAAGTAGAGCCAAAATCATAATTAACGACAAGATTTGTTTTATTTGCTGTTGTAAGATTGCAAAAGTGCAGTACAGAAGAAAGAATTGAATTTCATCTGGTTGCGGTGTTTTCACACACGTTTACCAGTGTGAACATTTTAGTTAGAGCGTGATGATTGTTGCTTAACACTAAGAGAGCCATTATTCCAGCTATGCCATGGCGAGAACAAGCTGCATATCGACCACATGATGTACTAGTCCAACACGCTTAGTTGAATTTTTATAGTGCTAGCTCAATGAAATAAATACCACTCGGGTACATTATCCTGATTCTGAGTCAACCAGTCTTTGTGCCTACTCCTTAATGTTGCATGTTTAGTTGAGAAGCAGCAAATACCAATTTTATAGTCCGTGGTTTTCTCAGACAGGGGCTCGAATACACAATATACCGCATTCTACGTTATGCGATCATGTACAATTAGAGTATATCAATTAACAGGGAATACACTGTTCAACTTCAGATAATAATAAATCGACTCTAAATTAATTGTGATACATTAAGGAGATGCGTATGTCATTCTGCTTTGTATATTGTAAAGGTCAGTATAATGTCAGTTTGAAGATTGATTGATTGATTATTGATTGCTTATATGAAATATTGATTGAAGATAATTTTTAACGCATCGTTGTGAACCGTTACGGGATATCTGTGTCATCCTTGACGTAACTGGAAACTGCAACCCTTTCGAAGCACACGAGTTCAACCCGGCTTTTAGTTTTCTGTGTAGAGTTTGTTTTCTAATATATCATTGTTTGTCCTTGTTCCTTTGGCCATTGTATTGTCTGTCCTTAGATTTACGACTTTTGATTCTTTTCTCAAATAGAAATGGTCAACAATGTCACCAATATCAACACTATAAACAACTACCTCGCACCTCAAATCATTAAGCACAACAACAACAAAACGAATTACATGTGTCGAATGTAACATTTGACCGACTTTTAATTTGGATTCAGTGTAGGTGCATTATAGCAGCTACAAAAGGCTAACATTCTCTCCCTACCCAACTATACATACCTTGCCAGTGGCAGAACAAATTCGTTGTCCCTTGTGTTCCGTTCCTCCCTATTCCTGTGTTGTACTTATATATTGTTGAACTTGTTTTCAACATAAATTTGCATGAAACAGTTTACGCTCTACGTAATCAACCCACAATCACTACACAGAGAAGGTTGGGTTTTTTTTGTTTTTTTTTAATTTTTTTTTAATATTTAAAAAAGATATAAGAATGGTTTATTCAGCAATATCGGAAAAAGACTGCACAATAACCTCCTTTAATTAATTCAATATAAAGCAATATTAAAACAAATGTGGTCCTTTCATTTCACACCTTGAGGACTAGAGGCAAGTAGGAGAAATATAATCTACTATATGTTATAAGCATTGTCATCGACTTTGTCTTCACCATACGTTTAGGGCAGACACGAACACTGTAATTTTGTTTTTTCTACTTTAAGTACCAAGGCAGAATAATATTAGTGTTTAGTTACGATTTTAAGCAATGTATCATTTACACCATAATTATAATACAAATCCGCATGACGTTCTTATTTCTTATTGAAACACCTTCTACAACTTACATATAGTGTTCAAGTGGTGTTACGTTCTGACTGATGATATGTTTATGAAGAGTACTATCAAATGCCTTTGTTTGTCTATTGTCAAAGCCACCAGTCACCTGATGAATTCAACACCTATTCATCAACGAAAAAAGCGTCCAAATTGAGCAGGGCAATTTGAAACCTGTAATTAGGGAGTCGCCAATTGGAAAGGTATAAAAGAAGTACATCTACCAGGAGCTGTGAAGATATGGTACAAGAGGATATCCTCAATGATGGTTTGACCTTTAACCCTGTTAATAGGAACATAATGCGAAAACAGATACACGTTACATACATAAATAGTTCAGAATGATTTACATATGTTCGTTATGTTTATTGCTTTTAGTGTCTTCTGTTTTACATTCGTATTCATACGCAGGTAGTGATTTGCATATCAAATAGACGTCAAATTAACCCATTTTTCTATGGAAAATGATGTGAATTCTCACCCAGGCTGTGATTTGATTTAAATTTGTATTTTAATTTTCGTAACATGTAGATTTTTGGTCGTTAATGGTTTTAAGATGTTATCAAACAATGACAAGAGCTGGTATAGTGTTTTATTAAACGGAGGGGTAAAAGATTGACACTTATAAGGCGAAATTAGGTTCAAGCTTGGACGAAACGCTATGCAATAAAATATTGTTCGACATCTAGGGACATTTAACTATTATTATAACACACAATTTGTATGCGGAATTAAGATTGAAAATTTACCCCTGTAGAGGATAATTGTCATACGTGGTTAATTTGTATAAATTGAAAGACTTGAATATAGCTTGAAAAGAACAACATATCAGAATTTACAAACTTGGCATTTGATCATTTGAATCGGTTATGTAAAATTTAATATGTTGCTTGATTTCAAACGTCATCCGTTGGATTGGATTTGTATCTCCAATAATTTGTTGGTTCTGTCGCTCTACATGAATCAGATTCCAGAAATGCTTTATTAGGTCAATGACTAAATAACACTGAAGTTTATTTGACCCCCTTTATTAGTACTCAAAATCACGCAATTGCAGGATAAATATATATAACCTTCTGAGCTTGTTATTCATTCATACATATTTCATACACTGTAGATGTCATTTTGTTTGGAATTTCATCTTGGTGTTTGACATGTCTATGCTTACTTAAGATTTAACATATTGATGACTGGTATCTGTTGGACAATAACAGTGGTAATCAGAAAACAAGAGGATTACATACTGTAGACATTGTAAGCAACAACTGGATAAATACACTTCTCTCAAGCAGGAAGGTTTGTCTCTATTTAATCTAGGGGTATAAAACAAACGATTTAAGGGTAAATATTAGTCATTTAACACTGTAATAACCTTCCGGTCCATGATAATTTAAAACAATACCTAACATATTGCTACGTTAGTATGATTTTTCTTATTCCTATGTTGAAGTGTATTCATGCAACAAATTTGATTTTTTTCTCATATTTATTAGCTTTTCAATAAAGAAAAATACCGATTTAAAGGAAAATCGTAGCGCCACCTGTCAAATTTGTTACCTCCCTTTATTATTCTACTGTTTCCGGAGAAAACATAGGTACCAGTCGAGAAGTCATTACAGAGTTATCGAACCTAATGATGACCATAATAGTTCCATATGGGGGTCGTCGTGATCGTGATCGTGTGATAGTTGGATTTACAACTGCATATGCAATCAGTGCCTATCACCACTAAAGTTGTGAATTCGAACCCCGTTTATGGCGAGGTGTACTCGATACAACATTATGTGATAAAGTTTGTCAGTGACTTGCCTCAGGCGGTGGTTTTCCCCGGGCACTACGATTTCCTCCACCAATAAAACTGACCGCCACCATATAACTGACATATTGTTGAAAGTGGCGTTAAACACCATAACCCAACCATTGCTACGTTAGTAATCTTTTCAATTATAATTACATTTACAAAAATGTAATATATCAGTTTCCCGATATTTTATTTTGTTTTAAATTGTTAATGTATTCATTTAGCCTCGTTGATAACAAAATCCGTTTTTAATTGACATCCAACAATTGCTATTTTTTTCCAAGCTTGATTAATTCCTCTTTAAGACCAAGTCAGCAGTATTCCAGCTATAATACCACGAATAGGACGAAATCACCATCAACAAATCATGTTCTACGGGAAAGTTGCGTCTAGAAATACGGTTCATTTTCTTAACCGCGGGATACAACGTCTCCGAATGGAGCGTCAGCTCATTTCCGTACAGGGTTGTACCCCACAGGGGAGAAACAAGTCCATATTTATGTATTGTATGGATTTTTCCGGATTACTTTTTCAATGGGAGGACAATTACCTGAAAAATATCTAATTTAATTATCTACAGCGTTGTAATATCTCTTATTCCGTTCGAAAATACATTTGCATTTAGCTGGCCACAATACACATAAAATTAAAGCAAATTATTTACACATAAAGCCAGTTGTACTGTACGAAAATTGTGGTCAAAGCGAACGAATTTACAATTGAAATTTGGAGTTAAGTTATCTAAAGGTTTAAATACTAAAATGAAATAAAGCATTTATGTGGTGTCTGTCATTTAAATGCATAGTTTATGTAAATTTGAATTATTAGTAAGAAATAACATGGATGTCAATGAACATGAGATACTATTCAATTTAATCTCAGACTAGACAGAAATTGAAGAAATGGGACAGCGCTTTTATTGCTGTTCTACATTTCACAGTGATAGTAGTGTCTTCAACAATGAGCATAACTCATACACTAAAGTGAGTGTATAATGGTATATGCTTGTTTTATCCTAGATTCAAATACATTTTTTTATCGATATCTATCATTTTTATTCGTGGTATACCAATTTTCGTGGTTTTCGTGGGTACCAGCAAACCACGAATTTAAAAGTTCGACTAAAAATCACAATTTGATTTCCGTTTGGCGGTAAGCAAGGTTTTGACAACACAAACGTTTGTAGCCATGTAATTGTAATGCATGTCTTGTGAATCTAAAATAAATGTACCTGTGTGTCATTTTGTGATTGATAAACATGTAAACTCTTGGAATAAATGTTTATTGTTGTGATATTTCTGAAAACATTTTGCGGTAATAACTTCCGATATTTGTGTATTGTTTAATGAAGTATTGATTCAATGCATCAAAGCCAACCTGATACGAGGTATATAAGTTGTTGTGTTTTAGTTTTGTTTGTCTTCGTCTTCTGTACCCTATATTATCATTGTCACTGAATTGTCTATTTATGATTGCCCCGGCCTTCGGTATTCTCTAGCGTTTATTTGCGTTTTCGTGTTATATTATAAGACTATTTGTAAGTTGTATGCGTTCAAAATTCTAATATATTTTATTAATTGGTTTCATTTAAAATGTTTTAAAAAATGACTATACATGTACCATACAATGTGCAGTTCTTTTGTCATATAATATGTATGTTGCAAAAACGCACTAACTCTATGCTAACGAGGGTAAACCCGGTGAGAAGTAATTGATGACTTATCACCAGGTTTGTCACATGAGTAACACGACGGGTGCCACTAGTGGAACAAGAGCTGTTTACCATTCCTTAGCATCTGAGTTCACCCCCGATTGGTAGTTGGGTTCCTGTTGCTCAATCTTTAGTTTTCCTTGTTATGTTTCGTAGATCTATTTCGCCATTGCATTTTCTGTCCTTCTACAATTTACGACTTCTGATTACCTCTTTGGTATCTTCAAACGTTTTTTCTTTGTATAATTAATACACAATTTGCAGGGGTTATTTCATTTTAAAGAGGGAAAAATGATCCTCTTTCAAGAAAATAACACATACTTTTTTTCTCCATATTCTTTTCAAAATTTGAATGTCGTAACAACGTGTGGATTTTCTATTTGCTATGAAATTATCCTCTGATTGTTACAAGTTTTTGATATCTATAGATTATGGAAAAATTACACTCAATGTCGTTTTTCTATCCATTGCTCTTGCTAGACTGGATGCCATTTTTGCCTGTCGTAAAGGAAATAACTCGTATTAACAAGGTATAAACACGTATAATTGTAGAATCAAATCGGGAATTCGGAAAAGGGTGTATCCGTGTAAACAATAATCATGATGGTCAGTTAAACAACCATTTATTTTTGTTCGAGAGATAAACAGTACTTCTAAATTGTGGTTTACATAAGACCAAGAATGGTCGTTTTAGATCTGCCAGCGGATAATGGTACTTGTATAGAGTGGTCATCTATTTGTTTAGACTAGTGTCCGACATCAAATAATCTGTAAGTTGTGATAGTTTTGTAATATGACAAGATCTGTCTCCCAAACAGCTGGATACTGGCACTACTCTGTTTATTCTTGTCATTTTAAGGATTACAGATAACCCAGGAACAGTGATTGTAACATGATTGTACTTTACTTTAGGTTAATTTGGGAAAGGGGTAACATTAATTTAATTTTTCTACATGTACTCTTAAATGCGATATTCATTTACATCTATACGTCCGTTAATTAATTAGAGGATATTGATCAAGTTTGTCAGTGACTTATGACAGGTCAGTGGTTTTCACCGGGTACTCCTGTTTCCTACACCATATAACTAAAATATTGTTGAAAGTGGCATTAAACATCATAAAACAACAAAGCCACAACTTTGTTCATTTTAGTTAAATTTATAAAGAGAACAATAGATGTATGGCTCAATGGGCTGAAGCTTAGATTGCCAGAGAAAAGAGTAGAGGCAATGAATATTTGCCTTGCAACGTGCCATCAGCGACAAACGATAACAAACCAATGTACATCAAGATAAATTGTCTTTCACGTGCAAGTCACGTGACATTCTCCAAATACTTAAGCATTCATTTACGTCCCACCCTAAAGGAGAGTTGTGTATTTGTTTCGTGTCACACATCTAGCAGCCTTCACTTTTGGCGGGATTGTGTACCCTCAGCGCAGAAATTATACCTTTCCATTTCTATATCCCGGGATTCTCTCGGGAATTAAATACAATAAATTAAACAAGATAGTCTAGTGATATATACATAATGTAAAAGAAAAAAAATGGTTTTGTTCCATGTTTACGGCAGGTCGGTGGTTTTCTCCGTGTACTGCGGTTTCCTCCACCAATAAAACTGACCGTCACGATATAACTGAAAAATAGTTGAAAGTGGCGTTAAATACCATAACCCTAACCATAATCACAACCCTTCTTTCATGTTTAAATTATCATTAATCGGCCAAATAGTTTTGGGACAAATTCCGTTATCGAATTATAACTGCGTTATCGAATTATTTGACAAGATTAACTGTGGATTACCGTAGTCTACCATATTGAGTGATAAAGTTAAGATATAATTTACACATGAATTATAATTTACACCTTTGTATTCAAAAGAAAACGATTATCACTGATTGTCTAGTGTATAATGTAGACGCTACATAGTCCTAGCAGATAGTATTTAATAAACACTATCATTAACTATTGATAGAAAAGATAACAATATGGACACATTAAAGCCCCTTTTAAGACGCTACGTTTTGTTTTTTTTCAAAAACAGCAATCTTTACAACCAAATAATGCTAATATTGTTTTGCCATGAGCGAAGGCAATGCACATTTCATAACAGTATTTGGCTTTTCGTACAATAAAATGAATATTTTTTTTTTTCTTTTAATAAAATCTCGTAAATATATTTACTACCTGTTTCCTGTGTAGTTAATCCTTACAGCACCGTTGCCGTACATTCCCACGACACCCCTGACTTTAAACGGAGCACAAGCGTATCTGTAATAGTTGTATATTGAGATAAAGGGATGTCTATAATAAAAACCCAAATTACCGAAAGATTGATGGGTTTCTATCTCAGACATCCTGAATTTCCGACATTGTACAACTATATTTTTTTAACAACAATATTATTTGATTCAAATGCTTGTTACAACCAGCTCCATAAGCCCAAGCTTCTTATGAAGCAATATATATATATACAATATAAATATAGAGACATTTGTTACACAATTATAGAAAAATAATTCATATTCAAATATTTTACAAATAATTCTTTAATCTTTTTAGAAATGAACTTTTCTGAATTGTTTCATTTCCACCATATATTTGTAATTCTAACACAACCTCCTTCTTTCGCTTTGTTAACAAACGAGCGAGTTATCCATTCGGTATAATCTCATTAGCACATGCGGCGGTGAATGTGACTGACTTTTCCATTGGCAGCATAAATTGTAACCCGAATAATGCCGATAGAGGGCGCATTATTATTCGAGCTACATAAATTATGTGCGACATTTTCCGCAAGCGAAAATATAAATTACCGTCTTCCAATCAAAGTATACTACCGTATTTGTACTCTTAGACATATCAGAATCGAAATATATTATGGAAGCCAGAATGTGTTTTGAGTTTTAACATGGATTGGCGGATATTAGTAAATTTTATCCCTCGCTTCTGGTTCGGGATAAAATACTAATATCCACCAATCCATGTTAAAACTCCCAACATATTCTGGCTTCCATGATTTATTTCTTAATTCTAACATAACCTCCTTCTTTCGCTTTGCTAACAAACGAGCGAGTTATCCATTCGGTATAATCTCATTAGCACATGCGCCGGTGAATGTGACTGATTTTTCCAATGGCAGCATAAATTGTGTGCGACATATTCCGCAAACGTAAATATAAATTACCATCTTCCAATCAAAGTATACTACCGTATTTGTACTCTTAGACATACAAGAATCGAAATAAATCATGGAAGTAAATTTTATCCTTCGCTTCTGGCTCGGGATAAAATACTAATATCCGCCAATCCATGTTAAAACTCCCAACACATTCTGGCTTCCATGATTTATTTCTTAAAGGGAAACTTCGCGATTTTTTACATGTTAGCTAAATATGTTCCTGGTGATATAAAATACATATTCACAAAGTTTTATCGACATATTTCCACAAATAACGAAGCAAATCGCAAATTTGTAATTTTAATTTCTAACTTTTTCATGGGTTGTGACGTTTTAGCCCGATAATTGCATTGTGGGATTGAAATTTAAAGTCTGGGTCGCTGATGTTAAATTCGCTTCATTTAAAGCGCTCAAAGGACTGTAATTTAAATCTAATAACCGTTGGAAAATCAAATACCGAAGTGAACAGCTACGTACCTTTTTGACAAACAACTATTTTAAATGAACAAAATGTTTCATTTCCTTTATATTTACAACGGAAAGAGTGTTTTACAACAGTCACCTATATTCACTATATGTAGGATCCCTTTTACAATTATGTTCATTTTGTTTTACTGCTAATGTGCTGAAAAATATAATGGATAATTTTGACAACGCGTAACTTGTGTATTGATCGGATTAATATAATGGGAATTTGAATACACACTATTTGCTTTCCAAGACGAGTTGGTAGATCGTTTATTATTTATTAAAGATAAAATATTTTTAAAACATTAGAATAAATATAATGTTGAAATAACAGGAACAATTATAATTGTAATTATGTTTTAGATGATAAAAAAGTATACACCATCATTGAAATTATAATTTTTCATTATTAGAGGCGCCAAATTGGCCTAACTATATATAGCTGTCTCATCAAAATTAATATGTATTCACAATGTTAACGATCGATGTTCATAAAAGATGTTTTGATTTTAATTAAAGAACTAAAAATTAAAGGTTAGGAGATCGGGTGGCAACTGAGTTTACAAAGTTAGTGTTTAAAGAAAAAAAACCCTCTTTGCTCAGTGACCCCCAGAAGGCACAAAACCTAAATATATGATTTTGTTTCAGCTCGGAACCCCGTAAGCAAACTTTTGATATCCACTGATATTCATTCAGACAAAGTTCGGAAGAGATCATGATCATGAGCGGTATAAACAGATGAAGAGCAATCAAAATATACAGAGATTAGGCCACACCAAATTTACTTCTTGTTCTTCGGATTTTGTGCTAAAAACGTCGGAGCGAGCAAGTGATTTAAAAATGTTAATTTCTTTTCCTTTTTTTTTGTTTGTTTGTCATTTTTGATGAGCAAAACGTAAAATATTATGCGGAAAATATATTTCTTATATTTTTCATGTATTTTCAGAAGCGAAAGACCATATTTTAATTTTAAATATTTTATTCTTCAATAAATTAAGGCAAATAATTCCTGAAATAAGAAGTGAAAGGCGGGATTTACTTTTTTTTATTTTCATTCTGAAAACGACAGGTACATTCACACCGGTTCACTCAGCAGGGTACCTAATATTGCGTAATGAGTTTAGATCCACACAGGAATTCGCCAGGCAGAATATACAAGTGTCATTTTACATCCGGTCGACGGGACTCTGACCGAATACTTGAATACATTTGTCACAATCTTTGGCAATAATCAGAAACGCAATACACATTGTGTGACCCGTTAGCGCTACCCGTGACTAGAATATGAGATGCAATACACATTTTAAAGGTTCTAATAGGTGATCAAAATACACGACCCTGATCAAATATACACTAGGAATGGGTGCATATTAATGCACACTGGCGGACCAATTTAGTAAAATTCGTGTATCCATTGGATAAAAATTGGCAAACAAGAGCCTGGGACCCCGTTTTCAAAACTGCTGGATCCGCGCCTGATGCAGCAATGATTCTTGGGCTATTTTCACAAAAAAATCTTAAGATTAACATTGATCGTAAGTTATATTGAATTGTTCATTTTTATCTTGATTTTTTTTGGTGCCTCATCAGAATGATATAGCAACAACCAAAATTATGAAGTAAAGCGGGGTGAACAGGGCAGGGTAGAAAATCCTTCTTGCTAACCCCCAAAAGTAAAATAGACAAAAAACATTCGTATGCAATTTTTCCTTATCAAAACAACAACCATATTTTTTAGGACTATTCTGAGATTAATCAGAAGGGTCCGCCAGTTCGAAAGACGTGATTAAAATAAACAAAAAAGTTATTCTTTACGCAGAGACATATTATATGTTAGGCTTTGTTCAAATCAGAAATAACCGTTATGAAAACAGATTAATCTTTTTTTACTGTTGGCGAATACGAATATTGTATTTCCATAAACAAATTATTATTTATATTACGTAAGAGATGTACCCTGAAGTTTTGTATAATAAACTTTAAAAGTATTTATAATACTCATCGTCTGTAATTGTCAAATGAAAACTATTACAAATTATATGTTTACATAATCCTCTCAATTTTATGGCTTCCTACCCTGTAACTTTGTGTTCTTTTAGCTAAGAAGCAGAGCTTATGTGTAGCTTTATTGTAGTGCATGAACGATCGATTACAAAGTGTGATCTTATAAATAATATTATTAAAACAATTTTGCCCCATAGCATAGGCCTATTTTTATTTTTTTACGAATTCATAGCATTGTTCCGATGTCCGTTCTTTTTTTTCACATAATTTCGTAGTTCTTCAATTTTAGAAAAAAATCTTTTGTAAATGTGTCTCATTAAAGACGGACCGTTTTCTCCGATTCGTTTGTTTTGCAATAAGTATATAGAAACAAAACGTAAATCTGCAAAAAGTGATTGTGTAATAAATTCATATATTTAGAATAATAAGAAAAATAAAAAGAATTACGCCTGACAAGCCATATCGACACTGAATGAGGACCCCGGTTTGTCACGCTTGTTTTGGGGCGTGGTGGTATTTAGACATCACGTGATAATTGGTATCGAGATGCTATCAAAATGGCGACATCCATCTAACGTTGACCGAATTTTAAAATCGATTTCATTCCCGTATCCAACATAATAAAACGCTAATATACATATAAACATCCATATTTATACATCAGGAAAAACATATAAATTTTTTTTGGCGAAGTTTCCCTTTAAGTATTCCCTAACAAACAATGAGTAAACATCAACCCTTTTAGTTTTTTGCTCTGATATGTAATTTGCCTTATATATCGAAAATGCAATGATTGTTAAAAAATAATTGAAGTCATAATAGTTTTTATCGAATATTTTATATCCGAATACAAGATGATATCAAGTTATATAATTTTCTATTCCACATTTTTTTAAAACTTCTTTTATTTTCCCCCAAAACTCTTTGAAAATACAAGTTATAAAGTATTGACTATAGTCTTCTTCTATATTACATAACTTGCATTAACTATTTTTCATGATTTTCGATTTTAAAAGTAATTTTTTGGTAGGAACAATGAAATGTAATAATTTCCATCTGCAAACCTTCAACTTATTTTCTTTTAAATAATTAAATATAAAATAACACTGTTTCACATTTTGATAGTTATTGATGTAAATAAGTATTCCATGTATTAAACCCAATTGGTTTTATAAATTTCTCATTGAGAAGCAATTCATAATTTTTTTCCCCTTAGGATTGAAAATTTAAAGTGTTTTCCCTTAATTAATACATAATTTCTAAAAATATTGACTACACTTTTTTTTTTTGGAATTTTCGGTTCTAATTATATCCACCCATTCTTTTGGAATTGCTTTTTTCATAATGGTGAACTCTGTGATCCAATTGGATTTATTATTCAAACGGTTTAAAATAAAATTGTGTTATATCTCTCCATTGTACAACTATTACATATACTCTTGAGTTCACCTTAGAGTTTATTGTATACTCACGAGTGTCGGAGATCACATCGAAAGTTTCACGGTCGCCATCATGACTTGGTAAACCGTTGCGAAATATCTGTCACAAATGACCATGGACATGTTCCGTTTGTCGTAATCACAATCCGGTCCTTTCCTCATTTATGACTTGTCGCCTGGTTTGTAACATGAAGGCTGTCACTAGTGGAATAAGGGTAATAACAAAATTACCGAACTCCGAACAATATTACAAAGGGAAAGTCAAAACTCATAATCATATAAACAAACAAAATCAGTCGACAACCGGAAAACTGTGAAAACCGTAATGACCCTGACTTGGTACAGGCATTTCTAAAGAAATGGTGGGTTGAATCAGATTTTAAAGCGCCAAACTTCCCGCTCTCATTACGGTTCAAAGGTTCCGGCTGTCACTATAACAGTATTTAAAAACAGGAACAAAATAGGTAAAACAGTCGTCAAAGCAGTACCATATTCAGTGAAGTAAATGTCAAAGACACTTTTACGTCACACAGGAGTTGCTTGCCCCTACGGATGCGTGTTGCTCAATCTTTAGTTTTCTGCGTAGTAGTTTGTAGGTCATCGTTCGTCCTTTTTCGCTTGACCATTGTATTGTCTGTCCTTCTTCAATTTTGGCTTCTGATTACCCGTTTGGTATCTTCAATCTATTCTTTGACACCATGACAAAATACGTTATCAGTATTTGATTTTGTTCGTACAATAATTTTTAAAAAAAAATGATAAAACACTCAAATATATTAATTAATTCTCTGACTGAAGCACAATTAACAAAATATATATAATAAACACATGCATGTCTTCAAAATGTCTCAACAAGTGTAACGGCCACGATATAACTGAAATATTGTTGAAAGTGGCGTTTAACACATAAATAAAACCTCAACAATTGTGTATAGGTTTGAACTCATTTGATGAAAACCTTAAGAGAAGTTGCTATCCGTTTTATCCGAAGCCATTTCACCATTCTATGAATTGGATTGCGTGCAACCAAGTTAAAAAGATAGCACTGGAATGGGCTATGGACGGATATTTAAATTGTAAAGAAAATGGTATTTGACTAAATTGCCTTGTAATGTGCCGCTAACGACAACTCTTGACAAATTGTTGCTTCAAGTTGTTCTTTTAGTTCAAGCAATATGGTACTGTTCATATACGGCGCGCTCACTTAAGTCTCGTTCTAGGGTAAGTTGTGGATTGGATTCGTTTCTCATAAGTAGCGGATGTCCCTTTAACAGGGGATTTAATATGTGAACCGAATATTTTAGATCAGATATCAAAATTATAAGTTTTACAACTGACAGATATCTAGAATAATAAGTTTTCTGTTGTAAATAATTTTTTAATGAATTACATGAATACTAAGAGAGAAAAAAAACCTATATATAGATAGAGAAACATGATAATGATCAAAAGATACCAAATTGTGCATCAAAGGTGTCGTATATCTTATAGCCATGTATTGTGGAATACATTACAATAATAAGAATAATTGGAGACCGCTCTATAAGCTTTCTGTATTGTCACGATGTTTTTCTTATATTATTGAACATCTATAAATACAAACAAATAGTGTCAGAACATGGTATCATTTAATTAAACCCTGAATTATCGTATTTATGTTAATATACATTTTGTATATACAAGTCTCTAAGCGTGAGGTTTAATATACATTATATATTATATGTAATTCATTACTGCAAAATTAGTTTTTAATCGAATTTGATTAATTTAAAAACATTATTTTATTGAAAATAACAAATTTTATTTGCCGATTTAAATCATCACATTGTCAAGATTTAAATTTGCAAAAGTTTAAATGTTCAAATTTGTAATTAGTATTGAAATGAATTGTTTGAACACGTGCCTTCAAGATAGACCACCTCTGTTTTTGGAAGAAAAATGGGTTTAGCATGTTTATATTTTAGCGACCCATTAATTAACACGGGTATGACAAGGGATTATACATGTCAACTAGTTGTACGGCTGGACAATCTGCTCGCGATCTGTTTGGACGTATTTGAGGAATAAACATTAGATTACAATACATTAAATAGGGTGAAAAGTTTGGAAAACATTGGTTTTAAAACGAACAACACGTGCAGATCTCTTTCTTGGGTAGGATATATGTTGTAAACACGGGTATTGTAACAAATATTTCAAGAACTAATTCACAAAACAAAATTATACAAACAACTTAAAATAAAGAACAATGTTTTATCATATGAAGCTTTTATTCTAATCGTATAATTTTGTTTGAACTTGTCGGAAATTTAATGATCTTAAATGTTTTGTTTTCTAGATATCATGTTGGAGAAATATGTCATATATTGCTCATTGTTTTGGTGTTATTTTCAACAAATAAGCAACCATTTCTCACCAAATATATTAACACGTTACCGTTTAAAAATTGTGTCCAATTTTGTAACTCAAACTACCAGAACGACAGTATTTCTTTCCTTCAAATTGATAGTCACCATGCGACAATCGCAAAATTAAGCTTTACACTCGATTGGTGAAAACTACATGTATATACGTCAATGCATTTCTATCACGGGGTTAGGGGTTAGAGCTATGGTGTTTAACGCCTTTTTCAACAATTTTCAGTTATATCGTGGCGGTCAGTTTTATTGGTAGAGGAAACTGGTGTACCCGGAGAAAACCACTGACCTGACGCAAGTCACTGACAAACTTTATCACATAATGTTGTATAGAGTACACCTCGCCATGAGTAGGATTCGAAATCACAACTTCAGTTGTGATAGGCACTGGTTGGACAGGTAGTCGTAAATCCAACTACCACACGATCACGGCCATGACGGCTCCTCATCAAGAGGAACTGAAAAGATTGAAGTTCAATGTCAAGTGAACAGTATACCAACCGTATTCATGACGAGAACAAATTTACAACCAATAAACTATAACTCACAGAGACATATGGACGATGTTTTGCTTGACATTAGGACAATTTGAAGATAATAGATAAAGTCGGACAATCTTGCCTTGCAACGGGCTTCCAACGACCACACGTAGTAAACTTGTGCTCATCAAAACAGCTACAAGTGGTATTTTTTGTGCAAGGAGATGGAATTCTCCAAACATAAGGAAGACACTCATTAACGTCCCGTCACAAGAGAGAGTTATGTATTTGATTCTTCCCACACAACTAGCGAACGTCAGTTTAGCGGGGGGGGGGGGGGGGGGGGGGGGGGGGGGGGGGGGGGGGGTGGGGGGGGGGAAGTTGTTCCCGCATGGGATAAAGTTGATCCCATTTTCAAACTTATAGTTCCCTTGGAAATCAGCTGAAAGTGATATTAACGTGTATAAAGTATGATCAGGCCTCGCTACCTTTGGGACTCGCGTTGTAGAATGCGTTCATTCATATTGAAGAGTGATCAGAAAACAAGAAACAATACAAAGACTGAATCACAGTATATAAACAAATGATGCAATTACCTTTTTTATACTCAAAGAAAAACATCTTGCTGATTCATATAGAAGATGAATCAATTATGCAACTTTCTTGACTTTCCAAATATTCAAAATCGTATATTACCGCATTGGTAGTGTAAAGGTTAGCGTGCTCGCCTTGACAGCGGTAGATCGTGGGATTGAGCCCCTATCGGGTCAAACAAAAGACTATAAAATTGGTATTTGTTGCTTCTCCGCTAAGCACGCAACATTAAGGAGAAAGACTCGGAGTCAGGATATTTGTTCCGAGTGGGGCGACATGTCTATCCACGGAATGTTGTTTCAGTGATCTAGCACTATAAAAATCCAACTAAGCGTGTTGGTCTAGTACAAATCGGACATCATTATCATCTCATTGAAAATTAACTTGTTCTCGCCATGATATAGCTGAAAAATTGTTGAGTTGGCGTTAAACAACAATCACTCATTCACACACTCACAAGCAGACACCATTCAAGGGCTTCTCAAGAAAAAAAACCACGAAAGGAGCTAGTCCGGTCGGTCCTTTAATATCACGTTCTGCTATACACAAAATGTCCATTTACTGAAAAATTAAAAGCTTGCAGAGTATGTTGATAGTATCTATCAAATTGAACTTGAAATAGAGGATACCAAAGATACAGCTAGGTCTGATTCATACCTTGTTATTCACATATAAATTTGATGATGGCTGCTCGAGAGCGGAACATTACGTTTTTGTGTGTGTCACAGATGAGCACGAATATATCTCCCGGTTGTTGTAGTCACAATCCCGTCATTCGGTTATCTTCCTTGACTTATCTGCATTGGTCTTTTTTATGGACAGAGATTCACTAATTGTTTAACCTGTCTTAGCTTAGAGTGCGAAACAGCTGTGTAAGGGTTAGAGAACCAAATGTTTTAATGCTATTTAATGAGGAGAGTAACCTTGATTTGATTGTATATAATACCGGTATAGCATATCTTTAGAATATTTCAGAGTCCGCTTCTGATTCACGCCACCCTGGTGTCATTGCAGTTGAAAGTGTGTTAAAAGTTGAAAAGCTTTGAATTGTTATTGTATCTCTTGTTATAAAATTTATATTAACTGTTTTTATTGTTATACAATTTATATTAACTGTTTTTATTGTTATACAATTTATATTAACTGTTTTTATTGTTATACAATTTATTTTAACTGTTTTTATTGTTATACAATTTATATTAACTGTTTTTCAGTAGTATGTACATTTCAACAATCAAAGGAAACAGTGAACAGCGGTCATCTAAAGAAAATTGTGTACATTTGTCATTATATGTAACAGAGTGTGATGGCTACGACTGTGTCTTATCAGTGATTTGATTATCACCCTCTGTCTACCACTGTCAGATTTAATTTAACTGGTCAATCGGTTAATTTCGAATGAGACAATCTCCAATATGCACTTTTCTTCAACAAATAGAATCTCATTGTCCGATTCATGTTTTATCCAATGTATCAAGACATACAAGACAAGAACTTATAACTACATGTTAATGTCACCTAGACGACACATGTAGTCGTACCCTAGAGATTATTGTACCTTTCTCCGCTTGCACAGTAATGTGATATTTGAACCTCACGTTTACCTTTCACGATTAAATACCAGCTGCATAGTTATCCAAACAACATGCTAGGTTTATCAACATTTCAAATACGTGAAGTGCAGTATGCATCAGTTCAAACAAATTTGTTGAGATGCATCTTTTACATTGTAAAATTATGAATCATCCTCAACAATGTATATCAAAACGCATCTGACACAACAAGATATTTCCAGATAATTTTTCATATCTTTGATCTCCATTAGATAAGATTCGACAGCTGTCAAGAGTGACTTTAAAACAGGATAAAATGAACACTTTAACATAGGGGAGCATGTTTGTCGTTGTTTGTTCTTGTGTTTTGCAGAACGTCAAGTGAAGCGGTTTGGGTCAAGATCGTGTTGGTTAGTCCAGCAACCGACGAATTAACAAGGAAAAGAGCGTGCTCAAGTACTGTTTACCTCAATGTATGATGGTGTCAAAACAGTTTTCAAATTTTATACAATAAAATTTGTTCGGCTTAGTAATGATATATCTCCCGCCGAGTTTGTGAAAATTTTGTAATCCAGCGATCATTTTCAAGTAGACAAGACTGTTTAAAATTATCTAAATGTGATAACAGAGAAGAGTTTATTAAATATGAATTGTAAATAACGGTGTCATAAAATTTTGATGGGAACAAATTGCCTTAAGTGGAACAAATTTTTCACTTCAATATAAATTTTAAGTAATTAAAAATGGGTTCAGAAAACAAATCATTCACGACGGTGTGGACGGTGTGGTATTTTTTGTTTCGTTTTTCGTTTTATCTGTTAAAATTAAAAATCTTTCATGTCAATTGTATAAAATATGCTTTGGCATAACATTAACTAAACACCATAAGTACATTATGAAAACGATAAGAAAATGTTTTTTTTACCAAGTAGACAAGTGATTCACACAATCTGTGGTGTACTTTTCATTAATAAAAGTTTGACGATACTAAAGGGGTAATCAGAAGTCGTAATTGGAAGGACAAGCAGCACAATGGTCCACCGAAAAAGGCTAAAGGACAAAACAATGGTCCACAAAACATTACACAAAAAACCAAAGATGGAGCAATACGAATCTCATTAAAATATGGGTGGAGGGGGCGCTACCAGCTGTCAATGTCTATTCGGCGATTGATCATATGCAATAAAGGGAAGCTTCGCAAAAAAAATAATTGTTTATAAGTTTTTCCTGATGTATATATGTATATTAGCGTTTTATTATGTTGGATAAGGGAATGAAATCGATTTTAAAATTCGTTCAACGATAGATGGATGTCGCCATTTTAATAGCATCTCAATACCAATTATGACGTGATGTCTAAATGCCACCACGCCTCAAAACAAGCGTGACAAACCGGGGTCCTCATTCAGTGTCGATATGGCTTGTCAAGCGTAATTCTTTTTATTTTTCTTATTATTCTAAATATATGAATTTATTACACAATCACTTTTTGCATATTTACGTTTTGTTTCTATATACTTATGGCAAAACAAACGAATCGGAAAAAACGGTCCGTCTTTAATGAGACACATTTACAAAAGATTTTTTTCTAAAATTGAAGAACTACGAAATTATGTGAAAAAAAAGAACGGACATCGGAACAATGCCATGAATTCGTTAAAAAAATAAAAATAGGCCTATGCTACGGGGCAAAATAGTTTTAATGATATTATTTATAAGATCGCACTTTGTAATCGATCGTTCATGCACTACAATAAAGCTACACATAAGCTCTGCTTCTTAGCTAAAAGCACAGAAAGTTACAGGGTAGGAAGCCATCAAATTGAGAGGATTATGTAAACATATAATTTGTAATAGTTTTCATTTGACAATTACAGACGATGAGTATTATAAATACTTTTAAAGTTTATTATACAAAACTTCAGGGTACATCTCTTACATAATATAAATATTTGTTTATGGAAATACAATATTCGTATTCGCCAACAGTAAAAAGATTAATCTGTTTTCATAACGGTTATTTCTGATTTGAACAAAGCGTAACATATAATAATATTATTAGGTCTCTGCGTAAAGAAAACATTTTTTTTTTAAATTTTAATCACGTCTTTCGAACTGGCGGACCCTTTTGATTAATCTCAGAATAGTCCTAAAAAAATATGGTTGTTGTTTTTATAAGGAAAAATTGCATACGAATGGTTTTTGTCTATTTTGCTTTTTGGGGTTTGCAAGAAGAAATTTCTATCCTGCCCTGTTCACCCTACTTTACTTCATAATTTTGGTTGTTGCTATATCATTCTGATGAGGCACAAACAAAATCAAGATAAAAATGAACAATTCAATATAACTTACGATCAATGTTAATTTTAAGATTTTTTTGTGAAAATAGCCCTATAATCATTGCTGCATCAGGCGCGGGTCCAGCAGTTTTGAAAACGGGGTCCCAGGCTCTTGTTTGCCAATTTTTACACGAATTTTACTCATTTGTCGAACACCCCCTTGATCCGCCAGTGTGCATTAAATTGTATTAATATGCATCCATTCCTAATGTATACTTTATCAGGGTCGTGTATTTTGATCACCTATTAGAACCTTTAAAATGTGTATTGCATCTCCTATTCTAGTCACGGGTAGCGTTAACGGGTCACAAAATGTGTATTGCGTTTTTGATTATTGCCAAAGATTGTGACACATGTATTCAAGTATTCGGTCAGAGTCCCGTCGACCGGATGTAAAATGACACTTTTGATCTGGTTTGTACAAATTTGTATTTTGCGTCAAATTAAATACTAATAAATATTATAGAGTAATATTTTATAAGGATCATGCGAACAAGGAATATTTTTTGTACTTTTTTTCTTGCATTTTGTTGCAAGTTATTTTAAATTTTAATTATGATGAAATTAATTAATCAATTTACAAGGTATGTAGAGAAATCTGTATGTACATAGAACAAGGTTAGCTTATCACCTGTACTATTTTTTGATACGAATCATTTGGATATCCGCGATTAAGAAGTAACAGGACCTAGCTTCTCCGATGTGGGATATAGTGCCTTCGAAAGGGTTCTTCTGCTAGTAGTGTGGGACAAATGAAATGCACCACTAATCATGAGGACAGGACGGAAATGCTCGCAACGTGTATGGAGAAAAGGACGCTCCATGAACTTAAAAAAACCCAACTTGAATCAGCTCCTAATGCCAACGGTTTGTTAGGAGTGGTCGTTTGTGGCCCGTTACAAGGCAATATATTTTCCATCTTATCCAGTATATCCTCATTTGACCTGGGCTAATCTAAGCTTCCGCCCATACTCTTATTCAAGTGTCACCTTTTCAACTTCATGATTATCTAAAAGAAAACATGTTCGCGTCATGACTATAGATAACATACTGTTCTCCTGCCGTTAAACAACGTCAAATCAATAAATATACACACGACGTTAAATAATCAATATGAACACATTTGTCATTGATTGTAAGAGGAGTTTGAAGATACCAAAGGGGTAATCAGAATCCGTATAACGAAGAAGAACAGACAACACAATGGCCAACAGAAAAATGTACAAAAGGACAAATAACGATCTACAAACCATACATATAAAACTAAAGATCGAGTAACACGAACCCACTAAAAACCGGAGGTGAACTCAAGTGCTCCGGAAAGGTAGGCAGTTTCAGCTCCACCAGTGGCACCCGTCGTGTTTATCTAGTTACAAGCACGGTGATAAGTAATGAATTAGGAAAGGACTGGGAAGTGTTTACGACAAGTGGAACATATCCGTGGTCATTGGTGACATATATATTCCATAGCGGTCAACCAAGTTATGCTGGCGACCGCAAAACTTTCGAAGTGATGACTTCAACTTAACCAAGAGGAACCCTTGGTTCAATAGCTTCGTTGTTAGCAGCAATCCACTATCAAGGAAATCCTGATATGAACCACAAACTCTGAAATATCGTATCGACTGAGAGATATATACTTCATATCCATGTGCTGCTGGAATGTTGCTACATATAAATGGAAATGGGAAAATTGAAGTCGTCGTAAAGTTTCGTTCTTACCCCCACCCACCCACACCCCCCAATTTCGATGTGTAGGTCAATGTATGAAGCAGACCTATATGTATCTGTGGTATCCTTTATTTCAAGCTCTATGGGATCAACGAAATCACCAAAACCTAGAATTATTTAGTGAAAGGACATCACCTATATAGCGGAACGTGAAATTGAAGGATCGGACTAGCTTCTTTTCGTTTTTCTTGAGAAGCCCCTGTATTTAGAAAGGAGGTTTGGGCCCATGCAACTCGTCATTTATTGAAATGCCTGTGCTTGGGCATGTATTTGTGTGTTAGGGTTTTTGAAATTTGCCTCTTTCTATTGAATTTTGGAACTGTTCCGACAGTGTGAAATGTTTGGGGCTTTTCATTTTCTAACTAAATGTGTTTCAGCTGATATTTTTCTTCTTGGCCCAGATTCAGTATCTGTTATATGATGATAATATTGAAAACGTACCCAGACGAAATTGGATTTAAACGTTTTGTTGATATTGGTATATCATATGCATGACTAAATTGTTATTTTTCTATTCTCTATCACTGCCAAGACTTTTACCGTACTTGACTGTATGTACATTGTATGAGTAACACGGTGGGTGTCTTATAAGAGGCAGGAACTGCTTACCGTTCTCAAGCACATGGGTTCACTCCTGGTTATTTATGGATTCCGTGTTGCTCATCTTTTTAGTTTTTGTTTTGTTTTTTTGACTTCGTCCTGTGTAATGTGTACCCAATGTTGCCAGTATCTCTGCATTGTCCATTCTTGATTGTCCCTTCGGTTTTCTCTAATGTTTATTAAACAAAATGCAACGAAACTATATCTCGTAAATACATTTGTAAGTTAATATGAAAAACTATGCAAATGTTTACTTCTAAATATTATAATATTGATTTTATTATTGTTATTAATAGTTTTATGATTTTGTATAACTCCAAGGGACATTTTACATATTTCGACGTGATTCTAAAATGTTACGTTTTTACAGAAGTTATTTCCCCATAATTCGAACAAAAGGGTCCCATTGGATATATAGTTCAATGAAAATTGCATATTTTCCCAAAATCTGTACAACAATTTAATGCTATTAAACAACTTGGGAATTTTCTATTGACTATAACATTACCCTCACATGTTTTGTTAGGTCGGGTACTAGTATATTTGCCCGTGCAAAGGAGGAAAACTCCTTCAAAAATCATATAATTTTAGAATGAAGCTGTTTATGTGCAATGGTATATTGGTCGAGAGTAGTATCTCAAAGAATAACATGTAAAATCTGCATTGTTAGTGAAGTAACCCTCAACTTATATAAATATTTAGCGACAAAGTCATAATTTATACGGTGAAAACAAAAACAAGTTATTTATTTGTACGAGCTTTAGAAACCAGAAGAACAACGAGTGGAGCTTTTCTGGTCTGTTTCGCAGCGAGGGGAAATAAAGGTTATATTTACCGACAATATACGTTTATTGTATTTACCCTGCAAGTCAAATAGTGCAAAACGACTACCAAATTATCTCACAATAACAGAAACAAGTGTCGTTCTCATCGTATTCAATGATGGCTTCTGAGAAGTCCGCGCTGACTTTAACCGTTTCTTCAGTCGCTCAACATGATTCAGGTACCAGCAAATCTATATCTTGGTTTGTGACTGTATATAACACAAATTTATCCAGTCAATGCAAATTGACTGCTCAAATAGAACCAGTACAGGGCAAAACATTTATATTCGTTTTATACAACTAAATAATTGTGCATTGTTTTGGCATTTTGAATATTTGTATTTACGTGAAAAGGGAGGTAAATCGAATTGACATATAGAAAAGTCAGTAAATCACACGTGGCTTACACGCAACATATATTCCAGCGTGTTTGCAAAATATCCTAGTACCAGTAACAAATGTTACCAACAATAAACTACCATATATCACATCAGAGAAGATATAGGAAATACAATTATGTAGATAATATATTTTTTTTAATAATATTCCTGAGGCATTGGAACCGCATCGGTGGTGTAATGGTGAGAGCGTGCTCGTCTCGAGCGTGGTAGATCGTGGGTTCAAGCCCCTATTGGGTCAAACTAAAGGCCATAAAAATGGTATTTATTGCTTCTCCACTAAGTACGCAGCATAAAGGAGAAAGAGCAAAGACTGAATGGCTCGGAATCAGGATAATGTGTCCGAGTGTGGCGACATGTCTATAAAGGTAATAACAAAATTACCGAACTCCGAACTGTTGTTTCATTGAGCTAGCACTATACAAATCCAAGTAAGCGTGTTGGTCTAGTACAAAGCGGACGTCATCATCATCTCATTGAAAATTATCTTGTTCTCACCATGATATAGCTGAAAAAATTGAAGAGTTGGCGTTAAACAACAAATCAGTCACTCACTCCTGAGACATAGGCGACCGATTTCGGGTAATATGTTTAGGCCCTATGGTTTTATTGCTCCCAAAAACTTTGATTTGTTTTCACTTTCCAATCTTTTTACTTGAGAATACCTGATGATGGTTATTCCAGAAACGAGTAGTACGTACTACATTTGGTATCAACGTTTTTATGTTATACTGTACAAGGGTGTAATAATAGCATTTTAATAATTTTATTAAAAGTAAGGTTCTTATTCCTGAGGCATTGGAACCGCATCGGTGGTGTAATGGTGAGAGCGTGCTCGTCTCGAGCGTGGTAGATCGTGGGTTCAAGCCCCTATTGGGTCAAACTAAAGGCCATAAAAATGGTATTTATTGCTTCTCCACTAAGTACGCAGCATAAAGGAGAAAGAGCAAAGACTGAATGGCTCGGAATCAGGATAATGTGTCCGAGTGTGGCGACATGTCTATAAAGGTAATAACAAAATTACCGAACTCCGAACTGTTGTTTCATTGAGCTAGCACTATACAAATCCAAGTAAGCGTGTTGGTCTAGTACAAAGCGGACGTCATCATCATCTCATTGAAAATTATCTTGTTCTCACCATGATATAGCTGAAAAAATTGAAGAGTTGGCGTTAAACAACAAATCAGTCACTCACTCCTGAGACATAGGCGACCGATTTCGGGTAATATGTTTAGGCCCTATGGTTTTATTGCTCCCAAAAACTTTGATTTGTTTTCACTTTCCAATCTTTTTACTTGAGAATACCTGATGATGGTTATTCCAGAAACGAGTAGTACGTACTACATTTGGTATCAACGTTTTTATGTTATACTGTACAAGGGTGTAATAATAGCATTTTGGAATTCCATCGAGGTAAATAAATATCCTAGACTTACCAATTTATTAATTTTCTTCCATAGAATGTAAAGAAATCCGTCAGAGTGACGAATATGTAGATAAATGCCCAAACTTATTATTTCTTGAATATACTACAAAGCTACAAAAATAAAATTAATGGCGAAATACAACATGGGTAATATACCAACTAAATGCAAAAACTCAGTAATAAAATCGTAGATATCAAATTTAGTGCGCACGACACGCTTCTGGAATAACGTTCATTAGGTACGCTCAAATGTAGCAATTAATGTCTATCCAAGAAATGTACATTTATTAATTATATTTCGCCAATAGTACCACGTGTTTGAAAACTACAACGCTAAAAATATTTGACAATAGAAATTAAATTACGATCAAAACATTTGACCTAGAATTAAGCATAGAACAATCACTGATATTTGTAATAACTGCGAATTTAGATTATATTACCAAAATTAGCTGAGGACATTAAATTGTCTATTTTTGTTGATGGCACCATCAAGGACGGACAAGCATACGATCATGATAGAGGTATCGACCTAGTGATTTAATGGCCTAAATCATTTACAATCATTGGGGACAAACATTACATCATGACAGAGGGTATCGATCAAGAAATATATAAATACATGTAATGGCCTAAATAATTTACAGCCATTGGATGCAAACATCCCGTCATGATAGAGGAATATATTTAGCTATGTTAAATATATGTAATAGACTAAATAATTTACAAGCACTGGGAACCAATGTAATTAAAAATATTGATATTGACACGGACGGAAAAACAAAGTACATGTATGCATACAACAATTCATATACATTTCCTAAGGTAGACAGTATTTGTGAAAGTAGAATGAGTTTGAGTAGGACATTTCATAATGTCGTTTACCAAAGGGTAATCAGAAGCGGTCAAGCGAAGGACAGACACTACAATGGTGTTTAGGACGAACAACGAGTCGCGCGAATTTCCCCCTATTAGTTGTCTTATAATAGCTTTCATTTCGATTCTTAGTGACCATTTTTGCAATCCAAGTAGAGTATACAGCTGAAAATAGGGTCTCCCATAGTCTTCCTAAGCCTTGCCATGCTTCCAAGTACTTTTACTTGGCAACTTAATACTGTTTCCACCTATTCTGATTGATAACCAGGAATGTGCCGTGAAAAATAATCGTCATATTAAAATGTGCATTTGAATTCAAATCTCTAGCTCAAATTTACGTCATAAAGAAAAGACGACAATTAAAATTTGATAAAATTAATAAATTATCGTCTGTTTTTGCGTGTTATATTTTATTTAATATTGTTTGCAATTGATCACAGGTAAATTCGCGCCTTTGATACAAGAACATAAGTTATTTCTTCAAAAGAAAACCACGCCTTTGATATACCACCGTTTGAAAGCCATTTAAAACACATTTGTGCTATCATTAACGAATACAACTCAATCAATGACATAGGAAAAAATAAAATGAAAAAAAATATCAAACTGTCAGAACACTTCTAAAATCCAATAGAAAAATCGCAAATGCGATACTGCTAGCATTAACATGACCGCTCACTTTCCTGGCTTGGCACAGAAAATTCAATAAAAAATGGCTGGGTTAAACTAGTTCCAATCCTCCCCTCTTAGTAAAATGCTATGAAGGCAACAATGGCACAAGTTAGTCTCAGAGGAAACACTTCGAGTATTGGATTTTATAACAACTGTGTGCAAAATATTTTAGGGTCAAGAAACAAATTGGACTCTTTGCATGATTTGTTTTAATCATCAACTTTCCAAAACTTTAAGAATAGATTAAATATTAAAAGACATCAACTTTACAATTCACTGCAAGAGAAAAAAAATAACAAAAATTACTTCTTTTGAAAAAAAAGTGAAATACAATGACCAAGTGTCGGTCAATAATTTAGTTTGAAGTAGTCTAATACAAAATCGTTATACTGTTCAGCAATTTATCTTGTAAAAATTGCGTTACTGCATTCTTCGTTTTGAAATTCTACAAATAAATTTATAAATCATGTTTTCTTGTGTTGATCAATTAACGTTTGAAAGAATCAAAGAATAAATGCTGTGTACGGAAGTCATCCCTTCCGCAAATTAATGGATACACAATTATCAGAAGTTATTTCCGGTTCATTGATCTTTCTGCCCAACTATGGATCCACTGCCTGCTGCTGACGAGAAATATCCGTAATTACCTGTAATGATATATAATTGGTTAATTAGTCTGTTTCAATTCTGACGGAGCTTAAACTTTAATCTGATACGATATGCAACTAATCGATACAATTCTATTTATTGGAGCTGCATTTTCAAAATCCCACGTGGTATAAAACATTCTATATGTAAAAGGCAAAATTTGTCCAAAATTGTTAAATGTTATTAAAAAAAATTGACTGCACATAGGTGATATATTTGTTGTTGTTGAAATCATAGCAAGTTGCTATGGAAATTTTAGAAAGTACTATATTTACTGAACTGATCATTCTCATATACTGCATTCCGATATTTATATGTAATGAAAACTGCCTTGACAAACCGGATATTGGCGTGAGAACTTGTACTAGTCAAAGATTAAACTCGTACGACGATAAAACAGAAACTGAAAGAAAATTATGGACCAAAGACTCAGTAACGACTGCGATGCGATGCTCTAGTCTGTGTATGGACGATAAAAGTTGCGTCAGTTACTTTTATAACAAAGATTCAAAGAAGTGTACTGGACATTCGATCATGTTTGGAAATGCAACGGCTGCTCCGGTGGAAATTGGAAACAATTTTTATTATATTAATGGCGGTAAGTACAAAAAAGCATAGGGAAAATACACAAACTGCTTCAAGTCGTTGAAAATGTCTAATTAATACAATGGTATTTTTGCTACAAACTTAAAATGTAAGATTAACAACCTTACTCCTAAATTTATCAATGTCTCAGATTCCATATCTACATGTACCTTAAGTTATAAATCGTTTCTCATGTATGTTACAATTCATATTTCATTATATATATTTATAAATTGCGACAACACATGCCGCATGTAACTCCTTTTCTAAAAGGGGTCGTCGTGGTCGTGATCGCATGGTAGTTTGATTTGTAGCTACATGTGCAATCGGTGCCTATCACCACTAAAGTTGTGAGTTCGAACCCCGTTCATGGCGAGGTGTACTTGATGCAACAATATGTGATAAAATTGTCAGTGGTTTTCTCCTGGTATTTCGGTTTCTCCACCAATAAAACCGACCGCCACGATATAACTGAAATAGTGTTGAAAGTGGCGCTAAGCATAAACCAAACCAAACCTTTTTAAATTAAAAAACAACAGGTTAATGATGTTCAAATTCATGACAGTGGAAATAGATAATGGCGAGATATACATATCCCATAAAGAAGATTATATTAGTACAACAAAATATATATTGGTGTATTTTGACTGGATGTACCTGATAAAGTTTATTGTAATAAATTAGATATCTACGTGTCTATGACTATCACATGTAGATATCTCTACAGGTGGATTGTAAGTCTCCAATGGTATCATCTTCCCAGTAGTCAGATACTTATGCACTGACATGGTATACTAGTATTAGATATATCTGTTTGAAATTTACAGCTCCTAGATAAGTATAGATTATCTCATGCCTATTCCCATATCTGCCCTGGTATCATCTCGAGACTCCTATATCTGCCCCGAGGCGCCAGCCGAGGGCAGATATGGGTCGAGGGATGATATCATGGCAGCTATGGGAATAGGCATGAGATAATATATTTATCACATATTTCACACAAATTCAAAAAAGTCTGTAGAACAATCAAAATGTATTAACAATAACAATAAACACATATTATTAGAAATATGATATTTATCTCAGAATATCACTATTGAAATTCATTTATTGTCACTTGGTTCATACAAGTGGATGGTAACATTACCACTGATTCGAGCATATGGAAGTAAACATATTTTAGAGTGTGGTAATACAGAAGCCAGGTCAATAACGGTAGGCTGATTGTGAACCGGGTTTGTATTTGGGTTTACTAGGTTTCAATTTTCAAAGTTTTCAATATCGGAAGCAATGTCATTAAAGTCAACATCAGGGAAACCATCATCAAATGAAGGCTTAGCAATGACCGGGATTTGCAGATCTTCTTGTTTGGAAGTAGAACTGATGTATTTCACAAAACAACAATGCTTAGTGTAACAGGTTTTAAGTAGTCTTTTTTTTATACAAATGACATCACGTACTAATAACAATCTTTACCATTATAAAATTGTACAACTGCCAGATATTTTATAATTTATTGATTTATCCCGCGTTTGTGCAGGACTCAAACACAGATGTAGTACTTATCTACATTTAGCAATGAATTCCGCTTAAACCGGTGCTAGGGGCCGTCTTAGAATTGCTATGAGGTGTGAGCTTCGGTTCATTGTTGAAGGCCTCATGGCGACTTTAAGATGAAGAACAACAATCAAAGCGCTGTTCCATTGCTTGGTGTATTATAGCGTACTTTTATAGGTGTTTTTTCCATGTACTTTTAACCCACATCCTCTCTATTTCCAAATATTGGCTTGTTCAAAATTGATGGTAATTACCTGGTGTTTCAAACATCTTTGGGGCAAAAGCTCTAATGTTTCCTGCCTCGCCTTTTCGTGTCTTTGTTTCACTTTCATAATATTCAAGATATTGTTTCCCATTTGATGTCGCTTTCATTGTGACATCACCTAATAACATGTCTGTATGTATGTTCTTGTCTTCTGCTCATCCCGAAATGAATACAAGAGTTAAACCAGACTGCATTAATCAGTGCTTCAGGATTTCCTGCAACATACAAATTTAAGCTACAAGTGATTTATAAAATATCTTATACCAGAAAAAAAAACATGACAAAGTATAAAAATGGTCACATTGGACTACATAACATGTACCTAAAACTGTAATAAGTGTGAGCCAGAAGTAGAAGAGAAAGTAAAATATGTTTACATTCTGTGATCATGGTGAATGTATTTAACAATAATGACATAATGGTAAAAATGTGTCCTGTAAAGAAAATAGCAATACAATTTACCTGTTCCCAACAAGTTCTGTCTATATAAAGAATATATTTCCTCAGAAGTAAAAAAATCTGCTTTGTTCTTCTTATTTCCAAGTCCTTTTCCCTTTAGTTCCTTTCGCTTAGCGTCAATTACATCACGGGAGTGCTGAAACTCTTTGTCCTTTAGGATATTTATATTCCTCTTTTCATTCAGATATCTAGAAATTAATGACTGAATGCTTTTCAGCGAGTCTGGTTCATATTCCTGGTTCAATTTGGTCCGCACTGACAAGTAGAAACGAGTCAGAAGCATGTTGAATTCGCTCACATCAATGTCCTCCGGGTTTTGAAGTTCCCCAACAATCGATAACCACTGTTTGAAAATGCCAACGTCATATCCCGTTTTTCTCTTGATATTTTCATTCTTCATGGAGTCGATGAAGGCCGACGTTTCGGTTTCATCAACGGCTAAAAACCGAGAACCTGTCTCTTCGGCCATAATGTTTACCTTCTGCTCTGACGCCATCAACACGCACAGGGCAAGATAACGGTTATCTGCCCCGGGCACGGGTATCCAACAGCCGCTTTGGTGATTATTACATATGCAAAATTGAACCTTTTGAATATAAATATGTGATAATGTGATTTATTATATATAAACGTTAGAGAAAACCGAAGGGGCAAATCAAGAATGGAAAATCGAGAGACGCCGCCAACATGTGGTACAAAAGAGACAGGACGAGGACAAATAAAACATAAATGCACAACACAACACTAAAAACTAAAAAGATGAGCATCACGGATCCCACCTCAAAATCGACGGTGATACCAGATGGTCGCTAAGGCTAAGCTGCTCCTTCCTCTTATAGGACACCCGCCATGTTGATTTTACTTCATGCATAGATTGTGGCTAACCTTCCCGATGGTTAACTTGCTCCCAAATTAATACTTTTAGATTATTTTGGCATTCCAATCTTTTCACTGTGCCTACCAGATGAAAATTATTCCAGACAGAAACATGTCGTGTGCACTAAATTAGATATCTACATTTTTATTTATTACGCTTCTAGTTATTAATACGATAACAGCAGTCGTCTAATATATAACGCAATCAGATGAGTGAATATAGGCAGTTGAAAATGAAAAAAAAGAACAAGTGTTTATATTTTGTTTTTCGATTGTAGAACGTGTTTGTTCATTAGATTATAGGTTTTGATTTTAATTAATTAAACGTTAAGTAGATTTGTTATGCCAGTTGTAGCATTTAATAATAGATACTTTTAATACATTATAATAAACTAGGGTCGTTTAGCCGAACAGCATCCGCCATCTATATAAATTAAAAATGTATGAATCTGATCATAGTGTTATGTCATCAGTATAACATATTAATGCATTAAAAATTAATTAGACTTTTCATACAACCTGTAGCTGTCATTTCAAGTTAATTGTGATACGTATGATTAAATAAACGTTAGAGGAATCCGAAGGGGGAATCAAGAATGGACAATCCAGAGACATTGGCAAGATCGGGATCACAAAGCACCGAACGAAGAAAAACAAAGCACACACAAAAAAAAAAAAAAAAAAAAAGACATAAAAACAACACAACACAGAAAACTAAAATTATGAGCAACACGGACCAAACCGGAAACCAGAGGTGAACCCAGGTGATCGCGAAGGGTTAGCAGTACCTGCTTCTTATAAGACAACCGTCACGTTACTCATAGATTTAGTCAAGTTCGGATAAAGTATTGTTGATGATAGAGGAAAGAAAAATCTTCACAAAAAGAAAAATATCCATTGTCATTTAAAACTATGGTTGTTTATAAGTACGACATCACATTATTTATTTATTGATACTAAAATGTCCGAAACTTGAACTGCTAAAGTTTGCGTTAAACACTAACCAATTAATCGATCAGTCAAAACTTGAAATTAAACCAAGTGGTGAATATCAGCTGTTGTGAGTATAGAAAACATTACTTAATGGTAGTGCAACAACAATTCTGTTCAACTGAAATTCTGATAAACATTAGAAAAGGTTACTTTATTGATTATTTCACCTACATGTATGCCGTACTGTGTTTGTTTCCTCACACGATTATTTTTCTGCTTTTCTTTTTTACATAATTACACCTTATATAAGAATGCTGGATTCTGATTGGTTAATAGCCGTGATATTTTTTTACAAATTCAGGCCTTGCATTGTAAATTTGCAGAATGCTTACTTCATGTAGGTGTATTTGCATAAGATTTAACTTTTTTTCATGGTATTTGCAAAATCGTATTTGCCGTTTTTACCCTTCACCGAGACGCTTGTAAAAAATTTGTTAAACGTTATCAGTTGTGCGTTTTATGTAACAATCGTATTTGCCGTTTTTACCTTTCACAGAGACGCTTGTAACAAAATTTGTAAAACGTTATCAGTTGTGCGTTTTATGTAACATCATTCGGTAGAATTAAACAGATACATCATGTTAGGTCCTGAAAACGACAAACAAAAGGTATTATTTATTTAGCCAGTGTTCTAAATAATATTCGGTGTAATTAAACAGATATATCATGTTTGGGAGGGGTATTTGCGAAAAATACCAGTCTTGAGACTAAATTTCACTCGCCATTCGGCTCGGGAAAGTTTTCGTCTCTTGACTGGTATTTTTCGCAAATACCCCTCCCAAACATGATATATCTGTATATAATTATACCTTATATAAAAATGCCTGATTCTGATTGGTTAATAGCCGTGATATTTTTTTACAAATTCAGGCCTTGCATTGTGAATTTGCAGAATGCTTACTTCATGTAGGTGTATTTGCATAAGATTTAACTTTTTTTCATGGTATTTGCAAAATCGTATTTGCCGTTTTTACCCTTCACCGAGACGCTTGTAACAAAATTTGTAAAACGTTATCAGTTGTGCGTTTTATGTAACAATCGTATTTGCCGTTTTTACCTTTCACAGAGGCGCTTGTAACAAAATTTGTAAAACGTTATCAGTTGTGCGTTTTATGTAACATCATTCGGTAGAATTAAACAGATACATCATGTTAGGTCCTGAAAACGACAAACAAAAGGTATTATTTATTTAGCCAGTGTTCTAAATAATATTCGGTGTAATTAAACAGATATATCATGTTCGGGAGGGGTATTTGCGAAAAATACCAGTCTTGAGACTAAATTTCACTCGCCATTCGGCTCGGGAAAGTTTTCGTCTCTTGACTGGTATTTTTCGCAAATACCCCTCACAAACATGATATATCTGTATATAATCATTTTGGACGAGAGAAACTGTAAATATGCTTTGCATGACGTCTTGACGTGATAAAAGTATTGATTTACTATATATGGAAATTTATGTTTACTTAAAGAGGAAAGAATTACATAAATTCTTGAATATTGTGTTCCCCATTTGTCTATCAATATGTTATCCCCATATTGAAATTGTGCCATTATATATTAACTCGACTTCCTCTCGGACGCTTCGTATGAATTATGCCATGAATGTTCCGTAAATATCTGCCGTTTCTTTCTTTTTCTTTTTTAAATTTACAACCCGAATAAAATCGGAGGAAATCGGAGTACCCGAAGAAAACCACCGACCTGTGACAAGTCACTGACAAACTTTATCACATAATGTTGTTTCGAGTACACCTGGCCATGAACGGAGTTCGAACTCGCAACGTTATCAGTCATATACGTATAGGCACTGATTGCACAGGTAGTTGTAAATCGGATCATTTTCTCTTCTGAAGGGTACCACCCCACCGAAAAGTTGGGATGGATAAATCGCTTAAGTAACTCGCCTGAAGTAAAATGTGCTGTAACGGTTGATAATGAATAAATTGGTTAGGAATGGTCGTTATAGACCTGATGGAAGGCAATTTTTCCCACACCCCACCCATTAACCTCCCCCTTTTTACCAGTGTCAATCAAATCATACGTCAAACTCTATACAATTATTTAACAAAATGAACATATTCTATACCATTATTTAACGAAATGAACATATTGTATGTAAGCCTGTTGTGGACATGTATATATAACTTTGATGCTGATTACTTGGCATACCACAACTGTTGGTCATAAACTCTTAGATATATGCATCTTTGGTGTGGTGATATATTTATTATTGAAATTTACAGTTCCTAAATAATGTAATTATTAATCAAAGCTGTTATTTCCCTCCCTCAGGCATAGGTGACTTCAGCCAATTTTAGCTATCCTGTTTAAGCCTTTATTATGATGCTTTCCAGTTTTTTTTTACTTTAGGCATACCTGATGAAGAGTATTCCAAAAACGTTTCGTGCGCACCAAGCTTGATATATACGTTTATTTTCACTCCTTTTGTATTTTAATTGATATATAAATATTAAATTATGAATTCGGATGCATAATGTAATATAAAAGCTGGTGTGTACTTTGATATTATAAAAAAGAAACACTGCAAAAGTCCATTTTTGTAGGTATATTGGTGTCCAACACGATGTCTAATCACATGATGTACGTGTCGTTTAATAGTAATACGGCGGGTGCCACTAGTGGAGGAGGAAATGCTAACCTTTCCGGAGCACCTGAGTTAACCATCGGTGTGGTTCATGTTGCTTAATCTTCCGTTTTCTGTCGAGTGTTTTGTAGATCAATGTCAATTGTCTGTCCTTTTTCGATACACGGCTTGACATTATCCCTTTAGTATCTTAAAACTTTTCAAATATTAATGACATGATTGAAATCTGACTTAAATCTGTGAAAATTCATGCACAAAATACCACTTTATTCTTGAAAAGAAAATGTATGCATCTATTATCTGTTTTCATTATATCAAATATGATATTATTATGCTACAAAAGAGATACATGCTCTCTTTCTTTCATTATTCGTATGTGAATGTCATTATGAAACAATATTTATGATTAAACAAATTTACACTTCTTGATGTTTATGATAAAACAATTGTACACCTTTTGGCAAAACAAAATAAAAGACAATAACAGACTGGTAATGCCAATGGACTACTGCACAAAACTAATTTTCTTCTAATACGGCATTTGTTTTGACGTGTGTGATTGGTTATTACGAAGCCAAAGACGCAAAACAACTGATGAGGTCGGAAGTTGAATTTCCGCATGAAATAGCAGAACAAATTGATTCCCAAATAAGTATTTGAATTTAAGGTATCGTCAAACTAATGGTTTTCTATATTTGTACTTTGGAAGTTCTAAATGAATATTGTCTAACATGGATTGGTTTTTTTGTTTTCGTCTTTAAATATCTGATCTAGTCCAACAATTTTTTAAACCGTATTATGTTTTTAAGCCAAGGATGATTAAATAATCGTCTCATCTAAACTTTCAAAAAGCTTTTTGGAAGATAGCATCACCTTGTTTAAATGTATTCTGTAACTTGCATACAGATGACGAGAGTTGGTATTGGTAATTAAATCTTGGTTCCAAGTTTACCTTTATTATGTCCTCTTGTGTACCAGGTAATATTCAAATGATGGTTAATACCTTTGCTCTTTTTAATATAATTTATATTATGCATATAGCAACTTCTGTGCAACGATGAATTCATTTATTGTGCATAAAATTTACATTTATTGCATTGAGATTGAAATAAAGGC